>CM070775.1:8271628-8871628 GCA_036346955.1 Dipus sagitta | reverse complement strand
GAACTGAATTCAGGAGTCTGTAACAGACCCTGGCGGGACATGACTGGTCTTACAAATTAGCTGACAATCACAGGGACTGATCAGGAAGGCCTGTCATCCTGCCAAGAACTCGGAAATGTCCTGCCTTGCACGCCCCCTCTCCCCATACTTTGGCCAAGTAGCTGTTCGAGATTTCAGTAGAGATGAGGGAGAGCGGGGCTGCGGAGTGGGCCGGCAGCTGGCGTTCACCCCTAGATGCGTGGAGGGGCGTGAGCCAGGGGGAGGGAAGCCAGGGGTTCCTCAAAGCCCCGCGTGCTGGCTCCCATCTGCCCGCCACTGGCTCCAGACTCAGTGAGAGGGGCACAGGGAGGTCCTTTCCTGTCTCAGCAGGTTGTGGACTCCTTTAGGTAGGATTTGCAGCTTTGTTTCTGGACTGCCACCTCCAGTTCCCTGGTTTCCCCAGCCCACCTTTCATGTTGCTCTAAGCGTTCTGTTCTGGGAGGAGCTCATTCTCTGGATGACACCTGCCAGAGCCTTCCATGGTAGACTTGCTTACACTGCGTGTCGGTGCCTGTAGCTTCTGATGTGGGCTTTGGGAAGGTTGGTTTGGGCCAATTTCTTTCCTAAATGTGCTGCTCATTGCTGGTGCCCCAGCTGCCCAGACTTCTGGTCTCAACTGAAAACTCACCTTCTCTAAGAAAGCTTTTCATTTTGTTTTTAACTTGGCAATCTCTCTATGCTTCTATTTCCTCCTCTGTAAGAAGGGGAAAAAAAAATGTAGAGTTTGCTGGAGGATTAAAAGATGCCATATGTTCAATGACTGTTTTTTATTAAACACCACAGTTTTCCATTTGTCATCACTGTGTTGGATCCTTCCAGCTTAAGGAGAGATTTGTGTTCGTTCCTTAACACTCTGGAGGCTAAAGGAGCTTCAAGGCAGAGGGAATCTGGAGATGGGCTGCAAGCATTTGATACGGTCAGTTTTAGGGTAAGGGGCATGCCCTGGACAGCAGGCCGAGGGTAGGAATTTTGGACTGTAGGTGAGACATTGCATGTAAGTGGCTGTGGCAGTTTGAATGTGTGTGTCCCCCCCATATACTCAGGTGGGGCTCTAGGGTGCCTGGTGGGGTTAGAACCAGCATTGACCATGGCTGGACAAACAGTACCTCATTGTGGGGTGCTGGTGGCCTGCTGCAGGGAAGTCTTTCATCTCTGCTCCAGGTGGCCTGGCTTTAGAGACACTTTGGCTCCCTATTTTTTTTTTTTTTCTTGAAATTCAGGGCATTGTGGGGTTGGAGAATCCAGGCCATGGGCATCTTTGAATGTTTTTCTAAGCATCCTTCCTAGGACTAAGGGCTGTTCCCTGATTATCCAGCTGACTAGAGGAGAAAATTGATTTGGGAATGTAATGTGACTTCCAAAACAGGAGTGAGGTGGGGAAAATGACAACTTAGTCTTCGGTGAGGCCTCTCCTTCTGGAATGTAATTAAGAAAGTTATGAGATATGGTGGCTAACAAATTAAAGCCCCGTGGATTTGGGGATAATAGCTTGTCCTTTGGTTTAGGGGCCACTCTTGGAGTAGAAAGCTTTGGAGTCAATGTTAAACTTAAGATAGGATGCTTGGGTGTCGCCAGTTCTTTCCCACAAAACATGCTTTGTTGCACTTTGCTTGGCCCTCAAAATGTTTTCTTTTCTTTTTTTGTTGCTTTTTAAACTAAGTAGTGACAGAGAGAGAGAGAGAGAGAGAGAGAGATCGAGAGATCACAGGAACTTAAATAAAAATTAGAATTTACATTTTCTTCTTCAGACTTGGGAGACATGACACCTAGGTCCCACGTGTGTGCTTATGTCAATCTGAGATGAGATGGCTAAGTAGTGTGAGGCATGCCAGCCCTGTAGGAATCGGAGCCGAGATGCCCCACCTTAGGGTCTTCCTACCCATCTATGTTGTTCTAGACAGATTTAACGGATAGCCAGCCCAGGACAACTCACTTTCAAAGTAGAGGTCATGGGGAACAAGCAACAGAAAAAATAAAATGGTACAAAAGAGACCGCTCTTAGGTGAAAAAATTGTACTTGGGTTTTTTTCTTTTGAGCTCAAAAGATAGAATGATTTTCATTGCTATTTTCAGGAACCTTCAAGAGAATGACAGCTTTTTAGCATTTGGAGGAATAGCAGGATAGGGGCTTGTTCTTCCATTAACCTTTGATCGCTGACTGACAGAATTGTTCCCCCACAGCCATGCACAGCCAGGAGTGTTAGCCAGTTAATCTCAATAGCAGGAGGATCGCTGGGTACCAAGGGGACCTGTTGTTCATTGAACTTGAAAGCACCAGATATCGATAACTGCACCAGCAGTGCCCCACTAACTCCTGTGACCGTGGCGGAAAATTGTTAATGTTGGAATTTCTTAAGTAGGTTTGGATTTCTTTGGAAAAGTTTTTTTTTTTCTTTATGTCAGAGACTGAAATGAATAACTCCAGGACAGCGAAGCATTTCAATGAATGCATCTAGCATTATTTAATTAGTGGTTTTCCAAGTTGAATGATAAGCAACACAGTGAAAAAAAATCCTAAATGGAAATAGCTGCATTGGTTTTAACTTTTTGCTAATTGGAAGAATACCATGTGCTTATTATTAAAAAGAAATGGAGCCAGGCATGGCTGGCTAAACCTTTAATACCAGCACTTGGGAGGCAGACGGAAGAGGACCACTGTGAGTTTGAGGCCAGCCTGAGACTGACTACCTAGTAAATTCCAGGTCAGCCTGCCTGGGAGACCCTACCTCAAAAAAACCCCCAAAATATAGGTAAAACAAAATAAAAATAAAAAATGGAGGCCACATGCCAAATAAATTAAAATTATGTATTGCATCCCCTCCAAAGACAAACACTGTTAAGTATTTGATGGATCTCATCTCAACTTATTTTTATATCATATTTCTATGTTTATATGTTTAATACATTGAAACATTCTAAATTTGCTGCTAACAGTCATCACTTTTTTTGATTTATTGAGTGTAATAGTCCCAATATATAAAGTCCAGAATGTCACCATATAAACTTGAAATTTAGTGGCCATCCATAGATATTCATCCATTAAAGACACACACTGAGCACCTGCCATGAGCTAGACTTCATTCTAAGAACTGTGGATCTGTGAACAAAGGTTTACAAACAAGGCTGGTGTAAAGCACAGATCAGTGCTGGTCACTACTAGGTGGTATAAGTAGAAATGAACAGTGTGGGGGCTGGGGAGATGGCTCAGTGATTAAAGGCACTTGCTTGTAAAGCCTGATGGCCCAGGATTGATTCCCCACTATCCATGTAAATCCAGATACACAAAGTAGCATATGTGTCTGGAGTTGGTTTGCAGTGGCAGGAGGCCCTGGCATGCCCGTCATCACCCCATTTTCTCTCTGTACCCCTCTCTCTCTTAAGTAAATAAAATTTTTTTTTTAAAAGAGAATTGTACAGTGTGTCATTTTGGTGGATCAACCGTTATATTGATTTGTAGTATGTGATGTTTTGGATGGATGCTTAGACACTTTTTTTTTCCACCATCATAAACACAGTAAACAGGCAAAACCACACATCATTACACATATTTGTCTGATTATTTCCTTAGAACAGGGCTTCTCATTTTGGACAATATTGACACTTTGGGCTGGTTAGTTTCCTGTTGTAAGGAGCTATCTCAGGCAAGTCTATTAAGGATTTCTGGATTGGGGTTATTGAGGTGGGAAGACCCTCTCTGAATGTTGGTGGAACTATTCCATGGGCTGGGGTCCCAGAGTGAATGAAAAGAAAAAAAAAAAAAACAGGAGAAAGCACGTAGAACATCAGCATTCATTGCTCTTTGTTTACTGGCTGGATGCAGTGTGACCAATCACCTCATGCCCCTCCTGACACGACTTCCCTGCTATGATACCCTAAAACTGTGAGTCAAAATTAACCCTTCCTTTTTTATGTTGCTTTTGTCAGAAATTTTGTCATCACAACCATAAAGTAACTAATACTTTATTTTTCCCTTTAATAATTTTTTTGTTTTGTTTTTGAGGTAGGGTCTCACTGTAGCCCAGGTTGACCTGGAATTCACTATGTAGTCTTAGGGTGGCCTAGAATTCATGAGGATCCTCCTACCTTTGTCTCCCAAGTGCTGGGATTAAAGGCATGTGTCACCACGTCTGGCGACTATGGGGAACCTTTGAAGTTGGACTGAAAACAATTCACAATTGTCTTGAGTCTATTGGGGGCCGGGGTGGAATATTGTAGTTTGAATGTAAGTTCCTCATAAACTCAAGTGTTTTATTAAAGCTTATAACTTGGATCTCTAGCCACCTGGCTGGAGAAGGTGTCACTGAAGGCAGATATGAATTTATCCCAAATATATGCTGAGAGATTTTGAGGTCTGAAGGTTTGTGGGGTGTGGGGGGTGGTGGTTCTTGCTTGCTGCTAGTTTTGTGTTTACTGCTTTTGGCATTTGTGGTGGTTTTTTTTTTTTTTTTTCTCTCTCTCTCTGGATTTCTAAATGAGAGCCTTCTTCTTCCATGATTAATGGAACTTCTCCTGGATCTGTAAGCTTGAAATCCCTTTCTCCCCAAAACTGTATTTTGTTGGTTGTTTATCCCATTGATGCAAAGCTGTGTACAATGGTGCTTAGTTAATGCTAATGTAAATGTTGTTTACATATTTCTGACGTTCTCCCCTGTCCCATACAGTACCAAGTAAGGCATTCAGTGAAGGTGTCTTCACTCTTTTTTTTTTTTTCTTTTTTTGAGTGAATAAGGAATTCATCCTCTTCTATTTCTTGATTTCCTCTTCCAATTAGTGGTTTTAACATTGATCTCCCCCTTTCTAGACATATAAAATATCTCTTTTTCAAATGACAAATCAATTCCAGCACCTTAATGGTAGAGTACAGAGAGCAGTTTGAAGTTTTCACTTTGTAGCCCGATATTTCTGCTTAAGACTTGAGTCATCCGTGATTAATGGCAGACATTAGGACAGAGTGAGAGAGCGAGAGAGAGAGAGAGAGAGAGAGAGAGAGAGAGAGAGAGAAACTTAGCACCATCTTGATTTATTTTACTTTAAAAGTAGTTTTATTATTTGTCCAATGGATTAATTATGAGAAAGGAAATGTGACACTTAGTAGGACAGAAGCTGAGGGAAAGCCAGGTTTCAGAGGTCCCCTTCTGGGCTTAGGATGGCCATTTGGGCACAAGCCCCTCTCCCTGTTGGTCCCCTTAGGTGGCCTCCGCGTTAGCTGGAGTGTTCCTAACTCATGGAGGGTGTTTATTACTAAGAGGAGGCACAGCTAGGAAGAAAAATACTTGGTGTGCGTTTTAATGACCATGCTTAACCTTGGAATTTTCACATATGACCTCATAATTCAATGTGTTACCTTTGCAGCATTTAAATATCCAATCCAGATGTGCTTGATTTAACTCAAGCTTCCATCCCAATAACCCCATCCTAAGATCACAATATTCTAAGTCAAAAACTCATTTAATACACTTACTTTAACATCATAGCATACCTTACATGTCCTCAGAACAAGTACAGTTGGGCTAAATCATTAACATAAACCTTATTTTATAATAAATGTTAAACATTTGCTGCCTAGGAGCTGTGGCTCACTGCCTCTGCTTGTCATTGTGGGAAAGTCTCCGAGTCTTTAAAGAAAAAAAAAAAATCAGGATTTGAAGCACAGTTTCTGCTGAATACATATTGTTTTCCTCCCTTGTAAAGTTAAAAGAAAATATTGGGACAATTAGTGTGGTAATGAAACGTTTCCTATGTAAAGCTAATGATGCACCCTCTAGATGGCAAGCCCCTAGAAAGGGGTAATTTGTTACTTTTGTGATCAAGGCTGAATCCCCGCTGCCTACCCTTCTGCCCATTATTAGATGCACAATAAATATTTATTCATTGAAGGAAAGAAGGAATAAACGTCACGAAGCTAAAATAGAGCAAGCAAAGGGGCATCTAATGAGAAGGCAAGAGCGTGTTTCTGGAGTGTTCTGCAATGAAAGAGGAGCTGACCCACAGAAGAAGGAGTTGGGGTGGAGGGATTCTAGGGAAAGTAGAAACCCAGTAACAAAACCACACAAGCAGAGCTGGGGATATAGTGCACTCAGTGGTAGGTCTGACTTGAGAGAGGCCCTGGGTTCCACGCCCAGTAAGTACCATGCATGCACAGCCCTTCCTCACCCCATACACACAATCACACGAGAATATGCGAGCTATTCAGGACCTAAGAACTCTAGGGAATTCTGGGGTCTAGGTACTTGTTGGACCTGTCTTTTGCCTTTTGCTGTTTTAAATTTTTTATACATTCTGGATTCATTTTTTTTTTGGTAGGATCATATTTCAAGGTCTACCTTAATCAATGAAATCTTTTTAAAAATTTTTTTTGTTCATTTTTTATTTATTTATTTGAGAGTGACAGACACAGAGAGGAAGGCAGAGAGAGAGAGAGAGAGAGAGAGAGAGAGAGAGAGAGAGAGAGAATTTGGCACACCAGGGCATCCAGCCACTGCAATTGAACTCCAGACGTGTGTGCCCCCTTGTGTACAAGTGTGACCTTGTGCATTTGTGTCACTGTGCATCTGGCTTATGTGGGACCTGGAGAGGTGAACGTGAGTCCTTAGGCTTTGCGGGCAAGTGCCTTAACTGCTGAGCCATCTCTCCAGTCCTGTGATTAATTTTTTTTTGATGGTAGTTTGCTGGTTTGAATTAGGTTTCCCCCATAAACTCAAGCGTTCTGAATGCTAGGTCCCCAGCTGGTGGCAATTTAGGAACTGGAGCCTTGCTGGAGGAGGTATGTTGTTGAGGGTGGGCTTATGTGTGTTATAGCTAGTTTCCTCTTGACAATGTTTGGCATAATCTCCCACTGCTGTTGTCCACCAGATGTTGATCAGGAGGTGATGTCCAGCCTCTGCTCATACCATGTTGTCCATTGGCAGCACGAGGATTCTCCTTGAGATTGTAAGCCAAAATAAACTCTTTCCTCTCACGAGCTGCTTTTGGTCAGGTGTTTTGTGCCATCAAGGATAAGGTAATTGCAAAAGGGGTAGAAATGGGATTGTATCAATGTTATATCCACAGGATTTTTTTTTTTTTTCGAGGTAGGGTCTCACTCTAGCCCAGGCTGACCTGGAATTCACTATGTAGTCTCAAGGTGGCCTCAAACTCACGGTGATCCTCCTACTTCTGCCTCCCAAATGCTGGGGTTAAAGGCGTGTGCCACCATGGCCAGCTCGCAGTTTTTTTTTTTTTTTTTTTTGGTTGTTTTGTCTTATTGAGGTAGGGTCTCATTCTAGCCCAGGCTGACCTGGAATTCACCCTGTAGTCTCAGGGTGGCCTCGAACTCATGGCAATTCTTTTACCTCTACCTCCCAAGTACTGGGATAAAAGGCATGTACCACCACCCTACCTGACTATATCCACGGTTCTTATTTTAAAATCTAATTATGTGTATGTACACGCACACGACCTGGTGGGCATGACAAGGTCTGAGGACAACATTGGGGGTATTTGTCCTCTCCTTTCTTTGTTTTGAGAAAAAGTCTGTCATTGCTTTTTTTTTTTAAAAAAAATTATTTATTTATTTATTTGTTTGAGAGAGAGAGAGAGAGGGAGAGAGAGAGAGGAAGAGGCAGAGAGAAAGAGAGAATGGGCACACCAGGGCCTCCAGCCACTGCAAATGAACTCCAGACACATGCGTCCCCCTTGTGCATCTGGCTAACATGGATCCTGGGGAATCAAACCTGGGTCCTTTGACTTTGAAGGCAAACACCTTAATCACTAAGCTAACCCTCCAGCCCTAATTTTACAATATTTTATTTTAATTAATTTATTTATTTTAGAGAGAACAAGGCAGAGGAAGAGAGAGAGAAGGAATGGGCAGGGCCTCCAGCCACTGCAGATGAACTCCAGATGCATGCGCCCCCTTGTGCATCTGATTTATGTGGATCCTGGGTAATCAAACTGAGGGCCTTTGACGTTCCAGGCAAGCACCTTAACCACTATGCCATCTCTCCAACCCTATTTTCAATTTTTGTTATTGACAACTTCCATATTTATAGACAGTAAACCACGATAATTCTCTCCCCCTCGCTTTACTCTGCTGTCCATCATATTCTCTCCCTCTCTCTCTCTTTTTTTTGGTTTTCCGAGGTAGGGTCTCACGCCAGCTCAGGCTGTCCTGGAATTCATTATGTAGTCTCAGGGTGGCCTCGAACTCTCTGCGATCCTCCTACCTCTGCCTCCTGAGTGCTGGGATTAAAAGCGTGTGCCAACACGCCCAGCTCCCTCCCCTTCTTAACCAGCCTCTCTTTTATTTTGATGTCATCATCTTTTCCTCCTGTTATGATGGTCTTGTGTAGGTAGTGCCAGGCACTGCGGGGTCATGTACATCCAGGCCATTTTGTGGGGTTGAATTCTTTGCTTATTTCTCCTTTCTAGTGGGCTGTGAGCCCAGATGGTTGGCATTGCTTCCAGACCAGAAGGGCTCCTCCTGATGTTTGAGGGCTTGCTGTCTGCTCCCTCCTCTTTCTGTCTGTAACACTTGGCTTCATGCTTGTCTCTCCTCTGTGCCTTTCCTAATTTGTCATGGTTATTGTGGTGATATCAGAGAAGCAACTGGGAGTGGCTGACAGCACCACAATGTACAGTTGATTGAATGCCTAAAGAACTGAGATGGATGGAGGATGGCTGGCCCCTTGCTTACCTCTAGCTTGTCACAGACTATCTTGCTTTCGGTTTGCTTCCCGTTCTCATGGCTCTTGCTAGTTGGAACCCATCTTTTCTTTCTCATATTCACTTGCTCTATTTGGGGAACTTAGTTTAACATTTCTCTGAGTGTAAACATTTTGCAAACAGACATGTAAAAGTAGAGAATTTCTTAAGCTTATGTTGTCTTGGAGTGAAGTCATTTTTGTGTTTAATTCTTAGACAGAGTCTTAGACTGTGTTGCCCAAGATATCCTAAAATGATCCTCCAACCATCCTCCTGCCTCAGCCTTTCCAGCAGATGGAACTTTTGGCAGAGCAGCAGGAAACAGCCCACAACAGCCACAAACATCCTGAGGCGTTCCTTCATCCTTTAAGGACCTCCGCTCAGGTCAGGCTGAATCCCTGTCTCTGCTGTAGCAAGGAATTTTAAGCAAGTGTCTTTAACAACTGAGCAATCTCTTCAGTCCCAGCAAGGAATTTTAAGATGAGCAGTTTGAAGTGAGTTATAGTATTTATTTTATTTAATTTTTAACGTGTCAGTAGTGTGCTGGCATGCATGTATGTATGTTCACATGTGTGTGCAAGCAAGTGTGAGTGCAGGTCCAATGTGCATGCATGTGAAGTTGTGTGTAGAGGTTGTGCAGAAGTTGACATCAAGTGTCTTCTTTAGTCACTGTCCACCTTATTTATTTTTTGTTGTTGTTATTTTTATTTATTTATTTGAGAGCGACAGACAGAGAGAGGAAGAGGCAGATAGAGAGAAGGAGAGAGAATAGGCGCGCCAGGGCCTCCAGCCACTGCAAACAAACTCCAGACGTGTGCACCCGCTTGTGCATCTGGCTAACATGGGTCCTGGGGAGTCGAGCCTTGAACCGGGGTCCTTAGGCTTCACAGGCAAGCGCTTAACTGCTAAGCCATCTCTCAAGCCCTACCTTATTTTTTGAGGCAGGGTCTCACATTGAACCTAGAGCTCGCTAATTCAGCTAGGCTAAGTAGCCATCAGACCCCAGGGTTTCCCTGTCTCCATATCCCCAGTGCTGGGATTACGGGCACATGCTACAACTCCTGGCTTTATGTGGGAGCTGAGGATCCAAATTCTGATCCCTGTCTGTTTAACAAGCACTTTACCAACGGAGTCACCTCTCCATCCCAAGCTTATCCCCCACCCTTTTTTTTTCAAGGTAGGGTCTCACTCTGGCTCAGGCTGATGACCTGGAATTCACTATGTAGTCTCAGGGTGGCCTTGAACAGCGTGTCCCTTTTGATATGTGATTTTTAAGAGGATGTCCTGTCTTTGTGCCTCCATAAAACAAAATGAACGAGGGTGATATAGTGATGATTGAACTGTATCTTTGAAACCTGTTATGTCCATTACTTCCTCATGGCTGGAACAAAATATCTGACCAGAAGCAGCATAATAAATGAAAGGCTTAGTTTTTAAATTTTTTTCCTGATTTACTTGTATTCATTTATTTATGAAAGAGAGAGGGAGGGAGAGAGAGAGAGAAAGAGAGAGAATGGGCACGCCAAAGGCCTCCAGCCACTGCAAACAAACTCCAGACGCATACGCCACCTTGTGCATCTGGTTCATATGGGTCCTGGAGAATCGAACCTCACTCCTTAGGCTTCACAGGCATGTGCCTTAACTGCTAAGCCATCTCTCCAGCCTGTGATTATAACAAGGGGGAAGCTCCATCAAGATGGATCAACAGAAGCAGTTCAGATGAGTTCGGTTCACCCCAAGAAGAAACCTGTAAAGATAGAAAAGCCAGTCTGACTATTTCTGGCTCTTTCCCTGACTCTAGACATGGGTCCACCAAAGCTCGTCCATTTTTTTTTTAGGACCCTCCCAGTTCTGGTGATCGTGCAATTCCTTTCTCCTTTGAGAACCATTAGTTCATTCATTTGTTCACTCATCCACTCAGTGTGCGCTTCACTGGTAGGGGATTTTAACGTCTTCAGTGGCCTTCCTTCCACCCATCCTGTAGGGACTGGAGGCAGCAGGCTTCATGCCTGGAGGGTCCCCATGCAGCACTGGAGTATCCCTTTGAATGAATCACTGTTGCGCACACTCAATTCCTTTCTTTCTTCCAGGAGATCAATATTATTTAGGTAAATTATCATTAAAACATCATATCTTTTCCAGAAAGCTTAAGTGATTAAAGAAACAATGAAGAGTTTACTTGCCTGTGGAATAAGAGTGGTTCTCCTGGTGCTGGGCAAAGTTTGAATCCCAGAATGAGTACAGCTTTCCTTTTATAGGTCACTGATCCTTGAAGACTATTCACTTGGCACCCATGCCAGAGGGTGGCCAGAAACAGTGTTCAGTACTCAAGAGCTGAGTCATGTACTGGTTAGTTTTCTTGTTGCTGTGATAGAAAACCTGATGAAAGCCTCTTAAGGAAGAAAGGATTGATTTTTGCCTCATGTAGGCTAGGTGTGGTGGCATAACCCCTTTAATTCCATCACTCAGGAGACTGAGCTAGGAGAATCATTGTGAGTTTGAGGCCAGCCTGGGCTTCAGAGTGAGTTCCAGGTTAGCCTGGGTTAGAGTGAGACCCTGCCTCAAAAAAAAAAAAAAAATCACAACAACTCAGACCACGACACAAAGACTACTGTAGCCTTACACAGAGGAGATTTAACCGCATGGTTTGAGGGAATACAGTCCATTGTGGTAGGTCGATAAGGCATGTTTCTGGGACAGAACTGTGACTGTAGTGTGAAATCTTGCTCATATATGAGCAGGTCAGGAAACAGTGAGAGGGCTTGAAGCAGAGCTGGGCTATAAACTTCAAGGCTTGTCTTCCGGTCCCCCACTTCCTGCAGTAAGACTTTGCCCCCTAAAGTTGCCAAAGGCTGTCAAAACTGTATCACCAACTAGAGCACCCCCCCCCCATCCAAATACGTGAGCCTGAGGGCGACATTTCATACTCAAGGTGGTAGGTAAATAATGAAACTCCCCCCCTACTTCTTACTGCACAGCCTTGTCTGAGGATGGACGACGGTCTGTGGAGAAGGTACTGGAATATCTACAGACAACCTCTGGGTGAGGGAGAATTCAACATGGCCCCATCTGAAGTGTCTCAGAGCCTTCTTGATGGGAGAGGACCTCTACTGACCCCTAGCTCTGTCTTCACAGACATCCAGATCTGACCCCTTTCAGCCTCTGTCTGCAAGACGACATTGTTTTGACCCCAGCTGTGGTCCCTTCTATGCTGGCGTGCCGTGGTGACTGATTACGTCAGTGTCCAGCCACCGACAGGAGAACACGGTGGGGAGGTAAATGCTGGAGCTCCTGAGGAGGGTCCTCGGAGTGATCCAGCCCAAATCAGGAAGGCAGCCCCTTGTCTGTCATCTCGCTTCTCACTTTTCTCAGGGGAGTGACATGCAGGGTGGGGTCTTCAAGAGAGCCTGGCCACATTCTTCCCGACAGCAGTGTGATATAAACTCCCTTCTCATCCGAAACGCAGCGCGTTTCACATGAAATGAATGCTTCCTCCTTATGAAATGCAATTACACATAAATAGTTCATGTCATCTGCTCTTGAAATTTTAGCATCAGGGCTTAATGCTGTTGGTTACCATGGTAACAGACAAAGTTGGTGATTTTGCATTTCAGTGTATTGTTCGGTGGGGGGGAAAGTTTGCTTCTCTGGGTAGGAGCGGCGAGGGTCATGTTGCACATTGAGGACGGCTGCTTTTCTCACAGACTGCTGTGTGGGGAAACTTATGATGTGGGACTGTCACCATGGTTTTAGTGAGTATATTGCAAAAATTGAGTCCAAGATTTTTTCTATTTCCCAATCATTATTTTTTACTGTCCTCCACTAAATTATTTAAAATATTTATTTAAATTTATATCTATTTATGTATTTGACAGAACAAGAGGGAGAGAGAAAGAGAGGGAATGGGTGCGCCAGGGCCTCCAGCCACTGCAAACGAACTCCTTACGCATGCTCCCTCTTGTGCATCTGGCTAACGTGGGTCCTGGGGAATTGAGCCTGGGTCCTTTGGCTTTGCAGGTAAACACCTTAACCCGTAAGCCATCCCTCAGCCTAACCACACTGTTTTAATAAATAATAATTGGTGTCAAACATGGTGGCGCACACCTATAATCCCAGCAGTTCAAAAGGCTGAGACAGGAAAAAAAAATCACGAGTTTGAGCCAATCTGGGCTAAATAGTGAGATCCTGCCATGATTAGTGTCAGTTGTCAACATGTCTGGATTTAGAGTCGCCAATGGAAACACGTCTGTGGGCATGTTTGAGGGATTTCCTAGGCTGCGGCTCTGGACTGCGCGGGAAGGAGGAAGCTGGCTGAGCGTCACTCATCACTCCTCTGCTTCCTCGCTGTGGACTGAACGTGACCAGCTAATCCATGCTCCTGCCGCCGTGTGTCATGATGGCCAGCAGTGATGGACTTTATCCTGTGAACGCTATGCTGAACTATGCTCTTCCTCCCTTGAATTTTCTTTGTCAGGTGTTTAGACTGCAGCAGGGAAAAATAGCTCGTATAAACCACATCTCACAAAAAATCATAACAACAATAATAGGCATATTAAGCATGTATATCTTTTGCTTTTGTTTCTGTTTTTTCAAGGTAGGGTCTCGCTCTAGCCCAGGATGACCTGGAATTCACTATGTAGTCTCAGGCTGGCCTCAGACTCACAGTGATCCTCCTACATCAGCTGGGACTAAAGGCGTGCGCCACAGTGCCCCGGCTAAGCTTGGGTAGTTTAATCATGTACAATGTGATGTCTTGAGTATCTTTGTTGTCAAAGGAAGTCCAGCCCCCTCTTGTTGCCCTCGTGCTCTCTCGCCCCTCCCTCTGCCTTCTGCCATGACATGTAGCACAAAGGTCCTCAACAAATACTGGCAGAAATCCATTTGGAATCTATAAAGTGGAATTATTGGAGCATATGGGAGTTCTATTTGTCACTTTTGAGGAATTTCCATAGTGGCTGTACTAATTTGCATTTCTGCTAAAATGTATAAGAAGTTCCCATCTTTTGTTTGTTTTACAAAGTAGTATTTCACTGTGACTTTAATTTGCATTTTTCTAGTGATTACATTGAGCATTTTTTTCATCTACCTGCTCGTAATTTGTATATCTTTTATTGAGAAATGACTACTGGGTCTTTCACTCATTTTAGAATTATTTTTTCTGATTAACAAGCTGGTTGAGTTCCTCATAGATTTTGGATATTAAGTGGCGTCAGAGATACGGCTTGAAACTTTCCTCCTGTCTCACAGATCGTCTGTTCACTCTACTGATTGCTTTGTTGGAGCTTTTTAGTCTCATGCCATCCCATTTCTCTAGTTCGCAGCCTGCCTTCTACAGAGCAAAAGAGGAAGAGGCCATACAGCACTGTTCCAGGGCACACCCCAATGACCTAATCATGTCCCTCAATGTTTTCCCCATTTTCCTAATGGTACTACCCAGGAGACCAAGCCTTTAATATATTTGGGAGACATTTGGAGATCTACACTATAACAAAAACAAATCATGACCCTGGCCAGACTAAGGTGAAAGAGATTCCTTCTTTCCTTTTGATTTTTTTTTTGTTTGATTTCTGGTAGCTTTAGAGTTTCAGGTCTCATGTGTAAGTCACCAATCTGTCTTTAGCTGTTATTTCATGCGATATAGCTCTGTATGTGATGTAGGTCTGATTGGATTCTTTGGTATGTGGATATCTAGTTTTCCCAACAGCATCTATTAGAGAGACGGTGCTTTCCCTACTATGTGTTTTTGGAAACTTTGTTGGTGATCAGTTGGCTGTAAGTGTGTAGATTTCTGGGCTTTCTGCCCTCGTGGAATATCAGGTGATGAGTCTGTTGTTGTGGCAGTACCTTGTTAATTTAATTGTGATATTATTGGAATATATTTTGAGATCGAAATAGTGTGATGACTCCAGTTTTGTTTATTTTTCTCACTCAAGATTGCTTTTGTCTATTTGGGTGCCTTTCATGGTACTATACCAATTATATAATAGTTTTTTTTTCTATTTCTGTGAAATATGACTTTCTGAGCCTGGGTTACCTCACTTAGTATAAGCCTTTCCAGATCCATCCATTCTCAGCAAATTTCATAATTTTATTTTTCTCTACAGCTGAATAAAACTCCATTGTGTAAGTGCACCACATCTTCATTAGCCATTCATCAGTTGATGGGCTTCTAGGCTGGTTACATTTCCTAGCTTGTGAACAGAGCATGAATAGATGAGCAAATATCTCTATAGTAATGTGTAGAGTCCTTAGGGTATATGCCAAGCAGTGGTATAGCTGAGTCATATGGTAAATCTATTTTTAGCTGTCTCAGAAACCTCCACACTGATTTCCACAATGGCTGTGCCAGTTTACATTCCCACCAACAATGGAGAAGGGTTCCTCTTTTCCCATACCCTTGCCAGCATTTATTGTCATTTGATTTCTTCACAGTAACCACATTCTTACAGGAGTGAGATGGAATCCCAAAGTGCTTTTAATTTGCATATCCCTGATGGCTAAGGATTTAGAACATGTTATTAGATGCTTATTAGCCATTTATATTTCTTATTTTGAGAACTCTCTAGAATATAGATTTTAAAGTATGTCCTTATAATTTTCTGAATTTTGTTGGTATGTGTTGTAATGTCTCTCTTTTCATCTCTACTTTTGGTAATTTTGGTCTTCTCTGTAGCCAAAGCTGACCTGGTACTCACTCTTGTAGACCAGGCTGGCCTCCAAGTTATGGTGATCCTGCTCTCTCAGCTTCCCGAGGGCTGGTATTAATGGTGTGAGCCACTTTGTCCAGTGAGTTACTTACTTAAAAAATTAAAATTGATAACACTTACCTAAATCAAGGAATAAGGAACCCTTACATAAACAAAATTATAAATAAAAGAGGAAACATGATAGCAGACATTACAGAAGTTCAAGGATGTCAAGATAATACTATAACCAGTTATATGCCAACAAGTAGGATAACCTAGAGAAATGGATACATTCTGAAGAACATAGCATTATTGAACCATAAAGAAATCGAAAATATGGACGGGCATGGTGGCACATGCCTTTAATCCCAGCACTTGGGAGGCAGAGGTAGGAGGATCACCATGAGTTTGAGGCCACCCTGAGACTACATAGTGAATTCCAGGTCAGCCTGGGCTAGAGTGAGACCCTACCTTGAAAACCAACCAACCAACCAACCAACCAACCAAACAAACAAACAAACAAAAGAAGTGGAAAATATGAGCAGGACAGTAGTGGCTATGAAAACTCAATCAGTAATTTATAACCTCACAGCAAAGAAAGGCCTATGATCCAGAAAGCTTCCTCACTGAACGTTTCTTCCAAACTTTTAAGGAATAATTCATATCAAATTCTTTCAAAAACTGAAGATGATGCTAGGCATGGAGGTGCACATCTTTAATCCCAGCACTCAGGAGGCAGAGGTTGGAGGATCGCCGTGAGTTTGAGGCCAGCCTGAGACTACATAGTGAATTCCAGATCAGCCTGGGCTAGAGCAAGACCCTACTATGATAAAAAAATAAACAAAAACAAAAACAAAAAATCCCCCAAACCAAAAACAAACAAACAAACAAATAAAAAAACCTGAAGAGGAAAGACCAATTTCAAATTCATTTTGCCAGGCCAACATTATTACAATGATTCTGTCATTAGACTATACAAGGAAATGAAATTACAGGCTAATATTCTTGATGAACATTGATGTAAAATATTCAGGAGTATGTTAAAAAGATGAAACACCCTGATTGAGTGAGTTGCAGTGATGGTTCAACATATACAAATCAATATATACAGTAAACCACAGTAAAGAAATACAGAGCCATTTAATATATACAGAAAAACATTGGCAAAAATTCAGCTTGCTGTTATTACAAAACCTCTCAACAAATTAAATGTAGATGGGACATAACTACCTTGACCTGTTTTGTTTTTCCTGTAAAAACAGATCTGACACTGGGTAGTTTATTTTGGCTCATGTTTCTGGAGGCTTCAACGTACATCCATGTTGTGCGGTACTCTGTCTGTACTAGGTACCAGATGGGTCGCAGCACAGCCAATGACATCACACAGTGATAACATACATGTACAAGGGAATTCACTGAACAAGAGACAGTGAACTAAAGCTGCTAAACTCAGGACAACTTATTCTTTCAACAACCAGTCCAGTCTTGTAAGACCAGCTGTCTTCCTCAGTCACTCTCTTCTGTTTTGGTTTCTCCAGAGATACTGATATTGAAAATCCTGTAATGGAATATCTCTTGATTACCCTCCATTAAAAGTGTAAGTCCCATAAGCTTCCAGTAATTGTGTTGGTATCTGGCCCTTATATAAAACAGATAGATCAGACTCACCAGGAAGCCAAGGAAAGCCTTCAGTGTAACCAGAAATAACCTGGATGGGGTTCTCTCTCTATTTTACTGTAGTTTTTTTTTTCACATTTGTCTCCCAGTATTTTTATAAGAATGTTTGCTTCTGTTCTCCGATTCTTTTCTGATTCTCCTGTGGAGTGTTCCTTTTGTGTGCGCTTATCTTTATCTCCAAGGAACCCTCATGTTCTCGGTTCTCATGGTCTCTTTGTACGTATGTGCCTTTCATTAAGAAATTTTATCACATTGGGGTCAAAGGGAAGATCCTAGAAACTTCCAGAAGGGAAAAACAAAGAAAACACATGTCATATACAAAGGATCAGAAGCAGAATGGTGTTGAACTTTTTAAAATTAAATATACTATTTATTTATTTATTTGAGTAAGAGAGAGAGGAAGAAGCAGAGAGAAAGAGAGAATGGGTATGCCAGGGCCTTCAGCCACTGCAAACGAAATGCCATATGCATATATGCCCCCTTGTGCTTCTGGCTTATATGGGTCCTGGGGAATCGAACCAGGGTCCTTAGGTTTCGCAGGCAAACGCCTTAACTGCTAAGCCATTTCCCCAGTCCAGGTGTTGAACTTTTAAACAGCATTATCAGCAGCTACAAGCCAATGATAGATCAATGCCTTTGAAGATTGGAGGAAAAGTGATTACCAACCTAGAGTTCTATATCCAGCCAGGCTATTAAGGAACTGTAAAAGCTGAATGATTCATTCTTAGACATTTATTCTCATGAACTCTGTCACACATTTATTGGAAGATTGCTCCACCATCATTAGCATTTAATCAGGGAGAGAGAAAACCAAGCTGTAAGGAACAGGGAATCATAGGTGAAGAGAGCTGTAAGGAAAATTTCAGGTTGAGAGTACAAAGCAACCCCAAGGCAATAATTGCAAAAGATAAAGAGGAACTGTGTCCAGAGGGGAGCAGATGGGAAGCTTGGGGAAATATATCTTCAGAAAGATATATGTTGGAAAGCTACCAGGTGGCCAAGTGTAGTGTGTTTAGGGTGGGGACAAGACAACTAGCAGAGAGGATTGTTGTGATTATGGAAGATAGTGAGTAATGCCTTACACTAAAAGTGCACATGTATATTACTCCTTTTTTGTTACTTCAAAGATGTCAAAATACTACCAAAAATAAAAGTTAAAGGTTAAAGGCTCTCTACATGACATAGAGAGAAGTAAAAGACTGCCATATATATATGCAAGCAGAGATGGAAGAGAGACAAACAGAATGGACGTGGCAGGGCCTCCAGCCGCTGCAAATGAGCTCCAGATATATGTGCCACTTTGTGCATCTGGCTTTACATGGGTACTGAGGAATCAAACTCGGGGCCTTAGGCTTTGAAGGCAAGTGGCTTAACTGCTGAGCCATCTCTCCAGCCCAAGACTGCTATTTTTATAATAAAGCTTGTAAAGTTGCTTGGCTTTTAAACCATGAATACATATATCCGTTTGATCAAAGCCAGCATTAAGTACCATACCTGGCCTCTTCTACTTGCTTGAAGGTCTGGTGTATGGTTTTTTTTTTTTTTTTCTTCCTGAGGTGATGTAGCTCTCCAGCTCCCAGACCACCCCGTGAGCCATGCATGTACCTCATAAGTCCAAGGCTTTGGTTCAGTCAGAGGGTCAGGCTTAACTCTTTTCCACTGGCCTCACCTAGGTGCTATACTTAGGTAGGGGCCCTCTGGAGACCAAGAGGTCTAGAAGTCACTCATTGCTGGCTGTTAGCATGGCTGTGTCTCATTCTCTGGTAAGCTAGCTTGGGTTAGTTCATCAGCCACCTAAGAGATATGGAATCCCCAGTTCCTTTTAGATCTAGGCTTGAAGAGGGCAAAGTCTTGTTTGTCACATTCTATGGGCCAAAGCCAGCCTGGATTAAAAAATAAAGATACTGTGCTCACCAAACTTCCCAATAAGCTCTTCTCTTAATGTTCATACCTATATGTTAATGCTACTCTCACTTTTGGTTAGAGAACTTTCTCTTTTCAGATGGCAGTGACCTTGGGATGACTCAGAAGGCATCACGATGCTGGGAAGAAGTGACAGAGGAGTGCTCAGCACTACAATATCTCTATCACACCTTCCAAGGCTCAGGGTCCATTGCAGAAGAGGTGGCGGAAAGAATGTAGGAGCCAAAGGAAGGGTAGGACTCCTTACAACGTGCTCCTCCAGACAAAATTGTCTGGATATCCATGACCTCACAGTGCCTGACACTACCTGCACAAGACCATCATAACAGGAGGAAAAGATCATGACATCAAAATAAAAGAGAGACTGATTGAGAGGGGGAGGGGATATGATGGAGAGTGGAGCTCCAAAGGGAAAGAGGGGTTGGGGGAAGGGAGGGAACTACCAAGGGATATTGTTTACAATTATGGAAAGGTGTCAATCAAACCATATAATTAAAAAAATTAAGAATAAAGATAAATGCCATCACTTTTCTTTTTTCCCTAGACCAGGTCTTTCTATGTGGCCCAGGCTGGTCTAGAACTCACAGTCTTCCTGAGTCCAATTTCTATGTGAATTATAGGAGTACTGCCATGCCAAGGACTAGATCCTCCTATTCATGGATGTTGCTGCAAAGTGACATTGCAGGACATGATGACAGCTCTTTCCTCTAGGAGGGGATGCTTCCATTCAGAGGAAATAGTTGCCCAGCAACTTGAAGTGACCCTGTGGTCAGGGCTCATCACTTATTTCTTCATTGCTTATTTATTTTTAAAGATAAACAAAGCAATTTTTGTTCATCAATATTCATAAATATAGAAAGTTTCATTAGAGAGTGCAGTTTTCCTCCTCAATTGGATTGTGGAATGTTCAGAGAAGCTTTTGCATATCAAGTCAGGAAGCAGAGTTCACCCTGTACCGTCACCTACGGTGACCTGCCAGAAGTGAAAAGTTAATTAAGTGTAAATGATTATCATACATTGTCTCTCCTCCTTTTCAGTGTACACAGTGTAACACAAGTGACGGTCCTGGACTTCAATCACCAAATGCACTCAGGAGAGCAGATCTCCACCTTTATTGGCAAATACGGCCCAGAGGATACTGGCAAGCTGGGATATCATTAAAGAGGAGGTGGGTGATGGAGGTTCATTTTCTTTATTACCTTTTTTTAAATTTAGATTTTCTTTCCTTCCTTCTTTCTTTCTTTCTTTCTTTCTTTCTTTCTTTCTTTCTTTCTTTCTTTCTTTTGAGAGAGGAGAGAGAGAGAGAGAGAGAGAGAGAGAGGAGAATTGGTGTGCTAAGAGCTTCAGCCACTGCAGTTGAACTCAGGGCATGTGTGACCTTGTGCTTGCCTCACCTTTGTGTGTCCAGCTCATGTGGGATCTGGAGAGTAGAACATGAGTCCTTAGACTTTGCAAGCAAACACCTTAACTGCTAAACCAGCTCTCCAACCTAAATTTAGCTTTTCTGAGGGAATTATATCTGTATAGCTATATCCTGGTTTCCATAGTGTAATGGTTGTCATGTTCATGTAACAGCCCATAGCAGCCAAATCTTTCCTCTCTCCCATCGATCCCATCTGAGGACAAACTCCCTTCGTGCTCCAGAGTACACAGAGCCGCTCTTGGACAAATGGGCTGTCATCTGTCACTTGCTTCCAATAGACTGGCACCCTGTTTCAGACATTTTGGTATCCTTCAACCTTGCTAAAAGAAATTGGAAGTGCTGGAGAACATACTAACTGCTTTCCGTACTTTCCTGTTGGGTGTTACTGTGGGTCTATGTGGTTGTCATGGTGATGCTGCATGGTTGTCATGGTGATGCTACTTCAGTTGCATGCAGTCTCCATTTGTTGCCGTGTTGCCTGCAAGCTGCCATGCTGGCTGCAGCTGCATCCTTAGTGGCTGTAACCGAGAAGCAGAAGAGCTGGAAGAATTGTGTGTTCTCCTGGAGAAGGCCTCACTCCTGGCAGTTGAGATAAAGGCTTGTCTATAGGATCTATGGCTTCCATGTTGTTCAGAGAATGTGAAGTCTGAGAAGGAGGCAGTCCACCAGTAGGATTCTCAATGAAATGCATGTCTCTGTGAGCACAAGGACCTTCTAACCCTGGAGTAGGGTGAAATATTTTGGAGTCAGGCACACTACTATGGTGGTGGTGAAACATTCTATGGAAATGTCAAACACCAAACACCTCTTGGCTCACCTGTAAGATGAGCCACACAGTCATCTGGGATAAGATTAGGATCATCTCTGCGTAACACTGCATGTGCTGAACAAATCACTTCTGTGGATGTTTCTGTGTGTTTAGAAGTCACATGGTCCCTGAAGAGATGCTCCAGCAGCCTTTGTTTCCCTTTCTTTATAGTTGGAACAAGTATGACAGCATGGCTATTCTGCAGAGAAAGCTTCCCCACCAGGTACCCATGCAATCCACCCTTGCTACCATGCGCTGCGCAGGGCAGTCATCGTGTCCCTTCTTGCTCCACTTTCACAACAAGACGCACAAAGTGTAATTGTAGCAAGTTAGACAGTGAATGTCCTACAGCTCCAAGGGTTTCATTTAGTCAAACATCACAGCAGTTTGGGGCATCATGGCTCAGATGGTGGCAGCTCAGATGGTGGCAGCACAGCCAGCCCCTCCTGAACTTTGACTCCCACTCAACTCACTGCAGAGGGTGGGCAGGGGACCACTCAGGCAGCAGTGGTGGAGAGGTGACTGGGGAATCTTTTTGTCACGTAAATGATCATAGTAACAGTAGTTACTTCAGAGGATTTGAAGATCCTAGATAAAGTACGCTTGAGCTAAAAAGAACAAAGTTGGAGGAAGCACGCTCTCTGAATTCCAAATAAAGCCATCATAATCAAAACAGCATGGTACTAGCATCCAAACAGAAGCATTGGCCAATGGAAAAGCATAGAAGCCTAGGACACACACACACACTAGTGAAAGTCAGTTGATTTTTTTTTTTTTCCGAGGTAGGGTCTCGCTCTAGCCCAGCCTGACCTAGAATTCACTATGTAGTCTCAGGGTGGACTTGAACTCCTGGTGATCCTCCTACCTCGCCCTCCCAAGTGCTGGGATTAAAGGCATGCATCACCATGCCTGGCAGCATTGGGATTTAAGAAAAAATTAATTAATTAATTTGAGAGAGCAAGAGAAGGAAAGAGGCAGAAAGAGAGAGGGAGAGAGAGAATGGGCACACCAGAGCCTCCAGCCACTGCAAACAAACTCCAGATGCATGTGCCACCTTGTACATCTGGCTCACGTGGGTCCTGGGGAATTGAACTGAGGTCTGTTGGCTTTGCAGGTAAACACCTTAATTGCTAAGCCATCCCTCCAGCCCAGGATGGTCATTTTAATAAATACTTTCTGGAAAACTCAATTTTCACATGCAGAGGCATGAATCTGAACTTAAAAAAAATTTTTTATTTTTATTTATTTGACAGAGAAAGAGGGAGAGAGAGAGAGAGAATGGGCATGCTGGGGCCTCCAGCCACTGTGCAGCTGGCTAATGTGGGTCCTGGGGAATCGAACCTGGGTCCTTTGGCTTTGCAGACAAAGGCCTTAACCACTAAGCCATCCCTCCAGCCCACGAATCTGAACTTTTACCTGATACCATATACAGTTATTAGCAAACAGGATGAAGGACTGACACGTAGCAGGGATCTGTAAAGCTACTCTAAGAAAACACGAGGGGGACAGCTGGGGAGATAGCTCAGTGGGTAAGAGCACTTGTCGCAAGTATGAGAGTCTGAACAGGACGGTCAGTGGCAGAGTTTGAGTCCCCATTGCCCATGTAAACAGCTGGGCATGGTCACACTCCTCTATTAGCCCAGTCAGGTGGGAGGCAGAGACTGGAGAACCACTTGGGCTAGTGAGAACGGCATACTCCTACCCCGTATTGTTTTTCATGATCTACTTCACAACAGCAAGTAATCACTGGGCGTCTCTGACAGTCACGTGGCCTTGGAGAGACAGAGGGCAGATGTGGACTCCTTCACACTAAGGGGAAAGAGTTGAGGCTCTCGATTCCCCTCAACCTCACTCCTGTGAATCTGTTAACCCCTAAGCTCCAAACTGTTATCTCCTTCCAAGGCGTCAACAGCCTATTTCCTCAGACTCCTTCTGAAACATATCTGGAAACACCACTAGGTTAAGCTACAGCCTGGCATTGTGTTCCTCGTCTTTAAAGTGTCACCTTGGACGCAGTATTTTTCTGCATGGGCTCATGCATCCGCCCGTGCTTTAGCTGCATTTGCATTAATTGTTCCATCGCTTGTTGATCTGTCATTCACCCAGTTACTTATACGATGTACTGACAACCCCAAATACCAAACTGGATGTTGTGGCTCACAGCTGGAATCCCAGTGCTCGGGAGGCTGATGCAGGAGGATTGCCATGTGGTTGAGCCCAATCTAGGCTACTTAACAGGTTTCAGGCCAGCCTGGGCTATAGTGTGAGACCCTGTCTTGAAAAGACAAGCCAGAAACCCTTACATGTCCACAGATGTACTCTGTACATATATATGTCTGCCTACATGACTTAATCCAGCTACATTTGGGGATCCACATATCCATTCACTTTCTGTCTACTTTACATTCCCCATTACTCATCAAGTTTCCTTTCCTTTCCCAGTATCTTCTCAACCTTTCCTACATTCATGTCTCTTCTCTCTTAGTAGGCTTTCACTATGCCCATTAATGCATTCATTCATCCTTCCACTCAACCCTTTACAGGCATTCATCGCATTTTCTTACATTTCTCTATGATATTTTGATAAGTTCTCCTGATGTAACCTTGATTGGCAAACCTCTTGCTCTATTCAGCCATCTAGGTACTGGGCTGTTTTAGTCACCTTCTCATTGCTAGGACAAAGCACATGACCAAAAGCAGCTGATAGGAGGAAAGTGTTTGCTTTGGCTTACAGTCTCAAGGGGAAGCTCCATGACGGCAGGGGCTGGACATCCCCTCTGCCACAGCAGCAGGGGAGTGAGCCAACTCTGGCAAAAGGGAGCTGACCGTAGCACCCCTGAGCCTGTCCCCCTAACACACCTCCTCCAGCAAGGCTCTACCTCCCAAGTTGCCATCAGCTTGGGACCAAGCATTCAGAACACGTGAGTTGATGGGAGACATGTGATTCAAACCACCCCATGGGCTTATTGGTATCTGCTGCCGCCTCTGGCTGTCTTTCCTGCAGACAAGTCCTTTGTACCTTCCTCATCTGGAACCTCAGTGGAGGTTGTGCACGTAGGAGAAGGTGAAGTAATTCTTGTAAAGGTCAGAGAAGCCATGCCTGGAAAAGCCGGAGCCTGACTAGGCGGAGCCCATGGTAGAGCAAGTATACACAGGAAGCCCCAACGGAAGGTGTCTGGGAAACTGGCAGGAGTGCATGGGGCTTGTCAGCTCCACAGCCAGTGAGAAGGGGTCATGCCCTTGCTGGAAATCCTGCCTTTATCTTAACATTTGACATTTTGCTTACCATAGATGTCTTTACATAAATTTTGAATTTTAAAGAAACTCCATTAAAATCATTGTCTTGTTTTACTTTTTATTTCCCCTGCTCCTTTAATTTTTTTCACTTATTTATTTTATTTTTTAAAGATTCATTTTCTCATTTATTTATTTATTTGAGACAGAGAGAGGGAGAGAGAGAGAGAGAGAGCAAGAGAGAATGGGTGTGCCAGGGCCTCTAGCCACTGCAAATGAACTCCAGACACATGCGCATCTGGCTTATGTGGGACCTGCAGAATCGAACCTGGGTCCTTATTGCTTTGCAGGCAAGCATCTTAATCTGTAAGCCATCTCTCTAGCCCTCATTTATTTTTTTATGTTTACTTATTTGACAGTGACAGACTGATAGAGAAAGAGGGAGAGAGAGAGAGAGAGAGAGAGAGAGAGAGAGAGAGAGAGAAAGAGAGAGAAAATGGGCGCGCCAGGGCCTCCAGCCACTGCAAATGAACTCCAGATGTGTGCACCCCCTTGTGCATCTGGCTAATGTGGGTCCTGGGGAATTGAGCCTTGAACCGGGGTCCTTAGGCTTCACAGGCAAGCGCTGAACTGCTAAGCCATCTCTCCAGCCTTCCTCTGCTCCTTTAAATTTCACTCTTGAGTGAGTGTCCTACATTGTCTTTCACTAATTCTGGCAATGGGGTCAGGGGGACAGCGTAGATCCCAGAGGGGCACATGGTGAAAGGTGAGCCTGGCATGCAGAGCAGAGGCCAGGGCATGAGGACTTTCCTACTTTGCTAAAGAACTTAGACTTTTCTCAACTCTGCTTCGATTCCTTCAGAGGCAAACACTGTCCTTGAAAAGTCCAACTTGGCTTTGCAAGGACTGTGCTGGCTGCCAGAAGTTGGAGGGAACAGACCGCAGAGAAGTCTTTCCCTCATCTACCAACGCCTTCCAAAGGCGACCCTTGCTCAATGCGTAGGCAGTGCAGCTGTGTGGCCTGGGCTATCACTGTCCGCAAGGGAACCCGTGAGCAGATCTTATTTATCATTATCCATTTTCCTGCAGCGTGTGTAAGGTGGATGCAGGATTAATGCATTGACTAACAGATCGTTGGGAGCACCGTCTTACCCACACTGCATTTCACATTGCAGAGGTTCTGTTCAGAGAATACCAATGAGATTGTTAATGTAGTAATCAGGTCTTCTGATGGAACCGAAGCTTTAGAAATCAATAAAACATTAAGAAAGGTTAAACTCTTTATTGGATAAGTCAGAAGATATTCTTTAGTTAATGATACAGCTTGGGGAGGAAATGGAATATGAAAAAGGCAAGGTAATATCACTTCTTAATGGGAAAACACTGCACGAATGGATTATTTTTAATCAGTGTGATACTTGAATTCAGTGTGCACACTGTTATGGTCAGACTTGAAACAGCAAAATGAGACCTCTGCGGGGAAACTAACAAGACGGTTGGAATTTGAGAACGCCAGGTAAAGGCTGCGGCTGTTAACCCAGAGGTGAAGTGCTTGCTTAGCACGTGCAAAGTCTTGGGTTCTGTTGTAATTACTTTAATTTCTTTGCTGACACAAAACGCCTGACCAGAAGCAGCTGATGGGAGGAAAGTATTTATTTTGGCTTACAGTCTTGAGGAGAAGCTCCATGATGGCAGGGGAAAAGATGGCATGAGTGGAGGCTGGGCACCACCTCTGCCACAGCAGGAGGCAGCAGGAGAGTGAGCCCAACTCACACTGGCAATCGAGGGGCTAATCAACGTCAAGTTCCACCCCCAGCAGCACACCTCCTCCAGCAAGGTTCCACCTAACGAATTGCCATCAGCTGGGTACAAGCATTCAAAATACATGCGTTTATGGGTGCAGCCTAATGCAGACCACCAGAGGCTCCACATCAAGCCTGAAGAAAGTAAGAATCTCAAGGGACATTTGTCTCATTATAGGCTGTGCAACCTCAGGAAAACTGCCTCATTTAACTTCTCTGTGCCTCAGCTTCTTCTTCTTCTTCTTCTTTTTTTGTTTTTTCAAGGTAGGGTTTCACTCTAGCTCAGGCTGACCTGGAATTCACTGTGTAGTCTCAGGGTGGCCTTGAACTCATGGCGATCCTCCTACCTCTGCCTCCCAAGTGCTGGGATTAAAGGCATACGCCACCATGCCCAGCTCAGCTTCTTTTTAAAATACTTTATTTATTTATTTATTTATTAGAGAGAGAGAGAGAGAGAGAGAGAGAGAGAATGGGTGCACCAGGGCTTCTAACCACTGCAAATGAACTCCAGATTCATGTGCCACCTTGTGCATCTGGCTTATGTGGGTCCTGGGGAATCGAAACTGGGTCCTTTGGCTTTGCAGACAAGCACCTTAACAGCTAAGCTATCCCTCCAGCCTGATTCAGCTTCTTTAGTTTATAAATAAGCCCGAGGTACCATGTTCTATGGTGAAGATGTGATGAACTTAAGGGCATCAAGTGTTGTGTACACGTTACATTTTCACCTATGATCACACTAGCTGAGGAGGACTTTGACCTGACAGAAGGTGAAACAGAAGCCTCAGTGTCAAGCTGCATGTGTGTGTGGTGGGGTCCTTGTTCACCCCACTGAATGATCTCTCAATGGATGAGAACTGCTGTCCTTCCCTAAGGTTCCTCTAAACCCTGCATTCCAGTGTGGGCATCACTCAACACTCACTGAGCTCTTCTTGGGAGGGAAGCTGCTCTCTCCTGTTTACTTCTAAGTGTTGGTTTGCAAGGCCCTACCATCCTCAGGGGCCAATTAAAGCCCAAGTGTGGGGTATATTCTTGCCATCTTTTCTAATTCTCCAAATGCAGTATCGAGCAGTTGTTTACAAGTGCAATAAAGTTAGAACTGTCAAAACGTATCATTTTAGTGATGCTTGTTGCGGTGCGTAACTTCTTACTGTTGACAGATGTACTAGTTACCTCATCCTTGCTAGGACAAATCATCTGACCAGAAGCAGCTTATGGGAGGAAAGAGTTTATTTTAGGATTACAGGAGAAGCTTAATCATGGTGGAGAAAGCGTGGCACCCAGCTCATTCCTTCATACATCCACAGGAGAGAGAGAAAGAGAAGAGAGAGAGAGAGAGAGAGAGAGACAGAACAAGAGAGAGCAAGCTAACTCTGAACACCCAACTCCCGGTGACACACCGCATCCAGTAGGCTGCACCTAGTGGGGACTAAATAGGAAGCTTAACACATACACTTGAGGCTATGGGGACGTTTACATTCAAACCATCAACAGCAGGGCACTTATGTCGTTGTTAAAATTATCCCAGAAGATCAATCCATGCACGGGTGGGAAGGAAACACAGCCGGACTTCCATTCTGCTCTCTGAAGCAGATGCCTATCCCGGTGTCTACATGGCTTTGCCTGAGGGGGCTGAGCCCACTGCCATCCCAGCCCCTCAGGACAGATCTTTTTGGCCATTTAGCCCACACTGGTTTGTGTGCTCTTTGTATGTCTGTTTTTAGAATTACACAGTTAGCCTTGAAGACCATGTGATTCGGAATGAATCCTTGGAACTTGTACAAACATGAAGAAGTCTTGATTTCCCGAGGAGAAATTTCTCTGAGGGAAAGACTGTGTCTCTCTTGTGTCCCCTACAGTGAAGTCAGGGCCATGTTAACTGACGTTCCAGAAGGGCTCAAATCCATCTCACGGCTTTCTGCTGAGAAAAGGCTCTGGGTTGGTAGCTACTAAGATTCATGTCAGGAAGGCTGGATCACATTGTGAAAGTCTAACCATGTGATAAGTTGTCGGTAGGGTGGGAAGATGAGCAGGCACAAAGAGGGGCACTTGGGCAATCTGTCCAAATCACTCCAATCCCCAGACTCACATAGGTGTGGGCTCCTCTTCCCTACTTACCATAGACTGGCTCCTTGCTGGCCTCCACCTGACTTCCAGCTTGCTGTCATACTGTTCCTCTGTGTTTTTTTTCTTTTAAGGTAGTATCTCACTCTAGCCCAGGCTGACCTGGAATTCACTCGATAGTCTCAGGGTGGCCTTGAACTCATGGTGATCCTCCTACTTCTGTCTCCAAGTGCTGGGATTAAAGGCAGTGCGGCCACTACATCTCACTCTGTTCTTCTGTTTTGTCCTTATGTGAGTCCAATAGGCATAATAACAAATTACCTTTCCCAAATCTATTAAAAGGTCCACCTGGGTCATGTACTGCTCTCCATCCACTGACCACTCTGTACCTACAGGAGGTAACATGAAGAGGCTTCATGTGGGCTCTCACTGAAATTTGGGGGTGGTTTAATTCATGTGCCCCCCATAAACTTAGGTGTTTGGAATGCCATGTCTCCAGCTGATGGCAATTTGGGAATTAAACCCTCCCTGGAGGCAGTGTATTGTTGGGGGCAGGCCTATGGGTGTTATAAAGCAGCTTCCTCTTGTCAATGTTTGGCATACTCTCCTGTTGTTGTTGTCCATCTGATGTTGGCCAGGAGGTGATTTCCACTCTCTGCTCATGCTATTTTTTTTTTTTCCCTTCCATCACAGAGTATCCCCTCTAGTCTATAAGCCAAAATAAACCCTTTTATTTGTCCCCACAAGCTGCTCTTGGTTGGGTGTTTTCTGCCAGCAATTTGAACCTGACCACAATACTTAGTACCAAGTTCTCTTTGGTCAGGGAAGGTTTTCTGAAGAACAGAGTGGCTTAGGAACAGAATCTTCAAAGAATGGAGGATGCAGAAGAAACTCTGTAGAAGAGGCTATCAAGTGTCATGAAGGGCAGGGAAGTGCCGATGAGGTAAGGCTGGTATAACTCCCTGTCCCTTTCTTACCACCTGAAATGTGGGTGTTTACATTTGAGCTGAGGCATGAACACAGGCAGTTATAGTATTCCTGAGCCCAGGGCTCACACTGATCCTACAAGCCATTATCCACTTCATATACAAAGACGACTTCAGAAAATAGTATACATAGAATTTGAACCCAGGTCTGGACAGTTGAAGAGCACTATTAACCATAACCTCTTCCTCTTTCATAAAGGCTGGGACAGTAGACAGCCAGAGGGTTTCCGGCTTTCCAACTTCCAGTTTCATTCACAGTGGTATGTGGCACCATTTCTCTTGTGCTCTCTGAGAACAGGCTGAACACGGAAACCTTGAGGTGAATGCTGGGAGACAACCTGTGATGTTGACATTTAATCAGTTCTCTGTTTAACTCCAAGACAGGGAGCAAGAGCTGCCCAAGGTGTGCTGTTTCAATAATAAATCAGAGGTGAGTACTCACAACTCCTTAATTATGGATATCTTTCTCAGGAAAAGTTTAAGGACCCCAGCAGGTACCTGCTCTCTGGGCCTCATTACTGTTGAAAGAGCAGGATTTATGAATTCAGAGCAGCATGTGGCAAAACATGTGTAGGGGTGTGGAGGCAGCTTATGTTTCCCCTGCTATTAAAATGTCGCCTCAGGGTAAATAATATGTGTGAACACACCTGATAAATCCCCTAGGATTCTTTCTTTTATATTTAGTCTGAAAATAATTTTCCAGTAAAAAAAAAAACCTATGACATATTTTCCAGCTGATATTATTCCATCTCATTTAATTCAATTACGAAGCCCATGCATTATTAAAATGAGAATAACATGCTTCCAGTACTCCTGGAAAGTGTTTTGTCTAAATCATGGTAGTAAGTGAATTCTCATTGCATTGGGAGTTGTTGATTCAGTTGGAACAGGTGATGAAAGCTTTTCTCTCCAGTGTCCGTATTGACACCCACTTCCTTGGTACTGCATACTTCCTGTTCTTCCTTTCAGACATTACGTCTACTGTGGACATAGTCAGCGACAAGCTCTAGAGTTTGGTCAATAGGACACCAGTTAACCTGACTCTGCTGAACCTGGTTCTTCTCTACAGAGGCTGGTTGGGGGAGGGTGCCTTGCAGCTAGATCACGTGACTTGGTCCTATCTAATGACATGTGATTGAAAATGCTGAGAGAGGGAAGTTTCAGGGAAAGCTTTTGGTTTCCTGAAAGGGATAGGATAGGCACGACTGGCACCACCTCTACAGCAGTCACCTTCTTGTCGCTGGGACAAAACACCCAACCAGAAGCAGCTTAAGGAGAAGAAAAAGTGTTACTTTCCAGCTTAGTGTTTTTATTTATTTATTTATTTTTGTTTTGTTTTATTTATTTGAGAGCAACAGGAAGAGAGAGAGAGAGAGAGAGAATGGGCACGCCAGGGCCTCCAGCCACTGCAAACGAACTCCAGACGCGTGCGCCCCCTTGTGCATCTGGCTAACGTGAGTCCTGGGGAATTGAGCCTCGAACTGGGGTCCTTAGGCTTCACAGGCAAGCACTTAACCACTAAGCCATCTCTGCAGCCCAAGCTTACTGTTTTGAGAGGCAGTTTCATCACAGTGGAGAAAGCATGGCAGGAGCAGGTAGCTAGCTCACAGCTTCACATCAGCAGCAGGGAGGAAGCATCAAGAGAGAGCCACCTAGCACAGGCAATTCTACTAGTTACACACCTCCTCCAGTAAGGCACCACCTCCCAGTCTCCATCAGCCAGGGATTAAGAATGAGGCTTAATCACAAACATGTGAGGCTATGGGGGGTCATTTTTTATTTTCATCCTCAGCATGGTACTTCCTAGAGGGATTCCAATACCATGGGACTCTTTCACACACAGCAGAAATCTCTCTTGCATTTACTCATAGATACCTGTTTATGGATCTTCTTTAAATAACTCTATCTCTCCTATATAAAATGTAGAATTGGAGAAATTTGAAAATTTCACACACAAGTCTTTATTTTGCCTGTGTATGTGTGTGTTTATGTGTGCTCATATGTGTGTGTGTGTGTGTGTGTTTGTGCGTGTCCATGTGTATGCTGAGGCCTGAGGTTGAAGTTGGGCATCTTTCTTAATTGCTGTCCATCCCCATGACTGCATCCAGGGTCCGGGTTCTGCCCATCTCTACCCGTGGGTTGGAAAGGTGGTAGATAGGGGAAGGAGGGAGAGTTGAACCATTAAGTATTCTACTCATCAAAAGCTCCCTAAAGAGCCCCTCCCCTTTTTTGAGACAGAAACTCATTGTGTCTCCCAGGCTGATCTCAAACTCATGATCCTCCTGCCGCAAACTTCTGAGTGCTGAAATGACAGGCAGGTGCTATCAGGCAGGTGCCGCTTTTATTTCTGACTCACATTTAACGTGACTTAAGTGTATGTGGTTCACATGCATGGTGCATGTTTATGGTCGTTGTAATTCTTCCTGCAGAGTGCGAGCACCAAGCCTGGGCTCTGCCCTTGTAGAACCGATTGCCCTTGGCTCTGGGGCACCATTCTGAATGCAAATGACCTTGAGGGGGGGCTCTTTCTTTCGGGGGGGGGGGCTCTTAACCCACCAGGTCATTCTCATTATGTTTCACCCACGGGAAGGATGAATCTTGGTGCTTTCCTTCCAATTTGCCTTCCTGTCCCACACCTTCCCTTCTCCCAGGCAATGTACCACCAACTTCCCTGTCACTGTGTCCCCTCTTCCACCATATATCTGAGGGGCTTCTGTCATGACTCCTATCAGAATAGAAAGGCCTAGTCCAAGGTGACGTTTTTATTTTCTTTCTCCCAGCCCGAGAAGCTGGCTGGTGGCTTCTCTTGAAAACAGCCACTTTTCATCCCCTGCTATTTGTGCACTTGCTTCTGTTTTCATGTTAGGCTGTGTGTGAGCTCAGAGTCCCAAGGTGAGAAAAAGCTAGAGAGACGCAGGCTGGGTGGTGCCTGGGCCCTGGACCACTTTGATTCTGCATTCATGTGGTCATGCGGCTGACCCAACAGGTGCCCCCATCCCATGAGCTGAGCTGCTCACCCTTCATCTTGGCTTTAAAATCATCATAAACATCAGGCTGCAGAGAGGAGGAGAGGAAGGGAGGTATGGCTAGGGGAGCCTCAGAGCTATAAATATTTAGGCATCTGCAGTTGATTTAAGACAGTTTTAATTTAGCAGCTGTCGCACAGCTGGCTGCCTTTGCGGACACCATCCATTGAGCAAAGAATATATTGAACCTGGCTTATGCAAAGCAGTGCCACAAAATATGACCTCAAAGATGCCAACAGTGAAAGGAGCCTTTGGCATCTGTTTGGGGGGCTTAGTTTCTCCCTCAGCTTTGGAGGTGTGTGTGTGTGTGTGTGTGTGTGTGTGTGTGTGCACGTGAGTGTATTCACACATGCATGCATGTAGGAAATTTGTCTTAAAATTATAAAAAAGGGAGCCGGACATGTATGCCTTTAATCTCAGCACTCTGGAGGCAGAGCTAGGAGGATCGCATGAGTTCAAGGCCACCCTGAGACTACATAGTGAATTCCAGGTTAGCCTGGCCTAGAGTGAGACCCTACCTCGAAAAACCAAAAAAAAAAAAAAAAAAATTATAAAGAAGGGCTAGAGAGATGGCTTAGTCATTAAGGTGCTTGCTTGTGAAGCCTAAGGACCCAGGTTCAATTCTCCAAAACCCATGTAAGCCACATACACATGGTGGCACATGCGTCTGTAGTTCATTTGCAGTGGCTAGAGGCCCTGACATACCCATTCTCTCTCTACCCTGCCTCTGTCTCTCATAAATAAATAAATAAATAAATAAATAAATAAATAAATAAATAAAATAATGTACTTGTCTGCCTGGACTTGAGTTTGCCTTTTCAATTTCCTTTTCTCCCAGGTAACTGCTATTCATCCAGTTTCTTCTTTTTACTTCACTACGTTTTTTTACTTGTTTGTCCATGTATTCCTCCTTCCTTCCCTCCTTCCATCTACTCATCTATTCACTGACATTCTTACCAACCTACCTTTTCATCCATTTATTTCCCATCCATCCATCAATCTACCTACCTACCCATCCACATGCCCCCATTCACCCACTCATCCATCCACCCATCATCCTACCCATCTGTGGTAGTTTGAATAGATGGCCCCCAATATATTCAGTTCTTTATTGTTTGTAGTTTGCAGTCTGCAGCCACCTGGCTGGAGGCGGTGCCACTGGGTGGATCTTTAGGTGTGGTGGTGAGTTTCAGATTTCAATGTAAAGATATGCAAAGTGTGCCTAGCTGGAGTTCCTGAAGTGTGCTGTGGCTTTTGATCTTTAGGCTTGTACTTCTCTCTCTCAGCTTGGTCCTGTGAAGGCAGGCCAGCTTCTTCTGCCATTTATGGAACTTCCCCTGGATCTGTAGGCTTCAATAAATGTCCCTTCCTCCATAACTGTGCCTGGTCTGGAAGTTCATCTCAGCAAACCTGAATCTGTCTGCTACACCATCCTTCTACCCATCAACCGTTATCCATACAACCTTCCACCTATCCATGTATCCACCCGTCCATCCATCCATCCATCTACTTAACCCCTCATTCATTGACTTGCCTACCCACCTATCTATACATCCATCTGACCATCTATCCACTCACCCGTCCATCCGCCCATCCATCCAACCATATACCCACACATTCATCCATCCAGTTGCACATCGAAACATCTGCCTAGTACTTAGTGACCCATGCAGTAGAAATATAGGCCCATCCTCAGGATCTGGGTTTTATCTGATGCAGCCTATGGTGCAAGTGCCACACCAAGGGGTCACCCTGCAGTGGTGGTGGCTATGTTAGTGTTCTGTTAAGGAACAAAACCAATAGAATGAATATACATTATAAAGGGCATTTATTATGTTGGCTTACACCATATAGGCTGGACTATCCAACAATGACTATGTGAAGGCAAGAGAGTCTGAGAACCAAGTAGCTGACCAGTCCAAAGGTTCGGTGCCTCAGTTGTCCCAATCTGGCAGTGATGGTCTGGAGGATTTCCGGAGAAGCAGCGGTCTTCAGTCCACACTGGGAGGCTAATGACGCTGGGTTCCAGTGTGCAAGAAGGACGGCAGCCACAGGGTGGATGCGTGCCCCAGAGAGCAGCAAGGCAGCCAGGCCAGAGCCCTGTGCTCCTAGCTTCTCTCTATGTAGTCTTCCACGCCAAGGACCGTCTACTGGAGGAAGGTTTTCCTCCTTCAGCTAATCCTTTCTGGGAGTGTCATCACAGATCCACCTAAGATGTGTGTCTCTTACTTGATTCCCTGACCTGATCAAGTTGACAATAAAGGTTTAATTGTCACAGTTTCCAGTTTCTATGTCTGCCAATGCCTTCTTGTCCTGAACACTTTTTTTTTTCTCTCTCTCTCTGAACACTTCCTTTGAATATAAGAACTTGTGAACTGTGGCCAGTGATGCTTGACCTACGAGGGCTGAGATGTTGACAGAATGTAGTCACCGGAGACAGGAGTGGGTGGTGGGCTCCCTGGGGTTCTGGCCTTGGAGAGCTTGGTGGGACAATTCTGCGGTGTGTCACATGGAGTCCTTCCAAAGGCCTCCTCATGTCTGGCCCTCACTCCAGGCAAACACATTCATTGTCCCCCACTCTCTGGCTTTTCCCACTCCTCCGTCTCAGTTTCCCATTTCTTCACTGTGACTTTTGAAATTATCTCCAAAATTAACTGCTTGACCCCAGATTTCTGGGTCAGAGCCAGCTTTTGAGGGCCTCTGAGCTAAGATACTGGATGTACTAAGACCTGCTCATAGGGAACTAGACAAAGATGGCAAGTCATAAGTGTGTTTGAGAAAAGGGAAAGCATTTACTTTCTTCTGAATGAAAGCAAGCCATACACTAAATTGAAAAAAAAATAATAAAATTTCCTATAATTTGAATTGCAACACTCTCCACTAACTCTTCATATGCCAGTCTTTCTTTTTAAAAGCTGTTTCTTTTAATAACTGTCATGATATTTCAAAATATATGCATAAACTCTTCTTGTTGTAGACAAGATTTTGTTTTATTATTTTTTATTTTAAATATTTTATTTATTTATTTATTTATTTGAGAGAGAGAGAGAGAGAGAAAGAGAGAGAGAGAGAGAGAGAGAGAGAGAATGGACATGCCAGGGCCTCCAGCCACTGCAATTGAACTCCAGACGCATGCACCACCTTGTGCATCTGGCTTATGTGGGTCCTGAGGAATCAAACCCAGCTTCTTTGGCTTTGTAGGCAAATGCCTTAACTGCTAAGCCATCTCTCCAGCCTTTTTAAAAAAAATGTTTTTAATTATTATTTATTTGAGAGAGAGAGAGAGATTAGGAGAGAGAGAGAGAGAGAGTATGCACCTCCTATGACTGCCTTTAACTGCTAAGCCATCTTTCCAGCCTGTTTTCTTTTTTGGTTTTTCGATGTAGGGTTTCACTCTAGCTCAGACTGACCTGGAATTCACTATGGAGTCTCAGGGTGGCCTCGAACTCATGGCGATCCTCCCGAGTGCTGAGATTAAAGGCGTGCGCCACCACGGCCGGCTTTCCAGCCCTGTTTTTGAGACAAGATCTGGCTATGTGGCCCAGGCTGGCCTGAAACTCATGATCCTCTAACGTGCTGAGATTACAGTGCACACCTCCACAACTGGCTTGGAGATGCAATTTTAACTGTTTTAATTCTTCACCCCCCTTCTCTCTGCTCATGATTGCTTTTGTATCATGTGGTTGTGCTATTCTCACAAAGGACATGAAAAAACATCTATAACAGGGAAAAATATACTTTTTAAACTTGGATGATCCATACACAGTATAACTATTTGCAGAATCGGTGCTTCTATATAACTCCAGTAGCATGGGAAGTCTATATAGAGGAATGAACCTCAGTCCATCAGAAAGACTTAAATTCCAGGGCCAGGAAGTTATAAGAATCCAGAAGGTTCCATGAGGGAGCCATTGGCGGCAGGAAAGGCCCTGCTATAATACAGGTGCACTGAGGGAAGGAGGTGAGAAATGGTGGGAGTAAAGCAGAAAGGAACCCTTGCGGGGGTCACTTTGTGCCCCAGGGATTTCTGGAGCATGGAGCTATAAGTCCTGCTGATAGCAGGCAAGTGGCCTCCAGCCATCTGCCAAGTTTATGGGACTCAGCTGAGTACTGGGTCTAGATTTTCAGGGGTGGGGGAGTGAGTCTCAAGTTTGTTTGTTATGCCCTACTGGGGAACTGTTTGTTTTAAAAGCATGAACTCCTCTAGCTCCACTTCAAGTAATCCTGATTGGATGGTCAGTGGCGGGCCTCAACATAGGTCTATCTTTGTAAAGCCTGCAAGAGATGCCAAACTATAGTCTGGGCTGAAATCTAAGTTGTGAAGACACAGTGTAAGCAACCTTCCTGCCTAACGGGAAGACTCGGAAGTTTAGTATGTTAAACAATTCAGAAGAGAACTTTTTGTGTGTATGTAGTTCTGTGGCTTGAAACTTGGGTTTCATACATTCCTGTTTGACCACTGAGATATAGCCACAGCCCACATTTCTTTTTATTTTGAGACCACCTACTGCCCTTGTCGCATTGGCCTTGAACTCTGTGGCCCAGACTAGCCTTGGATCCTCCTGCCTCAGAATTCTGAGTAGCTGGGATTACAGATGCATACCATCATGTCCTGCAAGAACTAACTTTCTTTCTTCTTTTTTAAAAAAGTATTTTGTTTATTTGTTTGAGAGAAAGAGAGAGAGAGGCAGAGAGAGAGAGAGAAGATGGGCATGCCAGGGCCTCCAGCCACTACAAACGAACTCCAGATACCTGCACCACCAAGTGCATCTGGCTTTACCTGGGTACTGAGGAACCGAACCTGGGTCCTTTGACTTTGCAGGCAAGTACCTTAACTGCTAAGCCATCTTTCCAGCTCAGAACTTTATTCATAATTAAAATTATTTTCACATCTTCACATATGTCTCTTAATCCCAATTGTATTCATTTAAGGTAAACTCAAGGAATTGTGAAGATACACCTTCCTTTCCATCCTCCTGTCAGTTAAGAGTAGTCTGTGTTTTCCTTCGGGGACTCACAGTGCATGGCTGAGGTGTGGCACTGGTGGGGGCAGGACAGAGAGTGAAGATGGAAGATGTGTGAGGCTGGGGTCTTCTGTGATGGCCTTGGTCCCTTTGTGGAGACCCAAGGATGACCTAGGTGCTCGGACCAGGAGCTGACTGCACTGAAAAAAGAAGTTGAATCTCACAAGACCAGCTAGCTATGCCTGGTTAGGGACCACAGCCAAGGCCAGCTCACTATGCCTGGTTAGGGACCACAGCCAAGGCCAGTTCGCTATGCCTGGTTAGGGACCACAGCCAAGGCCAGCTCACTATGGCTGGTTCAGGACCACAGCCAAGGCCAGCTCACTATGGCTGGTTCAGGACCACAGCCAAGGCCAGCTCACTATGGCTGGTTCAGGACCACAGCCAAGGCCAGCTCACTATGGCTGGTTCAGGACCACAGCCAAGGCCAGCTCACTATGGCTGGTTCAGGACCACAGCCAAGGCCAGTTCACTATGCCTGGTTCAGACCACAGCCAAGGCCAGTTCACTATGCCTGGTTCAGAACCACAGCCAAGGCCAGTTCACTATGGCTGGTTCAGGACCACAGCCAAGGCCAGTTCACTATGGCTGGTTCAGGACCACAGCCAAGGCCAGCTCACTATGCCTGGTTCAGGACCACAGCCAAGGCCAGTTCACTATGGCTGGTTCAGGACCACAGCCAAGGCCAGTTCACTATGGCCTGGTTCAGGACCACAAGCCAAGGGCCAGTTCACTATGGCTGGTTCAGAGACCACAGCCAAGGCCAGATGTTCACTATGGCTGGTTCTGGACCACAGGCCAAGGCCAGTTCTAGCTATGGCTGGTTTAGGACCACAGCCAAGGCCAGTCTGCTATGCTGGTTAACGGTACACACAGGCCATAGGCCAGCTCAGCTATGCCTGTTAGGGACCGACAGACCAGGCCAGCTTGCTATGCCTGGTTAGGGAACCACAGCCAAGGCCAGTTGGCATATGGCTGGTTCAGGACCTCAGGCCAAGGCCAGTTCACTATGGCTGGTCTGGACCACAGCCAAGGCCAGCTTGCTAATGCCTGGTTAGGGACCACAGCAAGGCCAGCTTGCTATGCCTGGTTCAGGACCACAGCCAAGGCCAGTTCACTATGCCTGGTTCAGGACCACAGCCAAGGCCAGCTCGCTATGCATGGTTAGGACCACAGCCAAGGCCAGCTCGCTATGCCTGGTTAGGGACCACAGCCAAGGCCAGCTCACTATGCCTGGTTCAGGACCACAGCCAAGGCCAGCTTGCTATGCCTGGTTAGGGACCACAGCCAAGGCCAGCTTGCTATGCCTGGTTCAGGACCACAGCCAAGGCCAGTTCACTATCCCTGGTTCAGGACCACAGCCAAGGCCAGCTTGCTATGCTGGTTCAGGACCACAGCCAAGGCCAGTTCACTATGCCTGGTTCAGGACCACAGCCAAGGCCAGCTCGCTATGCATGGTTAGGGACCACAGCCAAGGCCAGCTCGCTATGCCTGGTTAGGGACCACAGCCAAGGCCAGCTCACTATGGGTTAGGGACCACAGCCAAGGCCAGCTCGCTATGCCTGGTTAGGGACCACAGCCAAGGCCAGCTCGCTATTCCTGGTTAGGGACCACAGCTGAGAGCTGAGGGAAGACAGAGAGAGGGTGAAACTCTAGTCTTACAGAGCCACACCGTGGCTGGTACATGCCTCCTGCCTAGAGGACCGGGGCCTGGCTGTGCTCAGCCATGTTTGACTGTTCTCCCAGTGGTCCTCTTCCAGGCATTCAGGTGCATGGTTTCATGTCCACCCTGCGTCGCACATCCACATCCTGGGCATCCGAGCATCATTCTGCTCCTTACTGGGACCTGCCTTATGGCAGGTTTGTTGCTTTTTTAAAAAAAAATATTTATGACAGAGTTAGAATGGGCATGCCAGGGCCTCTAGCCATTGCAAACCAACTCCAGACATGTGTGCCACCCTGTGCATCTGGCTTTATGTGGGTACTGGAGAATCACACCTGGGTCTTTGGCTTAGCCTTAGCCGCTAAGCCATCTCTCCAGCCCTGTTGCTTTTTAAAAATCATTATCTTGTACTACCATTAAATCTATTGATTTTTTTTTTATTAGAATGCAAGTCTCCAGAAAGCAGGAATGATAGTGTCCAGCATAGGGCATGCTAAGCCCTAGGAATAGAGAGCAAATGTGTATTTATGCTCTGTCTCTTCCACACGAATGGGCAATTCATTGTCTCATTTTCCGGAGACCATGTCCAATCCTGCCAAATGAAATTCTCAGCAGGAATCCAGCTGTGTCTTGTGTCTTCAGGGTACGTTTCATGTGTGTTACACAGCCCAAAGGTCTCTGTGGTCCAGCTTTGGCCAGCCTGGCCCCATTCTCCAGCCTTGCTCTTTCCTAACTCTCAGCTGATTTACACAGTGGTTCTTGGATCTCAAATCCTTTTCCTCAACTTCCAGTTGATAAAATCGCAATTGCCTTTTGGCCGCTGAGTCTCTTCTCAAATGCAGCTACCCCTACAGCATTCCCTGAACCCTGCGGGCACACAAGAGCCAGGTTCTGGGGGCCCTCCCTTCGGGTGCGTTTGTTCCTATGTATAAATATACATATTTTATTTATTTGTGTGTTGATTATTAATGCTGACTTACCTTTGTTTTATTTTAGTTTTTATTGACAACTTCCATAATTGTAAACTATATCCCATGGTGATTCCCTGCCTACCCTCAATTTCCCCTCTGAAACTCCACTCTCCATTGTATCTCCTCCTCCTCTCAATCAGTCTCTCTTTTATTTTGATGTCGTGATCTTTTCCTCCTATTATGATGGTCTTGTGTAGGTAGTGTCAGGTACTGCGAGGTCAGGGATATCCAGGCCATTTTGTGTCTGGAGGAGCAAGTTGTAAGGAGTCCTACCCTTCCTTTGGCTCTTACATTCTTTCTGCCACCTCTTCTGCAATGGACCTGGAGCCTTGGAAGGTATGATAGAGATGTTTCAGTGCTGAGCATTCCTCTGTCACTTCTCAGCACCATGGTGCCTTCTGGGTCATCCCAAGGTTACTGCCAACTGAAAAGAGAAACTTCTCTAACCAAAAGTGAGAGTAGCAAATTAACGCTTAATTACCTTTTTAAATTAGCATACAAAGGAACGTTATTTTGTTTCAATTTATTTACTTGAGAGAGAGAAAGAGACAGAGAGAGGGAGAGAGAGGAAGACAGAGAATAGGCATGCCAGGGCCTCCAGCCACTGCAAACAAACTCCAGATGCATGTGCCACCTTGTGCATCTGGCTAACGTGAGTCCTGGGGAATTGAGCCTCGAACTGGGGTCCTTAGGCTTCACAGTCAAGCACTTAACCACTAGCCTTCTCTGCAGCCCAAAGCGTAACTGTTTTGAGAGGAGAGTGTCTATCACAGTGAGAAAGCATGCAGAGCAGTAGCTAGCTCACAGCTTCACATCAGCAGCAGGAGGAAGCATCAAGAGAGAGCCACCTAGCACAGGCAATTCTAACTAAGTTACACACCTCCTCCAGTAAGGCACCACCTCCCATCTCCATCAGCCAGGGATTAGAATGAGCTTAAGCACAAACATGTGAGGCTATGGGGGTCATTTTTTATTTTCCAACCGCAGCATGGTACTTCCTAGAGGGATCCAAATACCATGGGACTCATTCACACCCGCAGAAATCTCGCTTGCTTTACTCATAGATACCTGTTTATGGATCTTCTTTAAATAACTCTATCTCTCCGATTTAAAATTGTTGAAGTGGGAGAAATGTGAAAATTTTCACGATCACAAGTCTTTAGTTTGCCTGTGTATGTGTGTGGTTTTATGTTCTCATATGTGGTTGTTGTGTGTTTGTGCATGTCCATATGTATGCTGAGGCCTGAGTTGAAGTTGGCATCTTTCGTAATTGCTCTCCATCCCCATGAATGCATCCAGTGTCCGGGTTCTGCCCATCTCTACCCGTGGGTTGGAAAGGTGGTAGATAGGGGAAGGAGAGAGAGTTGAACCATTAAGTATTCTACTCATCAAAAGCTCCCTAAAGAGCCCCTCCCCTTTTTTGAGACAGAAACTCATTGTGTCTCCCCCAGGCTGATTCTCAAACTCATGATCCTCCTGCCGCAAACTTCTGAGTGCTGAAATACAGGCAGGCGCTATCAGGCAGGTGCCTCTTTTTATTTCTGATTCACGTTTAACGTGACTTAAGTGTATGTTGGCCACTTGCATGGTGCAGTTTAATGGTCGTTGTAATGCTTCTACAGAGTGCCGTGCAGCCATGCCAGGGCGCAGCCCTTGTTGAAAACCAATTGCCCTTGGCTCTGGGGCACCATTCTGAATGCAAATGACCTAGAGGGGGCTCTTTTTTTCGGGGGGGGGAGGGACCTCTTAACCCAACCATAGGTCATACTCATTCTGTTTCAATCCCACGGGAAGGATGAATCCTTGTGCTTCCTCCCCCGTCCAATTTGCTTCCTGTCCCACACCTTCCCTTCTCCACAGGCAATGTGCCACCAACTTTTCCATGTCACCTTGTCCTCTTCCCACACATATCTGAGGGGCTTCTGTCATGACTCCTATCAGAATAGAAAGGCCTAGTCCAAGGTGACGTTTTTTTTTTTCTTTCTCCCAGCCCGAGAAGCTGGCTTGGTGGCTTCTCTTGAAAACAGCCACTTGTCATTCCCCTGCGATTTGTGCCTTGCTTCGGTCTCATGTTAGGCCTGTGTGTGAGCTCAGAGTCCCAAGGTGAGAAAAAAGCTAGAGAGACGCAGGCTGGTGGTGCCTGGGCCCTGGACCACTTTGATTCTGCATTCATGTGGTCATGCGGCTGACCCAACAGGTGCCCCCATCCCATGAGCTGAGCTGCTCACCCTTCATCTTGGCTTTAAAATCATCATAAACATCAAGGTTGCAGAGAGGAGGAGAGGAAGGGAGGTAATGGCTAAGGGAGCCTCAGAGCTATAAATATTTAGGCATCTGCAGTTGATTTAAGACAGTTTTTAATTTAGGCAGCTGTCGCACAGCTGCTGCCTTTGCGGACACCATCCATTGAGCAAAGAATATATTGAACCTGGCTTATGCAAAGCAGTGCCACAAAATATGACCTCAAAGATGCCAACAGTGAAAGGAGCCTTTGGCATCTGTTTGGGGGGGCTTAGTTCTTCCCTCAAGCTATGAGGTTGTATGTGTGGTGTGTGTGAAGACACGTGAGGTATCACGCAGGTATGCATGTTAGGTAATTTGTCTTTAAAATTATAAAAAAGGGAGCTGAATATGTAATGCCTTTTAACTCAGCACTATGGAGGGGCACAGCTCAGCTAAGGAGGATCGCATGAATTTGAGGCCACCTGAGACTACAATAGGTGAATTCCCGTTAGCCTGGCCTAGAGTGAGAACCCTAACCTCGAAAAAACCACCAACAACAACAAAAAATTATAAAGAAGGGCTGGAGAGATGGCTTAGTCCATTAAAGGTGTTTTGCCTGTGAGAGCAAAGGACCCAGGTTCAATTCTCCCAGAACCCATGTAAGCCACATACACATGGTGCACATGCGTCTAGTAGTCCATTTGCAGTGGCTTATAGGCCCTGACAACACCCCCTTTCTCTCTCTACCCTGCCTCTGTCTCTCATAAATAAATAAATAAATAAATAAATAAATAAATAAATAAATAAAATAATGTACTTGTCGCCTTGGACTTTTTGAGTTTGCCTTTTCAATTTCCTTTTCTTCTTCTCCCAGGTAACGGCTATTCATCACATTTTCTTCTTTTACTTCACTACGTATTTTTTACTTGGTTTTCCATGGATTCCTCCTTCCTTCCCCTTCCATCTACTCATCTATTCACTGACATTCTACCAACCTACCTTTTCACCATTTTATTTCCCTCCATCCATCAACTACCTCCTTACCCATCCACATGCCCCCATCACTCCACTCAATCCATCCACCCATCATCCTACCCATCTGTGGTAGTTTGAATAGATGGCCCCAAAAACATTCAGTTCTTTATTGTTTGTAGTTTGCAGGTCCTGCAGCCACCTGCGAGGCGGAGCCACGGGTGGATCGTTAGGTGTGTTGGTGAGTTCAGATTTCAATGTAAGTATGCAAAGTGTGCCTAGCTGGAGTTTCCTGAAGTGTGCTGTGGCTTTTGGTCTTTAGGCTTGTACTTCTCTCTCTTTCTCAGCTCTGGGTCCCCGCTGTAAGGCAGCCAGCTTCTTCTGCCATTTATGGAAACATCCCCTGGACTGTAAGGCTTCAATAAATGTCCCTTCCTCATAACTGTCCTGTTCTGGAAGTTCAATCTCAAGCAAACCTGATCTTTCTGCCTACAAACAAAACCATCCTTCTACCCATCACCATTACTTACAACTTCCCACCTACCATGTATCCATCCATCAATCCATCCAGCCTCCACTTTAAACCCTCATTCACTGACTTGGCCCTACCCACCTATCTATACATCCATCTGACCATCTATCCCTCACCCGTTTGTTTTCCATCTGGCCCATCCATCCAACCATATACCCACACATTCATCCATCCAGTTGCACATCGAACATCTGCCCTAGAGCTGTGACCCATGCAGTAAAATATAGGCCCCATCCGCAGGATCTGGGTTATTATCTGAGGCAGCCTAGGGTGCAAGTGCCACCCAAGGTTCACCACTGCATGGTTGTGGCTAATGTGATTGTTTCTTTAAGAACAAAACCAATAGAATGAATATACATTATAAAGGGCATGTTTTATGTGGCATACTCTGTATAGGCTGGACTATCCAACAATGACTACTGAAGGCAAGAGAAGTCTGAGACCCAAGTAGCTGATCCTCCATAAGGTTCGGTCCGCTCAGTTTTCCCGAATCTGGCAGTGATGTCTGGAGGATTTCCAGAGAAGTCAGTGGTCTTCAGTCCACACCGGGGAGGCTAATGACGCTGGGTTCCAGTGTGCATGAAGGACGGCAGCAACAGGGTGGATGCGTGCCCCAGAGAGCAGCAAGGCAGCCAGGCCAGAGCCCTGTGCTCCTAGCTTCTCTCTGTGTAGTCTTGTCCACTGCGAAGGACCGTCTACTGGAGGAAGGTTTTCCTCCTTCATAATCCTTTCTGGGAGTGTCATCACAGAGTCCCACCTAAGAACGTGTGTCTCTTACTTGATTCTCTGATCTGATCAAGTGACAATTAAAGAGTTATTTGTGCACAGTGTCCAGTTTCTATGTCTGCCAATGCCTTCTTGTCCTGAACACTTTTATTTCTCTCTCTCACGCTCTGAAACACTTCCTTTGAATATAAGAACTTGTGAACTGTGGCCATGATGCTTGACCTGACGAGGGCTGAGATGTTTGCAGAATGTTAGTCTCACTGAGACGGAGTGGGAGTGCCACTCCCTGGGTTCTAGCCTTGGAGAGCTTGGTGGGACAATTCTGCGGTGGGTCACATGGAGTCCTTCCAAAGGCCTCCTCGTCGGGCCCTCGACTCCGAGGCAAACACGTCATTTGTCCCCCACTCTCTGGTTTTCCTCCACTCCTCACTCCTCTCTCAGTTTTCCCATTATTCGCATTGTGACTTTTGAAATTATCTCCAAAATTAACGCTTGACCCCAGATTTTCTGGGTCAGAGAGCCAGCTTTTGAGGCCGCTGAGCTACGATACTGGTTGTACTAAGACCTGCTCATAGGGAACTAGACAAAGATGGCAAGTCAGAAGTGTGTTTTGAGAAAAGGGAAAGCATTTACTTTCTTCTGAATGAAAGCAAGCCATACACTAAATTGAAAAAAAAATAATAAAATTTCCTATAATTTGAATTGCAACACTCTCCACTAACTCTTCAAATGGCCAGTCTTTCTTTTTAAAAGCTGTTTCTTTTAATAACTGTCATGATATTTCAAATATATTCGTAAACTCTTCTTTTTGTAGACAAGATTTTGTTTTATTATTTTTTATTTTAAATATTTTATTTATTTATTATTATTTATTTGAGAGAGAGAGAGAGAGAAAGAGAGAGAGAGAGAGAAAGAGACAGAGAGAGGGAGAGAGAGGAAGACAGAGAATAGGCATGCCAGGCCTCCAGCCACTGCCATTGAACTCCAGCGCATGCACCACCTTGTGCATCTGGCTTATGTGGGTCCTGAGGAATCAAACCCAGCTTCTTTGGCTTTGTAGGCATAGCCCTTAACTGCTAAGCCATCTCTCCAGCCTTTTTTTTTTTAAAAATGTTTTTAATTATTATTTATTTGAGAGAGAGAGAGAGATTAGGAGAGAGAGAGAGAGAGAGAGTATGCACCTCCTAGACTGCCTTAAACTGTCTAAGCCTGCTTTCCAGCCGGTTTTTGTTTTCTTTCCTTTTTTTTGTTTTTTGTATTTTTTCGAGGTAGGGTCCCACTCTAGCTCAGACTGACCTTCTGGAATTCACTATGGAGTCTCAGGGGGCCTCGAACTCACGGCGATCCTCCTGAGTGCCTAAGATAAAGGTGTTTTGCCACCACCGCCGCTTTTCCTGCCCCTGTTTTTTTGGAGACAATCTGGCTATGAAGGCCCAGGCTGGCCTAAACTCAGATCCTCTAACGTGCTGAGATTACAGTGCACACCTCTACAACTGCTTGGAGGATGTGACATTAACTGTTTTAAGTCTTCACCTCCCCTTTCTCTCTGCTCATGATTGCATTTGTATCATGTGTTGTGCTATTCGCACAAAGAGGACATGAAAAACATCCTAGTACCAGGGAAAAATATACTTTTTTTAAACTTGGATGATCCACAACAGTAGAACTTATTTGCAGAATCGGTGCTTCTATATAACTCCAGTAGCATGGGAAGTCTATATAGAGAATGAACCTCCAGTCCATCAAATAACTTAAATTCCAGGGCCAGGGGAAGTTATTGTATAATAGAATATTAAAGAATCCAGAAGGTTCCATGAGAGAGAGAGAGAGAGAGAGAGAGAGAGAGAGGAGAGAGAGAGAGAGAATGGGCACTCCAGGGCCTCCAGCCACTGCAAACGAACTCCAGACGCGTGCGCCCCCTTGTGCATCTGGCTAACGTGAGTCCTGGGGAATTGAGCCTCGAACTGGGGTCCTTAGGCTTCACAGGCAAGCACTTAACCACTAAGCCATCTCTGCAGCCCAAGCTTACTGTTTTGAGAGGAAGTTTCATCACAGTGGAGAAAGCATGGCAGGAGCAGGTAGCTAGCTCACAGCTTCACATCAGCAGCAGGGAGGAAGCATCAAGAGAGAGCCACCTAGCACAGGCAATTCTACTAGTTACACACCTCCTCCAGTAAGGCACCACCTCCCAGTCTCCATCAGCCAGGGATTAAGAATGAGGCTTAATCACAAACATGTGAGGCTATGGGGGGTCATTTTTTATTTTCATCCTCAGCATGGTACTTCCTAGAGGGATTCCAATACCATGGGACTCTTTCACACACAGCAGAAATCTCTCTTGCATTTACTCATAGATACCTGTTTATGGATCTTCTTTAAATAACTCTATCTCTCCTATATAAAATGTAGAATTGGAGAAATTTGAAAATTTCACACACAAGTCTTTATTTTGCCTGTGTATGTGTGTGTTTATGTGTGCTCATATGTGTGTGTGTGTGTTTGTGCATGTCCATATGTATGCTGAGGCCTGAGGTTGAAGTTGGGCATCTTTCTTAATTGCTCTCCATCCCCATGACTGCATCCAGGGTCCGGGTTCTGCCCATCTCTACCCGTGGGTTGGAAAGGTGGTAGATAGGGGAAGGAGAGAGAGTTGAACCATTAAGTATTCTACTCATCAAAAGCTCCCTAAAGAGCCCCTCCCCTTTTTTGAGACAGAAACTCATTGTGTCTCCCAGGCTGATCTCAAACTCATGATCCTCCTGCCGCAAACTTCTGAGTGCTGAAATGACAGGCAGGCGCTATCAGGCAGGTGCCGCTTTTATTTCTGATTCACGTTTAACGTGACTTAAGTGTATGTGGCTCACATGCATGGTGCATGTTTATGGTCGTTGTAATTCTTCCTACAGAGTGCGAGCACCATGCCTGGGCTCTGCCCTTGTTGAACCAATTGCCCTTGGCTCTGGGGCACCATTCTGAATGCAAATGACCTTGAGGGGGGCTCTTTTTTTCGGGGGGGGGAGGGACTCTTAACCCACCAGGTCATTCTCATTATGTTTCACCCACGGGAAGGATGAATCTTGGTGCTTTCCTTCCAATTTGCCTTCCTGTCCCACACCTTCCCTTCTCCCAGGCAATGTGCCACCAACTTCCCTGTCACCTTGTCCCCTCTTCCACCACATATCTGAGGGGCTTCTGTCATGACTCCTATCAGAATAGAAAGACCTAGTCCAAGGTGACGTTTTTTTTTTCTTTCTCCCAGCCCGAGAAGCTGGCTGGTGGCTTCTCTTGAAAACAGCCACTTTTCATCCCCTGCTATTTGTGCACTTGCTTCTGTCTCATGTTAGGCTGTGTGTGAGCTCAGAGTCCCAGGGTGAGAAAAAGCTAGAGAGACGCAGGCTGGGTGGTGCCTGGGCCCTGGACCACTTTGATTCTGCATTCATGTGGTCATGCGGCTGACCCAACAGGTGCCCCCATCCCATGAGCTGAGCTGCTCACCCTTCATCTTGGCTTTAAAATCATCATAAACATCAGGTTGCAGAGAGGAGGAGAGGAAGGGAGGTATGGCTAGGGGAGCCTCAGAGCTATAAATATTTAGGCATCTGCAGTTGATTTAAGACAGTTTTAATTTAGCAGCTGTCGCACAGCTGGCTGCCTTTGCGGACACCATCCATTGAGCAAAGAATATATTGAACCTGGCTTATGCAAAGCAGTGCCACAAAATATGACCTCAAAGATGCCAACAGTGAAAGGAGCCTTTGGCATCTGTTTGGGGGGCTTAGTTTCTCCCTCAGCTTTGGAGGTGTGTATGTGTGTGTGTGTGAGAGAGCACGTGAGTGTATTCACGCATGTATGCATGTAGGAAATTTGTCTTAAAATTATAAAAAAGGGAGCTGGATATGTATGCCTTTAATCTCAGCACTATGGAGGCACAGCTAGGAGGATCGCATGAATTTGAGGCCAGCCTGAGACTACATAGTGAATTCCAGGTTAGCCTGGCCTAGAGTGAGACCCTACCTCGAAAAACCAACAACAACAACAAAAAATTATAAAGAAGGGCTGGAGAGATGGCTTAGTCATTAAGGTGTTTGCCTGTGAAGCCTAAGGACCCAGGTTCAATTCTCCAGAACCCATGTAAGCCACATACACATGGTGGCACATGCGTCTGTAGTTCATTTGCAGTGGCTAGAGGCCCTGACACACCCATTCTCTCTCTACCCTGCCTCTGTCTCTCATAAATAAATAAATAAATAAATAAATAAATAAATAAATAAATAAAATAATGTACTTGTCTGCCTGGACTTGAGTTTGCCTTTTCAATTTCCTTCTCTTCCAGGTAACTGCTATTCATCCAGTTTCTTCTTTTTACTTCACTACGTTTTTTTACTTGTTTGTCCATGTATTCCTCCTTCCTTCCTCTCCTTCCATCTACTCATCTATTCACTGACATTCTTACCAACCTACCTTTTCATCCATTTATTTCCCATCCATCCATCAATCTACCTACCTACCCATCCACATGCCCCCATTCACCCACTCATCCATCCACCCATCATCCTACCCATCTGTGGTAGTTTGAATAGATGGCCCCCAATATATTCAGTTCTTTATTGTTTGTAGTTTGCAGTCTGCAGCCACCTGGCTGGAGGCGGTGCCACTGGGTGGATCTTTAGGTGTGGTGGTGAGTTTCAGATTTCAATGTAAAGATATGCAAAGTGTGCCTAGCTGGAGTTCCTGAAGTGTGCTGTGGCTTTTGATCTTTAGGCTTGTACTTCTCTCTCTCAGCTTGGTCCTGTGAAGGCAGGCCAGCTTCTTCTGCCATTTATGGAACTTCCCCTGGATCTGTAGGCTTCAATAAATGTCCCTTCCTCCATAACTGTGCCTGGTCTGGAAGTTCATCTCAGCAAACCTGAATCTGTCTGCTACACCATCCTTCTACCCATCAACCATTATCTATACAACTTCCCACCTATCCATGTATCCATCCATCCATCCATCCATCCATCCACTTAACCCCTCATTCATTGACTTGCCTACCCACCTATCTATACATCCATCTGACCATCTATCCACTCACCCGTCCATCTGCCCATCCATCCAACCATATACCCACACATTCATCCATCCAGTTGCACATCGAAACATCTGCCTAGTGCTTAGTGACCCATGCAGTAGAAATATAGGCCCATCCTCAGGATCTGGGTTTTATCTGATGCAGCCTATGGTGCAAGTGCCACACCAAGGGGTCACCCTGCAGTGGTGGTGGCTATGTTAGTGTTCTGTTAAGGAACAAAACCAATAGAATGAATATACATTATAAAGGGCATGTATTATGTTGGCTTACACTGTATAGGCTGGACTATCCAACAATGACTATCTGAAGGCAAGAGAGTCTGAGAACCAAGTAGCTGATCAGTCCAAAGGTTCGGTGCCTCAGTTGTCCCAATCTGGCAGTGATGGTCTGGAGGATTTCCAGAGAAGCAGTGGTCTTCAGTCCACACCGGGAGGCTAATGACGCTGGGTTCCAGTGTGCATGAAGGACGGCAGCAACAGGGTGGATGCGTGCCCCAGAGAGCAGCAAGGCAGCCAGGCCAGAGCCCTGTGCTCCTAGCTTCTCTCTGTGTAGTCTTCCACGCGAAGGACCGTCTACTGGAGGAAGGTTTTCCTCCTTCAGCTAATCCTTTCTGGGAGTGTCATCACAGATCCACCTAAGACGTGTGTCTCTTACTTGATTCTCTGATCTGATCAAGTTGACAATAAAGATTTAATTGTCACAGTGTCCAGTTTCTATGTCTGCCAATGCCTTCTTGTCCTGAACACTTTTTTTTTCTCTCTCTCTCTCTCTGAACACTTCCTTTGAATATAAGAACTTGTGAACTGTGGCCAGTGATGCTTGACCTACGAGGGCTGAGATGTTGACAGAATGTAGTCACTGGAGACAGGAGTGGGCGGTGGACTCCCTGGGGTTCTAGCCTTGGAGAGCTTGGTGGGACAATTCTGCGGTGTGTCACATGGAGTCCTTCCAAAGGCCTCCTCGTCTGGCCCTCACTCCAGGCAAACACGTTCATTGTCCCCCACTCTCTGGCTTTTCCCACTCCTCCGTCTCAGTTTCCCATTTCTTCATTGTGACTTTTGAAATTATCTCCAAAATTAACAGCTTGACCCCAGATTTCTGGGTCAGAGCCAGCTTTTGAGGGCCTCTGAGCTAAGATACTGGATGTACTAAGACCTGCTCATAGGGAACTAGACAAAGATGGCAAGTCATAAGTGTGTTTGAGAAAAGGGAAAGCATTTACTTTCTTCTGAATGAAAGCAAGCCATACACTAAATTGAAAAAAAATAATAAAATTTCCTATAATTTGAATTGCAACACTCTCCACTAACTCTTCATATGCCAGTCTTTCTTTTTAAAAGCTGTTTCTTTTAATAACTGTCATGATATTTCAAAATATATTCGTAAACTCTTCTTGTTGTAGACAAGATTTTGTTTTATTATTTTTTATTTTAAATATTTTATTTATTTATTTATTTATTTATTTGAGAGAGAGAGAGAGAAAAGAGAGGGAGAGAAAGAGAGAGAGAGAGAGAGAGAGAGAGAATGGACATGCCAGGGCCTCCAGCCACTGCAATTGAACTCCAGACGCATGCACCACCTTGTGCATCTGGCTTATGTGGGTCCTGAGGAATCAAACCCAGCTTCTTTGGCTTTGTAGGCAAATGCCTTAACTGCTAAGCCATCTCTCCAGCCTTTTTTTTTTTTAAAAATGTTTTTAATTATTATTTATTTGAGAGAGAGAGAGAGATTAGGAGAGAGAGAGAGAGAGAGAGTATGCACCTCCTATGACTGCCTTTAACTGCTAAGCCATCTTTCCAGCCTGTTTTTTTTTCTTTCTTTTTTTTTTTTTTTTGGTTTTTCGAGGTAGGGTCTCACTCTAGCTCAGACTGACCTGGAATTCACTATGGAGTCTCAGGGTGGCCTCGAACTCACGGCGATCCTCCTGAGTGCTAAGATTAAAGGTGTGTGCCACCACGGCCGGCTTTCCAGCCCTGTTTTTGAGACAAGGTCTGGCTATGTGGCCCAGGCTGGCCTGAAACTCATGATCCTCTAACGTGCTGAGATTACAGTGCACACCTCTACAACTGGCTTGGAGATGCGACTTTAACTGTTTTAATTCTTCACCCCCTTCTCTCTGCTCATGATTGCTTTTGTATCATGTGGTTGTGCTATTCTCACAAAGGACATGAAAAAACATCTATAACAGGGAAAAATATACTTTTTAAACTTGGATGATCCACACACAGTATAACTATTTGCAGAATCGGTGCTTCTATATAACTCCAGTAGCATGGGAAGTCTATATAGAGGAATGAACCTCAGTCCATCAAAAAGACTTAAATTCCAGGGCCAGGAAGTTATAAGAATCCAGAAGGTTCCATGAGGGAGCCATTGGCGGCAGGAAAGGCCCTGCTATAATACAAGTGCACTGAGGGAAGGAGGTGAGAAATGGTGGGAGTAAAGCAGAAAGGAACCCTTGCGGGGGTCACTTTGTGCCCCCAGGGATTTCTGGAGCATGGAGCTATAAGTCCTGCCGATAGCAGGCAAGTGGCCTCCAGCCATCTGCCAAGTTTATGGGACTCAGCTGAGTACTGGGTCTAGATTTTCAGGGGTGGGGGAGTGAGTCTTAAGTTTGTTTGTTATGCCCAACTGGGGAACTGTTTGTTTTAAAAGCATGAACTCCTCTAGCTCCACTCCAAGTAATCCTGATTGGATGGTCAGTGGAGGGCCTCAACATAGGTCTATCTTTGTAAAGCCTCCAAGAGATGCCAAACTATAGTCTGGGCTGAAATCTAAGTTGTGAAGACACAGTGTAAGCAACCTTCCTGCCTAACGGGAAGACTCGGAAGTTTAGTATGTTAAATAATTCAGAAGAGAACTTTTTGTGTGTATGTGGTTCTGTGGCTTGAAACTTGGGTTTCATACCTTCCTGTTTGACCACTGAGATATAGCCACAGCCCACATTTCTTTTTATTTTGAGACCACCTACTGCCCTTGTCACATTGGCCTTGAACTCTGTGGCCCAGACTAGCCTTGGATCCTCCTGCCTCAGAATTCTGAGTAGCTGGGATTACAGATGCACACCATCATGTCCTGCAAGAACTAACTTTCTTTCTTCTTTTTTAAAAAAGTATTTTGTTTATTTATTTGAGAGAAAGAGAGAGACAGAGACAGAGAGAGAGAGAGAGAAGATGGGCATGCCAGGGCCTCCAGCCACTACAAACGAACTCCAGATACCTGCACCACCAAGTACATCTGGCTTTACCTGGGTACTGATGAACCGAACCTGGGTCCTTTGACTTTGCAGGCAAGTACCTTAACTGCTAAGCCATCTTTCCAGCTCAGAACTTTATTCATAATTAAAATTATTTTCACATCTTCACATTTGTCTCTTAATCCCAATTGTATTCATTTAAGGTAAACTCAAGGAATTGTGAAGATACACCTTCCTTTCCATCCTCCTGTCAGTTAAGAGTAGTCTGTGTTTTCCTTCGGGGACTCACAGTGCATGGCTGAGGTGTGGCACTGGTGGGGGCAGGACAGAGAGTGAAGATGGAAGATGTGTGAGGCTGGGGTCTTCTGTGATGGCCTTGGTCCCTTTGTGGAGACCCAAGGATGACCTAGGTGCTTGGACCAGGAGCTGACTGCACTGAAAAAAGAAGTTAAATCTCACAAGACCAGCTAGCTATGCCTGGTTAGGGACCACAGCCAAGGCCAGCTCACTATGCCTGGTTAGGGACCACAGCCAAGGCCAGTTCGCTATGCCTGGTTAGGGACCACAGCCAAGGCCAGCTCACTATGGCTGGTTCAGGACCACAGCCAAGGCCAGCTCACTATGGCTGGTTCAGGACCACAGCCAAGGCCAGCTCACTATGGCTGGTTCAGGACCACAGCCAAGGCCAGCTCACTATGGCTGGTTCAGGACCACAGCCAAGGCCAGCTCACTATGGCTGGTTCAGGACCACAGCCAAGGCCAGTTCACTATGGCTGGTTCAGAACCACAGCCAAGGCCAGTTCACTATGGCTGGTTCAGGACCACAGCCAAGGCCAGTTCACTATGGCTGGTTCAGGGGACCACAGCCAAGGCCAGTTCACTATGCTGGTTCAGGACCACAGCCAAGGCCAGGTTCAACTATGGCTGGTTCAGAACCACAGCCAAGGCCAGTTCACTATGCCTGGTTCAGGGACCACAGCCAAGGGCCAGTTCACTATGGCTGGTTCATGGACCACAGCCAAGGCCAGCTTGCTATGCCTGGTTAGGGACCACAGCCAAGGCCAGTTCACTAGTGCCTGGGTTCAGGACCACAGCCAAGGCCACGCTCGCTATGCCTGGTTCAGGACCACAGCCAAGGCCAGTTCACTATGCCTGGTTCAGGACCACAGCCAAGGCCAGTTCACTATGGCTGGTTCAGGACCACAGCCAAGGCCAGTTCACTATGCCTGGTTCAGGACCACAGCCAAGGCCAGCTTGCTATGCCTGGTTAGGGACCACAGCCAAGGCCAGCTTGCTATGCCTGGTTCAGGACCACAGCCAAGGCCAGTTCACTATGCCTGGTTCAGGACCACAGCCAAGGCCAGCTCGCTATGCATGGTTAGGACCACAGCCAAGGCCAGCTCGCTATGCCTGGTTAGGGACCACAGCCAAGGCCAGCTCACTATGCCTGGTTCAGGACCACAGCCAAGGCCAGCTTGCTATGCCTGGTTAGGGACCACAGCCAAGGCCAGCTTGCTATGCCTGGTTCAGGACCACAGCCAAGGCCAGTTCACTATGCCTGGTTCAGGACCACAGCCAAGGCCAGCTTGCTATGCCTGGTTCAGGACCACAGCCAAGGCCAGTTCACTATGCCTGGTTCAGGACCACAGCCAAGGCCAGCTCGCTATGCATGGTTAGGGACCACAGCCAAGGCCAGCTCACTATGCCTGGTTAGGGACCACAGCCAAGGCCAGCTCACTATGCCTGGTTAGGGACCACAGCCAAGGCCAGCTCACTATGCCTGGTTAGGGACCACAGCCAAGGCCAGCTCGCTATTCCTGGTTAGGGACCACAGCTGAGAGCTGAGGGAAGACAGAGAGAGGGTGAAACTCTAGTCTTACAGAGCCACACCGTGGCTGGTACATGCCTCCTGCCTAGAGGACCGGGGCCTGGCTGTGCTCAGCCATGTTTGACTGTTCTCCCAGTGGTCCTCTTCCAGGCATTCAGGTGCATGGTTTCACGTCCACCCTGCGTCGCACATCCACATCCTGGGCATCCGAGCATCATTCTGCTCCTTACTAGGACCTGCCTTATGGCAGGTTTGTTGCTTTTTTAAAAAAAATATTTATGACAGAGTTAGAATGGGCATGCCAGGGCCTCTAGCCATTGCAAACCAACTCCAGTCATGTGTGCCACCCTGTGCATCTGGCTTTATGTAGGTACTGGAGAATCGCACCTGGGTCTTTGGCTTAGCCTTAGCCGCTAAGCCATCTCTCCAGCCATGTTGCTTTTTAAAAATCATTATCTTGTACTACCATTAAATCTATTGATTTTTTTTTATTAGAATGCAAGTCTCCAGAAAGCAGGAATGATAGTGTCCAGCATAGGGCATGCTAAGCCCTAGGAATAGAGAGCAAATGTGTATTTATGCTCTGTCTCTTCCACGCGAATGGGCAATTCATTGTCTCATTTTCCGGAGACCATGTCCAATCCTGCCAAATGAAATTCTCAGCAGGAATCCAGCTGTGTCTTGTGTCTTCAGGGTACGTTTCATGTGTGTTACACAGCCCAAAGGTCTCTGTGGTCCAGCTTTGGCCAGCCTGGCCCCATTCTCCAGCCTTGCTCTTTCCTAACTCTCAGCTGATTTACACAGTGGTTCTTGGATCTCAAATCCTTTTCCTCAACTTCCAGTTGATAAAATCGCAATTGCCTTTTGGCCGCTGAGTCTCTTCTCAAATGCAGCTACCCCTACAGCATTCCCTGAACCCTGCGGGCACACAAGAGCCAGGTTCTGGGGGCCCTCCCTTCGGGTGCGTTTGTTCCTATGTATAAATATACATATTTTATTTATTTGTGTGTTGATTATTAATGCTGACTTACCTTTGTTTTATTTTAGTTTTTATTGACAACTTCCATAATTGTAAACTATATCCCATGGTGATTCCCTGCCTACCCTCAATTTCCCCTCTGAAACTCCACTCTCCATTGTATCTCCTCCTCCTCTCAATCAGTCTCTCTTTTATTTTGATGTCGTGATCTTTTCCTCCTATTATGATGGTCTTGTGTAGGTAGTGTCAGGTACTGCGAGGTCAGGGATATCCAGGCCATTTTGTGTCTGGAGGAGCAAGTTGTAAGGAGTCCTACCCTTCCTTTGGCTCTTACATTCTTTCTGCCACCTCTTCTGCAATGGACCTGGAGCCTTGGAAGGTATGATAGAGATGTTTCAGTGCTGAGCATTCCTCTGTCACTTCTCAGCACCATGGTGCCTTCTGGGTCATCCCAAGGTTACTGCCAACTGAAAAGAGAAACTTCTCTAACCAAAAGTGAGAGTAGCAAATTAACGCTTAATTACCTTTTTAAATTAGCATACAAAGGAACGTTATTTTGTTTCAATTTATTTACTTGAGAGAGAGAAAGAGACAGAGAGAGGGAGAGAGAGGAAGACAGAGAATAGGCATGCCAGGGCCTCCAGCCACTGCAAACAAACTCCAGATGCATGTGCCACCTTGTGCATCTGGTTTATGTGGGTCCTGGGTAATCGAACCTGGGTCCTTTGGCTTTGTAGGCAAGCATCTTAACTGCTAAGCCATCTCTTAAGCCCTTTTAAAACTTTTTACTTGACAATTTCATGCATGAACACAATGTAATTTGATCATGATCCTTTCTTATTATCTTTGTTTTTTTTGAGTTAGGGTCTCACTCTAGCCCAGGTTAACCTGTAATTCACTATGTACTCTCAGGGTGGCCTTGAACTCACGGTGATCCTTCCACCTCTGCCTCCCAAGTGGTGGGATTAAAGGCATGAGCCACCATACCTGACTGTCACTCTTATTATCTTTAAAAAATATTTTTATTTATTTATTTGCAAGGAGAGAGTGGGAAAGAGAGAGAGAGAGAGGGAAAGAGAAAGAGAATGGGCACGTCAGGAGCTCTAGCCACTGCAAATGAACTCCAGATGCATGTGCCACTTCATGTAGCTGGCTTTATGTGGGTAGGGGGAATTGAACCCAGCTTGTAAGGCTTTGTAGGCAAGTGCCTAAACCACTGAGCCATCTTTCCAGTCCTCCTTTCTCATTATCTTTATTTGCCCTCCTCCCTTAGTTTCTTCCAAAGAATCCCTTTTTCTTTCCAACTAATAGCTCTTCTATATTTTTCTTTTTTTCTTTAGTTTTTTTTTTTTTTTTTTTTTTGAGGTAGGGTCTCACTCTAGCCCAAGCTGACCTGGCATTCCCTATGCAGTCTCAGACTGGTCTTGAACTCACAGCGATCCTCCTTCCTCTGCTTCCCGAGTGCTGGGATTATAGGCGTGCGCCAGCATGCCTGGCAGCTCTTCTATTTTGATGTCTTTTTTGCCCTCCTCTGTCATCCATATTGAAATGCTGATGGGCTCAGGATAGCTCAGGACTCATGGAGATAATGGCAGCTGCTGTGAGGTCACAAATGCAATGACCCCTTCATGTCCAGAAGACAGTGTTCCACAGCCGGCTTCCCCATCTTCTGGCTCTTTTTATTTTTATTTATTTATTTATTTATTTATTTATTTAAGAACGAAAGACAGAGACAGAGAGAGAAAGAGAGAGAGAGAATGGGTGCACCAGGGCCTTCAGCCACTGCAAACGAACTCCAAATGCATGCGCCACCTTGTGCATCTAGCTTACGTGGGTCCTGGGGAATCGAGCCTTGAACCAGAGTTCTTAGGCTTCACAGGCAAGCGCTTAACCACTAAACCTTCTCTCCAGCCCATCTTCTGGCATTTATATTCTTTTTGCCCCCTCTTCTGCAATATTCCCTGAACCTTGGAGGGTGTGAGAGGGGCGCCTCATTTAGCCTTGAGTACTCAACCGTCACCTCTGCTCAGCACTCTGGTCAGTTCTGAGTCTCCACAGTAGCCAGTCACTGCCGTCTGCAAAAGCGAATCTTCTGTGATCAAAGGTGAGAGCAGCGTAAATATATGGACATCAACGTAAACGCAGAGGGAAATTTGATGAGCACAGTATATCCCATTAGCAAAACAACAGCAGTAGCTTCCTTACTGGGGCTTAGGACTTGAGTGTCCTTTCCCTTACCCTCTGTTGCAGTCAGGTCTGCATTGCTGGCAGAAATCACCTGACCAAGAGCAGCTTTAGGGAAAAAGGGTTTATTTTGGCTTACAGACTCGAGGGGAAGCTCCACGATGACAGGGCAAAATGATGGCCTGAGCAGAGAGTGGACACTACCCCGTGGCCAACAACAGATGAACCACAGCAACAGGAGAGTGTGCCAAACACCGGCCGGGAGACACTGGCTATAACACCCATAAGCCCAATGCCAACAATACACCGCCTCCTGGAGGCGCTAATTCCCAAATCTCCATCAGCTGGGAACCTAGCATTCAGAACACCTGTTCATGGGGAACACCTGAATCAAACCACCACACCCCTTATGCTACATACATCAGCAATACCCCACATGTTTCTGGTCTGCGACCTTCTCTCTGCTCCCACACTAAGAGCAGGCCCCTGTTACTGCTTGGAAGGTCACACTGTCTCCTGAAGGGGCTTCCCACCCTTACTGCCCCTTCCCAGCTACAGCGCCTCTGTCTCTAGTCATCCCTTTCAGAAGTAAACCCATCAAACATACCGTTCGGCGCCCTTCCTCTCCGGGGAGCGCTGGCCCTGCCTGGCCTCCCCTGACTCTCCCATGCTCCTCACTGGCTCACTACCCCCTTCCCAAGCCTACTGCTGTTTGGGGGGTGTTTATACCTGTTCTTCTCCCCAACCTTTCCCCTTATCCAACGTTCTCAGAGTCTATCCCCTTCAGTATCAGTGTTTCTTCCCCATGGAGGCCATTCTTGGCCACACTCTAAAATTGGCTGTCTCTGTCTCAGGACTGTTATTTTCCCAGTCATGGGCTTTTAGCTAGGTTTTCAATGCCAGGCATGAATACCCTCTATGGAGTAGGGCTTCAAATCCAACCAGAGAGCACTTGGTTGTCCCTAGAATAGTCATGTCACTATTGCACCCATAGGTGCCTCTTGCCTAGCTGCTTGGTTTGTAGCATACAGGTTGGAATCATCGCTGGGTCAGCTTGCCGATGACTTTTGTCCTTCGGCAGCCACTGTAGCACATTGTTAGTGCTATGACAGCCAGCAAGGAGGAAGCTTCCAGCTCAGAGGAAGCTTCTAGAGCTGGTCCGGCTGATTTCTCAGAATCCTGCATGTGTTGTCTTCAGCAATAGTTTTTTTTTTTTGTTTTTTTTTTTTTTAGCAGCAATAGGATATTAACATCTAGTTTTGGTGGGCAACCAAGAGCTTTGGAAATAGCCTACACTATTTTTGGGGGACTCCAGGGGCCTCCCTGACCAACCAAAGTCACTGGGAGGTATCCCAGATCTGGCACTGGGGTTTTCCTGTAACAATCTTATATAGCTGCAGAAACCAGCCATACCCACAGGGAATTCTTGCCAAAGCTCTTTATCTTAATAATATTTTAAGATTAGCTAACAAGGGCTGGGTGTGGCGCACGCCTTTAATCCCAGCACTCGGGAGGCAGAGGTAGGAGGATCGCCTTGAGTTCGTGGCCACCCTGAGACTACATAGTGAATTCCAGGTCAGCCTGGGCTAGAGCGAGACCCTACCTCGAAAAACCATAAGAAAACGGTGAGCTAACAAAAGAAGTAGATCTCCCTATGGCTCTTTTGTAACACTTTCAGTTTTGCTTACCTATCCCTCACTCTCTGCTCCGTTCCCTACCCCTGACCCCACTTCAAGTTTTATACCCTTTACCTACGTAGCCACCATCCTTCCCCTCAAGACCTCTCCTTCAATGTCCTCAAGATACTTTCCCAATTGCTTAGCTTCCATCGTGTCTTGCTCCAACTCACGTACAAATCTCAAAACTTGCAGGTAGGACCCACGTGTGGAAACGAACCTGTGCCACTCGCCTCCCTGAGCCTGGGTTAGTGTATTTTCCAGATATAACTAGTAACAGATTTTATCATGAACTTTTTACGTGTGCTTTCTGTTAGTTGGTCTTCCTCCTGCACTCTTCTCTCACACTCCCTGGCCACACCCTCTGCTCGCCTCTTCCACACTTCCACGTCATGAAGTTGCTTCATGAGGCTATGGATAGGAGCCAAGTAGGTGCCAGTGTGCATAGTGGATGACACCGACTATAGGAAAAGGAAGACAGGGCTGGCGAAGGCCATGTGGTCTCATTTGACAAAAAGCTGACCCCATATCAGGGTCTATGCACAAGTAGGAATTGGTCCTTGTTCTCTGGCTACTCCGGTAGCTTGACTCCCACGGTTCGGTTCTCACATCTCCAAACTCCATGTCCTCCAGGTTATCCCAGACTGTGGGGTTAGAGCACCCTTCCTTCCTTCCTTCTTCAGATGTGACCCTGACCCAGGCTCTGAGAACAGTGCTGCGTATGGTCCTGACTAAAGGAAGGTTTTCTCTGTGAAATGGGAGAGGGGGCAGGCAGGGGAGGGGGAGCGTAATGCTCATAAACACGGGGAAGCTGGCCAGCGCTACAAGAATCTGCATGGTCACCCTCTGCCGGACGGCGGGCATCAGCCATCGCTGCTGCGATCTCAGTAGGTGAGGAGTAACATTGAGCTGTTTGGGTTCTGGGAGGCACCAGGAGCTCCTTAGAAAGATCACAATTACCTTGTGCCATTCTGTATCCCATCTGCATTCTGTCTCATTGCTGTCTCCAGACAGAGAACCCACAGGAGCCGTGCAAAGCAACTAGACTATTACGTAGACCACATGGGAATGGGTGGTGGGGAGTGGATCAACTGTGCTGGACCCCGCGGCCAGTTCTTGCCCAGGACCCTGCGCTCACCCAGGACCTTTGTGGGCACCCGTCTTACCCGCCGTAATATACTGTGTCTGTACTCTCTTCTCACTCAACATCAAAACCCTGCCCTTCCCTGCCACTTCCTTAGGAAGCCCGTCCTTACCTTCCACCTGCAAGCGACTGAGCCAGCTTCTGAGTTTTTATAATCTGCCTCTTTCTACGCCTGTGTCTTGTGACTCTCACAATATCCTCCTGTATTTTGGTTTTGTTAACTAAATGTATTGCTTTCGCATTCACGTGTTGAGGCATGCGTGTAATCCCAGCAGTGGGTAGAATGGTGACTTCAAGGTCAACTTGGGCTATCGGACAAGACATTATCTCAAACAATCAAGGGTTGAGGACATGGCTGGCTCAGGGGCACAGAGCCAGCCTTCCTAGGATGCCCAAGGCCTCTGGCTTTCATCCACAGCGTGTTGAAATTCTACTCTCTGCTGGGATGTTATTAGGACGTGGAGCCTCTGGGAGATGATTCGAGCACAAGGATGGAACCGTCACGTGTAGGCCTGGCACCCTTCGAAGAGGCTAGGAAGCCAGCTGCCTCTGTTCTCCATCACGTGAGCATGCAGTGAGGAGACAGATGTCTGCAGGCCAGGAAGAGCGCCCTGCCAGACACTGGCTTGCCAGCACGTTTGATTGTGAGTGTCCCAGACTCCAGAACTTGCTTATCAGCTGCCAGATGTGTGTCACTTTGTTACAGTGGCCTGAGATGACTAAGCACATGTGGTTACTTGAGTCGACATCTGAGTCTCTTCGCTTTGTGATTCCTTAAAGATAGCACTTAGGTCAAAGACATTTTTGTGAGCAAGTTAGAGAAAAGGGTTGCCGCACCAAGGCTTACAGCTGCAGCTGCACTGATCTCGGAAGTTAGGGTGTCTCTGGGAGCGGCAGAGCCATTCTTAGCTCTTGTTTGGGCTGCAACTCAGGAGTTGGGGTGCCGGATGTTTACGGCCACACAAAATTTCTTCTGAGTCGGTGGCTTGCAGGTTCTTGTCTTCTGAATTTGGTGAATGAAATCCACAGACCATAGAAGTTTAGAAAGATTTTAGTATAGGGCTTATAGAGAGAAGGAAAGAAGGCAGAACTGCTGTAAGGCAGAAGGGGGACCCCGGAAATGGGAAAGCCTGCCTGGTGGCTCTGGTTGGGGCCTTTTGTGGGAATTTACTGGAAGGGGGCTGGGCTGGCCAGTCCAGTTCATGCCAGTTCCTGCTTTGTAATCTTATTTATGTCTTCCTGTTACATTTTTTAGGGAAGGAGGACTCCTTTAGGGAAGAAGAGATAAGGAAAAATCAGATCCCGGGCCATATGTTCAGGCACCTTATAGTCTTATTCACATCCTCCTGTTAAGTTCTAGGAAAAAAAAAAAAAAAGAGAGATTATGAAAAACTAGATCTGGGGTTGGAGAGATAGCTTAGTGGTTGAGGGCACTTGCTTACAAGATCTGGTGGCCTGGGTTTGATTCCCCAGGACTGACATAGAGCCAGATGCAGAATGGCACGTGCATCTGGAGTTCGTGTTCAGAGGGAGGAGCCCCTGGAGCCTCATTTCTTTCTATCCCTCTCTCTCCTTGCAAGTGAATAAAAGATAACTCACTAGATTGCCCCTTGTACTCCAGGACATTAGCAACTTTTAGCCAATAAAGACAAAGCCTGTTCACTTTGGGGGAGGAGAGGGTCGTTGCGCTCCGCCGCCTAACCAGCTTCTGTCTCCTCACTCGCGCTCTGAAGAGGTCACCCTGAGTGCCGCAGCTTCTAAAGCATGGTCTGAACGCGTCCAAGCTCCTGTGTCCAGGGGGCACCGTTTGGTTCTCTTCCCACGCCCAGTAGGCACAGCCTTGCTGACTGGCCTCTGGGATAGAGTTCACTTCTCCTGACCCAGTGTCAAACCCCATGCTGCCCACCTTCCTCTCTTTGAAAGCAAACCTGGAAATGACACTCAGGGCTCCCACTCATTTCTGCTCCACCCCAAACAGCTCTTGAAGGCGTTCCCTCCAAATGTTGCTGGCTGGCTGCACAAGGAGGAGCCCTAGAACCAGCCACCTCCCTCTGCCTCACTCCCAGATCTTTGCCTTACGCCTTCTGTTAGTCTGGAAACTGGAAGCAGGTGGTGGCTTATTCATCTCTGTGCTTCCATTTCTTTGTCAATACATTTATTTATTTATTTGGGTGAGAGAGAGATAGAGAGAGAGAGAGAGAGAGAGAGAGAGAGATTGAGAATGGGCACATCAGGGCCTCCAGCCACTGCAAACAAACTCCAGACGCATGCACCACCTTGTGCATCTGGCTTATGTGGGTCCTGGGGAATTGAACCTGGGTCCTTTTGGCTTTGCAGGCAAACGCTTTAACTGCTAAGCCATCTCCCCAGCCCTCCATTTTTTTTCTTTCTATGCCAAGTATTGACTTACACAGATGCTCAAAGTCTGCTAGACTGGATGAGTGGATAAGATTTTTTTTTTTTTTGTAGTCTATGCAAGATAGGTCAAAGACCCCAATTCCTAACTGAAAAGAAGAGATAATGGCCACCTCTACCTGTTACTTCCCTGAAGGCTCATCTTATCTAGACCGTAAGAGAAGAAGGACAGAAGGAGCACACTGGAAGGGTTTTGAAAGATGCGTGGTAGCAGGAGGGATCCTGACATCACAAAAACGAAGAAAGCGGTGGTGGTTTGAATTAGGTGTCCCCCATAAGCTCATGAGTTGTGAATGCTTGGTCCCCAGCTGATGGCAATTTGGGAGGTGAAGCCTTGCTGAAGGAGGTGTGCTGTGGGGTGGACCTCGGCGGTTCATTAGCCCAGGTTGGCCTGTGTCAGTTGGGCTCACTCTCTTGCTCTCATTTACCTGCTGTGGTAGAGGTGACGTCCAGCCTCTGCTCACTCCACGCTGTCTCCTGCCATCATGGAGCTTCCCCCCAAGCCTGTAAGCCAAAATTAAATCCTTTCCTCCCATCAGCTGCTTTTGGTCAGGTGTTTCATCCCAGAAACAAGGAGGTAACTACTACAAGAAATTACAAACCTCAGGGGAAGGGTACTCTTTTTCTTCCTTTGGTGTAAAGGTTTCTCATTGAATGCACACGTTACCCACCTTCTACAAAATTGAAGGAGTCCTTTTAATAAATTTATTTATTTATTTATTTGAGAGCGACAGACAGAGAGAAAGAGGGCCTCCAGCCACTGCAAACGAACTCCAGATGCACGCGCCCCCTTGTGCATCTGGCTAACGTGGGTCCTGGGGAATCGAGCCTCGAACCTGGGGTCCTTAGGCTTCACAGGCAAGCGCTTAACCACTAAGCCACCCCTCCAGCCCTGAAGGAGTCCTTTTACAGATACCCTCCGCTTCAGTGTGATTGCACTGTGCTTTCTCTGCCCTTGACATTTGATCATTCACAACTGTTTGTTTCTGCCGCACGTGCGTTGTCATCCTGAGTATCATGTTGTCACGCGACGCACGCAGCACTTGCTCTCTGCCAAACAGGTCTGGGTTCTGAAGCAGTGCAGCTGGCAATCAGCGGGACGCTGGAGTGCTTCACGTGCGTTAAGAAAGGCAGGACAGACGGGCACGTGTTGAATTTCAATGGCTGCTCGCTAACCCTCGCTCCTTGGCGAAAGTGTTCACAGTGTGGGAAGGAAGGAAGTCTGTAGCTCTGAAGCCAGTCCTCAGAAACAAGGCTTAATCGATTGTACTTGAGGAAAGAAGAAAAAGCAAGAGGTAAGAGGCAGATTGAAGGAGGTCCTGTTGAAATCTTTACCTCGTCTTTGAACTTGTGGAACAGAAGAAGGAATGCTACCCAGTACAGGAGAAGTACGTAGCAAGTCACATTTGGATTTTAAAAGTGATGATTTGGGGGCTTCTGGTTTCTGGTCTGACACAAGGGAGCTCAGCATTCACAATCTTCCACTAACAACAGTGAAAAGGTGGACAAACCGAAAAGTCAGACGTCTCCTAAGAGCCCAGACCAACAAGCCTGTGTCCCACCAAATGGAAAATCAGGCAGGTGGGTATAGAGAGTCACAGCTTACTGGGACCGAGAAGCAGAAACTTCTGAGGCAAGTGTGGGGCCAGGAAATTCTCACCTGTAACTGACAAGTTTCTGGAGGCTCAGCATAGAAACTGAGGGTTGACAGTTCCAAAGCGGTGATGACTACATGTACACAAGATAAACAAATGAGCAAAAACCTGAGGCTGAGATGCTCCTGTGCTTTCTTTTTATATCTTTTGTTGTTGTTGTTGTTGTTTTTCTTTTTTGTGTTTTTCGAGGTAGGGTCTCACTCTAGCTCAGGCTGACCTGGAATTCACTCTGTATTCCCAGGGTGGCCTTGAACTCACAGCAATCCTCCTACTTCTGCCTCCCAAGTGCTGGATTAAAGGCGTGTGCCACCACGCCCGGCTTAAATCTTTTATTTTTTTTAAAAATATTTTATTTATTTATTTGAGAGAGAGAGATACAGAAATAGGCAGGAGAGAGAGAGAGAGAGAGAGAGAGAGAGAGAGAGAGAATAGGCACTCCAGGGCCTCCAGCCACTGCAAACAAACTCCCGATGCGTGTGTCCCCTTGTGCAGCTGGCTTATGTGGGTCCTGGGTAATTAAACCTGGGTCCTTTGGCTTTGCAAGCAAGTGCCTTAACTGCTAATCCATCTCCCCAGCCCTTTAAATATATATATATTTAAATATGTTAAGTTTTATTTATTTATTTGAGCAAGAGAAAGAGGGAGGGGGAGAGAGAGAGGTAGGAAGAGAGAATGGGTGTGCCAGGGCCTCCAGCTGCTGCAAATAAACTCTAGATGCATGTGCCACCATGTGCATCTGGCTAACAGGGGTCCTGGGGAATCAAACCTGGGTCCTTTGGCTTTGTAGGCAAGTGCATCAATCACTAAACCATCTCTTCAGCCCTGCACCTATATATATATTTTTTAAAACTCATTATTATTTATAAAGTGAGAGAGTTTTTGGGCATGCTAGGGCCTCCAGACAATGCAAAGGAACTCCAGATGCATGAACCCCTCTGTGTATCTGGCTTTATATGGGTCCTGGGGAACTGAGCCAGGATGTCAGGCCTTGCAAGAAATTGCCCTTAACTGCTGAGCTATCTCTCCAGCCTCAACTATATATTTTTTTCTTTTATCTCTCAAGGTGGGGTCTTGATGTAGCCCAGGCTGACCTGGAATTAGTCTCATCCTGGCCTCGAACTCACAGCAATCCTCTTACCTCTGCCTCCCTAGTGCTGGGATTAAAGGTGTGCACCACCATGCCCAGCTCTCCTGTGGTTTTCTGAGCTTATTTTCAGAACGTCCTCTTGGTCCTTACGGTGAGTTTCAGAGAAAAGCTGCCAGTGCTCTGGTGACTCTCACAGCACAGGGCCACAGCGTCACCAAGAGATGGAAACCTTATCACAGGACTGTACGTTACTTGTCTCCACACACCGTGCATTGCCTTACTAAAGGTCTACTCACCACAGTTCCTTTTACCCGGTAACCCATGCCTACCTGTCAACAAAAATTATAAGGCAGCCAGGCATGGTGGCACATGTCTTTAATCTCAGCACTTGGGAGGCAGAGGTAGGAGGATTGCTGTGAGTTCAAGGCCACCCTGAGACTACATAGTGAATTCCAGGTCAGCCTGGGCTAGAGTGAGACCCTACCTCGAAAAACCAAATATATATATATGGCATACTAAAACATAAAGGCCACATTTTGAAGGGAATGAATAAAGCAGAAAAGCTAGACATGTCAGACTGAAAAGTTAAAAGAAACATCGCCAACAAAATGACAATATATTATAAGCACTCTACACTGGACACTGAACCCAGGGCCTCACAGATGCTAAGCAAGTTATTTACCACTGAGCTGTATCTCTAGTCCTGTGTTTACTTTTTTTTTTTTTTTTTTGAGATAGGGTCTCACTGAGTTGCCTAGACTGGTCTTGAGCTTGTGATATACCTTCTTTAGCCTCCTGAGAACCTAGGACGACAGGTCTTCACTGCTAGGTTCAGATGCTAAACAGCTGGAAATGGAAAAAGTAGACCAGGTGAAAGAGTAGATGGATATCATAAGCAGCTGGGTAGGGGGCATGATCCTAAGAACTAATACCAAGAAATGCTACAGGGAAGGATGTAGAGTTCTTTGCTTGAGCTCGTTAGCATTGAAAGTGCTCTCTGAGTTTGAAAATATATCAACAGAAACTCCCATGCTGCAAACTAAAGAGAAGAAATAAGAACAAAAAAGCCCAGCTAGGACAGAATCACCGAGAACCGTGGGAACAGAGAAAAAGCAGGTAACATCTACATAGTGGGAATACCAAAAGGAACGTAAGCAAGATTTGAGGCAGCAATGACTGAGAATTTCCTCAAATTTAATGGCAAAAAAATAACCAAAACCAAAACCAAAACCAAAAACCAAAAAACACAAACAAACAAAAACAAAAACAAAACAAAACAACACAACACAACCACAGATCTAAGAACTAGGGATAAATGACAGAAGGAAAAACATTCAGATATGTAATTTTCAAACTAACAAGATTCAAGATTTTTTTTAAAAAAAAAAATTCTGAAGGACACATGCCTGCTCTCCAATACGCCTTGCTGCTCTGCCAGTCAGATTTACACGAGGGCAGTGGCAGCCCGCTCCTGCATCCAGGCCCACACCTCCAGTTTCCCAACTTCCATGACACTTGGATCCCACACATGAGTGCAGGGGATGCCTGACCCCACACCAGTAGCCCCAGGTTCCTCCTCACTACGCTGGCCTGACTTGACCACTGAGGCCAGTCCATACTCACTTTCTTCTCCCAAATACCCCCATACGGAATCACTCAGACTTGAGAGGTCAGGTACTGTGTGACCCCTGCCCCTGGTATTCCACTCCTCCCCTGACACACTGTGCATACCCTAGCTCCTGAGCTTAGGGGATCCATGGCGCCCACCCTGGTGTCAGAAAGGCTTAACCAATAATCGCCATCTGCAAATACAAACGGAAGCACACAAGTAGTGTGAAAAGCAAAGGCAACATGTCTCCTCCAGAAGTTACCATTCCCATAGTAATGACTCCCAACGAGAATGGCTAAGACAACATATCCAAAAGACTGATTATATAAATATATCAAGACTTAAAGAGGACATGCATGAATAAACTCTTGGATGAATTAAAAACAAATATGGCTGGAGAGATGGCTCAGCAGTTCTTGCAAAATCTGCTGACTCACTAGCCACCCACATAAGGCCAACAGTCTTTGCAATGGCAAGAACATCTCAGTGCGCTCCACCACACACATGCAAATAAATAAACATATTGATCATATTTTGGAATAAATTTCCAAGAGGACACAGAAAACCAGAAAGGAATGAGGAAGTCAATCCAGGACACTAAAATGGAATTCAATAAAGAGATAGGGATATTGGAGAAAAACAAAACTGAAATATTGCTGGAAATGAAAAATTCAATGAAACAAATAACAAGTTCAGTGGAAAGCCTGATCAATAGAATGGATCATGTGGAGAAAAGAATATTAGAGCTAAAGACAAGCTAGAGTAATTGGATTACTCAAAGTCAATGATACATTTTTTTAAACGTAAGGAAAATACATGTATATCTTTGGGATACCATGAAAAGACCAAAACTATAAATTATGGGCAAAGAATGAGAAGACAAAAGTCAAAGTCATAAAAAATATTTTCAGTAAAATTATAGAAGGGCTAGAGAGACGATTCAGCAGTTAAAGGCACTTACTTGCAAAGCCTGATGGCCCAGGCTTGATTTCCCAATACCCACATGAAGCAGATGCACTAAGTGTTGCATGTATCTGGAGTTCATTTGCAGCAGCAAGAGACCCTGGTGTATTCATCATCCCCTTTTCAGTCTCTCACCACATGAACCAGCAATCACTCTTGTTGGTATTTACTCAAAAATGTTGAAGACTTATGTCCACACAGAAACTTGCACATTAATGGTTAGGAACAACTTTATTTCACAATTTCCCAAACCTGGATGCAGCCAAGACATCCTTCTGTAGGCCAATAAATAAACTGTGGTATGTGGACTATTATTCAGCACTAAAAAGAAATGAGCTATCGAGCTATGAAAAGACATGAAGGGGGCTGGGGAGATAGCTAAGTAGTGGTTAAGGCACTTGTGTGCAAAGCCTAAGAACTCATGTTCGAATCCCCAGGTCCCACATAGCCAGACACACAGTGACAGAAGCTCACAGTGTTGCACATGTGCGTAAGGGGGCGCATGTATGGAGTTCATTCGCAGTGGCTGAAAGCCCTGGTGTGCCCATTCTCCCTCTCTCTCTTTCTCTCCTTCTTTCTCTCCCTCTCTCTCTCTCAAAAAGTTAAAAAAATTAAATGAAGAAAAGGACATGAAGGAAACTTAAATACATATTAGTAAGTGCAAAAGGCCAATATAAGATTATATTCTGTACGATTTCAATGACAGGTGTCCTGGAAAACTAAAAACTGGTGTCAGTAAAGAGACCAGTACATGCTCACTAGCACATATGCTAACACTGGAATGATCCAGAGATCAGGATGGTCCTTGAACAAGGATGACAGTCAAATTCAGGAAGAGAAACGTGATATGGCAGCTTATGCCTGTAATGTCAGTACTCAGGAGACTGAGGCAGGAGAATTTCCATGAGTTTGAGGCAAGACTGTACTACATCATGAGTTCCGGGCTAGCCTGGCTGGACTAGAAAGTGAACCTTGTTTCAAAAAGAACAAAAGGACAGAGAGAAAAAGGAGAATTAGTCTGGCAGGGGCTAGTGTGAGGGAGGGACATGAAGAAGAATACAGCATTTGGGACAGTGAGATTGCTCTGTGTGACACCCCAGTGGTGGAGTTATGTTCCAAACCCACAGAACACGTGGGACTTGTACTTTGGGTCAGAATTTTGAATCACGTTAGGTTATTTCTCTCTTTTCTTTGAATCTTTATTTCGAATCAGGCAGGTTATTTCATTATTTAACTTCAAGACAGCAATTAAAATAATTTACTGAAAGTGACATAAGGATACTTGGAGGCGATATTTCAGTCTTGGGTTTGGGAGGATACATACTCTAAGATTAATGTATCCAATTAAAGGGGCAAAGCTACTGTAAGTAGGTCTCCATACAGATTTTAAGTATACAGGTACTCTGCAAACTTGAAATGCACAAGACCTCCTTTTATATAGTTTGGTGCTTATAATAAATGAGTGTAGCTTGGTTTCTCTGGTGGCATTTTTCACTGGGTGTTAAAGTTTAAAGGATTGCCATTATGTAATAATAATGATTAAAATCTAATTCTAGGGCATTTGTGAATTGCTGGATTTTATACACATTTTTTCAGTTCAAATGTATACAATGTAACCCTTTAATGACAATGATCATAAAAACTGCAAAAGTAAGTTCAGAGCATTACCATAAACAAAGGAAACACATTTTTCAGTTTAATCATTTAGACCTTTCAAATCAGGAACATCCAGTCTGAATATTCAGGCATTTTTTAAAAAATTATTTTTATTCATTTATTTGAGGGAGAGGGAAAGATGGAAAGAGAGAGAGAGAGAGAGAGAGAGAGAGAGAATGGGCACAAGGCTGCCAGCTGCTGCAAATGAACTCCAGATGCATGGGCCACTTTGTGCATCCAGCTTACGTGGGTGCTGGGGAATTGAACCTGGGTCCTTTGGCTTTGCAGGCAAGTGCCTTAAACACTAAGCTATCTCTCCAGCCGAGGCATTTTCTTTTTGATGGTGGTTAAACAGGATTAGTAGGAATCAAAGCCATCTTACCAAATTTGGCTTTTATAAAATGACAATCTTTATGTTAGAGCACAAAAACATTGTAAAGAGAATCCTAAAAATTACAGCATAAAATATTCAAAATAACTTGATTTGGGTTAAGTTATTCCATAAGCTAAAGTTACTTTTAGATATAAACCTCCAGCACGTAAGGAAGAGCAGTCAGAAAAAGCATCTTCTCCCAGTTTCTCTCACCTTTCTAGAAGATAATATTCCAAATAGGTATGTGTGGATAACAAATTTTGCATTTTTAGCAAGGCCTTCATCACTGATGTCACCATATGCCCTACCTTGTTGGGTGAAATGCCAGTTATCTCATGAACAGGATTAGTTTTCTTTTAAAACATGAGTAGAAACCAAGGGAAAAACTTTCAAAATGAAAGTTTAAGACTTATGTATACATGAGCCAAACACCCTGACTTGTTGGAAATTAAAAAAAAAATTTATTTATTTATTTGAGAGAGAGAGAGAGAAAGAGAGAGAGAGGCAGATAGAGAGAGAATGGGCATGCCAGGGTCTCCAGACACTGCAAATGGACTCTAGATGCATGTGCCACCTTGTGCCTCTGGCTTACTTGGGTACTGGGGAATCAAACCTGGATCCTTAGGCTTCACAGGCAAGCGCCTTAACCACTCAGCAATATCTCCAGCCCTTTGTTTGTACTTTTAATGAATGTCAGGCCAGTTTAAGTCATTTCTGTCCCAGTAGCTGCCGGAGTCAATCCGGTCCTGTGCTCCATTTGGGGATCCGGGCCTGGAAGGAGCCAGTTCATCTTTAGTCCTCTTCTGACCTGGACCTGTGTTCGTGGCTTGCTCTTTTATTCTCTTTAAGTCACTTTTTCTTCTTCATGAGCTTGTTGTATTTCTCCATTATCCATTGCTCGGATGGCTTGCAGACTGCTTTAGGAATCCCACACTCCATCTCCTTGTCTACTTCATTCAAAACCATTGCAAAGCTAGCAGAGTTGTACATCTCGGCAGAAGTGGAAGGCTGCGGGGCTATGCACCATGGGAGAGCACTTCCGGATAACGAACATGCTTTCAGAATCTGGCACTGGCATTTCATGGGACTCCTCAGAAGAGCTCATCTGTTTACTGTGCTTCTCTTTTGTGCTTTGCTTATCCTTCTTTCTGGTAAGCATAGAAAATGAAAGGGCCAACACTGTATAAACACTCAGTCTACTTCCCGTAAAGGGTGTAGATCTTCATATGTGATATTTTTGAGGTAGCGTCTCACTCTAGCCCAGCCTGACCTATAATTCACTATGTAGTCTAAGGCTGGCCTCAAACTCACAGTGATCCTCCTACCTTGGCCTCCCCGGTGCTGGGATTAAAGGTGTGCGCCACCACACCTGGGAAAGAGAGAAAGCGAGAAAGCGGGAGAGAATGGGCTTGCCAGATCATCCAGGCACTGCAAGCAAACTCCAGATGTATGTGCCACTGTGTGTCGGACTTTACATGGATAGTGGGGAATTGAACTTGGGTCTTTAGGCTTTGCAGTCAAGCAAGCATCTTAACTGCTGAGCCACCTCTCCAGCCTGTATCTTGTAGATAGCTTTCAACTTTGTGCAATTCCTTGTGCAACAGGCCACAGGGCTTAAGATTCAAGACACATTTGTCTCCAGTCCTGTAGTCTGTAATTGCCATGTTGCTGAACTGAACTGCCCAATCCAGCGCTTACCCACGAAGATGCTGTGCACACAACAGGCAGGGCTTGTTCACGTTGAGCTTCATTGTGTCCACGGAGCTCCAGGATGCTGGCTTCTTCCCCCAGAACTTCACCTTGGGGTAGATTGAGCCATGGGGGATGAAATCATTGGTTAATCCTTCCACATGAAACATACCCATTGGTGGGTGACAGCCGACCTGTTCTGAGGTGAGACTAAATCCAGGTCATCTTGAACTAATTCCAAAGTCTCTCCTAGAAGTGGGTTGAAGGGATTTCTAGTATTTTCTGCTGAGAGGTGACAGCACACTCAGTTGCACGCTGCATCTTTTACTGAGGACCAGAATGAAGACTGGCCTTGGGGATGAGTTAAGTGTGACCCGTGTATTCCGTTAGTGGATGTACGAAGCGGAAAGGCTCACTAGATATGACTGGCCCCATGATATTGAATAGGTCTATTCAGATAGGGTTTCTGAGGATGTTCCAGATGCCGGAGTTGTTCCAGGAGAGCAGAGGAGGAGGCAAACTGGCTCTGTGCTTTCTGATGCCATTGGAGAGCACATGTCTCCCCACTACAATCTTTTTCTTCATGCTGTTTTCCACTACTTAAGGACTCCTTAACCCCTTCAAAGGAGTGTGCAGTTACTGTCTCTAGTCTGTTCAACTGCTTGGACTTGGAATCTGACAGAGTCAGAACCTGTCCTCACTAAGGATGCTGGGAGGCTGGGGAGCCTTTGACCAGAGACCTGCCTGGTTCCTGATACTCAGTGAATAAAGTCTGCAGTGCTTCTGATGCAAGTTTGTGTTTCTCTTGTTCCTCGCCCCTTCTTTTTTTTTTTTTTTAACATTTTACTTTATTTATTTATTTGCGACAGAGGGAGAGAGAGAGAGCAAGCAAAAGCGAGAGCAAGAGAGAGAGATTGTGAGAAATGGGCATGTCAGGGCCTCCAGCCACTGCAAATGAACTCCAGATGTATGCGTCACCATGTGCCTCTGCCTTACGTGGGACCTGGGAAATAGAAGCTGGGTCCTCAGTCTTCGCAGGCAAGCGCCTTCACCTAACCGCTAAGCCATCTCTCCAGCCCAGCCCTTCTGGTTTAGTGATGAGATTGAGGCAAGCGCTCAAAGCGACATAAGTTTCTCTCAACGCCTCAGAGATAGCTTCAACTTACGGAAGAAATGATGGAAGCATTCTGTTTTCTCCTAGTCACGTGGCACGCATTCCTCAACCATCTTGAGAAAACTGGAAATCTCCCCGTCTCGTCACTGCCGAGGTGCTCGGTGCTTTCTCCAAGGACTCCTTCAAGTCTGCACGGAGACGGTGCCTTTCTCTTCATCATCCGTCGACTGGTCCCCGGGGCAATAGGGAAGGCTATCAGCAGAATGCTCTCGATTGCCTCAGCCGCTCCTCTCTGCTGGAGGCTGCTCTCAGGAATCCTGAAGCCATCCATGAACGGTGTCATCAAAGCACCGTATAAATGGAAGGCGTCTATCAGTGGACTTCTCCGTGCACACCACTTGAGTCAGATGTTGGCATCCCTACTGCTAAGCATTCTGGGTATAGCATCAGGCTGTTTCCTGCATCACAGAGGTCCAGGTTCCAACACTATCTGGAATAACTCTGGCCACAAAAATAAATAAATAAATAAATATAAAAAAATCTTGAGCTCTTCCTGGGAGGGACTTCATAGTGCTTTGGGGCATTGTAGATGACCTCATTACCAACCAGAACCTGTTTCTGGCGAATGGTCAAGAGGTCTCTGATCATTTGTGTTCCTCAGATCAGGGTTGGCCCTGCTTTGTCGAAGCTTTGAGACATATGGCTTATGGGTCCGATAAGCCGCATAAGGCCAGGGCATATTTCCTAACTGATCCGAACAGTTAATGTCAGGAGGGAGGCCTGGGCCTGCTGAGCAGAGCTGTCACCTCTGCTGTTTTGCCTTCTCTCACTGCTGCTAAAAGTAATTCCTTGAGCCTGCTTTGCTGAGTCCTTTCGACAGCTTCAAGCTTGTTTCTGGTTTCTTTGTCGTGGGCGGCTTCTTTAAATGTCTCTTCTGTTTACCACCGTGGGACTGGCGTACTCTAAGGGAAGCATTAGCAGCTCTCTGTGGTGGCGTGGCTCCCATGCCATTTAACACATTCGCTTCTGTGCCGGCCTTCAACAGATCCTGGACCACTTATCTGTGTCCAAAACAGCATGCCCTGGGGCTGGAGAGACAGCTCAGCCGTTAAAGATGCTTGTTTGCAAAGCCTGATGGCCCAAGTTCAATTCCTTGGTACCCATGCAAAGCCAGATGCACAGAGAGCTCAAGTGTCTGGGGTTCATTTGCAGTGGTAGGAGGCCCTGCTGAGCCCATACTCACTTTTTCCCTATCCACCCCCCCCCAATAAATAAAATATTTAAATAAAGACAAAAATACTATGCCAAATGTAGAGGGGTCCAGCCGAAATTAGACTTACTTTTTCCTTTGCAATTAAGGTCAACAATTACTTCATTCCTCTCCAGGGTTTCTCAAAGCTGCCTTACTTTTCAATGATGTCGTTTATGATATGACGGAGAAGCTATTGCTCTGCTTCTGTGTTCATTTCTCCCGAGTTCCTGAGGCTGTCGCTGAGCTAGCTCCCCTAGGACACTCTGGGGGTCCCAGCATTGGAGGTGGCCTGTGGCTTTCCAGCAATGCCTCCCCCCCATGGCTGACCCTCTCATATTAGGACCGTTAAGACAAATGTAACACTGTGGGTTGGCGAGGGACGGTCACTACTTGAGGAAGTTATGCATATGTTACCTGGAGACTATAAACTCTCTCTCCTTTCAGTTTTACTGTGAACCCAAAACATCTCTTTAAAACAAAGTTTACTAGCTTAAAAAGCAAGATGCTTTATGGGAATATTTACTGGTATTGAGTCATTTGCACAAACAGGTAATCCACTGAACCTGGTTCATGGAAGGCAAAAGCCTCCCATGGGGGGAAAGGTGTTTGCAATGTTTTACTGTTATACGTTTATACTATAAATATTGGGCAGATAACATGGTTATCTATGCACTATTTAGGCCTCAAGAAAACTGTGGCATTTGCATGTCATTGCCAATATTGTCTGATTTTTATTATGCACGTATAGAACTAAGTCTGAAAGTATATGAAACAGTTCTTGGGATTGTTGAAATAATTCCTTGAAGGATCTGAAAGGATTATGTCTGGCCATATTTTCCCCCTTTCTTTTGTTTATCTGTATTTTATTATTTCTCTGTAGGAACAGTTTCTGATACTTCTTAAGGAGATGGTCTGTTTTCTTTGCATTTTCCTTTATTAAAGTGAGCATTTTTAGTAGGTGGCTCAAACTGCACATTAAGTGCAGAGAGTAAAAATCACATCTTCCTCTACAGGTGCCCCTCGGGCCTCTCCTTTCTCTCGAGTCAGGGGAAGTGGCTCCCATGAACCATTTCAGGTTGTCTCCACATGTACAAGCATTTGCGGATAACGGTCCCTCTGCCTCTTCCTGCCAGTGCCAGCATCCTACATTGTTTTTATTTTGTCTTTTTATTTGGTGCCCGTCTTAGACTTTGTCCTAGATCCATAGATTTAAAGCAGTCTCATCATTTTTAATAGCTGCGAAATCTAAAATTGTTTGAATGTAAGATGGTTGATTTAACAGATCTCCTAGTAATGGTTACTTGAGATGCTTGCTGTCTTTTTCTTCTGGAGATACTGATGTTATAGTAAATATTTTTGTGCTTGCTATCTACTCTGTAAATATATGTGTGTGTGTTTGTGTGTATCCCATACATTTCTTTTTATTATTTCTTTTGTTTTTTTGGGGTAGGGTTTCACTGTAGCTCAGGCTGACCTGGAATTCACTATGTAGTTTCAGGGTGACCTCGAACTCATGATGTTCCTCCTACCTCTGCCTCCCAATTGCTGAGATTAAAGGCGTGAGCCACCATTAAATTTCTAGGTCAAAGATAAATACATTATTTTTCCAGTATTTGCCAAATAGCCATAAGAAATACCTATACCAGTTGAAACAATCAGCATAATGACCAAACACCTTTGTCCTTAATGAGTACCTATGAAGGTAGCTTGTGCCTGGGTATACCTTTTTCCTCATCCAAGAGGGTGCTATAAAGTACAGAAAATACTTTATACATTTATGTTTGTCTTAAGGTTGTGTGACCCCCTCATTCATGATCTAGGAGGCTGGAGCTTGGGAGATAGACATAAAGATACAGAAACCATTATTTCAGACTTGGCCAGTCATTTATGCTGGTTTTGACATAAGATATTGTTGCACTTGCCATTTCGTTGCTGGCACAAAGCACCTGACCAAAAGAGCTGATGGAAAGAATGTTTTTTTTTTTTTTGTTTTTGTTTTTTTTTTTGGTTTATAGTCTCAAGGGAAAGCTTTATTATGTCGGGGAAAAGATGACAGAGCAGAGGCTGGACATCACCTTCTGAGAACATCAGGGGGATAGCAGCAGCAGGAGAATGAGCTGAGTTCTAGCAAGGGGTAGCTGGCTATAAAACCCTAAGCCAGCCCCCAAGAACACATCTCCTCAGCAAGGCTCCACCTCCCAAATTACCATCAGCTGGGGATCAAGCATTCAAACCACACGAGGTTCTGGGGGACACCTAATTCAAATCACCACAGAAACGAAAGCTATAGTAACTATAGGTCTGGAGCCACTATTCTCAAAACAAGCTGGGTGGTGTTAGCTGGGTTAGAGGACCACATTTCAAAGAAAGTTACACATTACAGTTTGACGATTGGACATCTTCTGGCTAAGGTTTATGTTGTTGAGTTTCCCTAAAACCTTCTCTCCATGAAAAGTTGGAGAAACCTACTCTTTTGCTACTTTGAAAACTATTGTTCATCCTCACAGTGGGTTCGGGGTCCTTGAAGTCCTGGGAGTTCATCTCATAACTATCATCTAGGATCAATAATTACTGCATAACACCATTACAGCCAGCACATTGATTTAGAAGCAAACCAAACGAAATGTAATCTGCTTTGCACAGAAGGCGAGGGAATGCTGCGTGCAGGTGCGAGTGGAGTCCAGTTATCTCATTACTTCTCACTGTGTTTAGCTGTTACCAGAGGAACAAAGATACTTCAGCTTCTCTCTGTCTCTCTCTCTCTCTTTCTCACTCGCCCTTGCTCTCTCCCAATTTCATTTTGTGGGGTGTGAATGAGACCCACACAAGTCATTTAGCATCAGCTCAGCACCCACTTATCCAACTATTATTTTCTTGGATGTATGTTGGTTTTGTGGGCTTTTTAGAGGTGTCTCGATTATGGGCTGTTCTGTGTGTCTGATAAACAAGGGAGCCTTGGGGCCTGCAGCTGTTCTCCTATGCAGGAAGGTGAGATGAGGGTCCCTTATGGACCTTCTCTTTGAGGTTTTCTACATGGGGGGTTTGACCTTCCTTACAATTCCGACACTGTTTGCGCTCTGTCCAAGGTTTCAGGGCTCCCTTGCTCTCAAGGGATGGCTTGCACAGATGGGCCCAGACCCAGGTCCTCAGATGAGCACATCTCTGACAGAGACCTTCGATAAGCACCTCTAGGGGCCTCTGGAAAGCAGCCTTCTCACATGGGTGACATGTGACCCTGTTTCCTGCTCTGGGAGGCTTGGGAGGTAGACATGCTTCAGATCACACCCTGTTCTCCCCACCACTGTGTTTGTTGCTAGGCTTTTGCTGGGAACTCTGGTAAAGGGAGGGGGAGGGATTCTTGGTCTTTTCTATGGTGCTTGAATGGCAAAGGTTGGTCCTCTGAATTGCTGTGCCTCTGCCACTGAGGGAAGTCAGGGTGCAGAAGAGGAGGAGAGGGAGGAGAGGAAACATTTGTTGAAACTCAGTCAGCACTCTAATTCAGCTGGGCCTGAAGGCTGATCCACTTTTCAGTTAGGCAAACCAACAACGTTCAACTTGGTTAGGTTTTCCTTTCATTCGTAACCGAAAGGGGTCCTGGAAATTGATGTCCCCCACTCCCTGAACATCAGAAGGGTGCCAATGCCTCTCCTGAGTTACCTGTTGTAAACCCGCTCTTCATGTCTCCGTAGCCTGCTCCTCATTCTTGCCTGACTGTGGTGAGGACAACTTGAGACTTTCCATGCTCTGTTAGGAATCAGCTTCACTAGGGACCTGCGAGCTTGCTACGCTTGGAACATTTGTGAAGATTTGGGGAAGAACTTGGATGTGAAAAGACTGAAGGGTATAGAATATGGCCGTCAGACTGAATGTGCCCTGACTGTGGGACCGGGACGGCCTCACGCCCCTGTGTCCTGTGTCCCTGACTCTAAATGCAATGCTTGGCTGAGTTAAAAAAAAAAAAGTCAAAGTTGGCCTGAAGTCAGAGACCAAAGGATCATTTTAATGGGATTTTCTCATGACATTCTGTGGCAGGATCTGTGTCTTCCACTCTACCCTGATGTCCACTGACTACAGTGCTTCATTCTTGGCTTTCTCATGCTGACTCCTCCCTTGATCTAATGACACATTAAAAACCTCTCCCTCCATCCATTCATCACGAAGCATACAGCACTGGAGAGTAGACTTGCTGAATAGTGTCAGGGACTGTAGGAGCCAGAAGACATTTGGTGTATGAAGCAGTGCACGCTGAGGCCACATGTCCCCTTGGCTCTGATTTGGAAGAGACAGCAGCTCGGATTGCAGTTATTTTTTATATTTTTTTGTCTATTTTTATTTGTTTATTTGAGAGCGATAGACAGAGAGAGAAAGAGGCAGACAGAGAAAGAGAGAGAGAATGGACGCACCAGGGCCTCCAGCCACTGCAAACGAACTCCAGACACGTGAGCACCCTTGTGCATCTGGCTCACATGGGTCCTGGGGAATCGAGCCTCGAACTGGGGTCCTTAGGCTTCACAGGCAAGTGCTTAACCACTAAGCCATCTCTCCAGCCCTTGGGTTACAGTTTTATCCGGGGTCCTCAGACAGGTCACGGGCAGCCCTGCTGAGGACTCTGAACTGACGTCCTGTGGTCAGTGAACTCCCTTGCCCTGCACATGCTGCTTCTGAGAATAAAGACTCCACGTGGTGAATGAAGGTGTATGTTTTGAAAAATATAGTGTCCTACATGTCTGTGGTTGTGCTTATTTATGATACTATTCCTCTCTCAGGAATAATAGCATGGCTAACAGTAACGGAACCACTAACCCTCTGATGTGCAGAGGAGTCATGGGAGAACTGTGTCTGCCATGGACTCCTACCATAAGCTTTGCTGGCAGAATCTAGGGGGTCGGCCATGCCATCCTCCCAGGCTGGCTGTGTTGAGGGGAATCCTGTTCTTCAGTTAACCCCATCCTGGCAGCTTTAGCCTTAGGTAACTGTGGCACACTCAGGTTGCTTTCACAAATGATCACTCACCCTTGCTCCTAGCATTAGGAGAGGAGCATTAGAAGAGGCAGGTTAGGATCCATCCCACGGTGATGAAGAAGAGTGTAAGGCTGGCTTTTGTTTCCATTGTCTTATTTTATTTCTTTTAAATTTTTTTGTTTATTTTTATTTATTTATTTGAGAGTGATGGATAGAGAGAAAGAGGCAGAGAGAGAGAGAGAGAGAGAGAGAGAGAGAGAGAGAGAGAGAATGGGCACACCAGAGCCACCAGCCACTGCCATTGAACTCCAGACACCTGCGCCGCCTCGTAGGCATGTACAACCTTGTGCTTGCCTCACCTTTGTGCATCTGGCTTACGTGGGATCTGGAGAATTGAACACAGTCCACAGGCTTCACAGGCAAGCGCCTTAACTGCTAAGTCATCTCTCCAGCCCATAGCTGGCTTTTAAAGGTAATGGTGACTTTGGGATTTGGTCTCAGGTGGCTTGTTAGGTCGTGTGACACGTATGAAGACCCTCCCCATGGCTTTTTCATGCTGGCCTGGGGATGGCTTGGCCTGTCTCTCTCTATAGCAGGAAAGTTTCTTAGAGGAAGCTTCCCCCATCCCTCTTTAAGGGTGAAGTAAACACACAAAACCTTCTTTCATTTCCATTAGCCCAGGGGGCAGAAGTCAGACTGCAGAGTTCCTGGCAGGGTTTACAATCTATTTCTTGATGGAGCCTCACCAGAATGTGATTTAAGCACTATTGCACCCACTTAACACTTGAGGGATTGGTGGAGGCTCAGAGAGATGAAATTTTAGTTAAGCCCAGGATGGGGGCTTGACTAAACACGCTGAAGCAGAATTGAACCTGGGGGTTCCAATCCCGAGCCTGGGCCCCTGCATGATGCACCGTCTGTCCTTCTTAGACACTTATACTTCTCAATGGACCCTGGTCTCAGATGTCTGGCTCCGAGCAGGTGTTTAACATGTTTCTGAATGTGAAGATTAAGGCCCGACACACGACGACGACGGATTGTTAGTGGTACGGCAGATGCAGCCGTGTGTCCCAAAGCACAGGCATGCAGCCAGACTCCATGTTTCCTCCACGTCTTTGAACCAGGAGCACACATGTCAGACTTTTATCTTAGCAAGAATCTTATCTTATATTGTGTTAAGCAACATCCTGAGTTTTATTATAGTAATTAGATACTCCATGTCATACACTGTGTGGAAAGGGGTTACTTTAGGCTGGCTTCTTTTAGGAATCTTCAGCTGTGTTATCCAGTACAATTTGCTGTGTGCGTGTGTGCAAGAGCGTCACTTTGAATCTACCCAAAGCCAAGTTACTCATTAATCTCCACTCTCTCCCCCAAATCCTTAAGATTTGCCTGTTGTTCTTACTTTGCGTAGTTATAAGGGGGAGATCTCTCCATCAGACATCTGGAATAAAATAGATCAGTTATACAGTCTCCTTTTAGTTTTCAGGAAACCCTATAGCTGTCTCATTTATTTAGCTCCAAGGGAGCCCTTAGCATCAAGCTGCGTGATGCTGAAATCTCTGTGGAGCATAGCGGGGCAGCACCGTGGTATTGAAAGGGAAACCTTTCCAGTAATGTCTTTAGGTGAATCTCTGAAGTGCAGAGAGCTTCTGACGCCGCATCTGCTGCCAACCATAGTTATGTCTGGCTGAGGTGGGGATGGGTGGGGATAGAAGTCTCCAGTGCCTCAGAAAAGACAGGAGGAGTAATCTTGACTGACAAGGCAGATGGGAGGCAGGGCTCCTCGGATGCAGGAGACAGCCACTGATGGAGGAGATGAAGGAAATCATGTCCCTTTCAGAGTCATTACAACTGGCATGGGACATGTGAAATGCGATGATAGTGTTTGGGCTGGGGAATCTCTCATGAGTTTGTTCAGCTAGAAGAGAACTCCCTCCCCGGCCCCAAAGCCACAAGCTCTCTGGGTCCCCTAGCAGATGGCAGCTGCGCTGTAGGGAGAGGAAAGATGAGACTCAACTCGGAAGTGCCTCAGGTTCTATGTGACATCGGTGCAAGGCCCAAGCATGCCATGGCTCACACTGACAACGCACTGTGCAGTTCTCAAAACACTTCTGCACTCCTTATGGGATTTGCGACAAGTGGGCAGGGAACTCACTATACACGTTCTGGTCCCAGTCCTTGTCACCACACGTACCGGGAATATTCAGTTCTACTCTGAGGCCTGCCATTGGCTGCTCCACTGGTCTCTGGTAGATGGAAGTTCTCCGTTTTAGTATTGATAAATGTGTCGAAATTTTCTTGTATTGGCAAGTGTGAGTTGTGGCTGTTGAAATAGTTCTACTCGCCCCGACTTCACGAAGAGATGGCTTTCACTTGAAGGGACTTTCTTAGGGAGGGGAGCTCTGGGCAAGTGACATTGAGCTGCTGGGGACAGGACACTTATCTATGACAAATCGTCTCTGACTTGTGGCTTGTTATCTGTCTTCTACTCGTCCTGTCTTTGGAACTGCAAGTCTCTTTGTCCTTGGGCTTAGATAGAATAACAGAACCCGGAGCCAAGGAAAGGGGTGTGGGTGTCACTGTAGCTTGTTTGTTTCACTCTGCATTAAAGGATTAAGCACCTGGCAGGAAGCAACAACACTCAACGCCGTGAAGAATTGCTTTGAGGTCAACAGAGGTGATGCCTGAGAGCTGACTCAAGCTTTCAGGACAACTTTTGGCTGCTAGACAACTTAGAAGGATATGTCTTCAAACACTGGAAATAAACAAAGGACAGCCAACCCATTAGTTTCTTAGTAAGTCTGATTTAAGAGCCTTTTTTTTTTTTGCAAGGATAAAGGTTTAAAAAAAAACCTCTACAAAGTCTGAGAGCACACCATTTTTTTCCGGGTGCCACCTCTGGGCAGTTGGTTCAAGGTCCCTAGTCAGCAGAGACCTGCAGCCATGTCCTGAGAGACGCACTTTAAGTTCTCCAACCATAGACTAATGTGGGTTCATTCATCAGAGGTCAGCGAGGATACAGCAATGAGTAAGTGATGGCGCTGCCTTCCATCAAGTGGAGCCCTCGAGACCATCCATGGTTTGGAGTTGGTCCCAGGTCAAGGGACGTCCGAGAGGTTTGGGGCCTGTAGGACTCTGAGCACCTCCCACTCTGATGGACAGGGACTGGGGGGTAATGTGTGGCTAAGCACAAGCGTTCCAGAGCAGAGTGACAGTCTTGAGTCAGAGCTCTGCCACTTAAGTGCTCCGAGACCCTGAGCAAATACTTCCACCTGGCCTGTTTGTTTTCCTGCAGAATAAGAGTAAGGAACTGCTCCTGTGATTCAGGTTTCCACTGCTGCAACAAAACGTCTAAGATACGGACTTTCAATAGAGGTGAGGTTTCCTTAATTGAAGCTCTGGAGCTGTCAGCCCCTGGTCAGTTGATCCATTGGACTGGGCTTGTGGAGACACAGAGTTGAGGAATCCCACTCACCTTGTGGCCTGAAGGAGAGGAAGAGGAAAGGCTAAGATCCCACTCTCCGTTTCAATGACACACTCCTGATTGACCTGGATAAACCTCCCACTAGGTGCCACTTCTTCTAGCACCTTCCATTAGCACCCCTCTGGGCCCTTCAGGACCATTCCAGACTCCAACTGCAGCGCCAGTGTGCCGAGAAGATTCACTGGGTTAGTGCTTAGTCAGGGCTGCTCCGACACCAAGTCACTCTCAACGTGGGTGCTGGAAGACAACTGGCCCGTGCCTCTACCCGTATGCTCGCTATAGAGCAAAGCAGGGTCTTTCTAGACCTTCCGTGGGGTGATCCTCTCTGCTCACTGCATTCCCTGGGGATAGTCCCTGGGCCTCCTTTAACATGCTCATCTTGGTGATCCCATGATCCCATGAGGTCATTTACACACGTCCCTGTCCCTCTGCATCTTAATTAATGCCCTACCTTGCTGGTATAAGCATGATTTGTCTTCTCTCATGTTTGGTACAGTGCTCTGAAGTCCTGGACCTATTGTGGAACATTGCACGTGGGTGGTGAGAATGTAGTGCCGGCCTGGGGACAGGCTAAGGGGGGGGGCACACCCTCTCAGAGCTGAAAGTGCCCCGATTGTCACAAATGAGAAAGGAGGGCTCGGCTCATGTCCCTTAGGCCATGGTTTGCTGCCCTCTGATAAATCAAGCTCCCTGATGCATGAGAGCTCATTAGCAGCAGTGTGTTAATGAGCAGTCAGGCTGTGTCTGTGGCTAGCTTAAAAAAAAAAATATATATATATATCTCAAAGGTGTCATCAGTGGAAACTCAAGTCCCTTTCATGGATGTCATCCCCTGAAAGAGTCTGAAAGGATGGGGATGCTATGGTCACTGTTACTGTGAGAATATCAACAATGAAAGGAAAAGGAACTCACCACCCAAGATCCTTGCAGCTCAAGATGGTGCTGGATGAACATTTATCAGCCTAAAAAGCTCCAGTTCAAAGTTAAATGTCATAGCTTACTGAGAGGGAACCAAAAAAAATCAATTATGAATGCAGGACTAGACTTATCAGTAGTGTTCTCAGTGCACCAGACCTTACTGGGGAAGGACAGAGGAGGGGAGTGGGGAAGGGCTCCAAGCAATGATCAGAAGCTATTGCAGGGGCTGGAGAGATGGCTTAGTGGCTAAGGTATGTGCCAGCAAAGCCAAAGGAACCAGGTTTGATTTCCCAGTACTCATGTAATGCCAGATGCACAGGATGGCTTGTGTGCCTGGAGTTTATTTGCAGCGGCTAGAGGCCCTGGCATGCCCATTTTCTCTCTCTCAAATAATTAACTAAATAAAACATTTTTAAAAAGAAGCTATTGCAATCATTTGCTGCTTGTCACAGCAAATCATTGCAGAGGCAATGTTCAGAGACCCAAAGAGTGAGGGAACTGGGAACAAACAAGAGTCCCTCATGGGGATGAAGCAGCTGCCTTCATGGCCGTTTTGATTATTTAACAAATGTGGAGATGCACTTATAATTTGTATGCAGATGTAGGCTTTGCTTTGAGGGAAATAATTTATCGTACAACATAAATGATGTGTAGTGCTGTGGCGGCTTGAATCCAATGTCCCCCATAAACTCATGTGATCCGATGCTTGGTTCCCAGCCGGTGGCAACTTGGGAGTGGAAACTTGCTGGAGGAGGTGTGTTTCTAGGGGAAGACTTAAGGCCAGCTTCCCCTTGCCAGAGATCGGCTCACTCTCCTGCTGCTTTTCCACCTGCTGTGGCATCGGTGATGTCCAGCCTCGGCTCATATCATGCTTTCTCCTGCCATCATGAAGCGTCCTCTGGAGACTGTAAGACAAAATAAATCCTCTCCTCCCATCAGCTGCTTTTGGTCAGGTGAGTTGTCCTAGCAACGAAATGGTAACGGCAGCAAATAGCATAACAGTATCTCTCTCAGGTGTCTGCATTTTGTCCTTCGGGGCTAAACGCTGACAAGTAGTCTCTTATAGTGGGTTTTTAGGTGATGGCGTGTTCTTTTTTTCCCTTCCATCCATCAGTATATTTACTTTAAAAATTATTGAAACAAATTTTAATTATATTAATGAAATGGGTCTCAGGCACATGGATGAACAAACTTTTTGACAAGTGAGTATATCCATGGAACTAACATCTAAAGCAATTACAGCCTGTTACCGCCACCCAAGGAACTTTTCTGACGCCCCCTTCAGTTGATCCACTCACACTGTTAGCACTTCATCATGTGTTATTTTCACTTGCACTAAAATTTCATACAAGAAAGTCACATAATGTATTTCTGTATGTAGCTTCTTTCACTCAGTGTGTTTTGTTGGAATTTACTAGATTGCTATACGTGCCAGTAGTTCATGATAATTGTTTTATTATTGAGGTAGTTTCCATAGTATCAATCTACCATAATTTGTTTATTCATTCTCCTGAGGAATGACATCTAGGCTGTTCCCAGTTTTTATTATGAAGAAAGTTCTTAAATAAGTCATTTTGTGAATATAAGTTTGCGTTTCATTTCTCCCTAGCCATGTGTTTCAGTTTGTTTATGTTATGGCCAACTACTTAATTCCAGCCACCCTGGCTGTGTTGTAGAACACATTGCTCATGTTGGTGATGGGTGTTAAGCAATGTTTCAAGTGTACTTTGGTTATCTCCCTATATTCTTTTGCAAAGTGTCTCCCTTCTAGAAGGTTTAAAGATTTTTTAAAAAAATATTTTTATTTATTTGCAAGCAGCGAGAGAGAAAGAGAGAGAGAGAGAGATAGAGAGAGATAGAGAGAGATAGAGAGAGAGAGAGAGAGAGAGAAAGAATAGATGGCCAGGGCCTCCTGCTACTGCGAAAGAACTCCAGATGCATGAGCTACTTTTTGCATCTGGCTCTATCCAGGTATTGGGGAATTGAGCCCAGGTTGTCAGGTTTTGCAGGCAAGCACATTAACCATTGAGCAATTTCTCCAGCCCATGATATATGTATACAAAATATATATACTAAATTGGGTAATTTCACCAACATTACCACAGGAAAAACATAACTAGAAGCTAGACATAATCCAAATAATTTTGAAAAGCCTGAACTTGGGCTGGAGGGATGGCTTAATAGTTAAGGCATTTACCTGCAAAGCCAAAGGACCCAGGTTCGATTCCCCAGGACCCACACTAGCCAGATGCGTAAGGGGGCACATGTGTCTGGAGTTTGTTTGCAGTGGCTGGAGGCCCTGATGCACCAATTTTCTCTCTCTCCCTCTTTCTATGTCAAATAAGTAAATAAAAATATATTTAAAAAAAAGCCTGAACTCAACAGCACAGCGAGGGCTGGGGATATGGTTGAGCACTTGCCTGGCATACACAAGGCTCTGGGTTCAATCTGCAGCACCAGCAAAAGACAAGAGGGAAAGAGGAGAAAAAAAAAAAGAGTGTAATGAGGGGAATTTTTTTCTTTTTTTAAAAAGATAAACTTGCCAGGAATTGGCTCCATGGTATCAAAGCATCTACCTAGACACACTTACTTACTTGTTTATAAAGATCCGTTGGCTTTCCCATGCTCAGCATTGTCGTCCTCTGTGCCGTTTAAGGTGTAACAGAATGCAGCGGCAAGCACGTTAGAGCAGTCCCAGTAGTATACCACGCCTTAACCTTGGCACTCCACATCTGTCCAGCCCATGTCTTGAGCTTTATATTCATGCCTTGAATAGCCTCTTTTCAGCTGCATTGAGGCATGGCTGGCCTGTCAACGTTGCTGTGTTCGTGATGTCCCCTGTGCTGCTTTGATGCTCCTCTCTGAAACGACCACTGCTCTCCAGATGGTGAACACACTATCACACCTATTTCCCAGCACTAGGGAGGCTGAAGCAGGAAGACTGCATGCTGACTGAAACTATAACAGAAGGAGTGTGGATCAACTGAAGGGGACATGAGAAAACATTTTGCATGTTACTTTCGTAGATGTACTCATTTGTTAAAGCTTGTGACTTTATGTGCCTGAGACCTATCTCATCATAATCAAGACCAGCCTGGGCAACAGAGTAAGGGCCTTCTCCAAACAAAGCCAAGTGAAACCTGCAGACAGTTCCTTAGTTGCAGACAGTTCCTCCCTTTCAATTGTTTACTGCTTTCTTTTCGTCTTCATCTTTTGTAATTGACAAATTTTCATACCTGCACGTAGTGTGCATTGATCATAATTAAAACCCTGCAGAGGAGCCTCCAGATCTTAGACCTTTCTGAACTCTTGTGCCTGTAAATTTCAAGACTTGTGAGTTTCTCTCCTCCTGCAGGAAGGGATGTTTCAACGAGGAGGAAATGGATACAGAACACTGGACAACACAAGGACACCTTGACTCCAAAAAATTTTATTGATTATACACATTATTCCCAAAGCCCCTGTTGGATTCTGCTTACTATATATACAAGTATAAATGTTTTGCTTTTTTTTTTGGCCAAGATTTTCTATCTTCTGCTGCTTTTTAAGCATGTTTGTCCCTACAGGTATAATAGTTATTAAAGTCTTGTCAGATAACTTCAGGATCTGGGTTGGTACATTTCATTGTTGAGTGAGTTCTGACAAGTCATGGTTGACATCTGTTGATTATCTTTCCCATACAATTTGAGATTTTCTGTTTCCAGGCATGTAATTTTGATTATGTTGTGGACATTTTGAATACTGTGTTGGACATCATAAGGCTGTGTGTGTGAACATGCAGTTGACTTGTTAGGGTTTGTTAGGCTGGGCATTCAACATAGGCTTCATGGCGGTTGATTCTCAGTATAGGTCAAGGTTAAAAACCTATGCAGTCCTGCATTGGTTCCACATGTGCACTCCTCAGTGGTGCATCTGGGATGTGGGCAGTACTCTGCTTCAGTGTTCTCATGAGCTGTGTGGAAGCAGAGCATTAAATGGGGGACTTCCCCACGAGCTCATAAATGATTTAATGTTTCTCCCTCCCCCAACCCCCAAGCACTGTGGAATCTCTCTGGGATGCTGTTGTCTTCAATTCTCTAGCCAATAATCTGGAGTTTTATTTATTTTGCTTCCTCACCCCGGCTTCTGAAACCGTATCCGTTTTCAGGGCCAACCAGTATGCGGGCAGAAGTGGGCAGAGAGAGAGCAAAGCCACAGGGATGTGCCTCACCTCTTGGAGTCTTGGCGTGTCTGACCAGGGAGAAAAGCTCTCCAGCCTCAGAATTACAAGTTTTTGACAGAACATACCACCAACGTGTTGTGATTTAATTGCCAGTGAGATGCCCAGAGTCCCCCACCTGGGGAACTGAAACCGTGCTCCTGAAACGGCCAATTCTACACTGTCTATCCATCCAAAGAATGCAATGGACAGTGGATGAAAGGTGAGGATTTATTTACGTGGGAAACAATAACTACTTGAACAAAAACTGGACTCTCAGCCCTCAGTGGCAGTGAGTTGCCACCCGAGAGGACAAAGGTGGTGGTTCCATCTCCGGTTGCTGACCAACAGAGCATGAAGGTGTCACAGCTCAGAGCGCTTGGTGGCGCCTGCAGACGCATCACAGCCCTGAATGCTTGACGCGCTTCGGGGAACCAGTCAAGAGAGATTGAGAGTGCCAAGGCACCAGTGGGTCCCAGGAGTCCTTCTCTGAGGCAAGAGCAAGTCCCGGCACTGAGAGATACAAACTTAAGGCCAAGTACAGTACCCTGAACACAGGCAGCCCCAAGGACCTCAGAGGCAGAAACAGATCTAGCCGCCTGGGTACAAGTGGCTCTGGCGAATCTCATGGGCAGGATCAGGTCCAACTGCTCAAGAGTGAGAGCCTATAGGGTAAATGTAAGTGTGCCCGGCCCCCTGGGCAGAGCAGGTTACAGGCTCAAGAGTATGACACCCAAGGAGAAGCCTAGTTTTATATAGAAGGTCAGGTCTTGATGGGTCTGGTAGATTAGGTAAAAACCATGGGAGTGAATCAAAAAAGCAAGGAACCCTACCAAGATGTCAAAAGTTCCCACCCAGTGCTCCCCTCCTCCTGTTACCAAGGTTCCTGCCAAGCCCCACTCAGCTTTAACAAGATGGTCGGATGTGGGGAGTGGCAGAGGGTTCCCTTGTGGCACTTCAACCATTGCTGGGGAGAAGGGGGGTGAGGACATGAGCCTTGGGCAGGGAAGCTGAGCCAACTGTGCAAGGAAATTTGTTCCTGAGAGTTTTGTTGCTGCTGCCCAGCTTCAGTCTGCAGGATATCGGCCTACCAGAATCAAATGGTGAAGTAGTTGGCAGAAGTAGTTGGCACCCAGGAGGGGACGATTTTCAAGCCCCACCTGCTGGCTGCAATCACAACTGGGGTTCCCCCCCCCCCTTGCCCCCTAATCGTTCTGTTGCAGCGCACTGACCCATACTTTTCTGGAGTTGTCATTCTTCGCACGGAAGGGGAGGCCGGCTGAGGGTGTGCAGTGAATTCTACATCCAGATTCCTGTACCCCGCAGCCTGGAGACATGTTGTTCCCAAGAGACCCGTTCCTCTTTCCTTGAGCCCGAGCTAGAGGCCGCCCCTGGATACCTCTCTGTTCATATTCTTTCCATTTTGGGATTTCAGACTTTAGGTTTAAGGTCGGGCCAGGAGCTACTACAGGGGAAATACGGGGAGTAAAATGAAAAATAAAAGCAGACACCTGACACTTTTGCGTTGAGCATGACTTTAACAAGAATGCCTTAAAAGTTTCCCCGTTAAATTTGTTTGCTATAGATTTTATATGAAATACCTTTCATTTCTAGTGTCCTTATTGTTAATATATGCCTTATCATGTGTGTAGGTTAAATTTTATTGAATACTTTCTCTTTCTCAACTGAGATAACCATATAATTTCCTGGCTGGTTAATGTGGTGAATATATTAATAAATTTTCTTTTTTTTGAGTTCTTTCCATTTCTGAGATAAAAGTGCTATGAAATTAGAAAGATAAAATACTATATTCTGAGTTCCACATAAAAAATGAATTAACTCAGTGCCATGCTGGTGGTCTTTAGTGTGTTAAATGTCTTAGTTCAGAGGGTTTTATTAGTATATATATTTTTTGTAGTTTTCATCATAGTTGTGTTTTTATTGTGGTTTTACACACATAGTCAAAACATTTCTTTTAATATGAAATTCAAATCCAACTTTCTCCTTTTCACAAGGTTGTTTGGAAGATGTGGAACTCGTCTGTTCTTTGTGCTACTGGAAATCTAGTCAGGCCAGGCAGCTGCTGATAAGGGTCAAAGGTTTCAAAGGGCACTTCGAGGCCCACCCTGCATAACTGAGTGGCAGGCTCTGTTCTTTACGCCCTGACAGAAAGAATTACATAATTGACAAAGTATTTAAAGAAATTGTTTTCAGGTATAGGACTGTGTTTACTGAGAGGAACACAGAGGGTGACCCCACAAGACGATGCAGCTTTCTTTCTGAGGACAAGGATATGGGGAGGTGGATCCCAGCACAAGCAGACAAGCAGTGCTGTCACACAGTGTTATGGATGCAGCCAGCTGATCCGTGGACTGTTGGAGCTTATAGACAGCGTGGCAGAGAAGGAGGCTGAGCCAGTAGGGACAGCAGAATTCTGCTCTTGAATACAGGGACATGTGATCCTCTCGTAGGAGCCCTCTAAACTTTCTAGGCAGCACTATCCACTCCCTTCTGGGTTCCCTCATAGGAAAGGCTCGCATGGTCTTGTCCGCATACTAAATCTAGCTCTGGAGACTCCTGAACTTGCTTCATCCATCGCTGTCTAGCTTGCAGCAATGCCTCCAGCAATTGGTCTTATTGGTGGCTCCATAGTCAGTCAGTCTGACTGTCTCTCTCCCTTGGGGACCAAACCTAGGGCATCATGCATGTTTTGCAAGCACTCTGCCATTGAACCACTCTGAACCCCCCCCCCCCCGCCACTCCACTTTTGCCAAAATCTCACCATAGTCTAGTCTGGGCTGTAACTCCAGGTCACCTTTCTCTGCCACTCAAGTGTTAGAATTACAGGCATGTGCCGCAGGTTGCACGGTGAATCGTAGTGAGGTGGCAGAGCCTGCTGGTCCTGGGGCGGCCAGAATACAGGATGGCTTTAGGCTCTCTTTTACCCTGGGCACACAGTGAGAGGTGGCCAGGGGCAGGTAGCACTGGACCCTGGGCACCGTAAGCAGTGGTGAGGGAGAAAAATTAGAGCTAGAAAGGCTTGGCTCAGAGGGGGCATCAACTCTGTGTGTGGCAGGTGATTTCATTGCAAGTGAGGTAGCCAGCTTTCCACACCTGGGGCCGAACTGGGACGGTGCTCTTTTCTGCTTCGTCGTCTTCTGAACTTGTTCTTCGTACAGATGTTCTTCATGCAGAAGGGAGGCTGCCCGAGGCTGTTCCGTGGACTCTGCGCCAGCTTCCTGCACCAACCAGATGGCCCTGGGATCACGAGTGTGAACGTACAGCGAGGCGCGGAGCCTGCCGGGTGAGAATGCGGCGCCATATTGCAGCTGGAGGGCGAAGGACAGGTACAGGGAATCAGCCACCTGCTGAGCTCTCTCTGACCTCGGTGCCAAATGCTCTCCCTCCCCCAGTTTATCAGCTCCGTGGATGGGCACTCATGGCTTCGAGTGGGATATTTTTATGTTTCTTGACATCTTTCATATTTCTTGGCACAAAGAATGAATCATATTACTGGGATAATCAACCATTTAATGACTTGTGTGTTGATTTATCAGACAGTGCTAGCGAGGACAATTTTAAAATATAGATAGCATGGCCTGGTTCCCTGCCGGTGACTGCTGTGTTAATCACAGTGACACGGGCCTGGCAGGCAGCACAAGTCCTCGGTGCTTTCCGTCTTTGCACCCTGCCCCCCCCCCTCGCCTCACCTAGAGTTCATCAAAGCTGGGACTATTGTAGGATTCCCCCCCCCCCATGTGCTTGGTTAGAAGGAGAAAATAAGAAATCAGAGCCGGGTGTGGTGGCGCACACCTTTAATCCCAGCACTCGGGAGGCAGAGGTAGGAGGATCGCCGTGAGTTTGAGGCCACCCTGAGAATTCCAGGTCAGCCTGGGCCAGAGTGAGACCCTACCTCAGAACCACCCCCCCTGCAAATAAAATAAAATAAATCAGAATGTCTCCTTTTCACTAGAACTAGCCCACCCCTGGGATTCCTGGGAAAGAATGACAGACAGGGAAAGAGACACTGGTTGGGCGCAAGCAGATTAGTAACTGCCGATGGAAGCATCTTCTGTGCTTTAATGGCATTGCCAGTCTCCATGACAGACCTGGATCACCAAGCAAGCTCCAGCGCCCTCACCACACAGCCCACCTACATCACACTCCTGCCGTAAGGGAGCGAGCTATGTTATTACGGCAGAACCTCCTTCAGAAAAATCTCATGGGGAAAGTTTGGAACTTGATTGGTAGCTACTACAGGTGCCAGGTGCTTGCTATATAGGTGTGAGGAGACAGGTACTGGCTTGCTGAACAATAAACCTTGAGAAACAGAAGCTCAAGAGCTTAAATAAAATTCCTGTGGCTACGGCTCAGAGGAGGTGGAACTAGGATTTAACTAAAGACAACCGGTCTCTAGAAACTGACTTAACCATCATGCACATGCTACCTCCCTTTCTAGAAAAGTTTCTTGTCTGCTATAACCATCTTTTTTCCTTCCTTCCTTCCTTCCTTCTTTCCTTCCTTCCTTCCTTCCTTCCTTCCTTCCTTCCTTCCTTCCTTCCTTTCTTCTTTTTGTAGGAACCAGACTAGTGAGTTAAACAGAACCTTTCATACTTTAAGTCTGAGAGTGATATCTGTCCCCACTCTGTTGAGAAGGTGATTGGTGGGTTTTATTTACTCTTGGTCAGGATGGGAGATGGATGGTAATTGCAGGGGCTTTCTCTCTCTTTTTTTCCCCCTTAACTTTAATTCCCTAAGTTCAGAAACCAATTTGAGGGTTCTGCAACTGTAGTGGCATTTCCAGTGACAAATTAAAAAAAGCAGGGTATTAGCTACCAAGAGATAGACTTGATTCAGGACTCCACTTAATGCCTGGTGTCACGTGTCCCCACAGCATAGACATGTGGGTATGATGGCTTGTTGGGTACTCAGATGCTCTGTGTGGTGGTGCCACCCAGATGGTGCAAGCAGGATCCAGAAACTCAACAGAAAATCATTCTGGGATTGCTCTGTCTCAGATATAGGCTATTGAGTTTCTACACCATTAAACATAGCTAAGATGATGTTATCCCAGAGAAATTTCACAGCAATCATTCTACTTTCCTCACTATAAAGCTTATTTCATGATGGTGTTGGATCTTGTTTATCTCACAGTTTCTGGCAATTTCTATAATGTCCGTCCCTTAGCGAGTATCTAATAATATTTTCTTGATAGTGGGCAACTCATGACCACCTGCCACTTACCAGGCCTTCACTGGGAGTTGCATAAGGGAGAGAAATAGTATCATGCGGTCACTTCCCGGCGAGCTCCACCAAAGGAAGCCCATGTTAGGCAACTTTGAAGGCCACATGATTCACAGCTGTATCTCACCACTCCAGTTTGGTGTGAAACTCAGAAGACACAGCTGCTCCTGAGCCCTGGTCTCTAAGCCCACGAGCACAGGCCGAATGGTGAGCTATACAGGCTAGGGAGCCCCCCAGGGTCTTTCACAACAGGTTCCCCTCCTAAGGAGTCCCCTCACCTCTGAACCTGAGACTGACAGGGTCACGTTGGCACCTTTTGGCAACAGATCAACTGGCAAGCAATGGCAGTTGTCTTCTATCCCTGCAGCTTCTGCGACCCATAGTAACTCAGCTCTTGCTAACAGCAAGTGCTTTTCCCTCTCCCTTTGGCAAGGCCTTTTAAAAGGGTACTAAAGTACTTTGATGACAATGCTTAATAGTTTGGAATATCACAACATATTTTAAAACAATTTTACTTGGCGCTTTTTCGGCAATATTTTAACATGCTTGCTTTTCTTCTTCCAAAAAAAAAAAAAAAAATAGTGCTATTGAGAGAAAATGCCTTACATGGTATTTGTTGATAAGCCTCAGGAGGGAAGGCGTGAGACACATGTTCACTGCTAGTGCAGACGAGAAGAGAGGAATTTGCTATGTTCCTGGTTCTCTTCCCTTTTTCTCAAGAGAAACATCAAGAAGAGAGAGGAGAAAAAGAGCGCCACTCCTGTGGCCTCACATCCTTCCCGCGTCCTTCTCCATCAAGGAAACACAATGCAGCCTGGGTGTGGGGTCCCATGTGTGTTGTTCCAGCACTCTGAAGGCTGAGGCACAATGGCGAGTTCAATTCGTGGACAGCCTGGGAAATTTAGAGACCCTGCCAAGAACATTCATTTCAAAATGCAACCTAGAATCCTTCCAAGTTCTCCTTCCCAGGTCTGCCTCCTCCCTGCAGGCTTGACATCATCTGTAGCTCTCCCCTCTCTCCCTTTACTCCTCTGGCCTCCTGCTGTTACCGAGACAGGCTCCGTACTGTGCTGGAACCAGCTGGGATCAGCTTGCTCGTCACTGGTTCCCAGTGTATACTCAGTGACCTTGTGCTAGCAGCCAAACATGGTGGGAAATTCGTACCATGGGAACTGGCAAATGCTGCAAATATAGCCAGCCCAATTAGCCCACTGTTAAATACTCATGGGATCACCACCAGAGAGCCCACTGTTAAATACTCATGGGATCACCACCAGCGAGCCCACTGTTAAATACTCATGGGATCACCACCAGAGAGCCCACTGTTAAATACTCATGGGATCACCACCAGAGAGCCCACTGTTAAATACTCATGGGATCACCACCAGAGAGCCCACTGTTAAATACTCATGGGATCACCACCAGAGAGCCCACTGTTAAATACTCATGGGATCACCACCAGAGAGCCCACTGTTAAATACTCATGGGATCACCACTGTTCTAGTGTTTTGCTTAGTTGGCATTTCTATTTGATTGACTCCTCATGTTTGCGTCCCCAGTTCTTTTGTCCTTTAACTCGCATGCCATCTCCTCCGGAGAGCTTCCCTGACCCTTTGAGATCATTCCAACCACGTTAATTGCCCAAATGTGACAAAGTATAATTCCAGATATACTAAAAATATACTCTCATATGGTTATGTAGCATGCCATATGATATGTGAGAAACTGAGATTGTGGAGTTGTTAATGGCAAAGGAGCAACAACCAAAAAGCCCCAGCCCCGGCCTCAAAGGGGGGAAAAAGACAGTTTATACTAGAGCCCAGTATGATGACTATGGCCAGGGAACACAGACTGAGATAACATTTAATTCCACATTTCAACGTGTTAACAATTTCACGAGCTTTAAAAAAATTAGTTATTGATTTGCAAGCAGAGGAAGACAGAGATAGAAAGAGAGACACAGAGAGACTAGGAGCACCAGGGCGTCCTGACACTGCAAATGAATTCCAGATACATGTTCCACTTTGTGCATCTGGCTTTATGTGGGTACTGGGGAATCAAACCTAGGCTGGCAGGCTTTGCAAAGCAAGGGCCTTTAACCAATGAGCAACTGCCCCAGCCCCATGAAATTTTTAGTTACAGAACAAAAGAATGTCATAATGCACTTTTCAAATGCATTGGCGGAAACATCAGGTTACAGCAAAGCAGCTGTAGCCCGGTTATAGGCATATGTGCTATCTAATGACATTTCAAGTAGCAGACCATTAGTGGTGTCTTTGTACATTTGAGAAGGTTTTAATAGTAACAAGATGTTAGGTCACACAGAATGGGATCAGCGATATTCACGAAAGGGGCTGAGATAGCTCAGGATAATTTGCCTAAAGGGCCTGCAGCTTTCCAACGTCTTTACAGCCACGAAAATGATAACCAGTTGGCCAGCCCCGTGGTCTGTTTGTAGGAGCAACAGCTTTCTAGGGATTTCAGTTTACACAGTCTTTTTAGGAATGCTAAGGTAACATCATTAAACTATATCAAAGCTAGTTAATGTAGTGCAGGGCATTATAGCTTTGGAATTTTGTCACTATTGCATAAGGATAATTAATCATACATAACAGCTTGATAAAATTGTGAGGTGCCAATTGGACAAATAGTCAGGTCTTTCTTATCAAGTGCAGGATATTTTTTTTTTTAAGGCAAAGAAGACAATATCAGAGAATCTTTTTTTTTTTTTTCTTTTCTCTCTTATTTTGCTTTGAGGTAGGGTCTCATTTTAGCCAAGGCTGACCTGGAACTCACTCTGTAGTCTCAGGCTGGTCTCCAACTCACGGCAATCCTGCTTCCTCTGCCTCCAGAGTGCTGGGATTAAAGGTGTGCGCCACCATGCCTGGCTAGGGAATGTTGTGTCCTGCTAGTTCTCGTGGGTTTATAGTCATTAGGTCTTCATTCCCACAGAAGGCAACTTCTGGGCACCTAAAGCATGTCCGGACAGGGGCAGACATTCTGGACAAGGCTGTGGAGGGAGAGCTGAGGGTACCTTTAGAGCAAGTATAGTGGTGAGGTGCCAGGAAGAGCTTTGGAAAACAAAATGGACACGACAGGTCCTTGGGCTGCAGCAGCCTGACCTCATTTCTCCACTTCATTTTCTCTAGCCCAGAGCCTGAGAGTGAGTGAACAAGCAGCTACATTGTATGCCACCCCTCTGAAATTTGCTTTTCTCAACTACTATGTAAAGGAAACAATAGCAACTTGTGCTAGAGTCCACAAAGACATGATGTATGTAAAGTGCTCAATTCAAGGCCTGACACATAATGAGAGCTCATTCAATATTTGAAAATGTGTGTTCACATGCACTTCTGTATGTATATGTGATGTTTGAAATGGGTGCTTACAAACACATGCTGTGTCTACAGTAAATCACTGTATAGTTAATTACAGCAAAGAATTGTGGGAAGTCGGTGAAGAAAAGTGACACCCCTGTGTGCAGTAAAAAGGCTTCAGAAGGTGGCTTCTGACCTGGTACTGGGAATTCTGCCAGAGGTTCCTCGGTGGAGCTGGAGGTTGTGAGAAAGTAAGAGAACTGTTGGTAGAGGAAGGAGTCTGAGCAAAGATGGAAGGCAGGACACCACCGATGGGCGATATGACTCTGTCTGATCTCATCTCTCTGGGGAGGTGCTACTGTGTAGCAGTGTCAGGAATGTGAACGTTGGAACTGGACTGCTTTGGTTTGAGCCCCTGCCCCGAAAGTGGCTAGCTGTATCTGTGATTAGTTTCCTAATCACTTTGAGTCTTAATTTCTCCAACCATGAAGTGGAGATAATGATGGCAAATGTACTACATGGAGTTGTTTTAATGAGCTAAGTGAGATTATATCTATCTAATCTATATCTCTATAACATGTTGTATAGTCTATGGATATATATGTCGTACTGCAGCATCCAGAAGTTATATGCATATAAAATATATGACAGTATATGTAATATTAATAATAGAATATGCAGCACTATATGTGTAGTATATCTAGTGCTGCTGCAGCCAGAGCAATACATTTTTGAGAAATAGCAATCACTTTGTTTTCCTATCCTATCATCAGCTACACTCAAATTGGTTCAGAAGATGTGAAAGCATCCTGGGAGTTCTCTCACCTTCCTATTGATAATATTGTTGTTTGCTATTCGTCAACACAAGTCAGGTTATTTTCAGTTCTCAGTTCTTGCACATACATCTACTTGAATGCCATTTGCTCAGATTGAATTGGGACGGGACAAATACTACGAGGAAATAACATGTCTGCTCTTCCGCCACAGGAGGTGTTTGGATTTGATTCTGATCAGAGTCAAGATCCCCTGTGTAGCTCTCAGAGGCAGCTCTCAAACCCCATATACTGAGGAAATGAACCAACAGCTGTAGAATGGTGTGCTGTCTCACTACTGTGTTGGAGTATAAACAAGAATACCAACAGGAGCCACGAAGAAGTTGAGAATCCGGTAGTTGGATCATGGGATAAGAAGCGTTGTATGGCAAATTGCTTCTGCACTGAAAGGTGTCAACCATTTTTGCCACCTTTATCAAAAGTAGCTGGGTCAACTCACAAGAGATGGTGTGGAGAGGGTCTCCAGACCCCCACCTGAGAGTTAGATACCCCCTGTGTCAGCTGCATACAATAACACACAAGATCTCGTGACCTGGGCAGGGCGGGGGGAGAGATAGAGTATATAGAGAGGAAAAGATCTAGGAACAGCCAGATCCAATAAGCTCCATTGAGGTGGTGTCTCTGGAGTCTCCATGCTCTGTAAGCAAGCCTGCACCCTGACACTGAGAGGTGAGCATTTGTGGGGGTAAACCTAGTGTAGTAAGCCCACCCTAGTGTTGCTTTGGGGTCTCATACTCTGTAAGCAAGCCCTCACTCCCAGGCTGAAGAGAAGCAAAGTGACCCCACTGAAGGGCTGCTCTGTGGTCTTGTACTCCTGGACAGGGACAAGGAGCTTCTTGAAGCAGCCACAGGGAAGTTGTCATTCAGGGTGGGATGAGACTTCTCCGTGGTGTGGTTGCCCTGGGGTCCTGATGCTCTGTAAGCAAACCCTAATCCTGAGGCTGAGGGAGGAGCATCCAAGGAGTAATTTTGACACAGGAATCTCCATCAAAGTGGCTGCTTTGGGACCCCATGTTCCTATTAGTAACCTCTATTTTATGCTCTGTAAGTGACCCTCCAATAAACTCATTGGTTCACTGAACTGGTATTGTTGTAATCGTACTTTGGTCTGCCATCTGAGCCCTATGTGGGGTGAAGACGTGTGTCTGCATTTCCCCATGGGAGAAGGTTCCCTCGACAGAAGCCCAGTCTTTAAGGAGTGCCATGTGTGATATCTTCATTAATCACGTTTCCCAGGTGCTTGTCTGAGTCCAGGATCCCATCTAATGCAGATTCTTAGATGAAGGCTCTCTCAAATAAATAAATAAAATATTTAATTTTTTTAAAAAAAGATGCAAATGTGGCTAGGCATGGTGGCTCACGCCTTTAATCCCAGCACTTGGGAGGCAGAAGTAGAAGGATTGCTTTGAGTCTGAGGTCAGCCTGGGACTAGAGAGTGAGTTCCAGGTCAGCCTGGGCTAGACTGAGACCCTGCCTCCAAAAATAATGCAATAATCGTTTCACTTATGAGTACTTGTCACAGTATGCAGTTCAGACTCAGATCCCAAAAGCACTTTCTCCTGTTGGGAAAGAAACATTCTCTGTAGCATTCAGTAGGTCTCAAAGAAGCATGTTCTGATACTGGGACCTATCAATACTGAGAAACTGGAGTTTTAGGGATAAAGGCACTGTGCTGATGACAGAAGCAGAGTGGCCAAAGGGCGGAGGAGCCGATTTATAGATTCTCAGGAAAGAGACTTTGGGTTCAAGTTCAGAAGTGATATTTATGCTGAACATGCTTAAGCCCCGCTTAGCTCCCCATGGAACACAGAACTTTCTTGTTTGTCATGGAGGGCTGGAGATGATCATTGGAAATGAAAGCTACTTGTGAGCTCTGTTCAAAAATGCTTAGATCCTCCCAGGCTTGATAGCTCTCACTATCCGATTTCCTCTCTGGACTTCCAGTCCCCACCACCTGCCTGATGCAATGTGAAATGTAAAATGAGCTGTTGTGATAGTTTCTCTCCACACACACTGGAAGTGTTTTTGAAACTGAGGATAACGTGTTTATTTATTTATTTTTTTAAATCTGGTGCGCTCGCATGGAGTGAGGGGGCCAGAGCTCCCAGTGAGTTCCTCACCTCCCGGTTCTCTGGCCCCAGTACCCCTGGATCCTGCGAGCGTGCTGCAGAAGCAAGCCTTCTTCTTGGGCTTCCTGACTGACCAGCCCCTGGGTTCCCAACTCCTGGTTCCTCTGCATTGGAGAGGGCACGTGGAAAAGTAGTGAAACCCAGGGAGACAAACCACTCCTCACATTTCAGCCAAGGCTCAGGTGAAACCACAGAGGAAGTGGGGAGATGAGCAAGAGCGCTGCTTCCATGGTGAGCCTGACAATCAGCGCCAGGGTGAAGGAGACAGATGCTGAGAATACCCAACATCTACCAAAGCAGAGATCCAGAGGCTCCTAAGAGCTCAGCACTGAAGTAGACTTAAAACTCACCCACCACGGCTCAGGGAAGTTTGTGGAAGAGGGGGCAGAAAGATTGCAAGGGCCATAGGTTGGGACGTCATATCCAGAGGCACTGCCTCCCCCCAGTAACTGACTGCTGCTCCCACAGTGCATAGCCAACAACAACCCCATGGGGAATACCAGGAACCCAACTGAGGTGGGTCCCCAGCAGAACAGGGGTGGGGAGGAGGGAAAAGATGGTACCAACACATGATATATCCATACTGAGTATGTCCTTAATAAAAAAAAAAAATCTTCACTGAGCTCTGCTCAATTTCTTGATTAATGCTCTGTATTTAAATGGTGACATTTATGTTTATAACATTTATGTCATTTATTCATTTTTTTAATGTGGTACTAAGGGACAGAGTGACCCATGTTACTGTCTCTTGAAGAAAAAAATAGTCTAGTAACCATGTAAAATCAGCCATGGAAGGTAGACAGGTGTTATCCATGGAACGCAGACAAGTGTTATTCATGGAAAACAGGCAGGTGTTTTCCATGGAAAGTAGGTCTTTTTCATGGAAATCTGGCTGCTTTAAGTCTTCAGGGTACAGCCACACTTACTTTGTAGAAATTCCAGAGGCTGTGATCTTTCTAAACTGGGAGCAAGATGATGACCATTTGAGATAATTGTGGGCTTTTGTTGAGATGTTTCAAACCTTCCTGGAGAAGACTTGGTGGACTATTTGGTATACACATGCATGTACACACACACACACACACACAGACACACCTTGTTGATTATGTCCTTTAGCAAGCTTCCTTCTGTTAGGAAAGTGTACTGACATGGAGCTAACTGATTTCGGTAAGTTTTTACTTTCCTATTGTTTTTATTCTGAAATATCTTAAAGCTCTGTTTCACTTCATTTACCAAGAATAGTAACTTATAATAAGATCCAGAAAAGGCTGGTTGGGAAGTAGCCTCATTTATTCCAAACCTTGAAATAAAGTGGTGATTCGAGCACTGGAGGACTCCTCTTCCCTTCACTGCCCATGCACCGAGGCCACATCACTGTGGCTGGTGCTGGCCTGAGCGTGCTGGTGCTCAGCTTCCCTTTAGGAATCCTCTTCCCTTCAACACAGGGGTGCAGATAGTCCATCATTAGGGCAGGGACTGGCATGTGGGAATTCCTTTAGCAATCCCCTTTTCTTCACTGCAAGGACACTGATGACCTGCTATTTGGGCAGGGATGTAAGTGCACGTTTGAGCACAGCTGCAGCCAAGTTGAGACCACATTACCTGCCCTGTTCATGTAGCAGTGCCAAGTATGTCCAAGACTGAACTCCAAGCACCACAAAGCAGAACAAAGACAGTGAACACATGGGCTGGAGAGATGGCTTAGCGGTTAAGCACTGGCCTGTGAAGCCTAAGGACCCCAGTTCGAGGCTTGAGTCTCCAGAACCCACGTTAGCCAGATGCACAAGGGGGTGCACACATCTGGAGTTCGTTTGCAGTGGCCTGAGGCCCTGGCATGGCCGTTCTCTTTCTATCTGCCTCTTTCTCTCTCTGTCTGTTACTTTCAAATAAATAAATAAAAACAAACAAACAAACAAAAAAGACCGTGAACACAAAGAAACACAGAACACTATCCCAAGTACTCACTTAACACAAGAGTGCTAGAAAAGTCTGGCCAACACATTATCTCCATATGGGTAAGTCTTGGCAAAAGAATGGGTAGCACAAAAAACAAACTGTTATATCTCCCTTGAAAAATAGCAATTTCATGGTAGACGATCCCCTTACTTAGAGAAAATTCAAATAGCTCAAAAGAATGGTTATAAGTGTATACAAAAACCTCAAAGAAAACACAGATAAACACAAGGATGAACGACTGCACATATTCAAAGTGAACACAAATGAATTCTAAGACAACACAAACAGCTAGGACCAAACTAGGCAATGGAAACGGAACTCAATAAAGAGATAGAAATCCTGAAGAGAAAACAAATCGAAATAAAGTTGGAAGCGGAAAATACAGTAAGTTAAACAAAAGACTCTATGGAAAGCTACAATAGAATGGATTCAATGGAAGATATAATAATATCAGGCTTTGAAGACAAGGAAAAAAAATTGGATCAATTAGCCAAAACCAGTGAGAAGTTCAGGAAAATAATATATGAACGGAATAAGAGTGTGGCGCATTGAATCAGATGTCTCCTATAAACTCGTGGGTTCTGAATGCCTGATCCCCAGCTGGTGGCACTTTGGTAGGTGGAACCTTGCTCGAGGAGGTGTGTTGCTGGGTATGGAACTTGAGGTCATTGACCCCTAGCTTGCCAGTGTTAGTTCGGCTCACTCTCCTGCTGCTGTTTTCTACCTGCTATGGCAGAGGTAGTGTTCACTCTCTGCTCATGCCATGCTTCCCCTGCCATCATGAAGCTTCTCCTTGAGGCTGTAAGCCACAACAGAAAGCTTTCTACCCATCAGCTGCTTTTGGTCAGGTGCTTTGTCCCAGCAATGAGAAGGTGACTACAACAGAGAGATGTGGGACACCTTGAAAACACTACCACATTCGTCATAGAAGAAGGAAAATAAGATCAATGGCATAAAAAGTATTTTAAATAAGATACTAGAAGAAAAAATCCCCAAATCTAGGGAAAGAGATACCCATCAATTACAAGTAACTACAGCCACCTGATTTTTGATATACAGGCCAGGAAAACACTCACTGTAGAAAACACAGCATTTTCAACAAATGGTGATTTGCAAACTTAATTATCTGCATGTGGAATAATGAAACTAGATCCTCATATCTCACCCTGTATGAGAATCAACTCCAAATGGATCAAGAACCTCACTTATAAAAGTTTGAAACAGCTAGAGGAAAAGTAGGTACTACTCTTCAAGATACAGGTCTAAGGAACTCCTTTCTCAGTAGGACTCTGCTTGGTCAGAAATACAGCAAGTAATCAACAAGCTCATGGAAACAAAACGCTATCCTACAGCCAAGAAAACTGCCAACTGAGTCAAGAGGCAGCTTAACAGAATGGGAGAAAAAAATTGACAGCTATACATCTGATAGAATTAATATCTTAAATATACAAAGATCTCAAAAACTAAACAATAAAAAAGCAAACAAGGGGGCTGGGCATGGTGGCGCACACCTTTAATCCCAGCACTCAGGAGGCAGAGGTGTGAAGGAACGCCTTGAGTTCAAGGCCACCCTGAGACTACATAGTGAATTCCAGGTCACCCTGGGCTAGAGTCAGACCCTACCTTGACCCCCCCCCCCATAAAAACAGAAAACAAGGGCTGCAGAGATGATTTAAGACACTTGCCTGCAAACACTAACAACCCGGGTTCAATTCCCTAATACCGATGTAAAGCCAGATGCTCAAAATGGTGTATGCAACTGGATTTCTTTTGCAACAGCTAGAGGCCCTGGTGCACCCATTCTCTCTGTCTCTCTTCTAGCTCTCTCTGCTCGCAATTAAATAAATAATATTTTTAATGAGCTGTGGAAATTAACAGTTCTCAAAAGAAGAAATACAAATGGCTAATAAATATTTTTTTAAGATGTTCAACATCTTTAGTTGTCAGGGAAATGCAAATTAAAACTACATTGAGATTCTATCTCACTTCGGTAAGGATGACTGTCATAAAAAAAATCAAATAAGGGCTGGCGGGATTGTTTAGCAGTTAAGGTGTTTGCCTGCAAAGCCAAAGGAAACCATATTCAATTCCCCAGGACCCATGTAAGCCAGATGCACAAGGTGTCACATGCGTCAAATTTGTTTGCAGCAGCTGGAGGCCCTGGTGCGCCCATTCTTTCTCTTTGTCTCTCTGTCTCTCAAATAAATAAGTAAAAATAAAAATAAAATATCAGGGGCTGGAGAAATGGCTTAGTGGTTAAGCGCTTGCCTGTGAAGCCTAAGGACCCTGGTTCGAGGCTTGATTCCCCAGGACCCATGTTAGCCAGATGCACAAGGGGGAGCATGCGTCTGGAGTTTGTTTGCAGTGGCTGGAGGCCCTGGTGCGCCCATTCTCTCTCTGTCTCTCTCTCTGCCTCTTTCTCCCTCTGTCTGTTGCTCTCAAATAAATAAATAAAAATAAAAAATATTAAAAAAAAATAAAATATAAGACATCAAATGACAGCAAATGCTGGCAAGCTGTTGCTTGGAGTTTAAACTTGTATAGTCCTTGTGGAAATTAGTGTGGAGATTTTCCCCCCTCAGAAAAAAAAAAAACCCAAAACAGATTCACCATATGACCCATCTATCACTCCTGGGCACATTACCTAAGTCATCTACACTTGCCAGATACTTCTCACCCATGTTTATTGCTGCTCTGTTCACAGTACCTCGGAAGTGGCACCAGCCTAGATGCTCACCAACTAATTCCCATCGACTTATGAATTTATAATGAAGCTGTGGTGCCTGCTGACAATGGAATTTTAATCTGCTACAAAAAAAATGAATCTAGGAAATTTCCAGAAAAATAGATGGGTCTGGAAAAGATTATACTAAGTGAGGTAACCCAGACTCAAAAAGACCAATGCTACATATTCTCTTTCATATGTGTGCCATAGCTTTGAAGTTTTAGATTCATATGTAAGTCATAACAAGAGACAATAGAGTCCAGGTAGCTAGAAAGGACCTGTGAGGGGTTCTTAAGGGAGGAAGACTTAAGAGGAGAGTATAGTGGGCATGTAAGTGGAGGGGTAGAAATGCCAAAGTGGAGTCAGGGGAAGAGAATTGAGGAGAGGAGAAAGTGGGGAGAAGAGAAAGTTGGAGGTGGGGATGGACAATGTATATTGGAATTCCCTGCCTTTTCCCTGTCTTAATTTATGAGCCGTTCTTCCATGCATGAGAGTTTACATGCAAGAACAACTAGGCAAAACCTAAGGCTGGAGGGGCAAGGATCTCTGTCTCTTGAGAAGCACAAGTTAATGTGTTTTATTCCTGTAATAATCTTCTTCCCAATCCTGGAGTTTTGTCACCTCTGATAGTGACAAGAACCTGGGAGCACTGGCTAGGGCTCTCAGTCTGACCTCTGTCTTTGAGACCTCCTCAGTATCCATCAACTACAATACTCGCGCCAAGGAGACACATATAGAGACCTCCCCCAGGCTTCTGCTACAGAGCCTCTAGAGCCCGTTGTCCCAACAAGGCCAACGTTGACAGCAGGACTGGGGATGGCAGGATTGCTTGCTTGAAGAGTGTCACGTTCAGGCCCTTATACAATTCCCATAAACGATTGGCTCATTGTAATCTATATTGACAGACTGTCAGGGTGTATGAGAGCAAGGCACGAAAGTGTTCTTGAAAATACTGGATAATCTAGCATGCATGTGGGTGATGTGGACACGGGGGTTTAAAAATGCCAGGGTGTTCCTAGTTGGCTTGATCTACACCACTTCAGTTTTCTAGGGAATGACTGGATAAACAATGAGACAGAGCTGATCATGCACAAGGATGTACACATCTCAGGTTCTAAGTCCAAATCTAAAGGAAAAGATCGAAAAAGCTGCAAGAGAGCTGAGCAGTTGGCTCAGTGGTGACAGGCACTTGCTTGCAAAGCCTGCCAGCCTGGGTTCAAAACCCCCAGCACTCAGGTAATAAAGCTAGATGGACAAAGTGGCACATGCGCTGGGAGTGTGTTTGCAAGAGCATGCCCATTCTCTCTCTCTCTCACTGTATTTGTCTGTCTCTTTCCTCACAAATAAATACACAAAAGGCCTATTTTTTAAAAGCTGCAGAAATCAGAGACATCCAAAAGTGAATGAACGTGCTCTCTGTTGGTGTCTTTCTCTCTGCACGTGTGTGGCTTTCACTGCCATTACTGCACGCTCATCAGGAGCCTTAACTAGAGACTTTGTGCTACTTTCTTCTTCTGCCTGAGGTTTGGTGAGCTTACTATCCACGCTCGTTTGTTGCGGGGCTGCTGGGGAGATTGTCGCTGACTCCTGAAGCATCTGCCAGCCAGTAGAGACCACAATGAGCACTGGGCGCTAACTCTGACAAGCGGTAACATCTCAAAACAGCTTCTCATTTGTATTTCCCTTTATCAAGCAGGCAGGAGATGGTGTCAGTCAAAGACGCTTTATAAGCCGGGCATGGTGGCGCACGCCTTTAATTCCAGCACTCAGGAGGCAGAGGTAGGAGGATTGCCGTGAGTTCGAGGCCACCCTGAGACTCCATAGTGAATTCCAGGTCAGCCTGGGCCAGAGAGAGACCCTACCTCAAAAAAACAAAACAAACAAACAAACAAACAAACAAAAAACACCAAAAAAAACCCCCAATAGCAACAACAACAACCAAAAAACACATTATAAACCGTGAAGGGCTGTTCTCGTTCCTTCAGACCACTGTTCAGCACAAGATGTGCCATGCCCTTGGGATGTTGGTGTGGTAGTTTGAATGGACGTCCCTCAATAGATTTAGGAGTTTATTAAAGTTTGTAACTTAGATCTCCAGCCCTGGCTGGAGGAGGTATCTCTGTGGGAAGATCTTGGGGTTCAACCCTAAGGTGTTACTGGGGGTGGATTTGAATTCCAGCCTACTATATGCAGAGCGCTGGAGCTCTGCCTGGGTCCGTGGAGCGCGCTGGCTTGTGGTGCTGGAGGTGGTGTTTCTCTCTGCGTGGACCTGGGAAAGGGGACCAGCTTCTTCCTCCATCATGGGACTTCCCCTGGATCTATGAACTTCAGTGAATCCTGCTCCTCCCATAAACTGTGTCTGGTCTGGAGGTTCGTCCCTGTGACGTGAAGCTGCCTGCTACAGTTGGAGATCTGCCTGACGATGTTCTGCAGGAGAAGACGGTCAGATTGGAGAAGAGCTTCACGTGTCCGGCACGGGAGCAGGTCTGTCCTAGCAGAGGAGCCCAGGCAGGGCTTGTCCATTGCAGTTCAGAGATCCTTGCAAAGCCAGAGGGCCCAGCTACGTTCCAGAGGAAGTCACATGTAATTTCACTGCTATTGCTTTGCTGTTTTATAGCAGCTAAAGACAGTGCAGTATGTTTTTAATCATGAGCCCTTGCCCGTGGGCCCTTGAGGCACTGTCTGAGTTGGAAATTAAAAACAACAACAAAAAACCACTCAAAAATATATGTACAATCATGCTTTTTTATACAACACATTATTATGCTATGGTATGTGGGACAAATGGTTTTTGTTTCCCCCTTTGCAAGTTTGTCCATCAAATTTTCTTCCCTTTCATTATTTTTCCATTTCTTAATAATCCCAAAGAAACTGTGGCTGTTCCTGATACAGTTTCCAAAACGTACTTGTTTTTGGCCTTTGTATTCAAAGGTGCCGGAAAACAAATTCACAGCTCAACGTACGTCAGGTCAGGTCAGGCTAGGCCTGCTTTCAGATTGAGTCTTCCAAGACCGGCTTGGCTTGGAAAGCTGGGGAGTAAGGGGAGGAAATGGGGTTGCTACCCACAGCAACATCACTTCTAAGGAGCCCAAAACAACGCCCTCCCTTTATCGGAACGGCACAAGCTCTCCCATCCAGCCCATGGCTGGAAACTGCTCATATCAGATTTTGGGAAGAGAATATATGAGTTTTCTGTTCTTCAGAGTTGAGAAGGACAAATCCAGGCCGCGACCGCAGCTCAGTGGTAGAGCACATGCCCAGCGTGTGCCCTTGATTTGAGCCAGAGAACTGTGGGAGATGTAAATTTGAGAAAGAAAAGCAAGAAAGGGGTTTAGGAATGGACCTGAGTGAATGACCCCCACCTTCCAGCATTGGAATGGGCTCTTGTTAATAAGGAAAATGAGGTTCTGAGGGCTGAAGTCCTTTCCCTGTTATACGACTGGAAAGAGAGGGAGCGAGGGAGCTGGATGCAGCATGTCTGTCTGGCTCATGACCCTGGATATGAGCTACATATCATCTGTACATCTGAAGCCTGTGTTCCTCTCTTCCCAGGTGACTGGGAATCATGGGAGAATTTTTCTTTTAAATTTTTAAACTTTTATTTATTTACTTGAGAGAGAGAGAGAGAGAGAATGAGAGAGAGAGAGAGAGAGAGAGAGAGAGAGAGCGAAGTGGGAACCCCAGGGCCTCCAGCCGCTGCAAACGAACTCCAGACGCATGTGCCACCTTGTGCATCTGGCTTACCGTGGGTCCTGGGCAATCGAACCTGGGTCCTTTGGCTTTGGAAGCAATCCCCTTAATTGCTAAGCCAGCCCTGCAGCCAAGAATTTTTTTTTTTTAATTAAATACTGTATGTGTTAAACATGTGCGTTGGTGTTTGGAGATGTTGTGAAGTTGTTATACGTGTAGATTGGGCTCCAGTGAGATTTCCAAGTTCTTGTGTCCCTGAGCGAAGATCTGGACAGAGCAAAATGGACAGTAGCAGAAGATGAGATTGTTTACTTAATGGAAGTGGCCAGAGCTGAAGAAAGAGGCCAAAGGCTCAGTTGCGTCCATGACCAGCAGATGGGGATTTGTACAGTGCACACTTGTTCTGGGCATGCCACCTGCCAGCCTTGGTGGGGATGGGTTTCCAGCCTGGCTTCTTGTATGCCATTTTTCATTTATTTATTAGAGAGAGGGGGGAGAGAGAGAGAGAGAGAGAGAATGAATGGGCACGCCAGGGCCTCCAGCCACTGCAAACAAACTCCAGATGCATGCGCCTCCTTTTGCATCTGGCTAACGTGGGTCCTGGGGAATCGAACCTGGGTCCTTTGGCTTTGTAGGCAAATGCCTTACCCGTGAAGCCATCTTCTCCAGCCCCGCCAGTTTTGGCCACGCTCTCCTACTCCACAGTGACTTTCCCGTCTGCCACGACTTTGGACTCTCCTCCCTCCTGCCTCTCTCCTGTCCTCCCATACCTCTCATGTTCATCAAGCACATGCCAGGCCGTTAGGTGTGTCACTCTGCCCAAGCGCTTCCAGGGGTTCACAGAATAAGCCAGCGTGTGCTATCTGGCGCTATTCTTCTGTTGGTAGCAGAGAACAAAGGAGTTGTTTATCTGCAGTACAGGTCACTGTTTTCATTCCTAAGCCTCTGCTCTGGGAGCTTGAATGTGGCATTTTCAGAATGAAGAAGGGGTGGGGGGGAAGAAGAGACAGACGCAGTCCCTTTCAGGGATATTAACCCCTTAAATGACAAACCTGTAATTTGGTGAGGTGGGGGGTGGGGGGAAGATTCTCTGAATGCATCTTTTAGCCTTCAGTTCCAAATTACCACGTTCCCACTGAAATGGGCTTGTGCCTAGGAGGAGATAATGGCGGTCACGGAGGTTACTTTCCGACCCACCGGCGCTTCCACGCTCAGTGGAGCAGAGCTGCGAGCTTCCCAGGCTCTGGCCCAGCTCAAGCCAAGAGCCTTAGGGTCCATTTCCTTTTTTTTTTTTTTTTTGCTGGGGCCTTTGGTGAGCGTCCCACAGAGAAAACAATGGCAGCCCATGGAAGTTATTCCAGTATTATTTTACTTTCAGCTGGAACTGTGTGCTGGGAAAGCATTGAATGTGAGAACTTGCAGGTGTTTGAGATGGTAGTGCCCACCACCCAGCAGTTCAGCCTGTCTGGCTAAGGCACGAAGCAGGACTCAGGCAGCCAGATACCCGGACAAGAGCATTGAGACGAATGCTCTTGACCAAGCTAAAACAACCGAAACTGCCAATGAGCTTTGGCCAATATTGACTCCTAAGTTATCTTCATTGTTTTTTACCCATAAAGACTGTTAACTCTAAAGCAACTTGGTATCGTTAGGAGCAGCCCATCTAATTCCAGGTCTGTAAATCTAATGACTAGCAAAGAAGTCAGTTTTTGTAAAAAATGTTATTGTTAAATTAAAGTTAATGGCAGGGCTCCATCCTGTCTTTTAAGTAAAATTTTGATGTTGGTTAAGTAAAAACAAAACAAAACAAAACAAAACAAAACAAAACAAAACAAAGAGGTCTTTGTCTCCAACAAAGGGGAGTCAGTTGGTTAAGTTGTACTAGTGTGGGGGTAATTCACATGTAATCAATATTCTTCTTTACATCTATGCTTATCTGGTAAAACTATGATGGGATGTATATCAATATCATTCAGTTACCCCGAGAGGTAGGGATAGATATATTGTCTATATTTATGGAAGCTGCCAATAAAAAGTTAAACAGAAACAAACTAGACTTCCGATTTATCTGTGTACGTGTATGTGTAGAGTATGTGTGGTGTGATGTGTGTATGCCCACACATGTGTGCCCTATGTGTCCACAGAGTGGCCAGAAGAGATTATCAGGTGCCTCCATTTTTATACTCATCTTCCTATTTCTTTGAGATGGAATCTCTCACTCAACTTAGAGCTGATGTGTTTTATTTTCCAGCTAGGGAGCCCCCCAATTTCTCTGGTATCTGCCTCTCCACAGGACTAGAGTTACAGATGTGTATGACCATGCCCAGATTTTTATGTGGGTTCTGGGGAGTCAAACTTGGGATGTCTGAGGCCCTCTTAAGCTCTCATGTTTCTCTGGCAAGTGCTCTTACCCACTGAACTTATCTCCCCAGCCCCTTGAATTTCAATTTTAATGTTCTTTCTAGTCTACAGTAATCCTGAATTCTTTTTCATTTTTAGATTAGCAAAGCCAGCCCGCTCCTCACAAACTCCTGCCTGTTCTTTTTTTTCGCATTCTCTTTAGAGCTCTGTGTGATAGAGAACGCATAGAATAGTCACCATACACTACATACCAATTTTATTTATTTATTTGCAAGCAGTGAGAGATAGAGGAGAGAGAAAGGAGAGAGAGAGGGAAAGAGAGGGAGAGAGGGAGAAAGAGGAGGGACACAGAGAGAGAGAATGGGCACACAAGGGCCTCTAGCTACTGCAAACAAACTCCAGGAGCATGCACCACTTTATGCATCTGGCTTTACGTAGAAATTGGGGAATGGAACTTGGGTCGTTAGGCTTCGCAGGCCAAGTGCCTTAACGGCTGAACCATCTCTTCAGCCCCACCTGCCTGTCCTTGGTTGAATAACCCAAGCCAGGTAAACTTGGGTACAGTGAGGGTCAATTGTCACCACAGCTGGGAAGCTCCTGGTAATGTGGAACTCCTCACCCTTCCTATTAATGAGATGGTCTGTATCCCCAGGAAAATGGCTTCTCTCTGGACTTCTCTTGCTGAGTTCTGTGATAGGCGCAGTTTCCCGGGTCCTGCAGCCTTCATTAGCCCTCTCTCAAGCTTGCAACAGGGCTCCTTCCCGAAGCTATTGCTCACCTCAGCCTGATGTGTGGTATGGCTAGGTACTGGCTTGACTACTTTGTGGAGAAAAATATCACCTAGGACTATTTCTGTTCTGTGTTAGCTCTTTCTCTTATATAACTTTTTCTTATAGAAATAGGATCTATGGATTTTTTTATTGTCTTTTCCTTTTTGTTTTATTAAGTAGAATCTTTGTATGGACACATTATGAGTTGGTGGCATCATTTCCCTCCTCCCTGTCCCCTGTTCCACTGAGAGCCTTCCTCAGAGGACTTGCTGGTATTGACCACGGGGTTGTGGGTTATGAGTTGTGAGAGCAGCAGTCAGCCATTGTGGGGGTGGGGGCACTGCCTCTGGACATTCCCTTTCACTCTGTGGGCTCTTGCAATCTCTCTGCCCTCCTCTTCTGCCAAATTCCCTGAGCCGTGGTGGGTGTGCTTTAAGTCTACTTTAGCGTTGAGCTCTGAGCCTGCTTCTGGGTTTCTGCTTTGGTGTGTTTTGAGTCTCCTCAGTGTCTGTCGCCATCACCCTGGCGCAGGTTGTCAGGCTCGCAGTGGAGGCAGCGCTCTTGCTCATCTCCCCAGTTCCTCTGGCTGATGTGCAAGGGGTGGTTCATCTCTTGCCAGGGAGTCAGCTACCTTTTATTGTCTTGTTGATTGATTTTGGTTGTCCTCAGTTGGGGGGGGCTAGTGAGATGGCTTAGTGGTTAAGGCATTTGCCTGCAAAGCCAAAGGATCTCAGTTCGGTTCTCCAGGTTCCATGTAAGCCAGATGTGTAGGTAGCAAATGCATCTGGGGTTCGTTTGCAGTGGCTGGAGGCCCTGGAGCGCCCATTCTCTCTCTATCTCTCTCTCTCTGATTTCACCCCCAGAACCCTAGCCTGGTTACAAGTCTTCCATCTTGACAGGAAGTCTTCTCATTCTCTTTTTCATCTGATTATATGAATGTGGTTTCTGATTTTCCATCTTTCCCAGAAGTCTCAAAATGAAATGTATCATATTTGTTTATGTGGTCATCATTATTTCTACTTTGTGGCTGTTATGAATATGTGTATATACATATATACATATGTACATACATATGTATTATATTCATGGACAAACTTGGTGCAGACATATGATTTTATTTTTCTTGGGTAGATAGACATCTAGGAGTAGAATTTCTGGGTCACGTAGTAACTCTATGCTGAACGTTTTGATGAACTGCCAAACTGTTTGCCAACGCAACTGCAGCATTTCATTTTCCCCGGTAGCAATGTGGGGACGTTCTGATGTCTGCACATCTTTGTCAACACTTGCTATTGTCTTTTTGATTATAGAGTTTAGTGGGTGTGAAGTGATAGCTCACGACACTTCTAATAGCTAATGACGTTCTACATCTGTTTATGTGCTTTGTCTCTAGGAAGTATCTAGACTTAGATGATACTTTGCCATTTTCCTGGTTTTAAAATTAACTGCCTTTTCATCATGATGCTGGAAAGAAGTGACCAGAGTGCTTAGTACTGTAATATCTCTATCACACCTTCCAAGGCTCAGGGTCTAATGCGGAAGAGGTGGTGGAAAGAATGTAAGAACCAAAGGAAGGGTAGGACTCCTTACAACATGCTCCTCCCAGACACAAAATGGCCTGGATATCCATGACCTCACAGTGCCTGACACTACCTACACAAGACCATCAGAATAGGAGGAAAAGATCATGACATCAAAATAAGAAAGAGACTGATCGAGATGGGGAGGGGATATGATGGAGAATGGAGTTTCAAAGGGGAAAGTGGGGGAGGGAGGGAATTACCATGGGATATTGTTTATAGTCATGGAAGTTGTTAATAAAAATAAATTAATTAATTTTTAAAAATTGACTGCCTTTTGCTTCTTTTATTTTGTTTGTTTGCTTACTTGTTTGGTTCTTGTGTGATTTTTTTTTTTCTGTCTTACTATGTATCCTAGGATGGCCCTAAATTTGAAATCTTCCTACCTCACATGAACACACATTAACAATGCTGGAGATGGAACATAAAGCCTTGTATATGTGAAGTAAGAGGTAAGAGCTATACCACTGAGCTGCATGCACACTGGCCCCTTTTGGTACTTTCTTTATTATTGCCAGAGAGATAACCAAACTAAGGTACTTAATTCTCTGTGAAAGCATCCTGTTTATTTATTCGTATCTTTTTTTAAGGAAGTGTCTCACTCTAGCTCAGGCTGACCTGGACTCACTGTGTAGTCTCAGGGTGGCCTCGAACTCATTGTGATCCTCCTACCTCTGCCTCCCGTGTGCTGGGATTAAAGGTGTGGGTCACCATGCCTGGCTATTTATTCATATCTGTCTGCGACTGTCCTCCGTTCTTTTCCAGTAGAATGCTAGCTCCATCAACACTGTATGGTGTTGCAATCAGGTTCGCGTTGCTGGCAGAAAATACCTGACCAAGAGCAGCTTGTGGGAAACAAGGGTTTATTTTGGCTTACAGACTTGAGAGGAAGCTCCATGATGGCAGGGGGGGGGAAGTGATGGCATGAGCAGAGGGTGGACATCACCTCCTGGGCAAGATCAAGTGGACAACAGCAACAGGAGGTTGTGCCAAAGCCTGGAAAGGAGACGCTGGCTATGACACCCGTTAGCCCACTCCCAACAGTACATCGTCTCCAGCGTCTCCAGGAGGATCCAATTCCCAAAATGCCACCAGTTGAGGACCCAGCATTCAGAACACAGAAGTTTATGGGGAACACACGAATCAAACCACTCCATATGGCTTCTTGAATTCTCAGCACAAGATCTGGCACTTGGGGGCATCAGAAGAAAGACTGAACAAGCCTTTTATATATATATATATATATATATATATATATAATTTTTATACTTACAGACAACAAACCATGGTATTTCCCTTCCCCTCTCCCACTTTCCCCTTCACAACTCTGCTCTCTGTCATATCCCCTCCCTGTCTCCATTAATCTCTCTTTTAATTTGATGTCTGTCATCTTTTTCTCCTGTGATGAGGGTCTTGTGTTGGTATTACTAGGCACTGCGAGGTCTTGGATATCGAGGCCAAATTCTGTCCGGACAGTTGTATGTGAGGTGTGGTACCCTTCCTTTGGCTCTTACATTCTTTCTGCCGCTTCTTCCGCAACGGACCCTGAGCACAGTGCTGAGAAGAAGGGACGGAGGAGTGTCCAGCACTGAACAAGCCTTTGGAGCTGCCTCGCCTGTCCCCACTGACCACTGCCCCGCCTGTCCTGCCCCTGGACTCTGTGCCCTGTATTCTCTCTCTCTGCTCTTGTTCGACCACCGTCCCCTTCTTCCTCATCCAAGCCAGCGGGCAGTCTCTCAACCTCCACATCTATTCGGTAGCCCAGCCGTATCGGTGCCTCCCACAGAGAGTTATACATACAACACAACATCTCAGTCATTACTCTCTTTCTCACCTAGCTAGAGTTTCTTGTAAGCAGAGATAAGCCTTCCTGGCCTCCATACCTAGTGTTTTATCCAGCATGGGGCCCAGTGGAATCCAAGGATCTGCCATCAGGATCTGAGGGCTGGGTTCTGTTCTTTTACTCAGAGAGAGAGAGAGAGAGAGAGAGAGAGAGGGAGAGAGAGAGGATGATTGTCTCCCCACCTGGTGGCATGTTTGTGACTGCAAAGAAGTAGAGAACTGTGGAATTTTGATGTAAGAGGGTCCCCTCTAGCAACTAAGAGAAATAAGCATGTCTATAAGGAAAATATCAAACATGCACACATTGAGAGCATCTGGTGAACTGCTCCGAAGTCACAGCAAGATGTTAAAATTAGCGCGTGAGTCTAGAATGATCCAGCGATAAATCATCAAAATTAACCCCACCGTGAGGCTGCCCCGAAGGAAGAACTGTGCAGATGGATACACTGGAAAGGTCTGGGGTGGGAGGGGGCAGGCTTTGGCCTTGGAAATCAGAGATTTTTAGTGTGTCAGGTTCAAGCAGACCTTGGTAAAGGTGAGAACAGCTGGCTTAGAATTGAAAGTAGGTTTCCTGCTTTTAATGTGTCTTCCAGAGAGAGATCCAGTCTGAGCATCTTTGGGGCCCGAGGAGATTGGGAGAGGGAACGCACCTAGGCGGGCTTTTCTTTGTGGAATGTAAAACATGGAGAAGGGGGTCATCAAAATAAAGAGAATTATTACACCAGGCGCCAAACTCTTTTGCACCTTCTGGTTTCTGTGATGTGACGTGGAACTGTCACATTCTTCTCACTGGCTCCCTGGCTATCGTAACTACCATGTTCCCTGTGGAAGGGGCATGAGAGCAAGCAGTTTTGGCAGGTGCTGGCGGTGGCCAGCTCTGAGGCCATTCATGGGCACAAAGCACTCTATTGGCGGCTCCTAGGCTTCACATAGGCCAGAAGCCCGCAGAAGTGTGGGTGGTCCTGAAGTCTCCCTCTCTTGATGCTTGAGGTTCAGGATGGGTTTTGGAGGATGAACACACCAGATACATCACCTCTGGGGGGGTGGGGGCGGGTGATAACTCTGAGGAGCAATCCACAGGCTTCCAGAATTTTCCAGGAGGTTGAACTCTCGAAGTCCACAATGGCACCTGGCTTGCTGCCCTGTGTGTCATGTCCACACTCCTCACTAACAATGGTTGGTCTTTTTTCAGATCCTTAATTCTTCGTCTCAGGGAATCTCAAGAGTGTAGCCTATTAGGGACAGCAGCTTATCAGGAAATGGGCTTTAATCACGTGACACCCAGTGACAGTGCCACAAGGAAGTTCCAAGCCAACGGTCTTGTTATGCATCTGGCAGGATTGCCTGCCTTCCCCAGGGGGCCTCTCGAGCAGAAACCTGAGGTCTCTGAGCAGTGCGATGCCTGAAGAAGTGAGGGTCACTGCAGAGCCGTGCGAAACGTTAATAAGCTTGCGCTGACACCCTCATTTGTCTTAGTTTTCTGGAATGAGCAAGGCCACAAGCCTTATGCAGATTAGCTTCAAGGATGACTCTGCACGTCACAGGATGTGGCCATGATCGTGAGGAGAGTTGGGGGAAGTTTTTGTGAGGACGCCAGCAGTCTAAAATCAAACTTCTGCTGCGTAATCCTAACGCCTCTGTCTCCGGCAAGGCACAGGGTTTTCCTGTCAGGACACGTCACGGGAAGCGGGGAGAGTGTGCAGGTTTTGGGGTTATAGTCATTTCTTTCTGAGACTTGCATCAGATTTTGTTGCTTACTCGTAAGAAAAGAATATATTGTTTTGGGCTTGGGAGATGGTTCAGTGGTTAAAGATGCTTGCTTGCAAGCTTGCTGGCCCTAGTTTAATTCTCTAGCACCCAAGTAAATCCAGACACAAATTTGGGCATGCGTCTGTAATCCCAACTGCGACAGGAAGTGAAGCCAGAAGAATCTAGAAGCTTATGAGCTAGGTTGGTACATACTAAGCAGCAAAAATCATAAGGGAGACCCTCTCTCAAGCAAGGTAAGAAAGAGAGGACAAACACTCCAAGGTTGTCAGTGAAAAAAAAAAAAAAAAACAACAAACAACTCCACATACACGTGTGACTTTGTTCATCTAGCTTTACATGGGTGTTGGGGAATTGAAGCTGGGCCATCAGTCTTTGTAAGCACATTTAACTGCTGGGCCGTTCCTCCAGTCCTGTTCTTGTTCTTGTTTTTATTTCTATTTATTTTATTTTATTTTATTTTATTTTAAGAGAGAGAGAGAGAGAAGAGAGAGAGAAATTGGTTCAACAGGGCTTCAGCCACTGCGATTGAACTCTAGACACTTGCGTCACCTAGTGGTCATGTGTGACCTTGTGCTTGCCTTACCTTTACTGCGTCTGGCTGACCTGGGATCTGGAGAGGTGAACATGGGTCCTTAGGTTTCACAAACAAGTGCCTTAACTGCTAAGCCATCTCCCCCCCCCCCCACCTTTTATAAGAGAAGTTGGAAGTTTTGGCTTGTATATGACATCACTCCATTTGTAATTGTTGGCACCCTCCCTGACTACTTCCTGCCTTCTTTCTCTTTCCCTTCTTCCTGTTTTCTTTCTTTTCTTTGTAGATCAACAAAGAGACATGGGACCTGGAGAACTGCTCCTGGGTCCTTAGGTTTCACAAGCATATGCCTTAACTGCTAAGCCATCTCTCCAGCCCACATCTGGTGTTTTGTGGGGCGTGACTATGTGAGGAAGACCAGGTAGGCAGGTTGCTATGGACAAAGACCAGATTTTCCAGCTTTCCAAATAATCTTAGGTAAGGATGAGAGCTTCTGTCTTCTAGAAACGGTGCAAGCTTAATCTAGAAATGTCTCCTGAAGGGTGTAGCATTCAGGTTTCTGCAGGTTTAGTAACATGTCCTGCTTTTAGTCGAGGGATAAGAAACACCCTTACTTTTGGGTTCTGTTACCTTGACTGCCTAGCCAGTTTCTGTCTCCTGTCGGTGGTCTATAAAAAGTGGTCCCAGCTGGGTCAGCAGCCTCATTTCCCTTGATGCTGTGGAGGGCAGGGGAAAGCAGTTCTGTCTGGTTTCCAAGCCCATCCATAAATATCTGTAGTATTGGCTGCAATCACAACCAGGGGATGGGGCTCCTTGCTCCTATCTTGAGCTGTAGGTGGAGGGGCCAGAAGGCTCTTAAGGGGCCGGCACTTAACAAAGACCCAGAGAAACATATATGAATTGATTATAGACAAATTACTCTGGTAGTATGGGGTAAAGGATCTTTCTGTCTACAGAATCTCAGGAAACAAAGATCAGTAAATGAACTTGCTAACAAGGACAGGATTTAAAAAAATCTTTTATTATTATGATTAATAACATTTCATATGGATATGTCATGTGTTGTCACCCTCCTTTCCCCTGTCTCTGGCCCCATTCCACTGGGGACCCTCTTCAGTGGGGTTGCAGGTACTCCCTATGGGGTTGTGGTTTATGCATTGTGGGAGCAGCAGTCAATTATTTTTGGGGGGAGAGGGAATGCATCTGGGCATGATGTCTCAACCCGTGGCTCTTACAATCTTTCTGCCCCCTCTTCCGCAAAATTCCCTGAGCCGTGGTAGGTGAGTTTTAAGTCTACTTCAGTGATGGGCTCTTAGGAGCCTCTGGATCTCTGCTTTGGTAGGTTTTGAGTATCTTCAGGGTCTGTCTCCTACACCCTGGCACTGATTGTCAGGTTCAGCATGGAAGCAACACTCTTGCTCATCTCCCCACTTCCTCTGTGGTTTCATCTGGGGCTTGGCTGAAGTGTGAGGGGTAGTTTATCTCCTTGGGTCTTGCTACCTTCTGCAAAAGAAGAACAGATTCTTCAACAAAGAGTGAAGTCAGCATAGTTTAAGTGGGATAAGCATTATTAATTTAGGGAGAATTTGATGGATACAACCCCTCTTTAGTGACAGCTTGACACTGGAGAGCATAGTCTTTGTCTCCATAGGATTCTGATCTTGTTCCCAATTCCAGATATGGGTTCCTTTATACTGAGCGGATCTCTTAGCCAATCAGAAAGCTATTGGTTACTATCTTGTCAGGGTGTTTGCCTCTGAGTAGCTTAGACCTCTGGTTGCTCAGGCCATTGTTAGCCACTTTCCCCCAGTAGCTCATGTAGGGCTTTCCAGCACTAGACAGTCTGTCTGGGGACTGGATTTCTTCTGGATTTCAGCCAGGTCTCTCCATGCTTTGTGTTGGCAGCATATGGTGTCTTCAGCAATAGGGTCTTACCTTTTGCCTCAGGCAGGTAATCAAGTGCTTGGATAGAAACCTGTCTTGATTTGGGGACCTCTGAGGTCTCCCTGATCAATAGCTCAATGTGGGAGGCAAACAATTTCTGGTTCTGAGAGTTATAGGCCAGAGACAAAAAGCCAATTTTATTTTAAGCTTAGGCTTCATCCCACCCTCTCCGGAGCCCTTCTTTTCAGGTGCTCCCCTTTGCTAGGACAGGATTTTCATGGGTCACATATGAAGACGACATTGCCATCTTCAATCAGTTTTGTTGGACTGGCATCTTGGAAGAGTCATACTCAGCACTAATATTGACAGCTTATATTCACTCTTGCCTTGAGTGACATGTGTACCCTCAAAACACATCTCTTGAATTATACAGAGCAGGAGCTGTTGCCTCTATTTTCCAGAATAGATTGTTACCCAAGTGGACTCCAAACTAGGAACTCTTCCAGACTACTTTATGAGCAGCACGAGGTTACAGTAAGTCGGAAAGCGCTGCTTATGGTCAGAATTGTGGGTTTTGCCTATGGCTCTGCCTTAAGTGGAATGTGAGCCTTGCTGCTTTCCTTTCAATTCACCTCAAAGATTATGAGTGCAACCCCTAAGCCCTAATCCTCTTCTCCTGTGTTTGTCTAAGCTGTAATAAAAACAAAACAAAAAGTTCTTTTAAAAGTTTTTTTCCCCCCATTCTCCAGGGTAACAGATTCCGGGAGCCTACATGCTGGAAAGTCCCAAGGGGCCTCCCTACCTGTTCATTTCTTGTACCTCCTGGTGGCTTCCAAAATATCACTGACAGATTTTTTTTTTCTCTAGGGAACTTTTTCAAAATTCAGATCCCTGGGCTCATCAACAGACTTAGTAAATTGGGATCCTTTGGAAGAGAGAGAGAGAGAGAGAGAGAGAGAAATGCAAGGAGACTTAGTAGCCAAAATACCTGAGAGAACAATTTAAAGAAGGAAAGTCCATGGTTGCTTGGCACATCATGGTGGTGGGGAGTGTGTAGCACAGAAGTTTCTTCGTGGCAAACAGGAAGCAGAGAGGGGACCACAGGAGGGATCCGGGGAGTGATGCAGTATGATGGCGTACTTCCCCCATCTATCTCTTTTAAAGAATTTTTTGGTTTATTCTTATTTATTTATTTGAGAGCGACAGACAGAGAGAAAGAGGCACACACACACACACACACACACACACACACACACACACAGAGAGAGAGAGAGAGAGAGAGAGAGAGAGAGAGAGAGAGAGAATAGGCACGCCAGGGCCTCCAGCCACTGCAAATGAACTCTAGACACATGTGCCCCTTTGTGCATCTGGCTAACGTGGGTCCTGGAGAATTGAGTCTTGAACTGGGGTCCTTAGGCTTCACAGGCAAGCACTAAACTGCTAAGCCATCTCTCCAGCCCATCCCCCCATCTCCTATCTTTACCTGCTTTCCAATAAAGCCATTGTCCCGTCACTCTGCCAAGGTATCAAACCATTCACGGGGGCGGAGCCATGATGAGCTCAACTGTCTTGAAACAGCCTCTGAGCCACACCTGGAGGTGTGTTTCACTACCCCATGGGTGTTTCTTAATTCAATCAAGTTGCCAATAAAGATTAATCATTACACGGGACTCCCGTAGGACTGCTCTGGGAGCCTAGAATGTGTTCTATACACATTGCAGACTTCCAGTTCATACATTTTGGAAATCCTCCTGTAGATGGCAGAAAAACTCCGTCTAACTTTGCAAGGCACCTTGCCTTCATAAAATCTTCATTAGACATTGTTTTCTAGTGATGGAGAAAAAAATTTCTTTAGGGAGGGCATAATTTTTCCCCCTCTTGTTTTTACTAAAGTGTCTTATTGGCTAATAGAGACCACAGGCTTATATGTTAGCATAAATGTTACTGAAAAACCACAAACTTGAATTTCCAAGAGTCTTTTAAAAATGTACAAATCCACCAGATGTTAATATAGGTATGAGCAAAGGGTCTGTGGTCTAGTATATTTCACTCAGCAAAGTCTCGCAATTAAAAAAACTATCAAGGGGCTGGAGAGATGGCTTAGTGGTTAAGGCATTTGCCTGCAAAGCCAAAGGATCCCAGTTTGATTTCCCAGGACCCATGTAAGCCAGATGTGCAAGGGGACACATGCATCTGGAGTTCGTTTACAGTGGTTGGAGGTCCTGGTATGCCCATTCTCTCTCTCTCTCTCTCTCTCAAATAAATAAATAAAATATATATGCAAAATCCCATCAAGTTTCCTGAACTTAGCATTGTGAATATGCATGGAAAAGCCATGAGAAAGTGACTCTCACATCATCTTGGAAACTTACTTGGCCATAATGTGAGCCTGGGGGTTGGGGCCTGAGGATGATTAAGACTGACCAGAAGAATTATGAAAATTTAGTCCCTACTGAAGTGCTATGAGGAAGCCACTGTGGAATCGTGTTGGCAGATACCCTGGCCATAGTGAAACCAGTGTAAGATACAGTGTCATTTGCATTCAAATCTCTTCAGTTCCTAGGGTAGTGTGAGAATTCAGGCCACAGGTTTAAGCAGCAGCAGCAGCAGCAGCAGCAGCAGCAGCAGCCAGGAACTATTTGAATTTGTCTCTGATCCCAAGTTTTCAGAGAGTTACAGGCTGAGAGGCAAGAATTCAGTTCAGCAGGGCTCTGCATAGCACCTTGGGTGCCTAAGTTTTATTAGCGAGAGCTTAGAAAGCGAGTGAAGCCCTCTTCCGAAGGACAAAGGGACCTTGGGCACAGCGCAAGAGAAGCTAGGGGAGTGGGCTGCACAGAAGGCCTGGGGTACTGGACGCTGTTGCCCAGGGACTGCCCTCTGGGAAATGGGTCCAGGGCTCTACAGTGTGTGAGTGGAGTCAGGGATGTGCCAGGCTTTTAGTTTCTAAGTTTTCAACACAAAAGGGGGGGGGGTTGGAGGGAGAAAAAGGAAGAACACATCTGAAGGGATATTTGAGAGCCCAGCAGGGAGTGGGGAGTCACAGCCAGACAGCTAATCAGACTTCACAGCCAGAGGCACAGCACTTCTCACTCTGATAGCAGAAAACAAGAGAGGTGAGGGCTGAGGGCCGTGGGCCACGTTCAGATGTCAGAACTGGGGACAGTCTTCATACATTCGCCCAGTGCATCTCACCCTGGGGAAATTCGAGGACATATCCAACCAGAACATTCTATTTTGTTGTTGTTATTGTTGCTGCTGCTGCTGGTGTGGTTGTGTATATGTGATGTGTTGATGTGTGTGTGTGTATGGGCACACATTTGCCACAGCACACATGTAAAAGTCAGTGGACAGCCCTGGATATTGGTCTTCATCAACTTATCTGAGCCAGGGTCTCTCAGCCACAGTGAGCATTAGATTAGCCGGCCTACAGGGTTCAGGATTCTCCTGACTGGGCCTCCCATTGCCAGGGGCATGTTGGGATTACATGTGCGTGCACCACTGTGTCCAGCTTTTTGTGGGCTCTGGGTATCCAAACTCTAGTCACAAGGCTTGTGTGACCAGAAGTTTTCACCAGTGAGCTACCCACCCAAGCACTAGAACTCTCTTCAATCGTGTGTCGAGGAGCATATGTGAGCTGCATATGGCCATCTGCCCCGATGGGCTCCTCTGCCCATCTGCTCTTCTGTCTGGACAGGAAGTTCTTCCACACGGCTGTCACCCCTCTTCTCTTTGAAGTTCACAGCAGCCCCCTGTCTCTCTGAACTTGAATCTCTGATGAGAGAGACAGAAGGTAACAACCAAGAATTACTGAAATTAAATGTTCAATCCAACCTCAGAACTCACCCAACAGCAGTGTCTGGGAAATTGCGGTGCATGTTTCCCTTGCAGTGATGGAATGATGAAGAGTTAGTCTGGCATCTTCCATCTTATTTCTGGCTTGTGTTAAGTTTCGTCGATATTCCATGTCTCACTTATTTTTTTTTTTTTGAGATAGGGTTTCACTCTAGCTCAGGCTGCTGACCTGGAATTCACTGTGTAGTCTCAGGGTGGCCTCGAACTCATGGCTATCCTCCTACTTCTGCCTCCCAAGTGCTGGGATTAAAGGTGTGCGCCACCATGCCCAGCTCGTGTCTCACATTCTTGATCACATAAGCTTTCAATCCTGAACTGATCTCTTTCTACTAGAGCTTTTCTTTCTTTTTCTTCTCTTAGAATTTCCAGGCTAAGAAGTTAGAAGAAAAGAAACATACACATGCTCAGGGCTCTCTTTCCTAAGTGCAGAGCATTATAAAGTTATGTGTCTGAAGTGGCCCCAAAGCAGTGGTTCTTAACCTTTGCCTTCCCTTTAGAATCCCTGGTGTGCATGGGGTCTTGTAAAAATACCAGACCATGAGCTGGAGAGATGGCTTAGTGGTTAAGCACTTGCCTGTAAAGCCTAAGGATGCCGGTTCAATGCTCAATTTCCCAGGGTCCACGTAAGCCAGATGCACAAGGTGGCGCATGCATCTGGAGTTTGTTTGCAGTGGCTGGAGGCCCTGACACGCCCATTCTCTCTCTCTTTTTCTGCCTCTTTCTCTCTCTGTCTGTCACTCTCAAATAAATAAATAAAGATAAACAAAAAATACCAGACCATATCCCAAGCCATATCCCAACCAAATGAATTTGAAGTTCTGCAGTAGGACCTCAGCATCTTTATTCTACTAAGCTTCTCATGTAATTGTAGTTAGTGCTACAAACCATTGTGCTGAGGTCACTCTGGGGACACGTCTCCATTAGCCACGTGTCCAGGGTGATGAACTTACTCTCGGTTCACTTTGAGGTGAACTATGTCTGAAAAAAACTAATATCATAAACAAAATACAAGTAGAAACCAAGGTTAAAGACATTCAGTTCTTGCCAGGTAACCATGTATAAGAACCATTTCTCCATAACTTATTGGGCTTAGTTACTTATGAAGTGCTGGGACAAGAAATCTATTTTGTTGTTGGCTTTGAGACAGTTTATTGCTATGAAATCCTGGCTGACTTCAAACTTACAATCTTCCAGCTTCAGCTTCCCAAGTGCTGGAATTACAGGCAAACACTAACGCTGAGGCAGTTTAGGGTTAACACAGACCCCCCTCAACTTCAAATAAACTACGAGTGCCTGAAGATGGAAAATGTCCTTGGGCCTGTAAGAGAGTTCCTGGTATTTTGGTGTTATTTTTCCCCCTTATTTCCTTTCTCCTAAAACATAACAGAGGAGGTGAATAAGTGGCTCTGGTCTGATCTTTTCCTTCCTTAGAAAAGAAAGGAATGTAAGGGGATTGCTCTTTTCCCGGGAACCTGGTACCACCCAGGTGCCTGACATCAGGACTGTACTGGTCTTTCTCGTCCATAAATGACCCTCCAGTCTGGGTCTCGAGGTGGGCTTTCCTGTTTTCCCTGGAATCCTACTCTTGCCCAGTTGGGTAGGAATTCTATATTCCTTTCTTCTTGTCAGCTTTCTCTAAATCTTTATCAGCCCTATCTATGTAAGCTCTGTCAGAAAAAAAGTTTTCTAAACTTTATCCTCTGGTCTGTGAGTTTTAGTCATCAGAATTCATTAGACAAGAATCTGGAAAGAGGATATAAATAAATCATATGGAAACCTACTTTTTTTGGACAATGGAACACTCAGGAGCCATCGACTGTTATTAGAAAATTTTCAGTGCCGGGGTGGCATACTTTCCAGTGAGCTGTTGGCCAGGGAGGTCCCTGATGCCCCCCAAACATTACAAACCATTGCCGAGGCCCTTGGTTTCCCACCAGGAATAGATGGTAAGACCCTATTGCTGAATATTCCACATATTTAGGCTGCGAGATCACTGAGATATCCTGCAGGAACTGAGCTGAAAACTTCCTCCATGTAGACCAGCTGACAGAAAGTTGGAAAAAGCCAAACTGCATGCATTTCAATTGGAGAGAGAGAAATCACCAGTGAAGATACTCCACAGTGGACACTGCAAGCCTTATATTTGGCCAACCAGGCCAAATGAGCCAACAGGTACAATAGTGGCACATCTATTATCGGGGAAACCAGCTGCCCTCTAATATGATTGGAGGCCTGCTCCATGGGAGGGAATACATCCCTGATACTGAAAACCTACAACATGGGTGGTTATGAGCCCTAGGGGTGTAACGTCTACTGCTGTCTGGCTAAATGTATATACTATGCTCATCAGACTGCCCAGTAAGTACTTCTCTTAATGGTCATACCCATATATTAATGCTACTCTCACTTTTTCGTTAGAGAACTTTATCTTTTAGATGGCAATGACCTTGGGGCGACTCAGAAGGCATCATGGTGCTGAGAAGTGACAAAGGAGTGCTCAGCACTGCAATATCTCTATCACACCTTCCAAAGCTCAAGGTCCATTGCAGAAGAGGTGGCAGAAAGAATGTAAGAGCCAAAGGAAGGGTAGGACTCCTTACAACATACTCCTCCAGACACAAAATGGCCTGGATATCCATGACCTCACAGTGCCTGACACTACCTACACAAAACCATCATAATAGGAGGAAAAGATCATGACATCAAAATAGAAGAGAGACTGATTGGGAGGGGGAGGTGATATGATGGAGAGTGGAGTTTCAAAGGGGAAAGTGGGGGGAAGGAGTGAATTACCATGGGATATTGTTTACAATCATGGAAGTTGTTAATTATAAAAAATATTTACTTCTACATTAAAAAAATGAAGAATCTGGAAGGCCCCTGACTCAGTGGAAGCTTTGTGTGACCGTTGAACGTCTGGAACCCTGGCTCCTGAGGCATTGCTCACTCAAGAGCTAAGAATGGCTCCTGTGCTCTCAAAGACACTCCCAGTTTCCCATGTCACCATGCCAGTGTGACTTTATTTTGATTCTGACAACTTTGTCCCTCATCTGCAAACAATAGTCTCTGATGACATCACTGATTAACCGTCTGGTGGTTTGATTGTGAATGTTTCTTGTTGCTGAGCTGAGATCTATATCAAATTGATCTGATATGATCTCATGCTGAAGTTGGGGTGGAGACAGATGTCAAGGAGTCAGTATCAGTAAAACTCTCTATGGACAGTTTTCAGCAGCTAAGAGGTATAGAAGGAGTGGTCCTCAGATTAGGTCTATGTGGAGTCCATTCTTATTTTTAATTCTTTCTTTCCTGTGGGTAATGTCTTAACATGTCAAAAATATTGCTCAGGCTCATTTGTTAGAAATTGTACTTCTGGGGCTGGAGAGATGGCTCAGTGGTTAAGGTGCTTCCCTGCAATGTCTAATTACATGGGTCTAATTCCCCAGAACCTATGTAAAGACAGATGCACAAAGTGGTGTATGCATCTGGAGAGGCCCTGGCACACCCATTCATTCTCTCTTTCTGCTTGCAAATAAATCAGTCAATAACATATTTTTAAAAGGAAATTGTACTTCTGGTCTACAGTCATACCATCCTGAACACGACCTCTTCTGATCTTGGAAGCTAAGCAGGACCAGGCCTGGTTAGTACTTGGATGAGAGAAATTGTACTTCTGCAGAATGTTAACGGACAACACTTGCATATGTTTACAAATAATCAATATGAGCAAATATTTTTAATTTTTGAAGTTAATTCATTTTTTATTTACAACTTCCATAATTATACACAATAAACCATGGTAATTTCCCCCTCCCACTTTCCCTTTTTCAATTCCACATACCAACATATGCCCACCCCCTCTCAATTAGTCTCTCTTTTATCTCTGATGTCATCATCTTTTCCTCCTATTATGATAGTCTTGTGTAGGTAGTGTCAGGCACTGTGAAGTCATGGATATCCAGGTCATTTTGTGTCTGGAGGGAGCACGTTATAAGGAGTCCTACCCTTCCTTTGGCTCTTACATTCTTTCCGCCACCTCTTCCACAGTGGAGCCTTGTAAGGTGTGATAGAGAAGTTTCAGTGCTGAGCACTGCTCTATCACTTCTTCTCAGCACTGTGGTGCCTTATGAGCAAATATTTTTTAAAAGCTAGTTTGAGAATCAGGTACTTACTTATAGCTTGTGAACTAAAGTTCCTGAGAATCAGCTATACCTTCAAGTGTCCTGCCAGGCCCATGAACTGGTTAGTATTTCAATGACTGGAGGGAGGTTGAAATGTTATAGACCCACAGCCAGTTAGCCTTAGCTGTCTGCCTTTCATGGCCACTTATCAGCCTGTGTCTGACCTAACACCCTGTGGCTATTAAATAACCCCTTTTGAAAGGTATGATCAGAACCTTTAACTCCACAAACCTAAAAACTAAGCATGCCAACAGATAGCTCCTGACACCCAGCACAGAGATCCCCCCACCCTACTTTGCTGTAACCCACCCACCGGGTGTTTCTACCAATTATTTGAGCAGTGCCTTGATTGAGGACTCTTTATTCTGTGACTATAGAAACTACATGAACTACTTTGGACCATGAATGTTGTGGTAATTCTAATCTCGGTTCCCAGGCCAGGGTCACTCATATTTGACTCAAGAATAAACTACCACCTTTTCCGTTTGAGGAGAGAACCACTGTGTTTTGTTTTGTTTTGTTTTGCTTTCATTAACAGCTATGATGCCCAGACTTGGGACCCCCAAGGACAATCAACTTTTCACCACAGGAGCTGCTGGTTTGGTGTTTAGGCACCATTACAGGGCCATTTGTGTCCTACTGTGCCACATTTTGGTTGATGGTCCAGGTTTATTCTGAACTGTTTTTTTTTTTTAATTTTATTTAGGATCTTGTCTGTTCATTTTGTCTGCTTAGAAAGCATTTTGGTTTCTGACTGTTCAGTTTGGTAATTTGCTAGCAATCATCTCTCTTCTCCTGCTATCTCCAATATCTATTTTAAAAATGTTTATTTATTTGCAAGCCGAGAGAGATAAAAGAGAGACAGAAAGAGAGAATGGGTGCACCAGGGCCTCCAGCTGCTGTAAACGAACTCCATATACATGCGCCACTTCGTGCACCTGGCTTTATGTGTGTACTGGGGAACTGAACCTGGGTTGTTAGGCTCTGCAGGCAAGCACCTTAACTGCTAAGCCATCTCTCCAGCCCATCTTCAATATTTAATACAAGAAAGGAGGAAATGTTGGGAGGAAAACTGCCTTTCGGTACTCCAGCTGGATTTATGTTTGATAACTATGTTGATTTAACTTGCAGAACTTAAAAAAAGAGAGAAATGATAAAATTAGTAATTTAGAAATTAATTAATAAGAGCTCTAAAAACTACCCCTAGGTTAAAAGGGGATATTAAAAATAAGTAGCAAAAGTAATGAGAAAAATTTTACATATGATGTCAGAACTAAAGATAAATTCTAAGAAATCGAACCATTCTCACCCCCTACTCTCATCCATCCTTCTCTGACCTTTTTCTCCTTTATCTATAGAGAGAACAAATTTTATATCCAAGGAAAGTATTGTCATGACCTTTTTTTAATGAATAATCCTCAGAGTAAAAAAGATATCTTATACCAGCATTGGGGGTGTAGTTCAGTTGGTAGAGTTTTGCCTAGCCTTAGGTTCAAAACCCAACACTACAGAAACCAGGTATAATGATGCACACTTATAATTCCAAACAGAATGAAAAAAAAAGACTAAATTATCAAGTCTTCAAAATAATAACTAATATCTTCAAACTAATAACTAAGATAAAGTTTTAAAAGTTGTAGCATTAAGATATAAAGACTCTAAAAGCCCTATGAAATAACTCAAACTTGTAATAACCTTAATATCACTGTAACTAGATTTAATCTTGGTAGAGATACCCAAAGAATTGTGTTAACTCCTCTTACCCAAAACATCAGCACCTAGTGATATCAATATCCCTGGAGCTTTATAACTCAAGAGCTAATATTTCTTAAATAAGTTTTTAATATACCAGTTAAAGTCATGATACACTTAGGAAAGCAAGACCACATATCTGGGAAAATTTAGCAGCACCAGCACACACACTTAAAGGAGCCTTAAATTTTTCTTCAGACAATTTTCTAAGTAGTCAAAAACATGGAAAGATAAACAGAAAGCATAAGTATTTAATCTTAATAAAACGCAAATCTTGATATTATTACAATGTACATAAACACAAAATTATATATTAAAATATCCAATGCTATGACATTGTTTACAATAAAATGCTTTATTTATTAGCAGTCATCCTGAGGAAAAATTAGCCCATGTCAACACTGACAAAACACATATATATTTCACATGGAGCAAAGCCTAGAAATTGCACAACAGTATATATTTACATAGGACAATACTAAAATTAATCTTTTAAATTTATATTGAAAAAAATCAGTGTAGACATCTTAGCCTGCATACTGTAGTCAACACAGACCACTGGGACTCAGTGGAAGTGAACAGCCAGGCCTGCATTCACCGACCACTAAAATCCCTGTTCATGTAGACTTCTGGGACCTGGCAGAAGCAGGCAGCCAGGTTGGCATGCCATGTTCCATGTAGACTTCTGGGACCCAGCAGATTAGGCAGCGTGTATGTGTTTTGCATACAGACCTCCAGAACCCCAGTGGGGGTGGGGAGCAGCCAGAGGACTGGGCACCCTCCTGTACACAGACCTTCAGGACATGCTGGAAGTATACAGCCCATCATGAGAGCCCCAGCTCCTGAAGACCTCCAGAACGTGGCAGAAGTAAGCAGCCAGGCCTGAGTGACCTACAGAATAACTCACAGCTGTGGTGGTTACCTGCACAAGATTTAACCCGTCAATATTTCATCCTAGATGAGGGAGCGGTCTATGATGAGACCTCAAACCGTCTAGAAAAGATCGTGGCAATGAGATGATTGTTGGGGGAGGGGAGTGATGTTCTTTAGTTGTATACACACTGGCTGGGTTTTCTTGTTCTCCAGTAAATGATCTCTCACCCGTGATCATGCACATCCTCAATTAACTCAGTGGGTCAAAAACAAAGAGACAGAAAGACAATGTGCTAAAGTAGGATGAGGACCCAATGGGAAGATAAGTTTTAATGAGGGAGGGGAAGTGAGAAGGTAATTTAGAGGATTGGGATGAAAATGTATGAAAGCATCATTTAAAAAAAAATCCTGACACGGCATGTCATCAATAGGCAAAACCTTGCCAACTATCAAATTTCAGAGTCTGAAGACAAAGTTGAAAAAAAAATAATTTACACAGATACAGACTGAGAAAAACAATCAAGGAATATGAACAGTATTTCCAAGAATTTGGGGATGCATTCATCAGACCAAACCTTAGAACACACAGGATAGAAGACAGAGTTGAAATAAAAATCTCAAGAAATTGAAGGATTATTTAATGAAATCATAGCCCAAGATTTCCTAAAACTACAGAGAGAAGTCAACATGTGAACACACAAAACATTGATAATCCCATGCATACAGGACGAGAAGACTCCCCCCCAATACATCATAGTCAAGACATCACAAGAACAAAGCAAAGACATGATATCAAAAGTATGTAAAGGGGAAATTCCAACTCAAATACAAAGGCAAGAACATCAGAACAGCTTCAGATCTTTCCTTAGCCACCCTGACAGCCAGAAAAGCATAGAACAATCTATGTCAGAGCCTGAAAGTAAACAACTTTCAAGTATTCATGCTATATCCAGCAAAATTATCTTTCAGAATTGAAGGAAAGACAAACAAATTAAGACAAGTGATGACATGACAGGCAATCTAGCACTAAGGAAAATTCTTAAAGGACTTCTGTATAAATAATAAAAATAGTCTCATGCATGTGAATGTGTGGGGGAGTATCCACCAAGAAAGGAACGGGGGAACAAAGAAAACTCAGAAATTAATCAACCATGTTTAATACAGCTAGCCAGCGTATCTCTGAACACCAACAACCCAGCCAACCAGAACTACATCCAACAAAATATGGAACACTCCCAGTAATAACTTTAAATGCAAATGACCTTAACTCACATGAAAAAAAAAAAAGATGTAGACTACCGGGCTGGATGAAAAACAAGATCCAACTATTATGTTTTCTTTGAGAAACTCACATAGCTAGGAAAGACATCCACAACAGATGCAAAGCAACCTACCAAGGAAACTGCAACAGAAAACAAGGAGGTGTGGCTATTCCTATGTTTAATAAAATAACTTTCAAACCAGAACTAGTTAAAAAAGGCAAGGAGAAACAGTACACCTTAATAAAAGGGACAATATCACAATTGTAAACATTTATGCACTTCCTTCCTCTCTGCTTATGAGAAAGTATGTTGCCCTGCTGTCTGCACCTATCATGCTTTTTCTACCATGATGAAGCTTCCCCTTGAAACTGTTAGCTGAAAGAAACCCTTTCCTTCCATAAGGTGCTTCTGGTTGGGTATTTTTTTTTCCCCTCTGCAATGAGAAAGTAACTGCTACAGAAAATTTATATCAACAAGTGGGACCATGGCTGCAATCAACTTGGCCATGTAGTTTTTAATATGTAGAAGCTTATTTGTGGCAGGAATGTGGGAAGACTTGAGACTTTAGAATAGAGAAGTTTTATGATGCGATAAACAAGCAGTGCTTAGTAGGCCATCCTGGTGAGAGTGTGAAAGGCCAAAACTCAGAAAGAAGTGTGAACTGTGGAGGCTTGGCTTACAAGGTTTCAGAGGGGAAAAAGACTTTTTCTAGGGGAACTGAGCTAGAGGCAATTCAGGTGACATTCTACCAAAGAGACCGGCCGCATTCTGCTCATGCCCAGAAAACCTTAACGAAGTTGAGTTTGAAAGTAATGGACTGGTATGCTTGGTGGAGGAAAGTGCCAAGCAGAAGGATATGAAAGATGTAAAGCTCACAGAAAAAAAAAGAAAAAAGTGAACAAGTTTCAGGTCCCAAGCCCAGAGACTTACCTCCACCTTATTGATTACTACCATTGAGGATGGGCCAACTGCTCTGCCTTGCGATCAGATGTGAAACCCAACTCATTGAAGGCTCAAGGCTCTTAGGACTGCAAATTTTTCTGAAGGAAGAATGCTAAAGGTGCTCCTGTTCCCCAAGGTCAGGCCTCATCTACACCTAGTACAGAGGTCTAGTACAATATCTTGGTAGTATTTCTCCTGTGTTTGTGTGCCCAATTATGGCACTGCCCTGGAATTACAGGTACTGATTTTTGGATTTGTTTGCCTGAGTGGGCGGAGCCTGAAAGAAAGAAAATTAACACTTTGATTCATGTAACTGAGAGGAAACCCACTGCTTCTGCTTCTATGGGTGGGCATTCATCTGGTGCTTTTAATGAACAGCAAAAAAAGCAATACGTGATTTCAATGGGGAGTCAGCATGCCAGACAAGAATTGAGTGAGGGACAAGGAACTCTGATTCCAAAGAATTCTTTAAATATTTGTTTAAAGGAAGGGATTTGTAGGCTTGGCTGGTTGGACTCTGCTGATTGAGAATGCTTGCGTACGTGCACGCGCACGCACGCACACACACACACACACACACACACACACAGACACACACACACACCATTCACAGCTGATATCATTCTAAGGCTACCTGTTGCTTTCAACATTCCTGTGATCAACTTGTGTTACTTTTCACATGTTCATTGCTTTCAACAGTGTGGTCAACACATCTCACATACACATTGTTGTGGGTCAGGAACACAACCAGGTCATTGAGAAAGTAGGGTAAAAGGGAATAGCTTAAGGTAAGCTTGTTTGACATTCCTTGTCAATACTGGTCATCTGTGCTGTTCAGGTCCAAGAGCAACTAAAGTAGAGGAAACCCAACTATTATTTAAAATTTTTTATTTATTTATATTGTTATTTGTTTATTTGAGAGAGAGGGAGAGAGAGAGAGGAAGAGGGAGCTAGAGAGAGAGAGAGAATGGGAACACCAGGGCCTCTAGCCACTGCAAATGAATTTTGTATCAATGTGTCACCTTGTGCATCTGGCTTATGTGGGTGCTGAGGAATCAAACCTGGATCCTTAGGCTTTGCAAGCATGTGTCTTAACCACTAAGTCATCTCTCTGGCCCTGAATTTTTATCTTTATTTATCTATTTTCAAGGAGAGAGAGAGAGAGAGAGAGAGAATGAGAATGAATGGGCATACCAAAGCCTCTAGCCACTGCAAATGAACTCCACATGCATGCAAAACTTTATGCACCTGGCTTTCTGTGGGTACCAGCAAATCTAACCTGGGTTGTTAAGCTTTTCAGGCAAGCGCCTTAGCCTCTGAGCCATTACTCCATCCCCTAATTATGTTATTTGAAGCAAACTAAGTATTAACTTTAGGGCATAGTTACAAGACAGGAACTTAGCAGAAAAAGCATCTCTGTAAATAGTTTCAGCCAAGTTATTCGTAAGGTCCATAAGCAGTATTTCCACAGTTCTTTCCCATAGCTGATTCTCAGTTTATTTCCATGGTTTATTCTCATCGTTCCCAGATTGCTGTCTTTGGAGTCAAGGAGATACAGGGAATAGAGGCTCCTGGAGTACACTACGGTCCTGTGGTGCCACTGAAGCTAGGCAGTACGAGACAAGAGTTGAAGGACTTGCAAGGAGTGGGGCCACTGCATGAAGCTGTGAAGATGGCTCATAGGTTGTGGTGGAGACCACGTGGTTTTGAAGATTCTACAACTGTGGGATGACCTCCCAGGGAAGTGCTGGTTTTGAGAGGATTCTTCTCAGGAGAGGAGCTGCACACAGTACAGGTGGAAGGGTGGAGCAGCCCAAGCCTGTTGGGTTCCAGTTTATTTCATCACAAGTCTCAGATACTGGACATAAGCTCTGCTGAATTTCATGTCTGCTCTGGTGTGTTTGTGTGTGTGCGTGTGTGTGTGTGTGCGCACATGCATGTATTTGGTTTTTCAAGGAGGTAGGGTCTTGCTTTAGCCCAGGCTGACCTGGAATTCTCTATGTATAATGTTTACACGCAAGCCCTCAGTGACCCACTTTTTGCTTCCAGGCTATTTCTAAAATTTCCATTACCTCCCCAAATAGTTCCACTAGCTTGGGACTAAGACTTTATCACATTAGTCTGTGGAGGGGGGGACATTTCATATTCAAACCATATCATATATTAAAATATATATTTTGTTCCTGTGAAATGATTTCATCTGTGAGTATCTCCTGTAGAAAAACACTCACCAGGACTGAGAGTAAAGGATGTATGAGGTTGCTCATCACAGCACTGTCTGGAATTTAACGCCGCAAGCAAGTTAAATTATTATTAATAGTAGACTTATTAACTACCTAATGTTAAATAATGACATAAAGTTATTGTGTAAAACTCCACCAAAGCTAATAGGAATAGATGGAATTAATTGTATTAATATGGAAAGACTATTAACATATACTGTAGAGAAAGAAAGTTGTAGAACTAATAGTACAAAACAAAAATCATTGGTCTAAAAGAAAACAAAAATAAAGTTATATATATATATATGTATGTATATGTATGTATGTATGTGTATATATGTATATATGTATACACACACACACACACACACACATATATGTACATAATCACATAGAAAAAGTCCAGAAGGAATGGATGTCAATTTGGTATGAACAGTTATTTCTGGATCAGAGGAAGAATATTGGACTTGGTGCCTGTGGTCAAAATGTGCTTTACTGAATATTTATTATTACTTTGCAAATGCATGCACTCATCCATGGATGAACGGATAAAGACAGTTTGGTATAGATACAACTTTTCTCAGTCATAAAGAGTGGAACTGTGCCATTTGCAGGAGATTGTCATGTTAAGTGAAATAAGCCAGACTCAGAAAGACAAATGTCACATGTTTGGAGTGGGAGAGAAGGATGTGAAGCCAAAGGGGGACGACTAGGGATGTGGAAGAGGGAGACCGGGAGGGGACTGGAATTAGGGAGCACAGTAGAGGAGGTGAATATGATCAAGGTATGTTACATGCACATATGAAAATTTCATAATGAAGCCTATTATCTTGTACAATTGGTACTTTCTAAAAATGACTGGTTTCAGCACCTAAATGGAGATGAATTACAGTTTCTTTAAAGAAAACATGAGAATCATTAAAACCAAATCAGTCTTTTGTTCGGCACAGTGTGCGCAGGCTGTGGCATTGGCTCTCTGGAAGTGGAATTCTTACAGGATCTCAGTGGACCCTGTCACATCCTCCCTCATCTCGGGCCCAAGCGGTATTTAATTTGGCTCAAGGACCATCAAGCCAATACTTGAGAGGATCAGAAACAGTCTTGTAATTGTCTTGATTTTAGCAAAAAGTCAAGTGTGATGCAGGAGGCAGATAGCACTTGACTTTTGCACAGTGCTCTTCACAGGGGTTCTTGGCCTGTGATGTGTGTTCTGGGAAGGCTGGTAAGTAATTGAGCCATGGCTTGCTTGTTCAGCTCCCTGAAGGCTGGCCTATGCTGTGAGGCATTGGAGGGCACTCTGCAGGCTGTGGGTTTGTGGGAGCCAAGTTTTTACCTGGTCTCCAGAAGGGCTTTGATGGCAGAGAGATCAGGAGAGAACCTCGCTGGTTCTTAGCAAGCCTTCTGGGCCAGCATCCTTATTGCTCCTTTCATGGAAATGTCATCCTGGTTTCTTTCTGTCTGGTTGCTATGGTGTAAATGCATGTCTTCCACAGACTCAGGTGTTGAAACTAAACTTGTAACTTGGGTCTCCAGCCATTGGCTGGAGGAGGTATCACCAGAGGTCAGATGCTGGGATCCAGCCCAAAGGTGTGTTTGGGGGCAGATCTGATTCCAGCTCAAGCGCGCAGGGGGCAGTCCGTGTGCCGGTGGGTTCTGTGTGTGCTGGTGTTGGTAACTGCTGCTGGTGCTGGTGACGGCTGCTTGGTGGCGTCTCTCTGCTTGTGTTTATGAATGGGAGCCGGCTTCTTCCACCACTGATGTAGCTCCCCCTGGGTCTGTAAGCCTGAAAATAAATCTCCTCCTCCCATAAAAGTGTACGTGGTTGGGTGGTCATCCCAGCAACATGGAACTGACTACTACAGTTACCTCATCCAGAACCTCTGTTTTGTGTGCTTATTTATTTATTTATTTATTTATTGGTTTTTCAAAGCAGGGTCTCACTCTGGCCCAGGCTGACCTGGAATTCACTATGAAGTCTCAGGGTGGCCTTGAACTCACGGCGATCCTCCTACCTCTTGTGTGCTCATTTATTTTTTAAAATATTTTATTTTTACTTATTTATTTGAGTGAGGGTAAGAGGCAGAGAAAGAGAGAGAGAAAGAGACAAAGAGAGAGAGAGAATGGGTGAGCCAGGGCTTCCAGCCACTGCAAGCGAACTCCAGATGCATGCACCACCTTGTGCATCTGGTTTACATGGGTACTAGGGAGTTGAACAAAGGTCCTTTGGCTTTGCAGGCAAGTGCCTTAACCACTAAGCCATCTCTCCAGCCCTTGTGTGCTCATTTATTAATGGGATAGATACTTATCTTTTTGAGAGCAGAGAATATTGGCTGCTTTGGTCAACTAATGTAATTAATTCTTTTTGCCTGGCATGGTGGTGCATGCCTTTATTCCCAGCACTCTGGAGGCAGAGATTGGAGGATTGCCATAAGTTCAAGGCCACCCTGAAAATACAGAGAGAATCCCAGGTCAACCTGGGCTAGAGGAAGACTCTGACTCAAAAAATTTTTTTAGAGAAAGAGAGAGAGAGAGAGAGAGAGAGAGAGAGAGAGAGAGAGAGAGAGGGAAGGAGAGACTTGGTGCACCAGGGCCTCAGCCACTGCAATCAAACTCCAGACACTTGCACCACCTAGTGGTCACATGCAACCTTGCGCTTGCCTCACCTTTGTGCGTCTGGCTTATGTGGGACCTGGAGAGTTGAACCTGGGTTCTTAGACTTTGCAGGCAAGCGCTTCAACGGTTAAGCCATCTCTCCAGCCCAACTGATATAATTTTAAAAGCTTGTTATTGTGTATTTCATACACAGTTGGTGCTTGACAAATAGTTGTGGTGAACTTACCAGTGGGAAGGCAATGAAGGAGGTTCAAACTCAAGGAGGCAGTTGTCTGGGTCCCTGTGGGGAGAAGACCCTTTGAACATCCAAGTTTGGGAGGGAGGGGAGCTCTGAAACGGACAGAGAGGAAGTTGTTTCTGTTTGTTCGTTTTGTGATGCTAGAGAATGAACTCAGGGCCTCACACACACTACCCTACTCCTTAAGCACACCTCAGGCTCTCCCTGGTGGACCTAGGTGCCACTCTTCCACTGAGCCATATCCCCAGCCACAGGAAACTCTAGTTGGAGGTTCAGCTCTTGTTGGCTGGCCAGCACTGAGATTTGAGGTTCAAGAGCCTTGTCCCTGCCGGGTCCTCTCTCCTTCTCTTACCCTTCCTTCTGCCTCATAACCTTCTTTGAGTTTGATTAGTCCGGATGGTTCACAGAACTCAGACAAACACTGAATTTACTGGTGATTAGGTTACTAGGAGATGTGATGTAGATGAAAGTAATTCACAGGGCAAGGGGCACAGAGCTCTTGTGCATGCGAAACAATCTGTTTTTATGGACTTTTATGGAAGCTTTGTTATATTGGCATGATTGGCCACTGGTGATCAACTCAACTTTCAGTAGTTCTTTCCTCCCTAGAGCTGGGGCTGAGATGGAAATTCTAATCCTCTCTGACACTGGGGTTCACCTGGCAACCACCCTTTATCCCAAGGCTGCTCAGGGGTTCACCAAAACTCACAGCATTAGAATAAAGACAATCCTACCACCCAGGAACTGCCAAGGTGTTTAGATACTCTGTGTCTGATGCTCCTGTCACTCAGAGGAAATTTACAAAGATCTTAAATTCTCTGTGTCAGGAACCAGAAACCAAAGACAACTACACTCCAACAAAAGATTATTATAGCATCTATTTCTACAAAGAGATTAGAAGCTTTGTGTCAGGACAGAAAAAGAAGTGATTATATATCTTTCTTATAGTTTTACATGATGTCTTCTTTAATTAGATGAATGAGAAAAGCCCTAGAGATTCACTGTGAATTACAACACAGTTCTTTTTTTTTAAAAAAAATTAATATTTATTTATTTATTTATTTGAGAGGGAGAAAGAAGCAGAGGGAAAGAGAGAGAGAAGGAGAGGGAGAGGGGGAGAGAGAGAGGGAGAGAGAGAGTGAGAGAGAGAATAGGTATGTCAGGGCCTCCAGCCACTGTAAACAAACTCCAGATGCATGCACCCCCTTATGCATATGGCTTACTTGGGTCCTGAGAGTCGAACCAGGATTCTCTGGCTTTGCAGGCAAATGCCTTAACCGCTAAGCCATCTCTCCAGCCCACAACACAGTTCTTGCTTTCAGTGAATTCAGTCTTCAATGGGAAAGGCTGAGAGTAGGAGCACAAAACTGAAGGACACTAGGAAAATAAGGCTGGGGAGCCTCAGAGGAGGCCACCTTTGGGCTCTGTCAGAGGACAACGTCCTTTTTAGTGAAGGCTGTGGGGAGAACTGAATGGAAGTGACAGCTGGTTTCCACAGGACATTCTCTGAAGGAAACACTGGGGACTGTCGTCCTTTGGTCCCTTTCTTGTAGCCAACAGCTCTGAAACCCTGTGAGTTCTCAGGTGTGGTCTCCCAGGCTGTGCATCCTGGGCCTATCGTTCCATATACATGTGTTTTCACCCCGAGTTGCTTGGAACCTCAAGGACAGATCACTTTGATGTAGGATTTTGGGGTTCAGGAGGGGGTCCCCAAAATTTACGAACCCCAAGTTTGGGTTCTGTCCTACCTTTAACAAAGAATTGATAAAGACAGGCTAAAATGGATAAGTCATGAAGTGTTGCTTATATTTAGGGAGAAATCACAAAAGTGTGGAGTTTATTTAGGGGAAGTTGGGGTCTAGGAAGGCTAGAACATGGGAGGTGGGAAATACCGTCTCATGCAGAAACTTTGCATAGCTTATAAGGTTCAGATAAGGGAAACTGAAACTTTCAAAGAAAGTCTATAATAGAGCCACAGGCACATGGAGGATAGAATTTAGGAGCTTGGGTAAAGAGATTTAGAAGGAACACACATGGCATCTGCAGTGTGATGTCTTATGGACGGACATTATGGGGGCCAATGGTGAGGCTCAAGGAAGAAGAAGAGGGGACATATCAAAGCACAGAGCAAGAAATTCAGAGGAGAAAGGAGGAACGAAGAGAGCTACACTCGCAGTTACCCTGAGTTTAAGGAACGAAGAGAGCTATACTCGCAGTTACCCTGAGTTTAAGGAAATTTCACAGGTGGCAGGCTGGAGTTGCTGAGAGCACCCATGTGGTAGATCTAGGGTGTGAGGGAAATAGGCACATGGTAGTATCAGAAAACATCATGCATGCAATCAAAAGGAGAAGTTACCCCAAACTGTGAAGCACAGGCAAGCAGAAAAGTTTTTCCTGTCCAAGAAATAGTGTTTATGCTCCTTCCCCACTCCACCCAGCCTGGGCGAGGAGGAAGCCAGATTCACATGTGTCCTTGTGGCTGGAGCAAAGAGAGGTGGGCAGAGCTGAGCAGGGGCAGAAAAGCAGAGTGCGCTGAGCAGAGCTAGTGACAGGAAGAAGACAGCAGCCTGCGTAAGCCAGAGGAAGAGCAGATTGGTTTGTAGATTTGGAGGGCAGATCCCAAAGCCAGCCCACCTGGGCCAATCCACCTGAGCTGGCTCATTAGGCCCATGTCTCTAGGTGGCATGACAGACCGTGGGAAGCAAGGGGTGCTGTAGATCAGTCTTGATCAGACACAGTTGCATTTCCGCCAAGAGTTCTTGTGTCAGGGCGAGGTGTCATGTGGGGTGGCATCTCCTGGTTCTCTCTGGGCATCAATCACTAACTGAAACTGCCTAAAAGGAGCTAGCCTTCTCGTATTCTCTTTCAGCTTCATGCCTTTGAGCCCTGGGTTTTCTCATCAGAAAAGAAAAAAAATGGGACGAGTCAATTTCCAGAATAGGATTGATATGAACGTCAAGTTTAGTGAGGTAACGTATGTTGAAGTGCATCTCCAGCTGGAGACGGTGGAGTCACTACGTGCCATTCAATAGCAGAGGGATCTGGAGTGAGAAGTTAGAACCTCAAGATGGCTAGAACTTGGAATGCGACTTAGTGGGTTAAACCCCTGACACTGGGGGTAAAAAACTTGAACCACATCAACCACTACCACCACAGCAAAAAAAAAAAAAAAAGCCATCTCATATTGTCTGCAGGGCATGGTGACACATACCTATAATCCCAGCTTTCAGGAAACCTGGACCAATCTTCCAGGCCAGCCAGAATTACCTAACACGGCTGAGTGTGTCTGTGTGTATGTGTGTGTGTGTGTGTGTGTAGTGTGTATAGCTGTGTGTGTAGTGTGTGTATAGTGTATGTATGTAGTGGTGTATGTATAGTGTATATGTGTTTATAGTATGTGTGTGTAGTGTGTGTATAGTGTATGTATGTAGTATGTATGTACAGACGCATGTGTGTAGTGTGTATATGTGTGTCTAGTATGTGTGTGTCCTTATAACCTTCAGAATGACTTCATTGGAGTTAGTGTTTTAAGATGTGGAGTGAGGTCACATTTTTAAAGTCTAGTCCAGTTGTCTGGCGTCCCCGTAAGGGACAGAGACACACTGCTGCTTATGTTGCCCTGCGGTCAGCTGCCGTCGCAGCAGCAGAACTGGAGTCCAGTGTCATCCCTCTATCTGATCAGTCAGCCCTCTCTCACCTCCTACTCAGGTGTGCTGATCTTTCGCTGACGCAGCCCCCTAAGTCCAGACCAATCGGCCCTCTCTCAGACCCTCTGGTGTCTGAGGGTAAAGCCCACACTAGTAAGGTTATGAACAGATGCTCACCAGGTAGGCAAGGCCTTTTCGTCACCTCTCCTGAATTTCCAGGTCCCCTTCCCCACCTCGCCCCTGCTGCGCCAACAGGGTGTGTGACCTTTAGCCCTGCTCCCGCTAGGTTCCCTACCCACTCCTATTGTTCACATGGCAGCAGCTCTCGGCACTTTTTCCTCTCCTTTTCCCTGAATAAATGTAGTCATTTAATAATTATCCTTCTTGGGCTGAAGAGATGGCTAAGCAGTTAAGGTGTTTGTCTGCGAAGCCAAAGGACCTAGGTTCGATTCCCCAGGACCCATATAAGCCAGATGCAGAAGGGGCACATGCGTCTGAAGTTCCTTTGCAGTGGCTGGAGGCTCTGGTATGCCCATTCTCTCTCTGTCTGTCTGTCTCTCCTCTCTCTCTCTCTCACTGCTTGCAAATAAATAAATTAAAATTAAAAAAATTATCCTTCTCAATCTTGTTTTATTCCAATTCTTTGGTTAAAAACAGGCACAAACTCAGGGTTGGACATTTAAGGACTCTTTCTGAACGCCAAAAACCCCGGTTACAGTAAGAGAGAGAAAGAGAGAGAGAGAAGAAAGAGAGAGAGAGAGAGACATTGGATTTCAAACCACTTAAAGGAGTTTTTGATGGTCCAGGGGTCCTTAACTTTGTGGTGCCATAGAAGCCTAGAGTGTAGGCCACACACCCCCTTCACTGACCGGAAGTGCCAAACACAGGAGGTAAAAGACACAGAATGAACAAGTTAAGTTGTATTGAACTATACTTGCCAGCACATTAAAATGCAACAGAACAACAGATCTGTGTCTTTATTAATACATTGCAATGGTGAGTCTGAGCAGGCACCATAATCTCAAAGTAAAGGAATGTGGTGTCCACCTGAACTGTGCTGTGACGTGCAAATGCTGCGTCTGTTGGGACAGCAAAGTCACAGAGATAATTGCTGACGATACTGAGCAAAAGCTGGATTTCAATTACAGGTTAGTGAATGCAAACGGGTCATTTTTCAGCCAGGCTCACTGACTGGGTTCTATCGACAGGCCCCTGTGGGAGCCTTTGAAATCCAAGGTAAGCTTCTTTCTCAGGCTCCAGCTCAGGCCCTCCTGCCTCTCCCCATCTCTCTTGCTCTCTTATCCTTTGCGACTTATACCCTGGTCTCTTGGGCTTCTGAAAGTGCCTCTGTGAGAATGTCAAATTCTTTCTAAGTTAGGGTGTTTTTAAATTCAGTATTTCAATTTACGTATTTGCAAATAGAGAGAGACAGAAGAGATAGAAAAGAGACAAAGAGGACTTCCGGTCAAGATGGCGGCATAGGAACCACGCCTAAGCAGCCTAGGGGAGAAAAAGCCAAAGAAAACCCAGCAAAATACACAAGGGAGGTGTATAAGAGATTAAAACAGCAGCGGAGAAGTAGGAGATATCCAGAGCCCACACGGGCAGGCCGAAGCAGCTCCGGCAGCGGCAGCTCGGGACCCGGTAGCGGCAGCTCGGGTTCCGGCAGCGGCAGCTCAGGACCCGGTAGCGGCGACTTGGGCTCCGGCTGCGGCACCTCGGGACCCGGTAGCGGCGATTCAGACTCTGGCAGCGGCAGCGGCAGCACGGGCACCGGCAGCTGCATCACGGGCTCCGGCAGTGGCGACTCGGGATCCAACAGCGGCGGCTCAGACCTGGGCAGCGGAAGCGGCGGTGGAAGCCGGAAGCGGCGGTGGAAGCCGTGACTCCAGCCCCAAAAACACCATCAGCTGCTCCGGTACCGGCCACAGCGGCTTCAGGGCAGCGAATCCAGCAGCGGAGGCTCCAGCGGCTTCAGCGGCAGAGGCGGATTCCGCAGCGGCAGCACCAGCGGATCAGAGGCGGAGGACCCAGCAGCGGCAGCTCCAGCGGATCAGCGGGGGCAGACCCAGCAGCGGCATCTCCAGTGGCGGATCCAGCAGCAGTGGTCCCAGCAGCGGCAGCTCCAGCGGCAGCAGCGGGGATACAGCATCAGGGGCGCCAATCTGCAGGGCCACAGTTGCCAGGCTTGGTTTGCTCCACAGGAAAAGCCAGTACCCAGTTCCAGAAAGCAGAACAGCGGCCCAACATCCCAGCCAGCAACTTGACTGAGACCAAAAGCATCCAAAGAGGTAACTGGGATTGAACCAGGGAAGGGTCTCACCTGGTCACAAGCTGACTTGGATCCCTCAACAGACCAGAAATCTTAACTTCTTTTGTTGATAGAGGATCTGGTTTTTATAATACCTAATCTTGCATAAATGCTCAGTGCTGTTCTTGACTGAATGTGTATAGGGTTTAGTTAAATTTTAGAATATACCTGTATTTTATTCTACTCAACCTATTTGAATACCCCCATAGCAGGCAAACTTAACCCCTAGGACCACGTGTCTAGATACTCTGAGAGTGGTAAGAGCCACACCTAACATCTTAATCTCCTACATAGAAGATATACAATATCAGATCAATAGATACAGCAAAGGATACCCAGCGAACTGGAAAATCTAAGCAGTAACTTAATCCAAGATGCAAAAATATATACATTATAACACAAGAAACACCAAAAACCAAGGCAATATAAATCCACCAAAAAGCATCAATGCTTCAGAAATGACCTCTAGTGAAAACGAGTTAGAGAAAATGCCTGAGAAAGATTTCAAAAGAATGATTGTAAATATGTTCAATGAACTCAAAGAAGAAATCAAAGGAATCAGAGAAGATACAGGACACCAATTTAACGAAATAAAGAAATCAATACAAGACATAAATAAGGAAATAGAAATAATGAAGAAAAACCAGTCAGAATTACTAGCAATGAAGAACACAGTTAATGAAATAAAAAACTCTGTAGAAAATCTCACCAGTAGAATGGATGAAGGAGAGGACAGAATATCTAAGCTAGAAGACCAGGTGGCAGATCTAATACAATCCAACAAAGAGAAAGACAAACTAATAGAAAAGTATGAATGGGAATTTCAAGATATTCGGGACACTATGAAAAGATCAAATATAAGAATTCAGGGTATAGTAGAAGGAGAAGAATTTCAATCCAAAGGTATAGTAGGCATCTTCAACAAAATCATAGAAGAAAACTTCCCCCAAATTGGGAAAGAGGTGCCAATGCAGATACAGGAAGCATTTAGAACACCAGCCAGACAAAACCTGGAAAGAACCTCTCCTCGCCATATTATAATCAAACTACCAAACACACAATCCAAAGAAAAAATATTGAAAGCAGTTAGAGAGAAAAATCAAGTTACCTACAAAGGCAAGCCCATCAGGATCACAGCAGATTACTCAACACAAACTTTCAAAGCCAGAAGGGCTTGGAGTGAAGTATTCCAAACTCTGAAAGATAACAACTGTCAACCAAGACTACTTTATCCTGCAAAACTATCCATTCAAATAGATGGAGAAATAAGGACATTCCATGACAAAAGCAGGCTAAAGGAGTATTTGAAGACAAAACCAGCTCTACACAAAATACTTGAAAGAATCCTCCATGCCGAAGAGAAAGAAAAACACACATATAAGGAACCTGGAAAACAGCAAACAACACTCAAATACTAGTTAATATAAGAGAGCAAAGGTAGAACCAGAACCACAAAAAAAAAAAAAAAATGGCAAGCATAAATACACATCTTTCAATAATATCTCTTAATATCAATGGCCTCAATGCTCCAACCAAAAGACATAGATTTGCAGACTGGGTTAAAAAGCAGGACCCTACAATTTGTTGTCTCCAAGAAACTCACCTTTCTACAAAGGATGGACATTATCTTAGGGTGAAAGGTTGGAAAACGGTGTTTCAAGCAAATGGACCCAGAAAGCAAGCAGGGGTTGCTATCCTAATAGCTGACAAGGCAGACTTCACTCCAACATTAGTCAAGAAAGATAAGGAAGGTCACTTTATATTGATTAAGGGCACACTCCAACAGGAGGACATTACAATCCTAAACATATATGCACCTAACATGGGGGCTCCCAAATTCATCAAACAAACACTGTTAGAACTAAGGTCACAGATAACACCAAACACAGTGGTAGTTGGTGACTTTAACACCCCACTCTCATCAATTGACAGGTCATCCCGGGAAAAAATAAACAGAGAGGCATCTGGACTAAACGAGGTCATAGAAGGAATGGACCTAACAGACATATACAGGACATTTCATCCAAATGCTGCAGAATATACATTCTTTTCAGCAGCACATGGATCATTCTCTAAAATAGACCATATATTAGGACACAAAGCAAATCTTAACAAATTCAGGAAAATTGAAATAATTCCTTGCATTCTATCTGACCACAATGGAATCAAACTACAAATCAATAGCAAGAAAGGATATAGAGCATACACAAAATCATGGAAACTAAATACATTACTAAATGATGAATGGGTCAATGAAGAAATCAAGAAGGAAATCAAAAAATTTATAGAGTCGAACAATAATGAGAACACAACATACCAAAATCTCTGGGACACAATGAAGGCAGTTCTAAGAGGTAAATTTATAGCTTTAAGTGCCTATATTAAGAAATTAGAAAGGTCGCAAATAAATGACCTAATGCTTCACCTTAAAGCCTTGGAAAAAGAAGAACAAGGCAAACCAAAAATCAGTAGACGGGAAGAAATAATAAAGATTAGGGCAGAAATTAATGAAATAGAAACCAAAAAAACAATACAAAGAATTAATGAAACAAAGAGCTGGTTCTTTGAAAGGATAAACAAGATTGATAAACCCTTAGCAAATCTGACCAAAAGAAAGAGAGAAGAGACACAAATTAATAAAATTAGAGATGAAAAAGGTAACATCACGACAGATGCCAGAGAAATTCAAAAAATCATAGGGACATATTATAAAAACATATACTCCACAAAGTATGAAAATCTGAAAGAAATGGATGATTTCCTTGATTTATATGACCTACCTAAATTAAATCAAGATGAGATTAATCACTTAAATAGACCTATAACAAGCATGGAGATCCTAACAGTTATCAAAAATCTCCCAACTAAAAAAAGCCCAGGCCCAGATGGATTCACTGCTGAATTTTACCAGACCTTCAGGGAAGAGCTAACACCATTGCTTCTTAAGCTTTTCCATGAAATAGAAAAAGAAGGATTTCTACCAAACTCCTTCTATGAAGCCAGCATCACTCTGATACCAAAACCAGGCAAAGATAGAACAAAAAAGGAAAATTACAGACCAATCTCCCTCATGAACATAGATGCAAAAATTCTCAACAAAATATTGGCAAACAGAATACAAGAATACATTAGAAAGATCATTCACCCTGACCAAGTAGGCTTTATCCCAGAGATGCAGGGATGGTTCAACATACGCAAATCTATAAATGTTATACATTATATAAATGGGTTGAAGGACAAAAATCACATGATCATCTCATTAGACGCAGAGAAAGCATTCGACAAAATCCAACATCCCTTCATGATAAAAGTCCTACAGAGACTGGGAATAGAAGGAACATATCTCAATATAATAAAGGCTATTTATGATAAGCCTACAGCCAACATATTACTAAATGGGGAAAAACTGGATGCTTTTCCACTAAAATCAGGAACAAGACAAGGGTGTCCACTGTCCCCACTTTTATTTAATATAGTTCTGGAAGTCTTAGCCATAGCAATAAGGCAAGAGACATGCATAAAAGGGATACAAATCGGAAAGGAAGAGGTCAAGTTATCATTATTTGCAGATGACATGATTCTATATATAAAGGACCCTAAAGACTCTACTAGCAAACTGTTAGAGCTGATAAAAACCTACAGTCATGTAGCAGGATACAAAATAAGTACACAGAAATCAGTAGCCTTCATATATGCTAACAACAAACACACAGAGGATGAGATCAGAGAATCACTCCCATTCACAATTGCATCAAAAAAAAATAAAGTACCTTGGAATAAACCTTACTAAGGAAGTAAAGAATCTATACAATGAGAACTTTAAAACACTCAAGCGAGAAATTGCAGAAGACACTAGGAAGTGGAAAAACATCCCTTGTTCCTGGATTGGAAGAATCAATATTGTGAAAATGGCAATCTTACCAAAAGCAATCTACACATTTAACGCAATCCCCATCAAAATTCCAAAGGCATTCTTCATGGAAATAGAAAAAACAATCCAAAAATTCATTTGGAATCACAAAAAACCTCGAATATCTAAAATAATACTGAGCAACAAAAATAAGGCTGGTGGTATCACCATACCTGATTTTAACCTATACTACAGAGCCATAGTAACAAAAACAGCATGGTACTGGCACAAAAGCAGACTCGTAGATCAATGGAACAGAATAGAGGACCCAAATGTAACCCCATGTAGTTATAGCCACCTGATATTTGATAAAAATGCCAAAAATACTCATTGGAGAAAAGACAGCCTCTTTAGCAAATGGTGTTGGGAAAACTGGATATATATCTGTAGAAGGATGAAAATAGATTCTTCTCTTTCTCCGTGCACAAGAATTAAGTCCAAATGGATTAAGGACCTTAACATCAGACCTGAAACTCTGAAACTGCTAGAGGAAAAAGTAGGGGAAACCCTTCAACATATTGGTCTTGGCAAAGACTTTCTGAATACAACCCCAATTGCTCAGGCAATAAAACCACAGATTAACCACTGGGACCTCATGAAAATACAAAGATTCTGCACTGCAAAGGACACGGTGAAGAAAGCAAAGAGGCAACCTACAGAATGGGAAAAAATCTTCACCAGCTATACATCTGATAGAGGATTAATATCTAAGATATACAAAGAACTCAAGAAGTTAAATAATAAGGAATCAAACAAACCAATCAAAAAATGGGAAATGGAGCTAAATAGAGAATTCTCAAAGGAAGAATTACGAATGGCATATACGCATCTAAAAAAATGTTCTACATCCCTAGTCATCAGGGAAATGCAGATTAAGACTACATTGAGATTCCATCTCACTCCTGTCAGATTGGCTACCATCATGAAAACAAATGATCATAAATGTTGGCGGGGATGTGGAAAAAGAGGAACCCTTCTACATTGTTGGTGGGAATGCAATCTGGTCCAGCCATTGTGGAAATCAGTGTGGAGGTTCCTAAAACAGCTAAAGATTGATCTACCATATGACCCAGCTATAGCTCTCCTAGGCATATATCCTAAGGACTCATCTCATTACCTTAGAGATACTTGCTCAACCATGTTTATTGCTGCTCAATTTATAATAGCTGGGAAATGGAACCAGCCTAGATGTCCCTCAACTGATGAGTGGATAATGAAGATGTGGCACATTTATACAATGGAGTTTTACTCAGCAGTAAAGAGAAATGAAGTTATGAAATTTGCAGAAAAGTGGATGGATCTGGAAAGAATTATACTAAGTGAGGTAACCCAGGCCCAGAAAGCCAAGCGCCACATGTTCTCCCTCATATGTGGATCTTAGCTAGAGATGATTGGGCTTCTGTGTGAGAAGGAAAAAACTCAGTAGCAGAGGCCAGTAAGTTAAAAAAGGAGATAGAAAGGGAAGAGAAAGAAAGGGAGGAGGGCTTTTATTAGGTTGGTATTGTATATATGTAAGTAGAAAGATTGAGATGGGGAGGGGATATGATGGAGAATGGAATTTCAAAGGGGAAAGGGGGGAGGGTAATACCATGGGATTTTTTTTTGTTATCATGGAAAATATTAATAAAAATGGAGAAAAAAAAAAAAAAAAAGAAAAGAGACAAAGAGAATGGGTGTGCTAAGACTCCAGATGCATGTACTACTTTGTGCATCTGGCCCTACGTGGGAATCAAACTCAGGTCCTTAGGCTTTGCAGGTGAGTGCCTTGACTGCCGAGCCGTCTCTCAGTCCTAAGTCAGGGTTTTAACACCTGCTCTTTCTGCCATCTGCGATATTCTTCTAGCCTTTCACCTGGTCCCCCAGCTCTTCATGTCTCAGCTCACTTCCACAGAGCAGCCATCTCTAGCGTCTCCAGCTAGGTATCGATCTTGTTTCTCTTGCTGTGAAACTTAGCGCTTTGCTTCAATACTACTTATGACAGTTTATAATCAAGCATCAAGCACACAGGTAAAAAAAAAAAAATCATATACCCACCCACGAAGACACTGTGCTCTATGAGGACTGGGACATCTGTGTTATAAGCCCAGAGCAGAGACCAGTAAATGATATTAGAATAGACAATGAATGGCAGGCTGAGACTCTTCTAATTGGCTATTGTACTTTTAGCACTTAGCCCCATGCTCTGGCACGATTACTAGGTGCTGATTTAGTGGCAGCGGAGACAATGGAAAACCGCCTGTCTGAATACAAGGTTAAAGCTTGGGGTGAAGCTTGGCCGATGTGCTGGGTCTCAGCCCGGCCCCTACACTTCCCCAAGCCTTGGGTGGCCCACATGGGTCCAGCTGCTTAACTCACTTGACTTTCCTTTACTTATTTATTTATTTTGTTCCATCTGCTGTTTGGCTTCTGGTCTGAGGAGATGAGTCTTCAGCAATCTCCCCGTTGCTGTGGAGCCCTTGGGTTGTGTCACCACCAGCGCAGCCTCCTACTGGGCCTGGTTCCTCCACTCTGGAGTTTTCTCCACGTAGGACTTGGTCTCCTTTGGTCACCTGCTCACTTTTTGTTTCTGAGTTCTTTTGATTTTCAGGCACTGGTGGCCTTTGAGCCTACTCTATTATGTATTCGGGACCTAAGCCATTTTACTGTCTCTAGGTGATGAGACGGAGGGGCTGGTGAGGTGGAGACAGGGGAGTCCTGAGGAAGTGACTAAGCGAAGTGACTGTTCAGGCCACATCCTCTTCCTATCCAGAATGACCGAACGCCCTGGGAGTTCCTACCCTCGTTCACCTGACTCAGTCCTGACCTTTCTCTGCCAAGGAGGAAAGCCAGCCCCGTGAAATTAAAGCAGAAATCCAGTATTCATGAAGCACTGATTACTCATAAATAGAACAGCCTCTTAAAGCATAAAGGGTCAGTATTACAAACGCTTCTGACAAATACGCATCTATCAGAGGAAGAGGATTCCACAGGGAAGTGCAGAACAGCCTGCTACAGGCCCTTCACTATCTGGGACGGGGATTGGACAAGTTGAGATCACCAAGGCCAAAGAATGAGCGGTATGCAACATTCCCGAACCCGTCAGACATCGTGTGCACACACCACGGGGATGGGCTGTATTCGGAAGCACAGTAAACTCCTAAATTATTATTTAGCTCTTTGTAGTTCAAATCCGAGCCACTTTTCAAAAGTGCTAATTAAAGAATTCACAGAGCCTGCTGAGGGCTGATTGGGTACCTGGTGGAATTAAAGGGTTTTCTTACAAACAGTAAATAAACTAGGCATTGTTAGATAAAACATGGCAAACTTGAACTTGGTTATTACTTATCCTTGGCTTATATTTAAGGTTTTTTTTTTATTGTTGTTGTTGTTTGCTTGTTTTTCTTAGTCAAGGTCCTTTGGTGGAAGAACCAAAAAAATACATTTGAGGGCTATAGAGATGGCTTGATCGGTAATGGGTTCAATCCCCAGACGTCACATAAAATGCTGGAAGCCATGGCAGGCTCTGCAGTCCCGCATGCTGACACTGATGATAAGATGGAAGCAGAGACAGGGGATGTCCTGGAAGCGCCAGGCCAGCTCTGCACAAAACAGCGGAATGAGACTCAAACCCACCAGGCAGTACAGTTAGGGTGACTGGACCCCTGAAGGTAAAAAGGGCAGGAACATTTGCACTTGCTAGAAATCAAAAGATGATCTGACTTCCTATCCTCTTGCCTAGTTCCCCAGATCTGTTTTTTCCACAAACAGCCAGGACTCCTCCTGGGAGGGAGCTCTTTCATAGGATTTAACCATTGTGGTTGATCAAGTTCAGCCCCCAGAACTTGGTGCCAGGGCTAACCTTGTCTTGACACAGCCCCTAGCCCTAGCCAACCTGCTGTCCCTCTGGTTCCCCTGAGCCAAAGACAGCCCACTCCCATAAGGTTATAAATACCTTTGCAAGGGGAGGGCAGGCTCTCTGATCACTTGGGAACTTCCAGCTGTGGGTGAGTTTTTCTTTTGGCTGGACCTGAGCTGGTTGAGCCTAGGCCCAAGCCCAGGCCCAGCTAGGAGGGACCCCAGCCCTTCCCAACATGGCTCCTTGAACTTTCTTTTTTCTTTCCACACATTTCCCCCCAGACCCTTCAAGTGGGATCTCTAGCCACATAGGCGCCTTTACTTGGCTCTGTACTCCCTCAATAAATATAATTTACTAATTCATTATCTTTCTCAGTCTTCCTTTTTATTCAATTCTTTGACGAAAATTAGAAATGAACCTACGGTTTGGGGCTCAAGGACTTTTCTGGAACCCTTGGCACCCCGTTACAAAATGAGGTGCGGGAACAAGGACCAACCTGCAAGTTGTCCTTTGACCTCCTCCGTAGCACGGAATGCACGCGCCCACGTCCACACGCACAGACAAGTACACACACAAAATAATAAACTACCCAGAAAACAACTGCATCTGAATAGCCCACTTGTCCCCAGTACTTTTCTTTGTTGTAACCAAAAGCATTCTACCAAAACCCTGTCCATGAATTAAAAATGACATCTTGTACAAACGCAGGGCGAATTTAATCTACCAACTCTGGGTTAATTTCTTCTGCACATATCTGTGTGTAATGCTTCTCAAAGTAAAGACCTCATTTTCTTTTAAACGCTTTCCTTTAAGTGCTTTGTGAGCTAAGGCAAGGCAGCAACGGGCAGCTCCTCTGGCTCAGCAGACAAACCCCGGAACCAGAGCCGGAACCGGAACCAGAACCAGAACCAGAGGTGCTTTACTCCTTCCTCTTGCTGCCAAGGCGCATGCGGAGCTGGCAGAGAAGAGGGCCAGGTGAGAGGGAGTCAGGCAGCTTTGCTAGGCAGTTAGGGTGGCCGGGCCCCTGAAAGTAAGCATCAGGAGCATCTCTGGGCTTGCCCCTGCAGTCTGCTGTTTGTTAGAGATCAGAGAAGAATCTGGCTTCTCCTTACCCCTTGCCTAAAGGAGTTCCCTAGGCCTGTTTTTCTACATCTAAGCCCTTTCCCCGGGAGGGAGGTCTCCTCTCCTAAAATTAAAATCTAATCCTGACATTGTGGTTGGTGCAGTTTAGGCTTGTCATGGCTGGCCTCTTCCTGAGCCGGCCTCCGGCCCAGAGCAGTCAGCTCTCCCTGGCTCACCTGAGCTGGAAGGTAGGGCCCACCATCATAAGGGGAGGGCAGGGTCTCTCTTGGCTGCTCATTCATCACTCCTGAACCTCCAGGTTCTGGTAAGTCTCCCCTCCTCTTGGCCCAGCTGGGCGGAGAGTAGGGAAAAACCCCTGTGACCCCTCTCTACCCCTTCCTGTCCTCCACATGGCGGGATCTTTTCTCTCTAAATCTCTTCCCATGCTTCTCCCAGGCCCACCCCATGGGCTCTCAGACCACAGTGGGTGTATCCATTTTTCCTTCCCTTCCCTTTGTACTTTTCTAAATACATATACAGATTTAGTAATTATCCTTCTCGGTTTGGTTTGCCCAATTCTTTGGTTAAATACAAACATGAACTCAGGGCTTTGGGGTTCCAGGACATTCCTGGATGCCCCACAGGCCCTGAATCACACAGGGAGACACCCAGCTTCCCACAGAGGGAAAGGAGTGGCTCAGCCTACCACACTCTTCCTCCTTACAGCTTCCTGCTGGTTCCTCTCTCCAGTGTTTATCTCTGCAGGCTACTCTGTTCTTTTTCACCATTATTACTGCTGTGGTTATTTAATGGCACGTTCAGCAAGCCTTCCGCTTCCTGTGTAGAAATTGTATCTTACAGCCTGCGCTAGCCAGAGGAGGGAGCGAGCTCTGAGGCTCTTGCATTGCAGCCTTTTCGTCCATTTACTGGGATGCAGGAATAAGCTGCTGGCTCAGCTGCCAGTGCCGTGGAACAGGAGAAGACCGGAGTGTAGTGTCCTGGCGTCCAAGTTGAATGACCTTTCCTTCGGCCCTCTGATTGAAGTTCATCTAGCTACTGAAGGGAGGAACAGAAGAGAGCTTAGTTATAGGCAGGCAGCCAGGGACAAAGGCCCAAGGAGAACATGGGCGCCATCTTGCCTGCCCTGGCAGGACTAGAAGCCACATCGGACTCAGTCTCATCCAAGGTGGCTGCGGGCCACACTCCCCCGCATCCGCTTCCGGCTTCTTCCTGGGCCTAGCCCAGCAGGCCTGGGGAGGGGGAAGATTTACTTCTGCCTTGGTATTTTCCTGTTACTTTCAACATGTGTAATGGGGCTTTGGGTGGGGGTGGGGGTTCAAGAAAAAGTCCTAGAACTCCAAACCCTGGGTTTTTATCTGTTTTAACAAATAATTGGAATAAACACACAGAGAAGGATCGTCTATAAACTACTACGTTTATTCAGGAGAGTGAGAAAGAGTCCCATGAAGCAAGCAAAGGGTGATGGATGTACCCCGTGGTTTGAGAGACCAAGTGGGAGTTGAGCATGGGCCTGGGAGGAGAAACATAAAAAGAGATTGCTGTAAAGGCTAGTGTTTTAAAAAATTAAAAGTTGGGCTGGAGAGATGGCTTAGCAGTTAAGGTCCTTGCCTGTGAAGTCTAAGGACCCAGGTTGAATGCCCCAGTACCCATGTAAGCCAGAGGCACATGGTGGCACATGTAGCTGGAGTTCATTTGCAGTAGCTAGAGGCCCTGACATTCCGTTCTCTCTCCTTTGTTCTCTCTCTCTGCCTCTTTCTCTCTCTCTCTCTCTCAAATAAATAAATTTAAAAAATACTTTAAAAATTAAAAGCCCAGGGGCTGAAGAGATGGCTCAGTGGTTAAGGTGCTTGCCTGCAAAGCCTAATGATCCAGGTTTGATTCTCCAGTACCCACGTAGGCCAGATACACAAGGTAGCACGTGCATCTGGAGTTTGTTTACAGTAAGTAGCTGGAGGCTCTACAGTGTCCATTCAGTCTCTCTCTGTCTGTCTCTCTCTCTCTCTGCATATAAATAAATAAAATCTTTAAAAAATATAAAGGCCATAAAATAATAGAAACAGAATGTCCTTTCCAACTCTGACAGCCAGGCTGCTAGTGCAGGAAGAGGATGGTCTTTCCAGTGTTGGGACCCCCGAGACTCAGGCATGGAGGGATGGACAGCCAAGGAGCCAGAAAAGGATAGAGAGAGTGCCCCCCAGCGAGTGTCTATTTATTTGGGGTTGGGGATTGTCTCTGGAAGAGGTTTGCACACCTGAGTATGGTGGGTAAGCAGATTGGCCTGGGCTGAGAGAGAGAGAGAGAGAGGGAGGGAGGGAGGGAGAGAGAGAGAGAGGGAGAGAGAGAGCTGACTAGATGAGACTGAAGCAGATCCTGAATTCCAGTTCTGAGGCAGCAGGCTGGCGAGGATGTCTTTTAAGATTTTTCTCTTGAGAACCTTTTCCTAACTGCCTACCTAACAATGTTACCTGCTGGACTAGGTCCCTCTCACGTGTATTTTATGCCTGCATGTTTTCTTCTTTTACCATATGTGGGACCTCTCTTTGAGTTCCGAGACCTTTACTTGGTCTTCTCTTACGTCCTGTGAATAGAAGGTGAAGGGGATCTTGGGGCTTAGGCTCTCATACTTTGCCACGTGTGTGTGGCATGCATGCCTTCTATGGAGGCTTTTTTCCTGGGAGATTTCTCTATGAAGGAGGTTCTCCCCTTCTCCCCTCTCCCTTTTCAGCCAGGCAAGAGGGAGAACTCCCTTCTGGCTTGAGTCTTTCAGCTAGCTACCCGCCTCCCCCCACCCACCCGAATCTCAATTCTTCCTAAAATACACCTCATAATTCATGATTTACCTTTCTCAGAGTCCATTATTTTTTTTCCAATTCTTTGCTAATTTAGATAAGGACCCCAAAGTTCAGCTCCATGGGCCTGGAATTTCCTACATCTTAATAGAATTTATTTCCTCCTGGGAGTCCAAAATCCTGCATCATTACCAGCTCCAGTCCCTTCTTGTATTCTAGACTGGTGTTTTCCAGACTGTGGAGTGTTGAGACTTACTAAGAGTGTCATGACCCAGCATTAAAGGAAGATAGAACGGAAGCAGCATGTGTCCTGCACAACACACACATAAACTAAACTGAATCTTGAGTACTGTGCATGTGTGCCCATGATGTTTATATACACTTGCAATGCAGCATGTATTTACTGTTGTGGGTCACAGTTCCAAGCATCTTAGAGCCATTCTAAAGAAAGCAGCGAGTCCCCCCTGCAGGCCCAATTGGGTGACCAGCCCCAACCCCCTGTTGTCTAGTGTTCAGTGTGACCCTTTGTATAAGTTACTTTCCTCCTGGATGTTGTGAACTCAGGTTCCAGCTACAACTGCACCTCCAAGCATCCTGCAGGGCCTACCTACTGATTAGCATTTCAGTGGCTGTGGAGAGGTGGGAGTGTTACAGGTCTACAGCCAAATCAGTCTGGGCTATTTTTAGTTCCTTTTTGGGTCACTTATCAGCTACCCCTGTGCCTGCCCTAAGACCTGTGGCAATTAGATAAATCCTTTCGAAATGTATGAGCAGAACCCCCAGCTCCCACCAACCTTAGAGCTAAGAATGTCATGCAGCATCCGAGCCCTGCAGCACAGATTGCTCTGCTGTAGCCCTCCGCTGGGTGTTTCCACGAAGGTATTTAAAGAGTGCCTTCATTCGATCAGCGACTATAAAAACTTCACAAAATCCTTGCCACAACGGAACGTGGAATTTAGCCTAATCTAAATCTGTGTTTCTGGGTCACAACTACTCATTTGTCTCCAGAATAAACTATCTCTTATTTCCATTGAGATGAGGTCTCTCTCTCTCTGTGTGTGTGTGTGTTTCCATCATCACTGTCACCAAATACCTGAAAGAAGCTGCTTAAGGGAGGAAGAATTTACTGTAGTTTCTGGTTCAAAGGGCACGGATCATCATGGAGGGGAGGAGATGGTGGTGGACGCATGAAGCAGCTGGTCACATCCAGTCCGCAGTCACGATGCAGAGAGACATGAATGCTGCTGCTCAACCAGTTTTCTCTTTCATGTGGTCCAGGTCCCCAGTCCATGGAGCTGCTAGACGTTATGACAAGGCAGTCTTGTTTTGCAGGTCGTTATTTAAGGACAAAGGCCCAAAAGAATATAGATGTTTGCCTGCCTTGGCAAGACTAAAAGAGAACGGCAGTCTGATTCAATGTGGCGATCAGAGATAGCTTTCTGGTCCTCCCAGGACATTTTCATGGTTTTGTTTTTGACCCCCATTGTTGGGATTTTTCTGAGTCCACACTCTGCTCACTGATCCACCAACCAATCAAGGTCCTCCATATGCACGTAAACTTGGCAATGAGGCTCATCCTAACTGGATGGCTAATTTATGTCTCGAAGTTATAAGAAAATAAGATTTGGGCTGGAGAGATGGCTTAGCGGTTAAGGCGCTTGTCTGTGAAGCCTAAGGACCCATGTTCGACTCTCCAGATCCCATGTAAGCCAGACACACAAAGGTAAGGCAGGCTCAAGGTTGCACATGCCCACTATGTGGTGCAAGCATCTAGAGTTTGATTGCAGTGGCTGAGGCCCTGGCGTGCCAATTCTCTGTCTTTCCTCTCTCTCTGTCTCTCTTTCTCTCTTAAAAAAAAAAAAGAAAAACCTAAAAAATTAAAACAAAAGAAAACAAGATCTAAGTTGCCATGCAGCTCCCAGCTTGGGAGCTTTTCTGATTTACTTCTATTCTCTGCCTATTCTTTTAAAATAAATCTTTCCTAATCTACCCTTCTTTGTCTCCAAGCTTCTCAATTCTTCCATAGTCAAAAGACAAGAGTTTGAGAGCCACTGGCCTGGGGAATGAGAATGTCCTGCACTATAAGCCCTACACAACATCCACCCACAGCTTAGAGGGGCTTTGCCACTCTCAATGCCAGCAACAGAATGGTGCCACCCACGAGTAAGATAGGACTTCCTACTTCAAGTAACCCAGCCTAGAGAATCCCTCACAAACCTGCCAAGAGACTTGGTTTTGCAATGATTCTAAATCCTGTCAAATTGACAAGCAAGATGAACAATTGCAACAGGTTTGAGACAGCTTTGTAGAGCCGTGGAATCTTGTGTGGGGTCTTAAGCACATTGGTCTCCCTGGTGCCCACCAACACACTGGCTTGGCTCTCAACAAATATCTGCTGAATGAACAGAGGGTTCCAGGCCACTTCTAAGGAGGGTGGGATGCCATAGTGACAGAGAGTGGGCTTTGGTGTTATGATAGGTACCAGCTTGTGACTTTGGCATATGTTACTCCATCTGTCTGAACTGTGACTGACTTAGAGGTAAAATCCAGAAGATCATGTTGTGGGTATTAATGAAGTACTTTATAAAACCTAAGCAGTATGCCTAACTATAATAGATGGTTTGGCAACCTTATTTTTCTTCCTTTCCCTTAAAGTCTTTCTCACCTGCTTATTGTCTATTATCTGCTTGTATGCTGCCAGAGACCTGGTGATCACTACCTGTCTATCAACTCTCTCTAGTCTCTGCCTCCTCGTGGTCCGCATGTTTTGCTCCCAGACCTATTTTACTGCCCCACAAGGGACTGGATATTAGGAAAAGGTGAAGCAAAGCGGGTCTTGAAGAGTTCACAGATCGTTTTCAGGCCTCCCTGCCAACATCTTCTCTGCTAATGTGCACCAGTGAGCTGGGGCCATCTTAGAGCAGACTGCAGAGTTCCATGATCTACTTGTGCTGATAACGTAAAATTTATCTCCCTTGGAATTGTGGGACTTATTTGAGGACAATAGTTAACAATGATAATCTTTATGTCTATTCTTTTTTTTTTTTCTGAGAAAAGTCATTAAATATTTAGTGAGCAATAAAAGGGTCTTAGGTCCGTAAAGGAATTTGAAGCAATATGGTGAGTAGTGTCTATGGGAATGAGTGAGTGAATGAATGAACCCACTGCAGAGGAGGCATGAGGCTGGAAGAGCTGGCTGAGTATCCTGGAAACTCTGGGTTCTATTTCCTGTTACTCTTCCACTAATGATCCCCAGAAACCACAGTTGATACCCAATCTGGAGCATACTCCCCCCCCCCACACACACACATAATGGGGCAAGAATCAGGCATGGAGCCAGAGGCGGGACATGGTTACTGGCCTACCCTAGAGACAGGTTGCAAATATTACCTTGGCTCAGGGGCCAGTGTACACGAGGGCTCCCTGAGTGTAACAAAGATGTACCCATCTCCAGTGTTCTCTTGCTCGCCTCTGACTCATCCTTATGACTCTGTCCCTATGGCCCTTGGGTCAGCTTACATCATTAGATTGATAGTTCTGTGGTCCAATTTCTTTTTTAAAATTTTTTTTATTTCTTTATTAATTAGTTTTGTATTCAGCAAATACAGTCAGTTTGGTACCATTATCAGGCTCATCCGTGACCTACCTCCTCCCCTTGGCCCCTCCTTGTTGAGGTATATGGGTCATGCATTATGGAGTTAGCCCACAGTTATGGGTAAGATAAATGTCTCTGCATATAATGACCCAACATGTGGCTCTGACATTCTTTCCGCCCCCTCTTCCGCAAAATTTCCCTGAGCCATGTTGGGTTCATTTTTGGTCTGCTTCAGTGATGAGGTGTTGGGGGCCTCTGGGTCTCTGGCTCTCTGATTTGGTAAGAGTTGATTTTCCTCTGTGTTGATCTCCTTCACCCTTGTGCTGGTACCCGGTTCACCAGGAAAACAGCACCCTTGCTTGTTTCACCAACTTTTCTTAGTTTCAGCCGGGGCCCTTTTGAGGTATGATGGGGTGGCTCTCTCCTTAGGATCTACATCTATCTGAAAAAGAGAAGCAGATTCTCCAACGGAGAGTAAGATAGCACCAGGACAGAATTTAGAGAATTTAATAGGTGTAGGCCCTCTTGTAGCCCACGATTGGTGGCAGCTTGATAATGGAGAGTAGGCTTATGTTTGGATATGGTTCTGACTTGTTTCCCAGCTCTAGCTATGGGTTCCGTACCAATGAGGGGATCAGTTAGCCAAATCAAGAGCATTTTGTTCCCCACCATGGCTGTGTGCCACTATTGCACTTGTGTGGGCATCACAACAGGTTATTTGCTGCTAAGTAGGTTAGACCATGAGTTGCTTGGACAGATATTGGTCATTTTCCCCCAGTCGCCCATGTAGCACCTTCTGGCACTTGATGCGCTGACTGTGTGGGGACTGACTCTCTTCCAGCTTCCAGCCATGCCATTCCATTTTACATGTCAATCTGTGGTCCAATTTCTGTTGTTACATATTGGTCTTATTCTGTGCCTAGTGAGAAACAGTGGCTGACTGCAGATTTACGGCAGGACTGTCCCAGTGAACAACTGAATGAGTGGAACAACATAGTTCTGTAACTCCCGTTTCCCAGATTCTGCCATGCCCGGGTTGTCGCGTGCTGTGTCTGCCAGCTCTGGATTGCACTGGGGGTTCTGAGTCTTCCTGGATCCTGCCATCCCCAGGGTTGCCTGTTCCCTGAGGGTCTCAGCCAGTGGCGTTAACTCAGCCCTTCTGAGGACGAAGTGACGCTGAACTGTGCACAAAGCTCAACAGGCCCTGGTGAGGCCCCTTTTCAGACAAAAGGAACGCTCTCCGGATAATCAGATGTAGAGACACCTTTGCGAAAATACCTGCTCTGCACGGGACAGGAATCATGGATGCGGGTGTGTGGAAGCAAAGCAGCGTCTTGTACGTGGTACTTCCTCCCCCTTCTGTCCTTCTTCTTCTGTCCTTCCTTTGTTTTCTCCCCACCTTAGACAGAGAGTCACTCTGTGATGGCCAGGTGTGCATCACTGGACCCAGCTGACGAGTTTTCTTCTTGTTCTTCCTGTGAGCTGTAAACTACCTTACGATTGTCCAAAATCTTGTCCGCGGGGCTGTGAACCTCTTGTTAACGTTTATACATTTCCCCACCAGAACTGATGTGTCTCTCCACATTATCACAATAAACTCCACACTTGCCAAATGGACCTGGCATCTCCAGGAAGGCATGCTTCAATCATCTTGACTTTTCTAGAAAAGCCAGTGCTGGAAACCTTTCGGCGTCTTCCTGTGTTTATCTCTCAGGAAGGAGAAGAGTAAGAAGACACAGTCGCCCCTCCTGACAGCAAATCAAATGTCATTATGTGTGTGCTGGCAGCAGGCTGTTTCTCATTTGCCCAAATTACCAATCCCACCATGCCATGCCCATGCTGGACTGTTTAGAGAAACAGACGACATATGTTATAACGCAAAATAATCTGAACGTGTGCCAGGATGGAGACAGAAGGCGTTTGTTTATTTTCTAGTGATGCATAGCACTCCCGGGTGACTTGCTGTGGCGGGGACAGTGGACACTGAGGGAGCTGAGACATGTCACAGCAGAAGACTGTAAGCCAAAGTGACCGGCTGCTTTGCAAACAGAAGCGCGGGCTTTGACAACTCTCACCAGAAGGGCCATTCACTGAGTGTGAGCAGATAGGGCTCTATGTATAGGTGGCACTAGTTTTTGTCTAGAGCCTCTGACATTCCTATCTGATTGTCCATAAACTTCTTTTCCCCCAACACTGGGGATTGAATCTAGGGCTTCACACATGCTGGGAAGGTGCTTTACCACTGTGCTATCTCCACAATCCTTCCATAGACCTTCATTTTAGCGCCAAAGAAATGGTCACAATGAATGCCCTGTGCTTAAGCCCTTCTTTGACTTTTCATGGCTGCGAAAGATTTGGAGTTAACCTAACCCAGACACCAGGCCCTGCAGAGCTCATTTGAACCATTCTCCAATCTTTCTTAAAAAAAAAATTTTTATTTATTTATTTGACAGAGAAATGGGGGGAGAGAATGGGCACTCCGGGGCCTCCAGCCACTGCAGACGAACTCCAGATGCATGTGCCCCCTTGTGCATCTGGCTAACCTGGGTCCTGGGGAATCGAACCTGGGTCCTTTGGCTTTGCAGGCAAATGCCTTAACTGCTAAGCCATCCCTCCAGCCCCCATTCTCCAATCTTATCTGTTGCTACTTCACCCCTGGTTTTCTAGGCTTCTGCCAGGGACCCTGGGTATCTCCTTTCCTTCCTCCCTCCTGCTCTTCCTTCTCGGGGCTAACACTGGTTCAGAGCCCTGTCTGGTGTTTGAACAACTGGTGGCCTTAAAACGATTCTAAATGCTCAAGTGGTGCCCAGGCCAGTGAAGTCAGATTTTCTGTGACGGGGCAGGCAAGGCTGAGTCATCTCCCAGATCTCATGGTCTAGATGGTCCCGAACTTCCATCTGCTAGAAGATGTGGAATGCAGAGGGTTCCAGATTCACCAGGGGTCACCTCACTTCCACGCTGCAGGCTTGCTGCATGGTAACCCCTCCTCAGCTTGCTACCTGTCTTCTCAGAGTGTGGGAGGCGTCCTGTGCTGTGCTGTGCCGTGCTGTGCGTAGGAGAAACAGCAAGCTCATGAACCAGGAGACTTAGGAGGCGAGGACTGCAGGCAGGGACCAGGGAATGCAGATGTGGCCACTGTGGGCTCTGGTGTCTCCCTGTGGGGTGCGGTATAGGAGACAGACGACACAAGGACATGGGTCACGTGCAAACACCACGATGGACGAAAATCAGCACTTTCAAATTCATTTCAAAATCACTCAAGTGTTCACTGCTATTTTATGAAAGCCCCACTTCTCATTAAAATAACTTGTTTTAAATTACAATCTTCTGTCGAGCACAGCTAAGAAATGACCTTTCTTTATTCTAAATACTAAAGAAATCTATTTTTCCTAGGCTGTGGGCTGTACTCTTGGGACACATTTCAAAAAAAATAAAATAAAATAAAGCGCATTGGATATTGCTTTCAAAGTTCTCTAATTGCCTAAATTAATAATGGCTTTTTCTCCCTTTGGCTCCTCTAAGGGACAAACGAATTTGAATCTCTCTCTAAAGGATTGACTCTCTAGCTAGCTCATTCTGATTACTTTTTGCATTTATTACAGAGTTTGAAATGATCTGCAAGGTCACCTCTCCTAACCACCCCACCCCCTCACCTCCACCTCTTCCTTCCAGTCTCTGGCTCCAAAGGTTTGCTTGGAAAGAGGAAACAGAAGCGAAGTCCCTGGGCTTTTCCATACTGTGATTGGCCACAATCCCCTGTAGACTAGATACTGTTTATTACAGTGAGTTTCTGGTTTTATTATAGAAGAAACAATTGTCCTTAGGGAAATTACAAACACACAGAAACACGGTTGCTTCATATTTCACTGTTAAAGAAGCTGCCCAGCTTCCCCATTTCTTGATACTCTGTTCAAAAATATCTGGCTCTCTCTCTCTATTTTTTTTTTTGTTTCTGTTTTTGTTTTTGTGAAGCAGAGTCTCACGCTAGCCCAGACAGACCTGGAACTCACTATGTAGTCTAGGCTGACCTCAATCTCACAGTGATCCTCCTACTTCAGCCTCCTTAGTGCCAGCTCTGACTCTTTACTCTTTTGTTTTTCTTAATACTTTATTTTTATTTACTTATTTACTTGGCAGAGAAAGAGGGAGAGAGAGAGAATGGGTGCGGCAGGGCCTCCAGCCACTGAAAACGAACTCCAGACACATGCGCCTCTTTTGTGCATCTATCTGGCTAATGTGGGTCCTGGGGAATCGAACCTGGGTCCTTTGGCTTTGCAGGCAAACGCCTTAACTGCTAAGCTATCCCTCCAGCGCTGACTCTTTTTGAGTGTGCATGTCACAGCCAGTAGGAGCTCAGCTAGAGTGCACCAGTACTGCCTTAAAATTCACAAGCGCAATAACAATGAGACACCATCTTCCATCTCCTTAAGGGAAGGCACAGGAAAGAGGGTGACTCAGTCTCAGATATCTAAGATGCTCACGTTAAAGGCTATATGTTTAGTTATTGATTTTGAAGTGTATAGACATTTACTTAAGTCAGAGATTGAATCTTTCCTGAAACGCGCAGTTAGGCTAATGAAACAAATTGACTTGTGGCACTTAATGAGCAGACTCATCGTTTTGATACGGAGGTAACTGGTGCTGAGAACAGCCTCTTCATTCTTTCATGCATGCCATGACCAAGAAATCTTTAAGATGATCAGTGTACACTGCCTGCCCTGAGGCTCTGAGAGCTATTTATTTTGAAATTATCACAAGCTGAAAACGATTCACCAATGTAAAAAAATAAGAAGCAGTTAAATGCTGATCTGTAAGCTCTGCAAAAAGTTTTTCCCTCCCGAAAATAATTGGACAGAGAAAATTTCCCCCTTTTAAAGTAATAGTGCCCAAGGATATTTAATGGCTTAAAAAAAACAGTCTTATTGCTTATGGATATGTAGCTGAGAGGTTTCTTCTCTTAAATTTGATGTTAGAGTAATAAGATTATAGAAAATGACATAATGTGATTGGAAGAGCCATGTTCTCATTAAAATATAGCACACTGAAATTAAGTGTCGTCTAAGATTCTGAACAGGAGCTTGAAGCTGGTGGGAAGAGGTATTAGAAGCAGGCTACACATGGCACAGACCCCTCCTGTATGATCAGCCATGACCCATGGGCTACGGGCAGAAACACCAAAGTACAGATGCACAGATCCACAACTCCCACAACTACCTTCTGGCTGCGGTGACCTGGAAGTCCGCTGAGGACAGGGGGACTGTGTGTGTGAGGGGACAGGAGATGTTGAGTTGGGCATGGAACACTGCCCTGCAGAGCTGTCTGGCCAGCATCAAAATTGGCATGAGCAAGAAATCAACTTTGGTGCCATTTATTTTACTGGGTAGCCTTCAATTCACAATCCTCTTGCCTCAGCATCCAGAGTGCTGTGCCGCTAGACTAGGCTCAGAACTTCTGGATTTTAAGCCACTGAGATTTGAGGGTCTCTTTGTTACTGTGGAATAGACTTAGCTCTCTGGACTGAAGAGATCTCACCACAGCCCTGTTGAGAAAGGTGATACAAGCCAGTGCTCTCTTTGTGTAGTGCTCTGTATATTCCTTACTATAAGAAAATTTGGTAAACACATGTTATATTTATAAACACACTTCGGAGCATCACATCATTATGGTCTACATAGGAAATGTTCCTTCTAGGCTCATGTGACAATGGCTTGGTCCCCAGTGGGTAGCACTTAGGAGATAGGACTTAACTGGAGTAAGCGGGTCGTCCTCCCCCACGCCCTCTCCCTCTGCTTCTTGTCCTTTAAGAAATGAAGGATGGCTGGGCGTGGTGGCGCACGCCTTTAATCCCAGCACTCAGGAGGCAGAGGTAGGAGAATCAGCACGAGTTTGAGGCCACCCTGAGGCTACATAGTGAATTCCAGGTCAGCCTGAGTGAGAGTGAGACCCTACCTCGAAAAACAAAACAAACAAACAAAAAAAAAAAAAAACAAAAAAAAAAAAAGAAAAAAGAAAAGAAATGAAATGAAGGATGACCTCCTCCCCATACTCCCTCAATCACTCTGCAGCCATTATATTCCGCCCAAGCACAAGGGGCCAAGTAATCATTTTCTACTCCCTCCAAACTGAGTTAAAATGAGTCTTTCCTTCTTTTAAGTCGTCACTCTGTCACAGTGACGCCGAGGTAACTGAAACGAGCATGAACGGCGTGGGTTCAAACGCAGTCTCTCCCCTTTTCTGTATGATCTTGGTCAAATTCCTTTCCCTCCTTGAGGCTCTTGGCCCTCATTATAGATGAGGGACAGTAAGAAAGAGAGCCTTCTTCAGAGATGCCATTTAGAGGTCAGCTCCGCAATGTGCTCAGAAGTATGTCTTGACATGGACCCTGACAGATGCTCTCAGCATTACTATTTTGGAAAGAAATACGCAAAGATTATATATGGTTTATGCTTAGTTGTTACAGGGGAAAGAAAAGGAAATAAAAGGTTCTCGTCTCAGTTTTCTGTCATTATTCCTCATACTGGTGACGTCAAAGGTAAAAAGGTAGGGAACACTTGCCCTGTAGTGTGTGCGCACACATACACACACAGAAGGTCCCTTACAGAGGTGGACAGAGGGCAAGGGAAGTGCCTGTCTTACTTTTTAATAAATATTTTTATTTTATTTATTTGCAAGGAGAGAGATGAGAGAGAGAGAGAGAGAGAGGGAGAGAATGGTTGCACCAGGGTCTCTTGCTTCTACAAACCAAGTCCAGATGCATGCATCACTTTGTACATCTGGCTTTATGTGGGAACTGGGGAACTGAACCCAGGCCATCAGGCTTTGCAAACAAGCACCTCAACCACTGAGCCACCCCTCCAGCTCATGCCTGTCTTCTTTAGCAGCGTCTGAAAGGTGCTGCAGGTGTAATGAGTGATAACTGACTATCTGCTCAGCAACAACCGGGTACAGAGGAGGAGAAATGAAATGTAATGAATTTCTTCTGTATGTAGATGAGGTGAAGAGATAGGTGGTGATTATAGCAGGAGAGTCCCTTCCTGTCAGTACCACACAGTTCAGTTCCTCTCCCCCAGACACTCTTGGATGGGGGGCACGTTTTCACACTCTTGCGAGGCAGAAGCTGGGAGCCACACTTGGCAGGGAGCTTCACGGATCTCTTCGTTTCTAGCCATTTCCGAGTGAGTGAGTGGTGGGGCAGTGTGATGGGTGAATTGATTGTCTTTGTGGAGGGTTCTGTCCAGACCTGCAGCCCAAGCGAGGTGTAACCCTGGGTAGCTTTGCAGTGATGGGGAGGGGTGGAAATCGGACTGTGGACTGTTGTTGACCGAATGGCACTGGAAGTGACACAGTCGTGCCTCGTATGCTAAACCCCATTACTCACGGGCGTGGTGATGTGATGGGGTTTGATTTGCAGCACCTGTCAGCCGGGAGGGAAAAATTCAGTCGGACACCTTATTAGTCAAGTGGGGTTTGCTGAAAAGTGGGATAAGGGGCTAGAGAGATGGCTTAGCGGTTAAGCGCTTGCCTGTGAAGCCTGAGGACCCTGGTTCGAGGCTCGATTCTCTAGGACCCATGTTAGCCAGATGCACAAGGGGGCGCACGCATCTGGAGTTCGTTTGCAGTGGCTGGAGGCCCTGGCGTGCCCATTTTCTCTCTCTCTCTCTCTCTGCCTCTTTCTCTCTGTCACTTTCAAATAAATAAATAAAATTAAAAAAATAAACAAAAAATTCTTTTAAAAAGTGGGATAAGGCTAGCATGGCATTTTCCAGTTAGACTGTGTGGGAACATCCTTGGGTTGTAGGGAGTATGGCTTCCTGAGCTCCAGATACAGCTTTGGGAAAACAAAACTGGCCTAAACATAAGAGCTCATTGCAGCTATTCAAAGAGCCTGAGCAACGTGTGCATGCTAAACGTTCCAAAGAACTTTCTCGTGTGTTTTAATACAAGCGGGTGTTGGCACCAATTCTGCAGATGCCTAGAGATTTTTCTGTGTAGTACTGAACTTGCAATCCCCAATCCAGTGACTGTATTATGCTTCTCTGTTGGTATCAGGGAGTAATGTGCTCTACGGTGTCTCTGGACTCTGCTCTCCAGTTACCAGTGGCGCCCCTTTCCTGCAGTGGCGATGCAATGCTGGAATATCTATAGACATTGAGGTGACCCCTGAGTGAGGGAACGAACTTCCGGGTCAGACCATGGTAATGAACTGACTGTTCTGGATTGTGGTTGGTCTTTTTTTTTTTTTTCTTTTCTTTTAAGGTAGGGTCTTACTCTAGCCCAGGCTGACCTGGAATTAGTCTCTGGCTGGCCTCGAACTCACAGCCATCCTCCTACCTCAGCTTTCCCAAGAGCAGGGATTAAATACCTTTAATCCTTTAATTGTGCCACCATGCTCGGCTTGGATTGTGTTTTTTATGTATTCACATATCTGTCACTGGGAATGACTGGGGACAGGCAATTTATTCTATCAAATGGTGGCATGAAATCAATTTTATTAAGCATTTTTACAATGAGAGCTGAAGTATATTGAGTAGCTATTAGGTCCTTGGTACCTGAAGGTCATTTTTCTTCTACTGATGCAGATATTAGGGTTTTTACTTTTTAAACTTTAAAAAATTATTTTATTTATTTATTTGAGAGAGAGAGAGAGGGAGGGAGGGAGGATGGGTGCACCAGGGCTTTTGGCCACTGTAAATGAACTCCAGATGTGTGTGCCACCTTGTGCATCTGGGTCCTGGGAAATCAAACCTGGGTTCTGTTGCTTCTCAAGCAAGCCCCTTAACCACTAAGTCATCTCTCTAGCCTGGGTTTCTATTTAAAAAAAAAAAAAAAAACACCTTTTAAGGTTGGGGATGGAGCCTAGTGGTAGAGTACAAGGTCCAAATTTCCATTCACAGCACTGAAAAAAAGAAAGAAAGAAAGAAAGAAAACAGTGAAGATAAGAAAGCAAAGCCTAGAGATGCTATGCTTTTTATTGAGGTTAGCAGGGCCCTGAATCTGGTCTATACGGTTCTGCAAACCCTCACCCATTTGTGTGTGTGTGTGTGTGTGTGTGTGTGTATGTGTGTGCGTAATGTATATGTGACGGGTGGTGCATGCATGTATGAGTGCAGATGTGTGCGTCACATGCACGTGCATAAGGAGGCCTGAGGAGAAGGTCAGGTGTTCTCTTATCATTCATCTGTGTGTTTCTTTCCCTGTGACTGGGTGTCCCCCACAACCTGGAGCCGCTGTCTGTCAGTGAGCCCCACTGATTCTCATCTCCAACCACCCTGGGCTGGGGTTACATGCATGTGCAATCACACCCAGCTTTTTATGTGGGTTCTGGGGAGTCAGCCCCAGAGGCCCTCATGCTTAAATGACAAGTCATCACCCCAGCCCACACTCACTCATGTTACTAGCAGTATGGTTAAGGGTAAGAATTCCTAGGATGCAGGGCTAAAATTCGGGCAGACCAGCTCTGTACTCTTATGTGAGCCATTTAGTTTTTAAATTAAATTAAATTTATTTAAATTAATTAAATTAAATTGAATTTATTTATGAAAGAGAGAGACAGAGAGAGAGAGAGAGAGAGAGAGAGAGAGAGGAGAATAGGTGTGCCAGGTCCTCTAGCCACTGCAAACAAACTTCAGATGTATGTGCCACTGAGTGCATCTGGCTTACCTGGGTACTGGGGAATCAAACCTATGTACTTAGGCATTGCAGACAACTTCCTAAACCACTGAGCCATCTCTCTGGCCCTATTTAGATTTTAAAATATATTTTATATATTTACTGGGGGGGGGGGGGAAAGGCAGATAGAGAGAAAGAGAGAATGGGCATGCCAGGGCTTCTAGCCACTAAAAATGAACTCTCAATTCATGCGACCCCTTGTGCATCTGGCTAACGTGGGTCCTGGGGAATTGAACCAGGGTCCTTAGGCTTCACAGGCAAACGCCTTAACCGCTAAGCCATTTCCCCAGCCCAAATGACACCAATTATATGACCCGCCAAGATGGTGGCACTCAAGTGACTAGCCAGCTGGCTAGTACCCACACGGCTGCTTAGGATCCTCCACACCAGCAAACCTCTTCAGATCACTTCACCCTCACACTTTCCCAGCAACACGAGTGTTTATTTGTGCACTCCAATATTCCTCTCTTCGTTTTCCTCTTTCTTCCTTTCACCTTTCAGGACACCTGCAGAGACCGTTGCAGCTGCTACCATATACCCTCCTTGCACCTAAGATAATTCTTACAGGGTCTTATGCCTGCCTTCAAAGGATGGATGCTGTGACCTGCCCCACCTACAGTCCCCTCCAAATGCCTCTAAGCTGACTTTTTATTTATTTATTTTCTCTGTAGGAGGAAACCTCTGGTGGGAACAAGAATTTGAGGTCAGGGCCAATGTCAACAGGGCCAAAGGTTAAAATGTGAAACATGACAAGTGACAAGTAACACGGCCAAAGCAGAGCAGATGAAAAGCCAAACTAAGTGCTGTCTTGTCTTCCCATCCAAAGTCTAAATGGCCCCTCTGGGAAGTAAAGGGGTGCTAGTCAGGCTAGAACAGGGGCTCCCCTCTCAGGACCCTAGTTGACTACACTTGACGTGGCTTTTGCTTTACGATAACCCCCCTGCTCTCAACGCCTCCCCGTTCAGTTACTATAGGCAGTGCTATTCCAAAGCATACGAGACAATTCCCCTAATTTAAAACAAAGCCTTCCCTTGAACATCATTTTCCCCAAACAAACAAACAAACAAACAAACCAACAAACAAAAAAAAAAACTCACTACCATTTTCATTTTAAACCTGAATGGAGATTTGAAGCAAAAGGGCCAAAGCCACTAATATAGGCAAATCTCTCCTCTGTCCTTAAGAGCTTTGTTTCTGTTTCTCTTTTTTGTTAAAAATTCTTTCAGGGCTGGAGGAATGGCTTAGCAGCCAAAGCACTTGCCTGCAAAGCCAAAGGACCCAGGTTCCCTTCTCCAGGACCCACAGAAGCCAGATGCACAAGGTGGCGAGAACATCTGGAGTTTGCAACAGCTGGAGGTTCTGGTGCGCCTGTTCTCTCTCTCCCTCTTCTTTCTCTCTCTCTCATAAATAAATGAATAATAAATAAATAAATAATTTTTGCAGAGCTTCTTAAGAAGAGCTTATTCCACTAAGGTAAAAGACATAACCTCAGAGATGATCGTAGAAAGGAGTTGTGTTCGATCTTTCAGGACTGAAATGAGAAAGTAAGAGAATGGGAGAGAGAAAGATGGGAGGGAAACAGAGAGAGAAAGAAACAACTAAGCAATTTCTTAAACCATAACTTGGAAAGGCAAGCCTAGGAAAGTTTTGATTACTGATGTTCAGGATGGGTCTCCCAGAATTTATGAACCCCGAGTTTTGGGTTTTGTCCTACTTATAATAAAGAGTTGATAAAGATAGACTCAAGAAGGATAAGTTATGAATTGTTGAGTTTAGTTAGAGGGAAATCACAAATTGTGGGGTGTATTTAAGGGGGAGTGGGATCTAGGAGGGGAGGCCTAGAGCAGAGTCCAACATGTGGGACGTAGGAAACACGCTCTCATGTGGAAAACACTCCATAGTTTGTAAGATTCCTTCTAAAAAATTGATATTTTTTAGAGAAAGACTAGAGTAGAGCTGCAAGCATGTAGTGGAGTTCATAAAGCTTATTTAAGAGAAACTGAGGCTTTTAAAGAGGGACTAGAGTAGAACTGCAAATGTGTGGAAAGTGGAATCTAGGACCTCGGGTGGCATCTGCCATGTGCTTTCCCATGGAGGGGAGTTAAGAGGGCAAATGGTGAGGCTCAGGGAAAAATGCGAGGGCAGATGTCAAAGCAGAGACCAAGAGATTCCGAGGAGAAATGAGTAATAAAGAGAGTCACACTCGTGGTTACTCCGAGTTTAAAGACATTTTTGCTGCCTATGCGAGCACCTGCATGGTAGATCTGGAGTGTGAGGGAAGTACGCAGGTGGTAGATCCTGAGACCAGAGGAAAGTCATGCGCGTAATCAAAGTGAGGAATTCCTCCAAACTAAAGATCAGGCAAGCAGAAAAGTTCAGCTCAAGAACAGTGCTGTGCTGTTGGGGTAGAGGCCAGACTCACGTGTGTCCAAGTAGCACAGGGTAAAAGCTGGGGAGACACATGCGCACCAAGGGTCTCACCAAGTGTGGTAGTTTAAATAGATGGCCCCCAATATATTCAGTGTTTTATTAGTTTGTAGTTTGCATCTGCAGCCCCCTGGCTGGAGGCGGTGTCACTGAGCAGATCTTAAGGTGTGGTGGTGGGTTTGGGATTTCAGTCTAAAGATATGCAAAGTGTGCCTAGCTGGGTTTCCTGAAGTGTGCTGTGCTGTGTGGCTTTTGGCTTTTGGCTTGTGCTTCTCTCTCTCTCTGCTTGGTCCTTTGAAGGCAGGCCAGCTTCTTCTGCCATTATGGAACTTCCCCCTGGATCTGTAAGCTTCAGTAAATATCTCTTTCTCCATAACCTGCCTGGTCTGGAAGTTCATCTCAGTGAACCTGAAGCTGTCTGCTACACCAAGAGAGAGAGGGAAGGACAGAAAGGCTGTAGCTTTATAACATCAGATTCAGGTATGCAAGGGGAAAAACCCAGTTGGTTTGTAGATTTGGAGGGTGGACCCCAGGGTCAGCCCACCCGGGGCCATTTATTTATGTAGTATGCTAGACTGTGGGCAGCAGGGGCGCTGTAGATCAGCCTCCATCAGACGTGAGTTTCATTTACGTCCTTGCGCCAGGGCGAGGTGGCATCTCTTGGTTTGTTTTGGGCCTCAATCTCTAACTGAAACTACCAAAACAGAAGCAAGTTTTTTCCTGTCCTCTTGCAGTACTAGCCAGAGTTTCCGATTTTCTGACGGCTTGAATAATGAGGCTTGAATAAGGATGGTTGGGTGGAAGACAGGGAAGGAGGATGCTCTGCCTGTCATGTCTGAGGACTCAGAGTGAGAAAAGGGGGTGCTCCTACATCAAGGGGGCAAATAGTCTAGAGACCGTGGTACTTACCTCTTTCACCTAGGATCGCTGTGGGAAATTCGCCTTCAGTTTCCTTGGTCTCCCCATCCATCCAATGTGTCCTCAAGATTTGGAATAAGACCAATGCCGAGAATCTAAAGAAAAAGTGGTTAGTATTCTTCTGTAACACTGTCTGGCTTCAGGACAAGCTGAGTGATGGGGAAATTTGGCTCAAGGATGGAAATGTAAACTATATCATCCTAAAGCTGGACCTACTGGCCTGAAGTGCTTTATTCTCAGGTCTTCATGGCTCTTTACCAAGAAAGGGAATTATGAAAAGAAACAAAAAAAAAAAAAATGAGGGGGGAACCTTTGCTATCTTAGATGGTCCCTGTGTCCAAATCTGCTATTGAAACAGGAACTGATGGACAATGGAACTCCAATGAAGCACTTCAACCGGGCTCTGGGGAGCCCCACCCCAGTTCCACATGTTTCTGTCCATCCCAGGTTACTACAGAAAAGGGAACCCAGCCCTACAGGACATGTGAGAAATGGAGCTTCCTACTGACCATCCTCTCCGCAGGTACAATCTGATGCAGTTAACCTTTTTAAAATATTTTTGTCTTTATTTTTATTTATTTGAGAGTGATAGAGAAAGAGAGAGAGAGAGAGAGAGAGAGAGAGAGAGAGAGAATGGGTGCATTAGGGCCTCTAGCCACTGCAAACGAACTCCAGATGCGTGCACCACCTTGTGCATCTGGCTTACATGTATCCTGGGGAATTGAGCCTCAAACCGGGGGTCCTTAGACTTCACAGGCAAGTGCTTAACTGCTAAACCATCTCTCCAGCCCCAGTTAACCTTTTGATTGCTGTGACAAAGTACCTAATCAAAAACAGCTCCTGGGGGGAGGGGGAGGGTTGACTTTAGGCTCACAGGTTTTTTTTCTTTATTGGTTGTGTACATACTCAGTGTGTCTACAGCCAAGTTGGTACCATCCTTAGCCTCCTCCCTGTCCTTCCCCCATCCAAAGGGATCTTCCTCCTTGGGGAATATGGGTCATGCATTGTGGGGTTAGCCATCAGTTATGGGGAGGAGGCAGTGTCTCTGTGTGCAGTGTCCCAACTTGTGGCTCTAACAGTCTTTCCGCCCCTTCTTCTGCTGATTTCCCTGAGCCATGTGGGGTTTGGTTTAGGTCTGCTTCAGTGCAGGCACGCAGTTTGAAGGGATGCTCCATCATGGCTGGCTCACTTCCTCAAACGTCCACGTGGCTACGAGCAAATCGGCTGGCACAAGCTGGCTCTGAACACACAGGACTGGGCTCACCCCCAAGGTCTGCCCCCAGCCATGCACATCTTCCCAAGGCAGGGTTCCACCTCCCCAAGACTCCACCAGGTGGGAACTAAGCAGGGAGCTCCATTACAAACACCTGAGGCTATGGGGATATTTACGTTCAAACCATCACAGAACCCAGGCCTCTGTTTAAATCGCAGAGTTCCAATAACGCATGGCAGAGCCAGAAGCTCCTCTGGGGATCTGTCCCGATTTACCAGCAACTTCCAAACCTTAAGATTGAGTTTATCAGGCTGACATGGAAAGGCCTATACTTATTCATGGCTACTTGCTATATCCCTGGTGGGGGCGGGGTCAGGACACAGAATCTTGGAGCTAAAAAAGCATGCAGATGAACTACTTAATCAATGTCCTGATGTCCATCAGAGGTCATTCCAGAACAATGGCCTACTGGCTGGAACTCTAACATCCCTGCATGGATCATATACATAGGAGGACAGTAGAAAACTGCACAGGGTTTAAATTGCAGGGATAAAATATGGCCTTAAGAAACATTTTCACTAGGACAAGATCACGGAGGTTATTTGGGCAGGGGAAGAAAGTGCTACTTTTCTCCTTAACAGGCTAATTGAGGCTTTCCAGAAATTCACCAACCCAGAGCCCTCATCCCCAGAATGATAAGCCCTTTGGGCCCAGCATTTTATTAGTCAGCCCTAGGCACCTGCAGAGAGCTTCAGAAAGTACAGATGGGATCCGAGACCCCCTCAGGCTCAGCTCTCAGACACTGCCTTCTCAGTGTTCAGCAACTGAGATCTGGAGGAAGGTTGGTAGGAACAGAGGAGAGAGAGAGAAAAGGGGCCTGTATGATCGCATTTGCCCTGGGAGGTGCTATTGGCCAGGTCCAGCTACCAAGAATTCCAGTGTTAAGTCTCAAAGGCCAGACCTGCTTCAAATACAAAAAAAAAAAGCCCCATCTATTGGCCTATGAAAGGACCAGACCCCTCCCCGCAAGCTGTAGTCATGTCTACATGTAAAGACCCACAGGCCTGGCATTAGAAGGTGGATTGTCCCCGTTCAGAGTTGGAGGGGAGGGCCAGCCTACAGAAGCATGGCCACATTAAAGGGCTGAGGGTGCCTGGGGCACATGTTGGCTCTAGCTCCTGACATCTTGATCGTTGCTAAGGAACCTTGGGTTACCTTAGACATGGCAGGTAAGAAAATTAATCTGCTTATAGATAGGAAAGTCACTTACTCAGTATAACCTCTCTTCCCGGTAAGCTTTCAATCTACAGATATAGTAGGGGTAGAAGGGACCCTTGAAAGACAGTACTTACTCCCCTAGTAATCTGTCAATTTAAAGATGAGAGTTTTTAAAAAATATATATTATTTTTGTTTATTTATTTATTTGACAGAGAGGAAGGGGGGTGGAGAGAAGAGAGAGGGAATGGGTGCACCAGGGCCTCCAGCCACTGCAAATGAACTCCAGATGCGTGCGCCACCTGTGCATCTTGCTAACATGGGTCCTGGGGAATCGAACCTGGGTCCTTTGGCTTTGCAGGCAAATGCCTTAACGGCTAAGCCATTCCTCCAGCCTGAAGATGAGATTTTTAATCATACATTCCTGGTTTTCCTCACTGCCTTTCTTCCCTGTTTGTAAGAGAGACTTACTGAGTCATCTAGGAGCATTCTTACTACTGCATAATGTCCATAGAGTCATGATAGCCCACAGCAATGCACGAAGTGCCCCCAAGAAATCCTAACAAAGTAGTTTCAACTGTTTGGGGCATGGAGACTCCTAGTCAAGCCAAAATTACTTGTCCAATCAAAACCCAACAGAAACCTTGCATAAGTTGTCCCAGTTGAAAATGGTAGCCGTTAAAGAAGGAGGCTCAATTAAGATTTCAACCTCTCATTGAAAGTTTCCTAAAATATGGCCTGAAGGTTGCTTGTTGGTTTCTCTGTTATCCAGCTGAATGGAGAACACCATCTGGTACAGGGCCTTAGGCTCGTCAATGAAGGAGTAGTCCCACTACATCCTCTGGTGCCTAATGCTCTTGGTCTCGGGTCCTTGAGTCTACTGAGCAGTATACAGTGCCAGACCCCAAAGATGCTCTTTTTGATATTAATTTATAACCTGACTCCTGGTACTTGTTTGCTTTTGAATGAGAAAACCTAGTCACTGGAATTTGCCAGTAATGTGCTTGAACAGTCCTCCCTCAAGGGTTCAGAGACAGCCCCCCCCCCCTTTTCTTTGCTAGAGCATTAGAAAAAGAACTTAGAGAGGCCGGGAGGTAGCCAAGTCATTGAAGGTGCTTGCCTGCATATCTGCCAGCCTGAGTTCAATTTGCCAGCATCTACATAAAGCCAGATGCAAACTGGCACATGCCTTATATCCCAACATACCTATGCTAATGGGAGATAATGGGGTTGACAGCCTGAAAGTCAATTGGACTGATAGGCGCACACACAGTGGTACAGAGACCTGTCTCAAAAGTAAGGTAGAAGGGGAGGATGAACACCTCAAGGTTGTTCTCTGGTCTCCATAATAGAGGTGCACACCCCCTCCACATCATGCATATTTTATGAAAAAAAACAACCTCAATGTTGTGGTTTTGCCACAGGGAGCCATTTTACAATATGTAGATGATATTGTGACATACAACCCTACAGGAGAGCACTCTGACCAAAATACTATCAATCTTACATTTTCCGACTTCCCATGCCTTCTCAATTTCCCAGAAAAAAAAGTCCAGATAACTCAACAGGATTTAGAATATTTGAGACATATTCTTTTTAATTTAATTTTTTATTGACAACTTCTATACTTACAGACAATAAACCATGATATTTCCCTCCCCTCCCCCATTTTTCCCTTCACAACTCTGCTCTCCATCATATCCCCTCCCTCTCTCCATTAGTCTCTTTTTTATTTTGATGCCATCATCTTTTTCTCCTATTATGAGGGTCTTGTGAAGGTATTGCTAGGTACAGCAAGGTCATGGATATCGAGGTCAATTTCTGTCCGGACAGTTGCATTTAAGGAGTGGTACCCTTCCTTTGGCTCTTACATTCTTTCCACCACCTCTTCTGAAATGGACCCTGAGCCTTGGAGGGTGTGATAGAGATGTCTCTTCTCGGTCACTTCTTCTCAGCACTGTGTTGCCTTTTGGGTCACCCCAGTGGTCATGGTCATCTGAAAAGAGAAGCTTCTTTAACCATTAGTGAGAATAGCATTAATATATGAATATGAACATTAAGTGTAGTGCTTTCAGGACAGTTTGGTGAGAATAATATATGCATTTAGGCAGACAAGAGCAGGCTTTATACCCCTAAGGCACATGACCACCCCTGCCATAGGCTTTTGATTAGGTTTTCAGTACCAGGCATGTATTCCCTCCCATAGAGTGGGCCCCTGTCTAATTAGAGAGCAGTTGGTTTCCTCCAGAACAGACATGCCACTATTGCACCCATTCAGTCATTTAGTCTGTCTGGCCAAACTTGAGGCCTCCAGTGTCCACTGTTTTCACTGCTGATGTCTTTTGTCTCCCTTAGGGCAGGATACAATGCAGCTTTTTCCAGCTTTCAGTTGTCTGGGATACAGGGAGAAGGTTTTCTGCTCAGCACCAGCTTGATTTTTCAGTGACCTTGCTGCACATGCATGTGAGGTCTTCAGCAATAGGGTCTTACCATCTGTTACTCATGGGAAACCAAGGGCCTTGGCAATAGCCTATAATGTTTTAGAAGCAACAGGAAGCTCCCTGGCCAACAGCTCACAGGTAGGTATGAGATATATTTTGACTCCTGGTACATGGCAACTTTCTCCATCCTGAGTTAGGGCCATGACTGAACTAATTTGATCAAAGACAAAGAGACACAAAGAGATGGCTTCAGTTATTATTGGAGGATGGCTCGATATTGTCAAATTTGGATTCCTAATCTTGGATAAATGGCAAAACCTCTTTTTTTTTTTTTTTTTTGGTTTTTCAAGGTAGGGCCTCACTCTGGTCAGGTTGACCTTGAATTCACTCTGTAGTCTCAGGGTGGCCTCGAACTCATGGCTATCCTCCTACCTCTGCCTCCTGAGTGCTGGGATTAAAGGTGTGTGCCATCACACCCACCTTGGCAAAACCTCTTAATGAGACCATCAAGGGCCTAGACTTTGGGCCTCTTAACTGAGAAGCTTAATTGCATCAATCGTTTAGTCAGATAAAGCAGTCCTCACAGAAGCCCCAGCACTGGGCACACCCAGTCTCCCCCAATATCCTGTGTTATTTGTGGCAGAAAAGCAAGTGCTTACTTTTGGGGTATTGAATCAATGCCTACAGACAGAACTAAAGCCCATCACTTTTTTAATTTTTCTATTTTATTTATTTTTTATGTGTGTGTGTGTGTGTGTGAGAGAGAGAGAGAGAGAGAGAGAGAGAGAGAATTGGTGCACCAGGACCTCAGCTACTGAAATTGAACACCAGATGCTTGCGCCACCTAGTGGGCATGTGTGACCTTGTGCTTGCATCACCTTTGTGCCTGTCTTATGTGAGATATGGAGAGTTGAACATGGGACCTTAGGCTTGGAAGGCAGGTGCCTTAACGGCTAAGCCATCTCTTCAGCCCTCCTATCTATTATTTTCAAAAAGATAATTAGATGTTGTAGCATCAGGATGGCCCCCTTGTCTAGGAACTCTAGCAGCCACAATACTGTTAGTTGAGGAGGCTTCTAAACTATCTGTGGGGTTTAGAAGCCCTCACACCTCAGGCAAAGTCCTGGCTAGAATTAAAGGGGCACCTGTGGTTGATTGGAAGTAGACTAACAAAATATCAGGGAACCCTGCGAGACAACCCAGAGGTAACTGTGAAAACTTGTGGCACCCTGAATCCTGCCTCACTTGTGCCTGAGGAAACAGCTTCTGTTTTATGGCAGTGTGTGCTGAGACCACTCTTTGACTTCTGACTTTAGTGATCCCCCTCTGGACAATGCAGAGGAGGGGTGATCTACTGATGGGAGCAGTTATGTTCAGGATATGCAGTGGTCAGCCAGAGAGCAAGAACTGAGACTTTCCTATTACCTCCTTCCATTTCAGCCAGAAGGCTGAACTAATAGCACTAACAAAGGGATTCATTCTGGGGAAAGAGGGAAAAAAAATAAGATTAATATCTATCTATACTGACTCATGATCTCACATGCTCGTGCCGCCATCTGGAATAAGGGAGGGCGACTCACGGCCAACAACTGGCTCATAAACCATGAACAAGAGAGTCTGTATTTACTGGAAGCTATCCAACTCCTCAAGCATGTGGTAGTTATCCACTGCAAGGGCCGTCAGAAGGACATATCTGAGGTTGTCCAGGGGAACAGGCTGGCAGTCAGAGAGACAAAGAAGGCAGCCTTACAGATCTCCCAAAGGTTCACCCTGTTCCTTCACAAAATAAATGACTTCAAGCCAAGGCAGATGCCTCAAGAGGAAGAACCAGGGCTCTAGGCAATGAGGGAAGCAAAGGTGGACCCATGTGGGGGAACACAATATGATCACTCCAGGCTCTACAACAGACAGTAGCTAAGGGAATATGTGACTCATTCCACTTGGGGAGGGATACCACCCTAGAAATTGTCACTTGACTATTCCTAGGACACAGACTGCCCACCACAGTAAGAAATGTACATCAGGCCTGCCCTCTACATACACGATGACTCTGGCCTTCCTCATCCTCTGCCACACCTTGAGCCAATCCGGAAAAGAAGCACCTATCTGAGTAAGGAGTGGAAGATAGACTTTATGCGCATTTTATGCACATGCCCCCTTTGTGCCAGCTTCAAGTGTCCGTTGGTGTTTGTAGACACCTTCAGTGGGTGGATAGAAGCTTTTCCTGCTAGGAGTGAAAAACATTACGAAGTGGCAAATGTCCCACTAAGGGAAATTATCGCAAGATTTTGCCTCTCCCTCTCATTAAGGAGTGACAATAGGACACGTGTGACCCATCTATATCTAGGGCCCTAGTGATAAAATATCTGTACTCTGCTTGGAGACCATAATTCTCAGGTAAAGTTGAAGGGGCAAACTGAACTATTAAGCAGATTGTAGGAAATGAAAATGACTAAAGTCATTACCTATTGCCCTCATGAGGATTAGAATAGCTTCCATATCTAACTCCAAGCTCAGTCCCTGTGAGTTATCATATGAAAGGCCCTGAACTTAGACTCTGAGGCCAATCAACTAATACACAGTAAACCTAGGGCAAGTCCAACAAGCCCCAATGGAATATGGGAACAAGGTTGTACCCAGTCCAAAGGACGAGGCTCCAAAGCTTGTGGATTTTGGGTGCTGGGTCCTCCTGAAACCCTGGCAGGAAGTATGCACAGAACAAGTGGGTTCTTGATGGAAGCAATCTCACCAGGTAGTCCTGAGCACCCCATGATTTTCAGATTGCTATGTGTTGACAGTTGGGTTTTATTTTCCGTTTAAACCAGCGACTTCAAACCAGGGGACCCTACTTAAAAAACCAGAGGAAAATACCTGTGAGGCAGTGGAAGATCTTAAAACTTCTCTTCAAAAAGCAAAAAGTAACACCTTGGTGACTAGTGACTCAGGTGTTCTATGACACCCCTACTCTTGCACCTCCTGTTTCTTTCTAAGAATAATAATCCTAAACCAATTCCTGAATGGGCATGCTCTTGACAGAATGGAATCATTTCTTCTGCTTTTTCTTCCTCTTTCTATAGGAATGACATAATCTGGTTATCATTTTATTTTCATTTGTTTACTTATTTATTTGAGAGAGAGAGAGAGAGAGAATGGGTGCCCTAGGGCCTTCAGCCTCTACAAACAAACTCCAGACGCGTGTGCCACCTTGTGTATCTGTGGGTCCTGGGAAATTAAATCTGGGTCTTTTGGCTTTGTAGGTAAGTGCTTTAACTGCTAAGTCATTGCTCCAACCTGATTATTATTTTAAATATTTTTATTTCTTTCTTTTCAGAGAGAGAGAGAGAGAGGGACAGAGAGAGACAGAGATTAAGAATGGGCATGCCAGGACCTCTTGCCATTGCAAATGAACTCCAGATGCATGTGCCACTTTGTGCATCTGGCTTTACATGGGTCCTGCAAGAAAGTGCCCTTAACCACTGAGCAATCTCCCCAGCCCTTATGCTGTTTGCCTAATCACTGGTGCTGGAGACAAACCTTTAGAATACCTCTGCACAAATAATGACATTTTGTTACTAGACAATCATAGCAAAGGCTCACTAAGCCACTGTTCTCAATTTAATCTTCTCACCCTTCACCTGGTATGTGGCTGGCCAAACTCCCCACAACAGTATCTCCTTTCCTCCAATATGCATAAATGATTATTTTCTTGGACGCTATCCCTCTTCCCTTGGGTCTTGGGAAACATGGGCCCCCTCTTCCTCAGTATAGTATCCACCTTCCCAGACCTACTAAAGTATACCAGAGACTTTCCCAACCTCTGGATAGATTACTAACTTGGGATCCTTGGGATTTCTATGTTGCATGATCTTAAGGGGAGAAAAGGCTGTCCATGGCTACCAAAATTCCTAATTTTCGCTTCCTAAATACTAAGAACCCAGCGATAGAATGGTCATGAATGGGTTGTAGTACACTGAGAAATTCATTCTTGCTTGTGGGAGTTTTAAAATTAGAAAGGTCAGTCTAAAGCCCACCCTTTCCATTATAACAGACATGGGGAGACCACTGCAGTTGCCAACCAGACACAGTCAGATAACCTTGACTGTCTCTAGCAAATGATCCTGCAGAATCATAGGACCTTAGATGTTTTGACAGTCCAGGCAAAAGGGGTTTGTGCGATGCTTAATGAACACGTTGTTTTTAAATTAATAATTCACAGAAAGCTGAACAAAATATTATGGCGTTAAAGGATATGATTAGAAGATACATCAACCTAAACTCTAATGTCTAACAAGAGTCAGGGCTAAGCTTTTTCTTTGTATCAGTGAGGAACTGGCTATGGGAAATAATATCCCTGGTGACTCTAATACTCACAATTCTGATTCTGGCTTGAGGTTTTGGTCCCTGTTTCTTAAACCTAATAACTCGACTTGTGTCTTCTAGGATCTAACAAGTTTATCAACCAGTTGCTGACCCTGAACAAGCTGAACCTGAAATGGAGCCTCCCCTCCAGCCCATGGATAGACTATGGAGAGTGTTCCCTGGTTCCCAGGCAGGGTCTATAACTTTAATCATCATGGAAGAAGCTATATAGAAATTTTACCATCAGCCCTTTGATCTCCAAAATGATTTCTGGATCTACAACTCTCCTGGGGGAGTCAATGTAGGAGCAAAGGGAATAGGGTAGATGAGGAGTCTTGAGAGATTAACGCATAAAGGAATGTGCTGGGAGCAGAAGACTGTGTCTTCCCAGCTATTCGTAACACATGTTACACAACTGAGCATGTGCAGAAAGAATGCACAATATGTAAATGATCAATAAAAATGACAGGTATTCTACCTTTCTCTCTCTCTTTCTCAGTAATGGACTACAGCCCAGCTCTGGCGCAGTTCCAAGTTCATTTGTTTCTCCTCTTTAGTAAAGGACTTCATTTCCTACAAATACCCATGTGTCTCTCTTCAATTCATTGTTAAGAGATTCAAGAGCTGGAAATGTCAGAATTTGTTTCCAGGAATGTAGACAGGCATCTACTCAATGAATTTTGAATTTCATCTGTTAGAAAGAAAGAAAGGAAGGAAAGGAGGGAGAGAGGGAGGGAGGAAGAGAAGGAGCAAGGGAGAAAGTTTGTAAGTGAATTTTCTCCTGACAGATAAAAATCATATATTTCTGTGCACAATGACTCACCAGGGCATGTGGAAGAAGGATGGGTGGCCAACCTTGAGGCCTGCTCAGAGCCACATTTTAATTTGTGTCAGGGTGAACACACATTCTGGTCTCCCAAATCCCAGAAGATAATTTTTTTGTTTTGTTTTTTTGAGGGAAGAGTATCACTCTAGTCCAGGCTAACCTATAACTCACACTATAGCTCCAGGCTGGCCTCAAACTCGTGGTGATCCTCCTACCTCTGCTTCCCAAGTGCTGGATTTAAAGGCGTGGGCCATCATTGTGTCTCCCTGGGACTCTGGTTACATCTTCAAGAAATGACCATGCCTGCTGAATTATATCCAATGTCCTGAAGAGAAATTACCTATGTCTTCAAGTTTAAATCTTCTTCTGTAACTGTATGGCATCTTATGTCACCTGCTCTTGAGACTTTCAAAGCATGGAACTTACCTCAGAAGCCAAGGAAATCGCTCAGGTTAAAAAAACAACAGCACGTGCCACTTGCTTTCAGAAAGGATCAAAGAGAAAGCTGCTTCTGCAAGTGGACAAGGCCCTTTCCTCACAGCTCTGTCACCTTGTTTGGTCTTGGAAGGAATAATAAAAATTAAAAGTCAGCGAAGGAAAGGCAGCTCAGACTGGCAGTGTCTTGTTACTCTTCCAGTAGACCCCCCCCCCCTTCATCCGCCTCATCTGGTCCACCCCAGTCGCTGTATCTTCAGCGGGCAGCGATGCACCACTGTATACTCCAAGTTTATTGCAGCCAGGCGGCCTTTACAGGTTTGACTTTCAACTGACCATGGCAGGAAGTCTAGAGGCAATTATAACCAGCATCTGCTCTATCTATCTTTGGGCAGGTAGTGATGGGTCCCTGGCCTCTGGTCCATGACTGTATTTTCTATCAGCTCAAAATAATAACAGACTCTCCACTCCCCAATATCTGGACAAGGCCTGAGGCACTTTTCTCTGAAAACCTCAAATTATTGATGTTCCTTTAGTGAAGATATATCAATTACTGGAGGGGGAGGGGAGGAAACTGCAGAAGAGGGTCACTGGTGACACTAAAAGACAAGTTTAAACCACTTCTATGGAGCATGTCACATAAGTGCAAAGTATTTTGTGTGAGAAGACTATTGATCTAAAATTGAGTGGAATCAGAATCTGGGCTGCGTCTGTGGATGGGAATATGTCCAAATGAACTAGAGAAATGACATGGGTTTTGTAGCAGTGATCTCTACTTGGATACGTCTTATGTGAAATGACATTTTTGACTCAAATATTGATCTCTACTCATTAGTCCATACTTTGCCTGACTGCCGAGGGGTTCTGAAAGGGATGGGGTGCATACTCGCAAAGCCTGAAGGCTTGGGTTCAGTTCTTCAGTACCCACATAAAGCCAGGCACAAAATGGCACATGTGTCTGGAGTTCATTTGCAGTGGCAGAAGGCTCTGGCATGCCCATGCTCTCAACACTCTCTCTGTCTGTTTCTTTTTCTTTGTTAAAAAAAAAAAAAAAACAAGAGTAGAGTCTTCTTTATAAGGCTAGAGAGGTGGCTCAGCAGTTAAATGTGCTTGCTTGGAAAACTTGCCTGCTGGAGTTCATTTCCCTAATCACCCATGTAAAGCTTGACGGGCATTCACCTGTAACAAAAAGAGGCCCTGCACACCACCCCCCACACACATATGCAAATAAATAATTTTAAAAATATTTTATTTATTTATTTAGAGAGGGAAAGAGGAAGATAAAGAGAGGGGGAGAGAGAGAGTGCATACCAGGCCCCCTAGCCACTGCAAACAAACTCCAGACACCTGTACCACCTTGTGTACCTGGCTTCCATATATACTGGGGAATTGAACCCTGGTCCTTAGGCTTCCTACTGCTAAGCCATCTCTTCAGCCATATATATATATATATATATATGAATGGAGTCTATCCTTAGATGTGTTGAGGAGAATAAATGTCAAGGCTAGACTCTTTGCTGGTCCTTAGAAACTTATGGGGTTCAGAGGAGGATCAAGGAAGAACAAATTGAGAATGGCTCTGATATATGATTCTGTCTTCACCCTTGGCTCATAGATACCACCAGGGCCATGATTTCTGTCCTGTGATCAGGCTGGCTAACACCTTCTAACCTAGGCCTAGTTCTCAAACTCTTGCCAAGTTCCCATAATGCATCATTGCTGTCATCTTGGGAGCACCCACCAAGCCCAGGCACTTTTTGTAAAGACAAGGAAATGTGTCTACACCACCAGGAGCAGGTGGTTTCAGGATGATGGATCTGAGAGCCCAAGGAAAGCAAATCTGTTATCTTCCACACTGCACACAACATGCTGTCACCACGAGGCCTCATAATCATCCTTCAGTTTCCCAAATTACCTCACTGCTGCTTTTTTAATTAAGACCCATTAACTTGTCATATGTTGATAACAGAGATGACCCTGAAATAGATGGATAAATTAAAGCTCTCTCTTTCTCATTCTGTGCTTTTATATGAACGTGTTAATTATTTTTGTCATTAGGGAGAGTGATGAAGGGATGGAAAAGTTACAAATGGATTTTGACAAAGTGTTGGTGTTTGCAGCTGGAAACTCAGCATGCATCAAATGCCATCCATCACCCTTTAACTTCTCCATTTGCTCCAAAGGATCGACCCAGGATTTCTTGTACCAATAGTCCCCATGATATAGGCTAATGGGGGAGGGGGCATGAGGCACCCATTATTTTGTTGTTGCCATCACACGCTGACATTCATAGAAGTCCACATCTGGCATCCAAATGGAGTTTGGTTTAAATGCACACAGCTGGGCTCTGACACCAGTTCTTAAACATCAGATTATTGACCAATCCATTAGGGAAATTTCTCATAAAAGTCTCAATTTCTAGTTGCTGAAAAATGTCCTTAGGTCAGACATCACTGGACCTGTCTTGCTGGATGGCAGTAATTGCTGGGGAATGTCTGCCCCTTCAATGGTCCATGCTTGAAAATTTATCACACCACTCACTCTCTCCTCTGCCCCTTGGTCATTGATGCTGCATGCCATGTCCATTTGTATTATGTTATGCTAGTTTTGTTAGCTTTTTGCGGTAGGAAACAAATGAAAAGTTTCCCAGTATGTATCTGTGTAAGAAGTAGAAAAATGGGGGCTGTGGAAATGGCTCAGCTATTAAAGGAGCTTGCTTGCAAAGCCTGCTGGCCCAAGTGCAATTCCCCAGTACCCATGGAAAGTCAGGTACAGGAAATGGTCCATATGTCTGGAGTTCATGTGCAGTGGAAAAAGACCCTGGTACACCCATATTCTGCCCTCTCTCCCTCTCTTTCTTTCTCCCTGTCTCTCAAATAAATAAGTAAATAATTAAAAAAAGAAGTAGAGAAACAAAATATAGACCAAGACAGGTCACATTTTTTTTTTTCAAGAAGACAGAGAGAATATCTGTTAGTTTCAGAACAGAGCACCTGGAGACCAGGCCTTTCATATAGGAGTAGTGAGGACTATTTTGTATCAGTTCAAGGGCTTCAGAGAATGGGCCCAGAGGCAGGAGGAAGAAGGGAAACACTGGGGAAGAGAGAGGCGGATCAGTGGGAGACTGGTGCAGATTTGGTTAGGGGGTCACTGGCTACAGAAGAAGGCAGGAATGCAGGGACCTCAGAAAACTTGAGTGGGGTGCTAAAGGAGTGGAAGGGAGCTGAGGAAAGCCAAACTGGCCTCTGAACAGAGAAGGAGAGAGAGAGAGAGAGAAATAAAGAGGATTGAGAAAAGAAAATGACACATGCAGTAGGGAGGAAGAGAGGGACAGAGAAATAGAGAAATAGACATGGAGACACAGAGAGACCAGGGCATGTAATTCAGGGAGAAGCCAAGGAAGAAAGGAGGGAGTGCCCGAGGAGGTCTAACATGTGCCCCCCTTTTGGGGAGGGGGGCTCACTGGGGAGGGAAGAGCCCTGAGAAAGGTCTGAGCTGGTGATGAAGGAAGGAGCCAGGCTGGCTAAGCCTCCCATTGAGCCCTTTGGTGGGGGGGGGAAGTCAGACCTTTGAAGCCTCAATTATGGCGGATGGGCAGAGGTAGAGGGAAACGAGTTCAGGGCTCTGAGAGTCTAACTATCAAGTGAGGGAGTCGGGATGCACCAGCGTGTATTGGCATGCCTATGCAAGAGCAGTCATGATAATGGATGTTCACTGCAGGGTTCTTTGCTCAGAATTCTTGTTCTCTAGTCATGAATGAAAGGGTGCAATGAATTTAGGAATGGAATTCCAGAAAAGCATGGATTTGGTAATAATATACTGTATTATCTATCTATCTATCTATCTATCTATCTATCTATCTATCTATCTATCTATCTACATACCTACCTACCATCTATTTGGACAGGGCATCACTCTGCAGCCCAAGTTGGTCCTGCATACACAATCTTCCTGCCTAAGCCTTCTGGTACTGGGCTTACTGGTACATGCTGCTATGCTTAGCTTGTGTCAATTTATTGAATGATATTTATCAGCTATTAATTTCAGGCCTGCTAAGTGCCCAGGCCACAGTTCCCCCCACCCACTCCATGTTAATAAGAATGTTGATAATGACGGCAAACCAGACACTGAAGTTAGGAGCCTCCGCCCTGCCAAATGTCTAGGTGAGAAGATAAGTTTCCAGAAAGGGGATTCTCCCAGCTGGGAAACCCAGAAAGGCTTATTGGAGGTGGAAGTCTTGAGAAGAGGGCTTGGTAGGCTCCCTGTTTCCTGCTCTGGAAGACTCTGCCTCAAATTGTCTGGATGGGAGTGCTACCTCTGGGCTCCCATGTCTACAAATGAGCTGCTCACACAGGCTACAGAGGTATACTTTGAGAGCCCTTGCCAAGGGAGGAGGCATCTCTAGACAGTGTGACGAGCACTCTCACAAAGGCAATGATAATGGGGAGGAGTCAGGCTTGAGGAACACCCCCGATGTTTGGAGGGAAGCTATGCGCCTCTTGTTTTGGGGAGAGGGCCAGCTACTGGGGTTGGAACATGGAGTTTTGCAGGTGTTAGGCGAGCGCCTCTCTGTTATGCTGCAGCCTCCCCCTACGGGGCTCTCTGAAGGCCTTGGTTGTACCTTTTAAAGGATCATAGGACAGGATTGGTTCTTGCCTGAGGCTGTTCATGGAAGCCCTCAGGCTGGCCAGTTGTGCTGGTACCCACGCTTCCCCTACCTTTAATTTTTTACCTCTCATCAAGGAGATTCAGTGATACCTTAGCCGCAGGCAGCAGGACTATAGAGGAGGCGTGGGACTCTGGAAATCCCTGGGCTTGTGCAGCGGGACTTAACTGTCTCCATCTCTGAGAAATGATCTTGCAGTCTCCTGTTCCCTAGCCTGTGGGACTCAAGAGTTCTAAGCCTTTTGTCTGGTTCAGAAACAAACGGGCAGGGCTGGGGCTGTAGCGCAGTGGTAAAGTGCTTTCTTTGCATTAGTGAGGTTTGATCCCCACATTGAAAAGGGAATAAAAGAAAAAGAAAGAAAAAGTGACCATCATCCCAGGCACAGAAGTGACAAGAGCAGGCAGCAGTTGCTGTCGGTCTAAGCTTGGGTGGAGATCTTTCTTCGTGTTCTCTCTGTCCTGCTCCTCCTGAGGTTTAAGAAAACAGTGATAAGGCTCAGAGGCAAGGGTATGATGTCCGAACACTGGCTCAAAACACTGAGCTTGAGTGTGACTGGGAACTGCCTCCCGCACTCCTCTATCTACAAAGTGAAAAGCTCCATTGTTCAAGGGGCTCATGCCTCTGAGGTATTAGCAGGAGCCAGTGAGAAAATATTTCAGACAGTGTTGGCAATGGCAAAGGCATGAGATGGCATCCATTATCACATGAACAAGTGACATCATATTCTCTAACCACAGGGCACGTTACAGAGAGCTTCATATTAAAATGAGGAGACCAGCCAGGCGTGGTGGTGCACACCTTTAATCCCAGCACTTGGGAGGCAGAGGTAGGAGGATCACCGCGAGTTTGAGGCCAGCCTGAGAATACAGAGTGAATCTAGGTCAGCCTGTGTTGGAGCAAGACCTTATCTCAAAACACCAATAAATAAGTAAAATACAATGAGGAGACCATTTTATCATTTCCCTTCCATGAATTGGAAATTATAGGAAGCCAGTGTTTTGACCTAAGTTCCTGCACATTTCATGCTATAAATAAAAATGGAGTCACTCATGCTAAAGATCCACAACACAGGTACTAAGCTGTTTAATGGGTATAAGGGCTCTGGTGGGGTAGTAGCCAATTTCAATTGGCATGATAATGAGGTCCCCCAAGTACCCCAATGTCAACCAATCAGCTTTTTTTTTTTCTATTGTTCTATCTCCCTGTCTCAGGGAAGTGACTTTGAAATGACTGACATGCTTTGTTGTTTTCGTGTCTGCTGTCTTCAAGCCCTTCTCTGGGTATACAAGCCACCTCCTCGTGGAGAGGAGACCCACTAGAATCAGACCCCCTTCTATCCAGGTCCAGGGTCTCATTGATACAAAGAACTTACGGGCACAGCAGGCCAGCGATCAGAAGTTTTATTTAGCAGAGGAAGGAGAAGGGTGTGCAGTGGCCACCAGCACAGGGACTGGCGTGAGCGGGGACTGCGCCGGCGCAGGATGCGACATCTCGCTCACTGTGCTACCTGCTGTATGTTTGTGCGTGGCTTGAGCATACGAAACTTATTGATACGTATGTGGTGACTTAAGAGCTGTGTGATTCTGTCTCTAGTTCTGAGGGGCTGCCTGTGGCTGTGCGGATCTTTGAGGCCACGAGCACTTGCAAGGAATAGCAAGTGCCAACAGTGGTCATCTGCCGGGGGTGTTGGGCGCTTTATACTGGCTGGTGATGGTTTTGAAGATCAGAGAGAACATCTGGAGGGACAGAATACCCTCCTTTTCTTATGAACAAGAGGATCCGGCAGTCGATACTGAAAGCCAAACTAAGAGAAAATTGTGTAACGAGTAGGCATTGGACAAAAAATATGGCACTTACCTCAAAGGGAACAAAGGGTAGTTTTGTTCTAGAGCCAGATATGAAATGGCCAAGTCCTGGGAACACAGACTTAGGCTATACCAACTTCCATGTTCCAATGCGGTAACGATTTCGTGAAGTGTTGAGAACAAAAGAACAATAGAAAGGCATACATAAATCCAGGCACTCTTTAAATATACTGGTGGAAACACCAGAGAGGTAGGTTGCAGTAGGGCAAGGTAATCTCTGCTACTGGCCTCAGATGCTCTCTGATGACATCCCAAGCCGTTGGTCGGTTAGTACATTTGACAAAGGTTCCACCTGATAGACACCAGGATGCTAGGTCAAACACAGAGGCGAGCAGTCGGTGGCCTTTAGGGGGACAAAAGACAGCTCAAGATAATTTGGCTCCTAACCTGTGTCATTCCGTCTCTTCACAGTCATGGGAATTCTGTTCAGTCAAACCCACCTGGTTTGCAGCTGCTTCTCTGGAACTCTCGTTCACTGAGCGTTGGTCATTACCAGTAATCTCTGCCTCCCTGCCTTAGCGACTCTTTCTCACTTTGCTTGGACCAGCAGACCATAGAGTCTATTTTATGGTCCTAGACTTGAAAACAAGGTCAATTATAATAAAAGGTTGTTGTTATAATTTTGTCCTTTGACATGTCGTATCCTTCCAAAGTTTCTCTGTTTCACTTGCCAACAGCCATTAATACAGATGACTGGCCAGAGCTCTGGGTGGGGGGCAGGAGGCAATGGGGGGGGTGTCAGTGTGATCTCAGCCTCTTGGAAACTTCTGCTTTTCCCTTATCCCTTACAGGGCGTGAGTCATCCCCTGGAAGTGGCCATACATGTCCCGTCTTGGGAGCACAGTTGTCATAGGCTCCCCAAGTATGCAGGCTCTGACAGCTGACGAATGAGCAAGGAGCAATGGGCCGGTTAGGTTCCCCTCGCTGCTGTCACAGGTCGGCTCTTATCCCAGCTGCTTTACTGTGTCTGATTAGCCTGTGTTTGTGTCATTTTCCTTCTAAGCTAGCCTGTGCAGGGCATCCCTGTGCTGTCCACCCCGTCTCGTGGCTCAAAGCAATAGCTCACCGTGTGTCGCTCTCACTCTGTCCGTCAGCCCCTCCCTTGAGAATTCTTCCCACTTTCTCCCCTATCTGCTGGTATGAAAATTGCCTCACATGTCAGAAGACAAGAATCGGATGAGACTGTGTACTCTGAAAATTCAAATCCCAGCTCCACCTCGCGTCTCAGTGTATCAGCCAGGGACAGAGTGGGCAACAAACAAACCCCAAATCTCCACTTGAGCAGCATAGACATTTCTCCCCACCCCCAAGCCTGCCACACATTCAGTGCCCGTCTGCAGTGGGGAAGTGACACCACTACGCTCCTTGGCTTATCAGCCAGGCGACTGGAAGCATGGCTTCTGGGATTTGCCGCACAGAGGAGAGGGAAGAGGTCTTTCTGTTCAAGGGTTTGGCTTAGATGCGCTCTTCTCTGGCTGACTGCTCCCAGCTAAACACGGGCTTCTTCAGGGACCAAGGAATAGAGGAGATTTAGATATTAGTGAACATAACTGACAGTTACTGCACTCATTTTCATTTGTAAGACAGTAACATAAACAATAATAAGAATCTCATAGAATGGTGAAGTATGTACATTATATATTTATAATTTTTCATTTATAATTTATCATCAATTAGATATATATGTATTATCATTTTCTGTATTTTTGTATTATTATAGTAGTCTCAAGGACTTCCTGGAACGTATACTGAAGGCAGAGGGTCCCTGAGAGGCCATCCAGCTCAGATTCTCAGGAAAAGCAAGATTTTCATTTTCATTTTATTTCATGGTCCCTCAAGATTGAGGCTAGCAGTTGGCTAGCTATGCAAGTGCTATACAACAGAGCTACATCCCGAGCCCAGAATATGACTGTGGTACTTTGAATATTTGGCCTCATAGACTTAGTTGTTTTATTAAAATTAAGATTGTAATTTGTGTCTCCAGCTAGCTGTCTAGAGGAGGTGTCACTGGATCCTGGAGCCCAGCCCTAAGGTGTATTTGGAAGCAGATCTTGATTCTAACCCAAAGATGTGGAGAGAACAGGTTTAAAAAAATTTTTTTTTTTAAATTTTAGGTAGAGTCTCACTCTAGTCCAGGCTGACCTGGAATTCACTCTGCAGTCTCAGGGTGGCCTCGAACTCATAGCGATCCTCCCACCTCTGCCTCCCGAGTGCTGGGATTAGAGGCGTGCGCCACCACGCCCGGCCGAGAGAGCAGTAATGAGCTCTGGCAGTTCGCACTTGCTGGTGGTGCTGGCTGTTTGGTTGTTGTTGCAGTCAGGATCTCATTGCTGATAGAAATCACCCAACCAAGAGTGGCTCTGGGAAAAAGAGGTTTATTTTGTCTTACAGGCTCGAGGGGGAAGCTCCACGATGGCAGGGGCAAACAATGGCATGAGCAGAGGGCGGACATCACCCCCTGGCCAACATAAGGTGGACCATAGCAACAGGAGAGAGTGCCAAACACTGGCAAGGGGACACTGGCTATAACACCCATAAACCCGCCCCCAACAATACACTGCCTCCAGGAGGCGCTAATTCCCAAATCTCCATCAGCTGAGAACCCAGCATTCAGAACATCTAAGTTTATGGGGGACACCTGAATCAAACCACCACAGTTGTCTCTCTCAGCTTGTGTCTATGAGAGGGAGCCAGCTTCTTATGCCATTGACGGAACTTCCCCTGCATCTGTAGCCCTGAAATATTTCCCTTCCTCCCTTAAACTGTATCTCATTGGATATTTGTCCCAGCAATGTGGAGCTGACGACAAAAATGATTTCTAGAGTGGGATCAGCCTCTGATTGGTAGTCCTTCCATGTAAAAACCGTGTGATATTGACATATTTACTGATCTGATAGACACCTCTGTTTCCTCAGTTGTGATAGAGGAAAATCACTGCACTTGCTTTTGGAAATGAAAGGAGATCAGAAAATAAAATCTGTGGTCTCAGCTCTACCTCATGATGACATGAATATGGATAATTTATTACCAGCTTGTTTCAAATACCCTTTTGCTCACCACCTGATGGTAATTTATTTATTTGAGAGAGGGAAAGTGGGAGAGAGACAGAGAGAGAGAGAGAGAGAATGGGCCAAGGCCTGTAGCCACTGCAAATAAACTCCAGATGTCTGTGCCACCTTATGCATCTGGCTTATGTGAGTGCTGGGGAATTGAACATGGGTCCTTTGGCTCTGCTGGCAAGTGCCTTAACCACCTACCATCTCTCCAGCCCCCCCCTTATATTTTACTTATTTGAGAGAGAGAGAGAGAGAGAGAGAGAGAATGAGCCAGGGTCTGTAGTCATGCAGATGAAGTCCAGATGCATGCACCACCTTGTGCATCTGGCTTTTGTCAAGATTTTGGATGAAGCCAGGTTAAGGTGATAAGGCATTGGTTGAATTTAAGTAGGTACCAAGGTTGGAAGATTTTTCACTGTGCTGATCCAACAAGATTCTTGCTGAAACGAATCAGAACTTAATGCAAAACCAAGGTCAGTGGCTAGTCAAAAGAACCAAGTCTGGTCAAAAGAGCATCTGTTTTATCCCTCAGTTGACGCCTCCAGCTCCTCCAATCATTGTTAAGATTGCTATCCATGGGTGGAGATGAGAAAAACTTGAGAGATACACCAGACTCCTTGCCCAGAGTTTCCTAGCGCTTATCACCATCGGAGAAGGAGTTCAGGCACTAGACAGCGTGAGAATTAAGAGGGAATTTATTACAAGGGCAAGGGACGCACCCAGGAGGACAGAGTCACTATGATCTTGGATAGCTCATTTTATGGACAAACTTTAATGGAGGGGAGGATTCTCCATGAGTTAAAGCAAGAAATTTCTTGAGTTACAAAGTAAAAGTTTGCTTCAAAGGTGAACGTGTGGGTGGATATATAATCCCCCATCAGTTAGATAATATTCCTGCTAGTATAGCACCAACCAAAGGCTGAAAGGGATCCTGTGAGAATTCCTGTGGCTGTAGCCCTATATGTTTCTCCAGTGTGCTTATAACTATCTGCAGCCTGTGAAATGTTTCATCTGATATTTGGAGTATTTATTCTGGCCAGTTTAATTTTATAGCTATCACCTCATGTGGAGTGAGCAGTTCTAATTTTAGAATTTTTTAAAATTCCAAATAACTTTCCCATAGGACACTGTGACTACTCATGTAATCAAGAAACACGGGCTCTTAAGTTATAAAACACCATGAGTGTCATTGCCTCTGGAGGCTGGTGTTTTCTGTATAATTTAGATTAAAGATGTTGATTCAGCTCTTTGGGTAATCCTAATAAGAGTCAGTGGTGCTAAAGTGACTTTAAGATAGCTAGAAGTGTGATTAGGTCACAAAGGCTTTTAGAGTCCTTTATTGCATCTTTTTTCAATTTTAATTTTTTTATTTTAGAGAGAGAAAGGGAGAGAGAACAGAGAACTGGCATACCAAGGCCTCAGCCACTGCAATTGAACTCCAGATGCTTGTGCCACCTAGTGGGCATGTGTGACCTTGCTTTTGCCTCACCTTTGTGTGTCTGGCTTATGTGGGACCTAGAGAGTTGAACATGGGTCCTTAGGCTTCACAGGCAAATGTCTTAGCCACTAAGCCATCTCTCCAGACCTTAACTTTTTAGTTATGCATGTATATGTGTATTGAGGTTTGTGTGTGTTGGGAGTGGGGTGTATGTGAAAGCCTGAGGAGGACCCCAGGCATCAATCTCAGGAACATCATACACCATTTTGAGACAGAGTCTCTCACTGGCCTGAAGCCCACATACTAGGCTAGACTGGCTGGTCAGTGCACTCCAGGGATCCTCCAGTCTCTTCCTCCCCAGCACCGTGATTACAGGTACGTTACTATCCCTGACACTTGAAATTTTTTTCTTGAGGAAAGCCCAACAGACTGGCCTTCTTTTATGAGAGAGAGAAAGAGAGAGAGAAGGAGAGAATTGGCACGCCAGGGCCTCCAGCCACTTCCATAGAACTCTAGACATGTGCGCCACCTTGTGCACACATGCAACCTTGTATGCTTACATCACTTTGTATGTCTGGCTTACGTGAGACCTGGAGGGTCAAACATGGGTCTTCAGGCTTTGCAGGCAAGTGCCTTAACTGCTAGGCCATCTCTCCAGCTGTCATTTTTTTTGTTTGTTTGTTTTTGTTTTTCAAGGTAGGGTCTCACTCTAGCCCAGGCTGACCTGGAATTCACTAGGTCATCTCAGGGTGGCCTTGAACTCACGGTGATCCCCCTACCTCTGCCTCCCGAGTGCTGGGATTAAAGGCGTGCACCACCACGCCCGGCACCAGCTGTCATTTTTAATATTAATAAAAACATAGCAATCCAATTGATTAGGCCAACTTTTATTCTTTTAGTCTTATTTGTTTTTGGCACTCAGAATTTAAAAGTGCCCCCCAAATGGAGTTCATTTTAGAAGATTTGAAATACATCTTTGTTAATTTAAAACTAGATTTTCCTATCCAAATTATGCTGAATAATGAAGTAATTATTTTACAAAAGCAGTGAAAAAATAAATCTTTTAAAGCATGAAGACTTGTTTTAATAAAGTAAATTGTTCGGGTAAGCCAAAAAAATGTGAATAATTGCTGGGCATGGTGGTACACGCCTTTAATCCCAGCACTCGGGAGGCAGAGGTAGGAGGATTGCCGTGAGTTCGAGGCCACCCTGACACTACATAGTGAATTCCAGGTCAGCTTGAGCTAGAGTGAAACTCTACCTCAAAAAGCCAAAAAAAAAAAAAAAAAAAAAAAAAAAAGAAATGAACAATGAAAAGACATAATACCATCTTCATTATAACATTTCTAAAATCAAGGTTATCATGATTTCTGTTGCCTAGGAATCTACTAAATAAAAATTGATGAAATCATCTGCCCATAACTCTCATTCATTTAGTGTTTCTTCTCTCAGGAGTTCATTGGGGAAAGATGCTACAACCAATTCTGAAATTTTATTTGTCATATTTAAAAGTTCCTTGTAATAATGTATATCTCCTTTTAGTGGTGATGGTTCACATAGCCTTTTACTTAATTTTCATAGACACCAAAAAGGTTTACTGTCTGAGACTAGGGAAGCCAAAGGCCTTAGTTTTGTCAACTTTGATGGTAACTGTCATTTGTTGATTTAAGCACCAAACTAGGGGACTGAAGATCATAGGCACAATGAACATTTTGTACAATAGGCCAAATTTCACAAATAAATTTGAATGTCCACTAAAATAAATTTTATGATTATTATGTAATCTAGCAGGAATGTCTGAGTAGGAACAATTGTTTTTAATATAACTTTTTTTCTACTGTTAAGGTGGCGGCTGTCAGTAACTGAAGGTTCTACCTTGTATGCAAACAAACAACATGTTATTTATTTAGTTTTTTTAAAACTTTTTATTGACAACCTTCATACATGAAGACACTATACCACGATCATAATTCCCTTCTACTATGCCCCCTTTCCCCCCTCCTCTATCTCCCCTCCACTGAATGCTAAGTTTTAAATGGTTCATTCTATTAAAAGTTGAAATTTCAGCCGGGCGTGGTGGCACATGCCTTTAATCCCAGCACTCGGGAGGCAGAGGTAGGAGGATCGCCATGAGTTCGAGGTCACCCTGAGACTCCATAGTGAATTCCAGGTCAGCCTGGGCTAGACTGAGACCCTACCTTGAAAAACAAAAACAAAAACAAAAACAAAAAAAAAAAAGAGAAAAGTTGAAATTTAAAAATCTTTATTCTCTAGTCATTTATTTATTGATTTATTTTGGTAAAACTTACTCAGGCACCAGTTCTATCTCAATGTATTGAATTTTGACCTTAGGAAATTCTAACAACCTTTAATTATAGCCAATTTATCTATGCCCAGGCTGCCGTTAACTCCACACCCTTCTTATGACACACATGCACCTCTCAGTTATCTTCATCTGTCTATTTCTATTTTTATTTATTTATTTCTCATTTTTTTTTGAGGTAGGGTTTCGCTCTAGCCCAGGCTGACCTGGAATTCACTATGTAGTATGTATGCTGGCCTTGAATGAACAGCGATCCTCCTACCTCCGCCTCCTGAGTGCTGGGATTAAAGGCGTGCGCCAGCATACCTGGCTGATTCTAATTTTAGAACCATCTTTTACCTTAGGACAGAACAAACTTACAATCTAAAATCATTTCTTCTGTTCAACTTTCTCTACCAGAAATACAATTTATATTTATCCATTTTAGGTCTCTTTTTTTCTCACTTGATGGTTTCTTGGGAGCTTGTTTGGAGGGTCTAGCAGGGGAGCACAGCTACTCATATAACCTTGACTGAAGACTGGTCCTCCTCGTGGGAAGGTCGCCTCTTCGACCATTGAGAGTATAGCGTTGGGTGGGTTGGGGGACGTACGTGGGGCTGTGACAGAGGAAGGAAATGGTCACCCAGCCAGCCAGGTCAGCCAAGCCAATCCTAGTGCTTAGCTGGGTGACAGATGTCACTCTCACATCCACCGGGATGGCTTCTTTTCAGCTTATTTTTAAAAATAAAATTCAGAAAATTCTTTTTTTTCAAATTTTTATTAACAACTTCCATGATTATAAAATATATCCCATGGTAATGACCTCCCTTCCCCCACTTTACCCTTTGAAACTCCATTCTCCATCATATCCCCTCCCCATCTCAATCAGTCTCTCTTTTGTTTTGATGCCATCAGAAAATTCTTGAACAAAATAAAACATTTTAATGAAATAACTACTAATACATTGGAACTGATAATCCAGGAAGCTGTACATTTAATAATAGGCTTTACTGCTTTTGATAAAAAGCATTTACTTTTCATTTGGGCTTACCAAATGGCAGGATAAAAGTTTACCATTTCCACTTACTTTTTCAGTTACCTGCTTACATTTGAAGTAAGGATGTTAGTTCTTCAATGAGTATTTTACTTGAATTAATTTATCATTTTCAGCTGGGCGTGGTGGCACACGCCTTTAATCCCAGCACTTGGGAGGCAGAGGTAGGAGGATCGCCGTGAGTTCGAGGCCACCCTGAGACTACATAGTGGAATTCCAGGTCAGTCTGGACTAGAGCGAGACCCTACCTTGAAAAACCAAAAAAAAAAAAAAAAATTATTTTCAAAGCTGAAGGCACAAAGATAAGCTATTGTCCCAGATACATTACGAAAAAGAAATTGGGCTGGAGAGATGGCTTAGTGGTTAAGTGCTTGCCTGTGAAGTCTAAGGACCCCAGTTCAAGGCTAGATTCCTCAGGACCCACATTAGCCAGATGCACAAGGGGGCGCACACGTCTGGAGTTCATTTGCAGTGGCTGGAGGCCCTGGCGCGCCCATTCTCTCTCCCTCTGTGCCTCTTTCTCTCTCTGTCTGTCGCTCTCAATTAAACAAATAAAAATAAACAAAAAAATTTTAAAAAATTGTATTTATGATGTGGTGAAAAACATTAAAATCGTCTCTTTGCAGGATGTCCTTTGTAAACCTATGAGCAGGATGATTAGACACTAGCAACGTGTGCTTAAAATGACCATTCTCTTAAAATTATTTCTTTATTTGTTATTTATTAAGGGGCAGATGGGGATTGCAAGTGACCAGCCCGCATGGAGTTGAATGCTGGCCATTGGGAGATGCGAGGATGCGATTTCAAAGTGCTATGCCAGCTTGTGGCTGCTTCTGCAGGAGGGTGAGGCATGGCATGATGTCTGCTGGCACAACTGCAGACTGTCAAGAAGGATGGCTGTCTCGCACCTAGTGAAGGCTCTTCAGTAGAGGACTTTTGCCCCAGGGCCTCCCAATTCGTTCCATTCTCAGGTGGCTAATTTGAAAGCTGAGCCTCTGGTGAAGGGCCTTGTGGCATTGGAGCATCCAACTCTTTTAATTAATTAATTTGGAAAAGGGGGGTGGGGAGAAAGAAAGAAAGGGCACAACAGGACCTCTTGCCACTGCAAACGACCACTAGATGCACTTGCCACTCAGTGCATCTGGCTGGAACCCAAGCCATCAGGCTTTGCAAGCACGCACCTTTAACCACTGAGCCATCTCTCCAGCCCTGGGGAATCCAGTTCTGATGGGACTCAAATGTAGCTCTGCAGTCCTTGTTCCTTCCGGGGCCCCCACAGCCTTTCAGCGCCGTGTGCTTGGTGCCCCTGGCTGGCCTGCGGCGGGGCTCCTCAGAATCCGCTGTACCTCCCACACCTGCCACACTCCTCACCTCCCCCCGGCCATCATCGTGGTGGTGGGATGGGCGGCTGGGAGCATGGAGGCAGGGCCTAGTTGATCCGAGGTGAGAAGATAACCTCATTGCATTCGTTTGCAGGACTGTTGTAACTAAGTACTACAGCATGGATGGCTCGGAAAAAAAACAGACGCAGAATTTCGTCGTCTTCCAGTCTGGACACTAGAAATCTGAAATTGCGGTTCTGGCAGGGCTGCAGGCTTCAGGGCTCCCCTTCTTATGACATCGTAACTTCTAGTGGTTCAGTTGGTAGTCCTTGGCATTCTTTGGCTTGCTGGGACATAATTCCCACCACTGTGACATTGTCATGTAGCACATACCACATGATTTTGACCTCACATGGCCATTTTCTTAATAGGACACGGGTCTTATTGAATTGGGGGCCCTATTTCAGTATGACGGCATCATATGTTACATTTGCCATGAGCGTCACTCTTTCTGATTAAGGTAACATTCTGGTGTACAAGGAATTAGGACATCAGCGTATCTCTTCTTTGTGAAGACACAATTCAAACCATAACACTTATCCTATCTCCGTTAGCCTTTATCTCATCTATATTTCCAGATAAACCCACAACCATTTGAGAGCAGCGGGCCCCTCCTTTGTGCATTCTCTTTTCTTCCACTCGGTTATTACAATTGATCACCAGCCATAGAACTTCAGCTTCAATGACGGCTCCACATAAAAGGAAAAAGAAAATATTCTGGGACAGCAAAGAACTGAGATTGTGTGCATTAATGGTAGCAATCCAAAGCTGATTATCAAAGTTCCTAAGAAACAATGTGGGAGATAATTGCAAGTAGTTGGTGGGAAGAAAACTACCACCACCACAATTATGGCGAAAATCACGTGAGATAGGAAAGTTCTCCTGCCCTCTCATGAGAGGAGAAACTTGGCCTTTAACTCCCTTTATTCTATTAAGAACTGTCCAAGGCTTAGAGGATGGTGAGCTATTCTCCCACATTTTATTTCCTGTCTGTTCCCACTAGATTAATGGTCCTCCCTCTGAGGCTGTGAGCCATACTGTGCTACTTTAAATTCGAGTAATGAAGTATTTTTTTGAAGAAGCTTATATTTATATATAAAATATGGAAGCATATTGGCTCCATACTAGAAATGTGTGTGGTGTGTGGATGGTGTTGCACGTGTGTGTTGGGCGTGTTCTGGTTATTTACTGTGTATATTGTGTGTCACTGAGGATGTGTGTTCTGGGTGTGGTGTGTATCATATGTGGTGTGTATCCTATGTATGCTGCATGTGTGCTTAGTGTTTACATTGTGAGTGATGTGTGTTATTTGTATGTTGTCTGCTGCATGTGTTGTGTGAATTGCTTGTTGCGCATCTGCTACATACATTGCATGTATGCAGAATGTTGTGCACTTTGTGTGTACTGGGTTATGCATTGTGTTTGTGTTGTATGTGTTGCATGAGTGGTCTATATTTGTTGTGTGTTTTATATTGTGTATTGGATAGTGTGTTATGTGTCCCATGAGTGCTTGTGTTTCGAATGGCGTGCATGTATTATGTGTGTTATGTTTTGTATATATTGTATGGGTGCGGTGTTATGTTTTACTGTGAGTTCTTATGTGTCTTTGTGTAGCGCGTGTGTGTGTGTGTGTGTGTGTGTGTGGTGTGTGCGCACAAGGGATGCCTGAGGATGAGTAGCAAAGCCGTCCCCTGGGTGCATCTTAGGGATGCAGAATCCCACAGCACCAACTCCTCAGAAGCAGAAGTGGCTTCTAGCAAGAATTTCAGAGACCTCATGTATTGACATTTAAGAAGTTCTGTTCTAAGCCACTTGTAGAGCTTTTGCAGAGAAGTCTTTAAGCCTCTCTGGCTAAAAGTCAACAAGATACATAGCATAAGGAGTTGCCCTCTAGTGTACTCTTTTAGTCATTGATTTTTATTTTATTATTATTGTTTTTTAAAATATTTATTTATTTGCAAGCAGAGAGAGAGTAAGTATGGGTGCATCAGGGCCTCAAGCCACTGTAAATGAACTTCAGATGCATGTGCCATTTTGTGCATGTGGCTTTACGTGGGTACTGGGGAATTGAACCTGGGTCATAATGCTTTACACGCAAGCGCCTTAACTACTAAATCATCTCTCCAGCCCTATTCTATTATTTTCTTGGAAAGAGTCACAGATGTACTCTGTCATATAACTTGATAGATCACAGGCAAATATGTGCATATGTGTTTGTGTGTGTGTGTGTGTGCGTGTGTGCGCATGCACATGTGTGTACACATCTATGTGTGTGTGTGTGTGAAGGGCATGTGATGTATATGAATAAATGTTACTGTTGTGCGCATCTTACCCAAACTGAAACATTCCATCTTGGAAGAAGGCAGAAATCTTATAAGATTCAGATGTTCATGAAAGAGGATGCTCAGAAAGTTCCAAATTCACTGGGTTCACTAGACCTCTCAAAATTTGTATAAGCAGCAGATGATTGCTTGTCAGAGGCTGGGTGGAGCTGCTTGAAAGTGAGACAGGGAGCCCCTGGAGTGTAGCTTTCGGTGAGTTAACACCTAAGCTGGCTCACCCACATGCCTGTATCCCCTCGCTCATACTCCTGTAAATAGCCCCAGTAAATTCATTAGTTCATCAAGCCAGGCTGGCATCATTTCTTTTGTTTTCTCAATTTTTATTAACATTTTCCATGATTATAAAAAAATATCCCATGGTAATACCCTCCCTCCCCCCAATTTCCCCTTTGAAATTCCATTTTCCATCATATCCCCTCCCCATCTCAATCAGTCTCAATCTCTCTTTTATTTTGATGTCATGATCTTTTCCTCCTCTTATGATGGTCTTCTGTAGGTAGTGTCAGGCATTATGAGGTCATGGATATCCAGGCCATTTTATGTCTGGAGGGAGCATGTTGTAAGGAGTCCTACCCTTCCTTTGGCTCTTACATTCTTTCTGCCACCTCTTCCGCATTAGACCCTGAGCCTTGGAAGGTGTGATCGAGATGTTACTCAGTACTCCAGTCACTTCTTTCCAGCACTATGATATCTTCTGAGTCATCCCAAGGTCACTGCCATCTGAAAAGAGAAGATTCTCTACCTAAAGTGAGAGAAGGGTTAATATAAGGGTATGAATATTAAGAGAAGTACTTACTGGGCAGTTTGATAAGCATAGTATATACATTTTTCCAGACATCAGCAGATGTTACACCCCTAGGGCTCATGAGTACCCCTGTTTTACGTTTTCAGCATCAGGGATGTATTCTCTCCCATGGAGCGAGCCTCCAGTCCAATTGGAGGGCAGTTGGTTTCCACCATGACAGACGTGCCACTATTGCACCTGTTGGCTCATTTGGCCTGGCTGGCTAATTATAAGGCTTGCAGTGTCCACTGTTGAGTATCTTCACTGGTGGTATCTCTTTCTCCCCTTGAACTACATGTAGAATGGCTTCTTCCAGCTTTCTGTCAACTGGTCTACATGGAGGAGGTTATCAGCTCAGTTCTAGCAGGATTTCTCAGTGGCCTTGCAGCCCAAGTATGTGGAGTCTTCAGCAATAGGGTCTTACCATCTCTTTCTGGTGGGAAACCAAGGGCCTCGGCAATGGCCTATAATGTTTTGGGTACATCAGGGACCTCCCTGGCCAACAACTCATTGGAGGTATCCCATCCCTGGCACTGAAAATTTTCTAACAATGATCTATGGCTCCTAAGTGTTCCATTGTCCAAAACCGGAGGATTCCATATGATGTATTTGTATCCTCTTAGATTTTGATTAGCCCTCCCTCCACCTTTCCTTTACTCAATCTCTTCCTCTGACCTCACTTTGGGCCTTTTCACCCCCTTTAATCTATTCTCCTACTTACATATATACAATACCAACATATTCAGTACCCTCCTCCCTTCCTTTCTCTTCCCTTTATATCTCCTTTTTAACTTAATGGCCCCTGCTACTGAGTTTTTTCCTTCTCACACAGAAGCCCAATCATCTGTAGCTAGGATCCACTTATGAGAGAGAACATGTGGCGCTTGGCTTTCTGGGCCTGGGTTACCTCACTTAGTGTAATATTTTCCAGATCCATCCATTTTCCTGCAAATATCATAACTTCATTTTTCTTTACCGCTGAGTGGAACTCCATTGTATAAATGTGCCATATCTTCATTATCCACTCATCAGTTGAGGGACATCTAGGCTGGTTCCATTTCCCAGCTATTATGAATTGAGCGGCAATAAACATGGTTGAGGAAGTACTTCTAAGGAAATGGGATGAGTCCTTTGGATATATGCCTAGGAGTGCTATAGCTTGGCATCATTTCTTTCATCTATTGTTGGTGCCCTCTCTAGGGTGAATAGATATTTTGTTCGGGTCTCCCTAGGAAAAAAAATCTCACAACTGTTTTTCTCAGCATTTCCTTTTTAGTATCCACATTAGAAAGCTGGAAGATAATTTGCCCAAGTCACTGAAGGATGAAGGGCATCCAGTGTTGGTCATTGTCCCATGGATGTTGGACTTCTGGGGTTCTAGGCAGCCAATTTGTTTCTAGGTGAAGTAGATGGGATCCTGTCATCCAGGAGGCAGGAACTCCAGTGTTAGTACCACCACTGTTCTCTTAGCCCTAGAAAAGACCGAAATCTGAGCCCTTGTTGCTACCTCACAATCCCTGGACTTCACATTGATGGATGTGACCAGCCCCAAGAACTGCGGGAACTTAACATGCAGATGGTCGCCTCCTCTTTAGAATGTGGCGTGGAGCCCTCCCAAGCTGTATAGGCACAGTGGAGAGGAGAGCCAGCTCCCTCTGGGAGATTCTTTTCCTTCAATAAAAAATGCAGATGGGTTCTGGGTGGCAAGGAAACAGTCAAATGTGTTCGGGAGACATGGTGGAATCCTGCCTTGCTGTGACTCGTGTTGCCTGGGGGACTGAGCCAGCATGAGCCAGGGGTACAAGCTTTCTATCAGTCATGACTAGCTGAACCCCACTTTGCCTTGGCCCTGGAAACAGAAGCTCCATGTCTGAGTGAAGGAAAAGGGGCATCATTTGTAGATGGGGGAACTCGGCAGCCCTTCCTCAAAACCAGGGGTGATTCCCTCTGTGAGCCATGGCAGGTGAGTGGGTGTTTCCCGTCCCTGCAGAAGCTTCCAGAAAGACATTGGAGAGAACTGCGTGCCTTCTTCAATCTTCCTGCTTGCCAACTCTGCCCCAGCCCAGACACAGACTCTTCTGTCCTTATAGAGACCTCAGGAAAGGGTGGGTCAGAGCTCAGGATAAACATGTCGCTGGAGGGACAGGACTTGTAACAGCTTTGGACATTGCCCCCCTCACCATGAGCCTCTCCACAACAGTGACCAAATTTGTATTGAGAATATTGTTTTGATTAATTGATTGACTATGTGTGTGTGTGTTTATGCATGTGTGTGCATATGGAAGCCTTAGGATTACCTGAGGTGCCATTCATAAGGAACACTGTCTTTTTCTTTCTCCTCTTTCTCCCTCCCTCCCTCCCTCCCTCCCTTCCTTCCTTCCTTCCTTCCTTCCTTCCTTCCTTCCTTCCTTCCTTCCCTCCCTTCTTCCTTCCCTCCCTTCTTCCCTCCTTCCCTCCCTTCTTCCCTCCTTCCCTCTCTCTTCGTTTCCTCTCTCTCTCTCTCTCTCTCTCTTTCTTTCTTTCTTTCTTTCTTTTTCTTTTTCTTCCTTAGACAAAATCTCTCAATGGTCTGGAACTCACCAGACCTGCTAGACTGGCAGGAATCCACTGGCTCCATCTCTCTAGCACTGTAATTTCAAGTGTGTGACATTAAAAGGGAAGGGAGCCCCCCCCCCCCAAACCCTGTGGGGATTGAGGCCTGCAGCTTGACAATGGGTGGAAACTGCCTTGCCTTAGCTGAATTCTGCTTCCCTCTGGTCACTGCTGCAACAGGGAAACTAAGCCAGGAGCGAGGGGCTTCCTGCCACCCCCCACCCTGCAGCCCTGAGTGGCACTGGAGTGCCGGCAGGAGCCCTTGCTTACACTCCAGCCTCTACTGTTTACTTGGCAATTGCCACGTCAACAAGGAATATTTTTTTATTTTGGTGGGCCTTCACTTTCTCTTCTCAACTTGGTCAGCTCTCTGGACTGCTGGTCCTTGTGTCTTCCCTTTGAATTGCATGCATCCAACCAGTCAGGGCCCACCTGGGTCCATTTAAACCCTGAATATAGCCTCTCAGATGTGGCCGACTACTGAATGCTGAAATGAGAACACATCTGTGGGGAAAACCTGCTTTAGTGGGCAAATGTGAGAACAACTTGACTCCCCCCACAGTTCCATTTGTGCTGGGGGTGCTGAACCCACTTCGGCCTCAAGAGCCCCCGGGGCCTCTTATCCTTGGGATGCTAGACCTGTTCCCACCACTGCCGGGCTGGAGGCCTCTCAGGGCCTAGACCTGCTTCAACGGGACCAGCTACTCGGGCATCCCAGCTACTTGTTCAACGAGACTCACTCTCCTGGAAGCCTCTGGCTTCTGTTCCGTGGGAACTTGCTGCCCCTGCGGTCTCAGCTTCTGCTCTGGCAAGTTCTGGATCCCACTTTGCCAGCCCTGCTCTTGGCGGCTACCCCAAGGCCTGCCAAAGCCCCGGGGGCTGTAATGCTTGATGGCTACTGTAAGTTGGTTTCTCACTGCCACCAAAGATTCAGAGATGAAGCCGGGTGTGGTGGCGCACGCCTTTAATCCCAGCACTCGGGAGGCAGAGGTAGGAGGATTGCCGTGAGTTCGAGGCCACCCTGAGACTACATAGTGAATTCCAGGTCAGCCTGGACCAGAGTGAGACCCTACCTTGAAAAACTTAAAAAAAAAAAAAAATGAGAGATGTTGGTTCCACCTTTGTGCCCTCTTGAGGGCATCCCAACACCACCAAGATCATAGAACTTTCACTTTTCCTTTTACGTTGTGTTCCTGAATAAACACAGTTCTCATTTGCTCGCCCCTCACTGACCATTGGTCCACTTAATTCTTCATAGTGGGGGGGGGGGCAATGGCCCAGAGAAAATTTGGCCCTTTTACCACCTCACCCCCCTTTGTCAATGTGGGTTTCTGGGGTTGAACTCAGGTTGCCGTACTTGAAAGCACTCTACTAACTGAGCCTTCTCCACAGAAGGCTTTTAAAAAAATATTTTGTTTTTATTTATTTATGAGAGAGAAAGAAGCAGGGAGAGAGAGAGAGAGAGAGAATGGGCACACTAGAGCCTCTAGCCACTATAAATGAACTCCAGATGCATGCGCCACCTTGCACACCTGGCTTACGTGGGTCCTGGGGAATTGAACCGAGGTCCTTTGGCTTTGCAGGCAAGGGCCTTAACCACCAAGCCATCTCTCCAGCCCCACAGAAGGCTTTAAAAGCATTTCTTTTAAAGAAGAGGAACGTTCCCATTCACAGCACTGTCAGGAGAAACTGTCCAGCGTAGAACTGGTAGTGGTCAGCTAGGTTTCACCTACAAAAACCATATTCGGCATCACACGCTAAAAAGAGCCTTCAAGTGGGCTGTGCACTTCCTTTAGTCCTCTGCAAAGGTCAGCTTTGCATTTCCATAACTTACCTGGCTCTGGGGACATTTAATTTTGGAGAATTTTATGACTAGCTCTTCATTTAGAGTGCAGGCATGTTCTGAAAGGCCAGGTTAAAGGGCACCAGGTCTTGGGCCTCCCGATTCGACCCTCTTTCCTTTGCTTTCAGGCAATGAGGTCTTGCTCACAGAGCAGCAGTGGTGGCTAAGTACAGCGAGTCACACACAGAGAAGGTGCAAAGCAGCGCTGCAGGTGGCTTGGGTAAGAGCCGGAGTCCTTGGTGTCCTCGGCTGCCAGGGGAACCTGAACCCTCCCACAGGCCCCGTGGCTGCTCCCGCTGTTCTCTGACACTCTGTCTTCTCGTTTCCCAGTTTGCAGTCTGAAGCCCTCCTGACTTGCAGAATACAGTTGGGAGCTATGAGTAATCTCTGCATTAATGAACGAGGGGCTTTCTCAGAGCCAAAGGGCTATCTATGACGAAGGTGGAGAGATGGGTGGCTGGTTTGGAGGCCCACAGAGCTTTGCAGGATCTCATCTCTGTTCTTTTGACTCTTCTCAGAAGCCCACGGAAAGGACTCTTGACAGCTGTTCTGTATGGAAACCCATGTGCTACCCTTGACTGTCCTGGTCCCAGTTGCAGTGGCATAAGGATAATGGCACATGGGCCTCAAATGCAGAAAGAACACTCCAGGTCCTTTAGAAAGGCATGGAGAGGCAGGCACGAGGGTACGCATCTGTAATCCTAGCACTCAGGAGATTGAGGCAGAGGATTAGGAGGCTGAAGCCAACCCCGGACTAAGGACTGTCATAAAGTAAATAATAAATGGAATGAATGGGTGGATGGGTAGATGGGTGGATGGGTGGATGGATGAATGAATGAATGAATGAATGAAACAAGCAGCTCAGTTCACAAGAGGTCCATGAGCAAAACCATCCTGCCCTCACCATTCTGTCTAGCTAATTTTGTCTCTGCTGCTGGCAGGGGAAAGGATGAGGAAGACCTGCAGCTTCCTTTCTCTTAATCAGTTCTTCCTATCTGCGTTCCTCTCAAAGTCTGTGTGAGGAAGGCTGGTATCTATGGCCTGTCTTGTGCACACTCAGTCTGACTCCCGTGTTTCCATAAAGTACCTAAAGTTTCGCACATGCGTAGACTCCAAAGAACAAATGCTGCTTCCTCAAGTGTGGGTTCTTGCTAAGCTGAAGTCCAAGGGTCAGGCTCTCTCACTGCCTGCGTGGCTGGGAAAGTGCTTTCTTCTTGGATGAACTTAAACATCATTTCCCCATAGACAAAGTTCTGGAAGAGCCCGGCTGTCTTCATGGATCCCCGTGGAAGTAAGTTCACTGGGATTCCAGGAAGGCTGACCCCCATCTCTATTTGGCAATGCAAAGCAAGGAGACAAAGTTAATGGAGTTTGTTGCCCAAGAGCCCGGGGACCTGAGCACACGCAGCAGAGCGGATGTATTTGAGTGCCAAGAGGCACCGCTCACCGCGCCAAGGGCCACTGTAAAGCTCACGCGGTGAGCTCCAGTGTGTCCCTCGGACCCGCTTGCTGCTGTTCTCGTGATGAAAGCGCTTCATGTCAGTGAGCTTCCTGATATCTGAGGGCATGGAAAAATATTTGCCAGGTTGCCTCCATCCCCCTTTCTTCCTGACTCCAGGTGGCAGTTTTTACAAGTCTGTCACCGGACTTGGACAGGAGCTTTTCAATAAAGTTTTGGCCTCTCTGGCTCCCAGTTTGCCCTTGGCAGTAGGCATCAGGTCACATGTCTGAAGGCACCTGCCCTAGGCAGGCTCTGAGCCTCAGGGATGCAGAGTGTATGGCTGGTGCCATGGTTATTTTTTTCCTTTGTGCTTGAAACTTCATTTTATGCTATCTGAAAATTGGTCTTATTGCAAAACACCATTAGAATAGCAATAGGAATATAAAGGCACATTTTTCCTGATTGCCATCAACCAGTGAAATAGACGTTACCCCTTGTCCCTGTTTTCCTCCTGATGCCCACGTGATCCGTGCAGCTTGTTCTCGAGAGGGCCATTTTACTCTGGGAAGCTTCCCTTCTTGGGTTTCTCGCTTCATGAAAGGAGGCTGTGGGCACTGGATCAGTCAGCGTTGGCCTTTCCCTGCCTCCTTTACAGCCTGGGTCCAACCATGTGCCTGGGGCTGCCAGTCACAGGCTCTCATCTACAAATGGGGTGGACCTACAAACGGGGACTTCCTCTTTGACGCATTATTGGCAGTTCTAGCAAGAAAGATTTCCAGAGTCAGCAGTAGCAGTCAGGATGCAATCGTGTGGGATGGATGGGACAGTTCTCTTAGCCCTGGAGCAGGTCAGCAAATTTCCTCTCTTTTCCTTCTTCCTTCCTCTTTCTTTCTTTCTTTCTTTCTTTCTTCCTTTCTTTCTTTCTTTCTTTCTTTCTTTCTTTCTTTCTTTCTTTCTTTCCTTCTCTCTCTCTCTCCCTCTCTCTCTCTCTCTCTTTCTTTCTTTCTTTCTTTCTTTCTCTCTCTCTCTCTCTCTTTCTTTCTCTTTCTTTCTTTCTTTCTTTCTTTCTTTCTTTCTTTCTTTCTCTCTCTCTCTCACTCTCCCTCTCCCTCTCTCTCTTTCTTTCTTTCTTCCTTTTTCCTTGTTTCTCTTTATTTTATCTTTTTTCTTTCCTTCTCTCTTTCTTTCTGAAATAGATTTTAACTATGGAATTCATCCCAGGCTGGAACTCACGGCTCCTGATTGCTCAAATTACAGATGTGCACCACCATACCCAGCTCCAACATTCTTTTTATTAAATTGTATCTCAACTAACATTGGCCTGGCTCTGCTCTGGCTGGCTGATACGTATTCATGATTTTTTTTTTTTTTTGCCATGTTGAAGCATTGGAATTGATAGAGTATATACCATACCCTTCAGCATTAGAGCATGTGCATTTTTTCAGTTTGGCAAAATCTTAATCTTTTTTTAAAATTTATTTGACACAGGGAGATAGGGAGAAAGAGGGAGAGAGAGGGAGAGAGAGAGAGAGAGAGAGAGAGAGAGAGAATGGGCATACTAGGGCCTGTAGCCATTGCAAATGAGCTCCAGACAAATGTGCCACCATGTGCATCTGGCTTACGTGGATACTGGGGAATCGAACCTGGGTCATTAGGCTTCTCACACGAGCCTTAACCACTAAGCAGTCTCTCTAGCCCCAAATCTTTATCTTTTCTATTGCAGTGAGAGTCATAATCATCATTTGAATCCCTCTTCTCGCCTTGGGGACCAGGGTTAGCAGCTCAGTACAGGGCACTGATGCCCTTCCTCTTGCTGTTTGTCACGACTGGACTTCCTGCATGACAGGTGCCTTGCAACAGCCTGACAATGCTAAGTCCAGTGGACAGAAGGAGAACCACAGGCATAAACGTAAGAAGAGCCTCGGAGGAAGCTGGGGTCCAGTTCTCTATGAGCCGAGGAGTCTACAGCCTGGGAAGGGAAGGGACAATGAATTGCACAGGTGACTTGCTCTGATGGCTTAGGTTAGAAGTGGGTGACATGTGTTGGAGCAGGTGACTTGCTCTGCCAGCTTATGTAGGAAGCAGAGCCAGATCCAGGCCTGCTGTCTCTCTAGTGCTGGGCCTTGCATTACACCGGGTATATGCTGCAGGATGGTGGCACACAGGGTTTTTAGCAGGGCAGAAGAATGCAGGGGGAGGCGGGTGGGATGAGGTGTGTAATGTTGACACAGTCTGTTTATTGTCTAAAGGATAAGAGTTACTCATTTGTTCTGTAAATGTTACTCAGGGACCAATCTGGTGTCTGCTACATACAAAAGAACATAGTTAATCTGTGTTGTTGATTCTAAAAGAACTAATATTATATGCTGCAACACATAAAGGTGAGATGCATCAGTAGTAAGCAACATCATTCATCTAGTTGGCAAGCATGGCTGTGATTGTCTCAAGAGCAGAGTCTTGACTCAATAGAGAGAGACTTACTTCTTTATGGCTGTTTTTGAATGAGAAACAATACATGTATTTAGTTACTTTTCTTGTCACTGTGCCAAAATACCTGACAGGCAGAACCTCAGGGAGGACAGGTTTGGTTTACTGTTTCCCCATCAGGGCAGGGAAGGCGCGGCAGAGCCCAGGGCGGCAGGAGCATGCGACACAGGTCCTCACATGGTGCGGACGAGGAAGCAGAGCACACGGTCCAGAACCAGAGCCAGGGATAAGTGTCAAGGCCGTCCCCAGTCACCTCACAGGAGGTATTGTCATCAAATCCCGGTCACCCACTTCCACTAGGTCAGTTCCATCTTCCAAAGGTCCCGAACCATCCCAAACCAGCACCATCAGCCAGAGAACACCTACGAGAACTCCTGAGTCTGTGGAGAACATTTATGATTTAAACCATAATGGTACTTTGACTGTCTCTGGTCCTACCGTGTTTTTCTTTAGCCGTAGATGGCCTATGCAGGGTATGGTAATGCGCATTTATAATCCCAGCAGTCAAGAGGCTGACGCTGATGGATCCTGATTTTGAAGTGAGCATATAATATAAAACCCTGTCTCAAAAATAACACAGATAGGTAGATACATAGACAGATTGATTGATTAACAGTATATCTGTCATGACATGGACCCCCTGAAGAGCTTTCTCCTAAAAGGTTGACAAGTCAACATTCTAATATTCCTTTTTTTTTTTTTTTTTTTTTTTGGTTTTTGGAGGTAGGGTTTTACTCTAGCTCAGGCTGGTCTGGAATTTACTACATAGTCTCAGGGTGACCTCAAACTCATGGCAATCCTTCTACCTCTGCCTCTTGAGTGGTGGGATTAAAGGCATGCGCCACCATGGCCAGCAACATTCTAAATATTCTAATAATTATTTCACACCATTTCGGTGGCATACTTTATTTTTTGGCTCACTCATGGAGCTTTCAGTCTGATGGAGGAAAGAAGGATTAAGCAAATCAAATTTTAATACAAATTTTGGCTGTATAGCACCTGCTTTTAGTACTACAAAGGGAAAGAATGATTTCCATGAGAGAGTGGCAGAAGGGGCTTAGTAACCTCCCTGAGGATTACGTGTCTACCGGGCAATCTGTCAGGTAGTCTCTGAGATTAGAACCGGGAGGATTGAAAGGTGCTGGTCATGTTGATTGTGCTATAGCGACGTCATCCAGGGACGCTTTGTGTGGGGCGAATGCTTACGACATATTAGCAATTACTGCAATCAACACTTCCCCAGCCACTGCCTCACATGCTTATAATGATGTGAGTGGGCTGGGCAGCCATCGTATTCCCATTGCACAGCGGAAAAGACATCAGAGGCTCAGAGTAGTTAAGTGGCTAAGAGAATGAGGCCATTGCTCTATCAAGAGCACATCTGTGACTGCAGCCTTATTTTCCTTCTGGCCATATCAGCGTCCATCTCTGCAGAGCTTTCTTGAAATGGAGCATGCAGGAGTTAGGTCTGTACATCACCTTATGAGCATGCGGCTTCGGGGAGCCTCTTCCCCCCGGTCCGTTCAAGCAATCAAGCAGTGCGGAGCCAAGCTCTAAGGTGGTTCATGTACCGCTTGCTACATCCAATGTCAGTTGGGCCACTGGGAAGTATATAGAGTTGGACATGATACGCCTCTTCATTCTTCTCCTCTGACTCTGTCATTTCTTAAAGATCCTCATAAAACTAATGACAGGATCAGGGAAGAAATCACATTAGACTTTATAACGGGCTAATTAGGTAAATATGTTAAAAAGTGCTCCCCACAGTGCCATTTCTTGGTTGCACTATTGAAAATCAGCCCTTGTTCTTCAAAGCATAAGAATATCACAGGCAAAGCTGCTGCTTTCTGGGGTTATGTCATACCAATGAAATGAGGTAAGTGGAGCACAGGGAAGGCTCGGCCTTTGACGCAAGTCCTTGGGAGGGATACGGTGAATCTCCTAAGGTGGATACTTTAGTCCTGTGTGATCCTCTTAGCATGCAGAGGTAAAAGTGTTATAAAAGAACCCTTTAGCTCCCCATATAGTTTATTGGCCCAGATATGATGTTTGTGGACCAAGTGAGAAGCTCTGAGAGCCCTTGTGGTCTCCTCTGACTGACTCTGGATCCCCATGGACAACTGGTTATTTTACGTGTTGCAATTCAAAGCTGGTAGCCCCACTCTCCAGATAGTGCATGGCGTCACTTATCTTTGATGAGATTCAAACTGCAAACATAAATAACCATGAGGTTAGCTTCCAGGTGAGCAGAGCATAAAAGGGGAAATGTGAATGAGGGCAAAGGAATATTTGGAACCTATGTGGGGTGCTAGATAGACAGATGCACTGAGACTGATGCCAAGTATGGAAGCTTGAATGGATGTCCCCCAATAGATTCAGTTTTTTTAAAAAAATTTTTCCAGGTAGGGTCTCAATCTAGCTTAGGCTGACCTGGAATTCACTGTGTTGACTCAGGGTGGCCTCAAACTCATGTCAATCCTCCTATCTCTGCCTCCCAAGTGCTGGGATTAAAGGCGTGCACCACCACACCTGGCTTAGACTCAGTTTTAGTAAGGCTTCTTGGATTTCCAGCTGCCTGGCTGGGGGAGGTGTCACCATAGGGAGATCCTAGGGTACAACCCTAAAGTGTGTGTGGGGGCAAACCTGATTTCCAGCTAAAGATATGTAGAGTGCTTTAACCCTGCCTGGGGTTGCTTATGGTGTGGTCGTATTTCTTTCTGTGTGTGGACCTGTGAATGGGAGGTGGGGTGGGGGGGGGGCAGTTTCTTCTGCCATTATGGAACTTCCCCTAGATCTGTAAGCTACCAGTATATTCCTTTTTCCCATAGCTTGTGCTTGGTTTGGAAGTTCATCCCAGCAACACGAAGCTGACTGCAACCCCCAGTCTGTGAGGACTTGCTACCTAGTACTTGAAACACTTCCACACAAGGGGATTCATGGAAGTGGGGGAAGTATGATAGGGGTTAAGGAACCAGGTTTGGAAATGAGCAGGACTGTGGAAGTTCTAGACACCCACACATAGGAAATTGTAGTCACTGCCATGTGACCACCAGTATCTGATCTCCTGTTTTTGCTGCAATGGACAATTAAAGAGTCCTTCTGAGTTCTAAATATTTTTGGGATAAATCTTCAGGCTAGGTGGGTTTGTCCCATTTCCTCACTGGGATCTTTCATTTTCTCCAGTGGGGGTTGTTTTTTCTCTCATGGAGACTATAAGGTCACCAAAGGAAACTGGGTGCTTTTAGGAGAGTATAAACACTAGGCAGTCAAAAATTGATAGAGGACCAGTATTCTTAGTTGAGACAGAATCGTGGCCTCCAGTGGCCTTGGCGTTGAGTGGAGGGTGGTCCATGTTGAGATATTCTATCGAGTTTCAGCCAGAATCCGGTCCAGCTCAAGTGTTCTGGCACTGTCCTATACGGTAGGCACTAGTCACATTTGATTATTTAAATTTAATGCAAATCAGATAGAGGCTGCTGGAAGTTCTTGGTACTTCCCATCCTGCTGCCCCTTGAGTGTACTAAATGAACTTACCTTTCTAACAACAACAACAAAAGAAAAGAAAAACTAGTGTGGGGATTGGCGAGATGGCTTAACTATTAAGGCACTTGCCTACAAAGCCAAAGGACCCCGGTTTGTTTCCCCAGAACCCACATAAGCCAGATGCACAAGGGGGTGCATGCATGTGGGGTTCGTTTGTAGTGGTTGGAGGCCCAGGCACGCCCATTCCCTCTCTCTCTTTCCTTCTTTCTCTCTCTCTCAAATAAGTAAAATAAAATAAATGAACAAAACGTTTAAAAAAATTAACTAGTGCAATGTTCGTTTTCTCAGTTGCACTAGGTGCATTACAAGTGACTAGATTAGTGTATGATTAGCGGCCACCTTTAGTGGCTATGAGGAACACAGGCCTTTTCATCTCACGATGTCCACTACTGACACGACGATGATGACCAGTGACATGACAGGTTCAGTTTAGATTAGCCAGGGTAATTTTTCTCTTTGTGACATTAGAGATTGAACCCAGGGCTTTGAGCATGTGGGCAAGCGCTCTACCACTGAACTACATTCTTAGCACCCCCTTTTCCATTTTCCACTTTGATTCAGGGTCTTGCTAAGTTGCTGAGGCAGACCTTGAACTTGTAATGCTCCTCTTGAATAGCTGAGATTACAGACCTGCAACACCACACCTAGCTTGCTTTTCTTTTCCCTTTTTTTCTTAATCTTCATCACATATAGCATCAACCCCAAGACCATTTTATTGTCTGTTTGGCTCTGAAAAAAAAAAAAAAAAAAAAAAGAACACTGCCAGAGGATCTAAGAAAGGAGAAATGAATATTTACACGTTTCCCCTTTTGTTTATTCTTGTTGGTGAAGGACAACAGCATGATAAATGTGGAAATTACAATATATGGGCTGGGGAGATTGCCCAGCAGTTAATATTTGCTTGGAAAACCTGCTAACTGGTTTCAGTTCTGTAGTATTCATGTAAAGCCATGTGCACAAAGTGGTACATGTGTCTGGAGTTTGTTTGAAGTGGAAACAGGCCCTGACACACACACACACACACACTCTCTCTCTCTCTCTCTCTCTCTCTCTCTCAAAGAAAGAAATAAAAATTGAAAAATGTATAGCATGTTCTGTGATTACAATTAGAATGTTTTAGCTTTGAACAGGGACTGAAGCAGAATACAAAAAAGGTAACGGGTTTATTGGCTTGGGGAGATAATAGAGCTATTATTAGGTCTGAAAAACGCTTTTTGTTTAAGAAGAGTTGTTTACTTTAGTTGGAATGAGGTTTTGAGGGTTATTTGTAGGTAACAATTATATCCAGCTTCACTTTTTAGGGTCACAATTTACAGGCGCTCATGAGCTCAGCTGCTTTCTAGCACTTTCTCAGGGCCCAAGGTAGGGCAGAGATGTGTCATTAAGGCATTTGTGGGAATTAAGCAAGATACACATTTCAGAGCAGTTATTTTCATTTTTAGTGCAAGGAAAGCAAAGCTGGGTATGGTTAAATCATCTACTCTCTTTAAAAAAATCATCATTATTATTTATTTTTTTAAGCTTTTAAAATTATTTATTTTCAGAGAGAGAGAGAGAGAGAGAGAGAGAGAGAGAGGACAAATCAGGACCTCTCGCCATTGCAAATTGTCCATCTGGCTTTGCGTGGGTACTGGCAATCAAACACAGACATCAATCAGGCCTTGCAAGCAGGTGTCTTTAACCACTGAGCAGTCTCTCCAGCCCAAACGGTATACTTCTCTAAAGCCACAAGCCGGTGAGGAGTAAGGCTGGAGTTTCCCTCCCTGTCAGGCTTCTGATACAGTGTTGATTGCCGGGACCCTAGTTTTCACGGCAGCTAGAACTCCCGTGAGGTTACTGGTCCTCTGTCCCCTTTTCAAGTGGGTTAGCTCACACCCTGGGGATGGCTGTGATGAGGCAAGATGACAGAGAAACAGAGAACAAGCCAAACTTAACAGCGTGGGAGAAGGTTGAAGTACCAGCCTGGCAGGTTACAGATCGCGGGCACTGCTATCACTTCTCAGCACCATGATGCCTTCTGAGTCTGCTCAGTAAGCTCTTCTCTTAATGCTCATACCCGTATATTAACGCCACTCTCACTTTTTTTTGTTAGAGAACTTTCTCTTTTCAGACGGCAGTGACCTTGGGATGACTCTTTATTATTTATTTATTTTTTTGACAGTAGGCCGCAGAACTTTAGTCAAAGCTGGCGCGAGGGGAAAGCCCTCAGGCACAAGCTGCCTTGCTACAGCTCTGATTTCCTCTGGATGGATGGCCACGTGGCTGGGCAGCTCTGGGATGGAGGAGCCCTTCCCCCAGCGACCATTGGAACGCCAGCAAGGCACTCTAGGAGCTGCCCACACTCTGCTACTCCAGAGCTCCGTTTTCTTTTTTTATATTTCTTTATTTTTATTTTTTTCTCAATTTTTATTAACAACTTCCATGATTATAAAAAATAACCCCTGGTAATACCCCCCCCCACTTTCCCCTTTGAAGCTCCATTCTCCATCGCATCCCCTCCCCATCTCAATCAGTCTGTCTTTTATTTTGATGTCATGATCTTTTCCTCCTCTTATGATGGTCTTATGTAGGTAGTGTCAGGGACTGTGAGGTCATGGATATCTAGGCCATTTTATGTCTGGAGGGAGCACGTTGTAAGGAGTCCTACCCTTCCTTTGGCTCTTACATTCTTTCCCCCACCTCTTCCGCATTAGACCCTGAGCCTTGGAAGGTGTGATCGAGATGTTACATGGTGCTCCAGTCACTTCTTTCCAGCACCATGATACCTTCTGTGTAGTCCCAAGGTCACTGCCATCTGAAAAGAGGAGATTCTCTACCCAAAGTGAGAGTAGCATTAATATAAGGGTATTTCTTGAATGGGGAGCTGGGGCCGCTGCTTGGCCGTTGCCGTGGTAACTGGGGAACTGTTGCTTCCTGGGGTAGGGGAACTTTGGCAGATCCCTGCTTTCCCTCCCCAGTTCTGTGGGATCTCGGGATTGGTCCCTAGGATTCTCCCTTAGTTTGCATTCATTAAACAGCGCCCACCTGGGTCTCTATAAACCCCTGCATTTGGCTCTTCAGTCAGTCGGGCTTGGTGGACTCTGAAGAGAGAAGATGGTCAGAAGAGTTTGCCCCCACCAGGGAGAAGAGCTCGGGCCCCAGGCTTATGGGGGAATTGCCCTGCTGGCTGGGGAAAGACTTCCTGCTCCAGCTCTGGGGGCAGATTATAGACCTGCATTTCCTCACTCCCGCTCCTTGCTTCAGTAAAACCCCTTTTGATAAGGATCCCAAAGCCGTCGAAAGTCAGCCCTGTAGCCCCTACTTTTGCAAGCCTCTTGGCTGGCAAAGCCGCCACCACCAGGAGGCAGAGCTGTGAACTCTTGTGCCATCTTGGTTGGCAAAACTCACCATCCCCAAGAGATCAGCGTTCTACTGGCCTTGTAGCATTCCCACGTAAATAAGCCTTCCTAGTTCACCTTGCCATCTGCCAACTCCATTCTTTGAGCGGAGAGACAAGAACCTGGAAGAGCTGACTATTTCACAGGCTAGGGGACTGGAAAAGCTTCCTTGTCAAATAGGCACAAACATTTCACAATATGTCACGAAAAGATTCGATTGAAACTTTTACTTTATATTTAACTCAATCTTTGCTTAAGCAGCAATCACACACAAAAGGACAGACTTTATTTTTTTCCCCTGAAAATATAATTACAAAGTAAATAGTCCTTAGAAGATCAACTCTGCCAAAATATTAAGGAACTTTTCAGTTTTCCTGAAGGCTTTTGAAAACACCTTTCGCCCCTGAAGCCTACATCCGGTTAATCATCCTGGAGCGGAGCAAGTCTTTTCTTCTGCAGTAATTGTCCTCATTCATCAGTGATTCAAGTGGGGTTCACAGCCATTCTTCTCCTTTGTTACTTTTATTGGCTGCGATTGATTTGCATTGTATTTGCATTGGATTGGCAGGCAGCTGCTTTGGCAGTCCAGGAGCTTTTGCAAGGAGTCCTTGACTGTTTAACTGCTCGGAAGTTGAGGTTTGAAGTGTGGACAGGAAATTCCAGTTGGACCACTGTTTAAAAGCAGGCAGCTTATGAAAGAATAGACAATCTCTTTCCATATAGAATCTCATAACCACATAAACATAGGCAATGCCCTTTGGGGAACATGGTTTTAGTAACAGTGTGTACCAGATGGTGAGGGCAATGTGTTATATCAAGGGTGATATCAGGGTCAACAGCCCCTGAATATGAATTAGAATAATCTAGGTTCTTATCTCTGCCTTGTGTGTAGTATTATGATGTCCATTCTGCTATGGTATCGGGTCATTCCAGCATCTCTGTATAAAAAAAAAACCCAGAGGCTGCCAGCTTTGACTCAGAATGCAGTATTTTCAATCCCAGGTTAGGGAGGCTGGACAATGGCGAAGCACCTTGAGGGTGGATATGACTCACATGACTGTGGGCTTGCCTCAAGCCCAGAAGCAGCCACGGACATCTGACCATATTGTGTAATTATTTTCTCTGAATGAAATTAAAGCATTCCTTCTGAAGGTAGGAGAGAAGGCTCTTAAGACTCTGGAAGTAAATAAAACAAGGCTCAGTTAGCTCCTGAAATTTATAAGATTTATAAGGCTCCTCCTCAAAGATTATATAAACAGTAACAATTACTGGGTAAGAGACTCTCCTGTTGGCCAAGCTGCCTGCAAGTTGTGCAAGGATGTTCGGGAATCCAGCTTTCATGAGCTGTCACCCGCTCTGGTGTGGGCGTCGCACGGATGTAACTGCCTTTGGGTCACTCACTGCTCCTGGAAGTAACCCTAATAAACTCACTACCTCACTAAACTAGATTTGGGTGAACTCTTTTCTTTGGTCTGTCATCTGTGCCTATCTGACTTGTGGTGAATAGATGTTTGTCCCTAACAGCACACTCCAGCGAAGGGCCAAAGGGATCATCATAAATACCTTGGTCTAGTCTGAGTGTGCCACAGTCAATTCAGAAAACTTGATGGAGCCAGGGGAGGTGGCTCACGCCTATAACTCCTGTGCTCAGGAGGCAGAGACAGGCAAATAAGCCCATGACCAGAATGGGCTACATAGTAAGACACTGTAGAGAAAGGAAGGAAGGGACGGGGGGAGCAAGGAAGGGAGGAAAGGGACTTGGTTGAGAGAGGGAAAGGATTTGCACTGGGTCTGAGAAATGGAACATAAAGGGACACAACAGACCTGGGTACACATCCTCCCGTGCAGCCCTGGCCTTTAGGCACACATAATGGAGGCCACCGCCCAAGCTGATCTTCCTGACAGATAAAGGAGAAGTTTCAGGATTCACCGGTCTTATTGAAAAATGCAGGTGTTTTCTGTTACCTAAGAAATGGGATTACATCCTCTGTGCAGTGTACCATGACCTTCCTGTACCTCTCTGTTTCTAAATACCTTTATGATTACATAGCATAGAATGTTTCTTGCCTCAGTTCCACCTAACTTTGTATTTTAACTTCCACCCTATTTTTTTTTTTTTCTTTGGTTTTGTTTTGTGAGGTAGGGTCTCAGTCTAGCTCAGGCTGACCTAGAATTCACTATGTAGTCTCAGGGTGGCCTCAAACTCACAGTGATCCTCCTACTTCTGCCTCCCAAATGCTGGGATTAAAGACGTGTGCCACCACTCCTGGCTAACTTCCATCCTGTTTTTACAATGAACATCTAGTGGTTTTCTCCAATAAAAGTTGATACACCCAGAAGTTCAAGGCTGCATCCTGAGATCCCAAACTCTGGGATGCAGACCTGGTGCACCATTTTTCTTCGTTTTCTTTCTTTTTACCTAATAAAACTTTGCCCCACATTCCATGAGTCAATGGTCTTACTTGTGCAACACCAGACCCCATAACATGTCATCTCTGGGCTTATTTTTTGCTATGATTGTGGTGGTTTGTATGTAGTGTCCCCATAGCCTCATGTGTTTGTGATTAAGCCCCATACTCTGTTAAAGCCTTTGGGCGATGTAGCCTTGCTGGAGGAGGTGTGTCACGAGGGGTGGACCTTGAGGTTTAATTATCCCAGCTTCAAGCCAAATATTTAAACTACTTCCACCCAGATATATGACAAGATGTGAGCCAGCTCGTGCTCATACCATGTGCTCCTTGCCATGATAAAACTTCCCCTAGAGACTAGAAGCTTCTCCTCAAGACTATAAACTGAAAAAAAAAATCCCTTCCATATGTTACTTTTGATCAGGTGTTTTGTCCTAGCAATAAGAAGGTAAATGTAACAGTGTTAGTGGCAAACATATATATATATATATATATATATATATGTATATATGTATATATATATATACATATATATACATTATAGATATATATATATATATATACAGTTAAGAGGGTACATAAAATGTCCTGATCAGACTTAGGTTACGGTCTCCCAGTGGCCATGTGACCTTTTATCACTCACCTGGAAGGTCCCTATATGTTAATGAGGTGTCAGCCAGCCGCCTTCACACAGCCAATCCCCCCATGACCCGTACCCTGGACCTTTCCCCACCACTACATGAACGCTTATAATCCCATTCCCCCAACAAATAAATGAGCTGTCCTCTGACAATCTCCTGGAATCTCATGCTTTACTTTTTTCTTTTTTTTTGGTTTTTCAAGGTAGAGTCTCGCTCTAACCCAGGCCAACCTGGAATTCACTATGTAGTCTCAGGGTGGCCTTGAACTCACCGCGATCCTCCTACCTCTCTGTGTGCTGGGATTAAAGGCGTGCACTAACACTCCTGGCTCTACTTTTTTTTTTTTAATTTTCCTATATAGTAAGAGATTTTGAGCTTTATGAAAGATAGGCTTGAGAGTTCCTGGTAACTGTTCATATATTTTGAGGAACAAAAACACACAGTATTCCTACAACTTCAGAGGGAAGAAGAGCCAGGGTTTCCTGGAGCCAGTTTTAGCTCAGTGCATAAAAATATACCCAAAGGACGCTCTCTCTTGCAACAGAGATGCTTGCATATCCATGGCCATTGTTGCTCTATTTACAATAACAAGGAAATGGAATCACCCTAGATTTCTATTATCTGATGAATGGATAATAAAAATGTGGTACATATACAGAATAGAGTTTTATTCAGCCATAAAGAAAGATTGAATTATGAAATTTGCAGGGAAATGGATGGGTCTGAAAAATTCTTCATTAAGGAAAGTAACTCAGACTCATGAAAAACAAATGATACATGTTCTCTCCTATGTGGACCCTGGCTTCTAACTGTTCTACATGTGCATTTATGTGGAAGTGAGTGTATAGAAAATCAAGGAAACAAAGAACTAGAAAGACTCACGAGAGGGGAACGTATTCTCTAAGAAGTGTACAGAGAGTAGAATGCATGTGATATGAAAGTGGAAATGCGGGGGGGGGGGGGTGAGAAGCTTGAAGTTGGGAGGGTATGAGGTGATGGAGAGAGGAGAAGGAGAAGACAAAATTAACCACATATGAAAAAGCCACACAGAGATCTGATATTTGATTAGCCAATAGAAATAGATTTTTTTTTTTTAAAAAGGGGGTACCCTGTGTGGGTGGACAGAGCTGCTCCCAGAGCCATAGGTTACTGAAGGGATATCCCAGTGTCAAGGGTCTGCTGCCTCCTCTTGAGTTGTCTATGTATCACTTAATTTCTTATTGTTGTGAATAAAATTAGACTTGTATTAGCTACTTTCCCATTGTTATGAATCAAATACCTAACCAGAAGCAAACCTAAAGAAGGGAAAAGTTTATTTTGGGCTTAGAGGTTTTTTTTTTTTTTCTTTTTGAGGTAGGGTCTCACTCTAGCCAAGGCTGACCTGGAATTCACTATGTAGTCTCAGGGTGGCCTTGAACTCATGGCCTTTCTAAATAGTGGCACTAGGTAGGGACCAAGGACTCACATGAGCCTATGAGAAATGTTTTCCATTCAAATCCCAGTAGTCAGAGAGACCCCCGAGGTCCCCAAAACCAAGTGGACAATTGTTACCTTTATTGGTTGCCCACCAGAACTAGATGGTAAGACCCTGTTGCTAAAGATGCCACATGTCTTGCACACAAAGTATAGAACCTGGTTGAGAGCTTTCTTCCCATTGGGTAGCTCCCTAGTGCCAGAAGGTGCTATGCAGGGGAGAGTGGACATCAGTAGTCTTACTAAGCTGTGGACCCTGTGTACAACAGTACTGACTGGTTAGACTAGATGAACCCATGGATGCCACAGTGGCAAGTCTGCAGTGGGTATAAGCAACCACATTCTGATTGAGTTGGATGCCTACTTTACAGGTAAGAATTTTCATCTGGCACTATAAGCCTGGTCAAAAGCCTGTGGCAGGGGAGAGCATAGGACCTAGCGGGGAAGCTCCTGCTGCTGTTTTGATTAATTGACACTATATGTCCATCCAATTGCCTTCTAAATGCCTATGTTTATGCCTATAGATTCGTGCTGCTGCCAGATTTGGCCAGAGAACGGTCATTGTGAGGGATGACTGCAGAGACTCATAACGAAGTGATGAAAATAAGTGGCTGTTCAATTCTTAGCCCCAAATGGAACATCTATAACACTTCCTCCAAGGCTCAGGGAACGTCACGGAAAAAGGGGGGCAGGAAGGAGGTGAGCGCTGGATGAAAACGGAAGGCAAGCGGTATGGAGCGGTGACATCAGGGCACGGCGAGGCTATGTCACTCCCGGACTCACATCAGCTGTGATTTCCTGCACAAGAACTGCACTAGATGGTTCCCATCAGCGTCCTGTCATGCAAGGGGAAGGGCTCATTGGATTTCACCCATCCTTGAGGATTCATACACAGTGAACAGTTGATGGGGAATGGAGAGATACTTTCTTCAGTAAGGGAACCACTGGTGAGGTACCCATGTGTCCATAAACTACCACCGTAAGGAAACTCAACACACACACACACACACACACACACATACACATACACACACACACACATACACATACACACAACATGAAACTAAGGCAAGCAATTGTAGAGAGAAAGGGGATTATCAAGAGTGGGTGCAGGACAAGAAAGGGTAATGGAGGTGAATGTGATGGAAATATATTATGTACCTGTATGATAATGTCATAATTAAACACATCGTTGTGTATCACTGAGATAGACAAAAAAAAACATAAAGAAGAAGGAGCTCTCCAGGAATGACGTCACCTGATGAGGGCCTCACTTGATGAGGTAGCGAACGGCCTATGTGCCCCTTGCAGCGGCAGGAAGAGCCGTCAAGGGTTCCCATGACTAGTGCCCAGATATGGCTGTCACACTCCTCCCCCATCTCTGCCTCATCAGAAATCCCTTCCAGCACATGACCGAGTGTGTTGACCTGGGCTGCGTGTTCTGCGGTGATGTGCTCTAACCACTGTGCGTGAATCCTAACTCCCCTGGCACCTGATAGGGCTTACTTACCACTTCGTTGTGAACCTCAGACCCCCGTCAATGTATTGAATGCCATAGCACAGAGAGATTAGAGACATTAGGAGAGAGAGAGGTAAAGAGTGAGAGAGATAGATATGGGGGAAAAGAGAGAGAGAAGAGAGAGAGAGAGAGAGAGAGAGAGAGATTTTAGGTTAAAACTCAGAGTGAATCCAGCCATAGTAGCATTGTGACACATGCCTGAGATCTCAGGCCAAGGCAGGAAGATTTTGAGTTTGAGGCCAGCCTGGGTTTAGCGTGACCCTATGTCTAAACAACTCTTTCCCCCAGGGGAAAACCCCTCTCAAAGTAAAATTCCAGCTTGGTGCTCCCTCAAGGGAGTGGGCATGGTCCTGTTTCTTCCAGTTTTTCCTCCTGTCGTATCTTCTCTCGTCTCCTCTTCAGAAAAGAGATACCCCCTGTTCACCCATGCTGCCCACCCTGGATCAGTTCTTAGTTCAGATAGCTGCTCTCTCGTGTCCGCTGGGAAAGTGTGTGTTAAGGGAGGCTGTGCACGTAAAACTCTCTGATAATGGTGCTGCAGCTCCCCTGTGTGCCCCATTAACAAGGAAAGGCTTTGCTTTTGCGTTTCTTATGAAGCAATTACCAATTGATGTCTTGGAGACAACGCCAGAAAAAAAAAAAAAAAGCACTGAGTTCTCTTAGCCTGAGACTAGAAACAGCCCCCCCCTCCCTTCTGTAAGGCAAACTAGTAGTTTATGATAATCACCTGAGGAAGACTGCATTTCAAGTCCCCAATTAATTTCCCACCCACTGGAGATTATGAAAAGACCGTCAGCCGGCAAATAAAAGTAGCTTAGTGGAATGTCTTTTTCCTTTACTTTCTGTAGTAGAGAATTCATGTTGCTCTTTCTTCTGGTTTTTGAAACAAAACAAAGGCCTGGATGTGGGTCAGGGATTGCTGGTGGGAGCCTGGTGGCGGGCCGTGATGACGGGGGAGGAGTGGGCACTCATTTATGCATTTGATCTATCGACTGAGCTGGGGGATAATTAAAAGGCTCCCTTCAGGTTGTCCGCTCAGGCACTGCTGAGGAAGGAGATGGATGGTCCTGGCGAGTGGCTGCCAAGATGTTAATCAGCCTCAGGCTCAAGCCCTAGGGCGTAGGCATCTCTCGGTAAGCAGGAACTTTTGCCTTCTTCTCTCTATTTTCTACCTCTTTAGCGACGTTTTTTTTTTTTTTTTCCTCCTGGTATTTCTGCATAGTCCTTACTACCTCCCTCAGGTTTCTTCTTCTTGTCCCTCCTAAAGCAAACCCTGAAACAATGCTGTGGGTGTACGTGGATTCTAAGAAATGAAGATGAAGTGAGAGTGAGATGAGTAAAGGAGGGAAAACCCAGGCCAGAAGTGCAGGTGACGGACGAGGTGCCCACCGTGAGCCCCGGGGCCCCCCCGCACTGAGGGCCTCTCGTCTCCAATGAGTCTATGGAACGCACCTGAAAACTATTCTGGACAAGGGTGAGGGCCTGTCAACCTTATCTGTCAACTGTGCAGAGACTCGTAAGGACATGCTGAAAATAAGTGACTGCTCCATCCTTAGCCCTAAGTAGAACCTCTGTATTGCTTCCTCCAAGGCTCAGGAAACGTCACATAAAAGGGGGCAGAAAGGAGGTGAGCGCTGGATGACAAGGGAAGGCAAGCGGTATGGGGTGGTGACATGGGGCACGGTGTGGCTATGTCACCCCCGGACTCACAGCCACGGTCCTTGGTCCTTAATGCGAGGGCAGTGCACTGTCTAGTGATCAGAGGACACTGGAGGCACGGAGAGGCAGCAAGCCACCAGCACGAGTCCAAACTGCTAAACTGATGGCTGGTGTCATCTAGGCGAGGCTGAGGAGGAAGAAAGGGGTCAGCAAGGGGCTTTGCATGTCAGCCATTAAACACACGGCCTGCACGGGGGGGGGGGGGTCCCTGTGTGACCTTCCCTGGGGCATCTCCTCCACGTGGCTGCTGTCTACAGTTGCACAGATTCCCGGAAGGTGACACTTTTGAGCTGTTTATCCAGCTCTTCACCATCTCTTGAGAACTGTTAAAGACAAGGACAGATGACATGAGGCAGGAAGCCTGGAGGGGCGGTGGGACCCCAGGCAGGGAACCGTCCAAGGGTCTCAGGGGTTGGTTCCGCCTCTCTGAGTTGTCCACCTCCCACATCTCCCGGCCCGCTGTGTCTTGCTCTCTTTTCATTCACATTCCAATTGTAGCTCGTTTGCAGTGGCTGGAAGCCCTGGCGCGCCCATTCTCTCTCTCTCTCTCTCTCTCTATCTGCCTCTTTCTGTCTCTGTCACTTTCAAATAAATAAATAAAAATGAACAAAAAATGTTTAAAAAAATAGCTATGAGATGACACGTTTACAGCAAATTGATGTTGGTGGTTAATTTTAGTTACTGTTTACAAAATACCTAAATGCAATTTAAGGGAGGAAGAATTTACTCTGTTTCCTGGTTCCAGTCCATTAATTTGGGACTGAGGTGAGGCAGGGTATCATTATGGCAGGAGGATATGGCAGAAATTCTACTTAGCTATGGAAGAGAGAGAGAGAGAGAGAGAGAGAGAGAGAGCCCTAAAACAAGGTAGAGGCCCTACGGTTATGCCCACAGTAACGTACTTCCTTCAGCTAGGCCCCACCTGAGGTCTCCATAACTTCCCCAAATACACCTCCAGGAAATTTCATTCAAACCACAATGCTAACACGCAACTAGTCCTTAACAAACTGTAGCCATTATCACTGGTCATGACGACTCCTTCACCCTGGTCCTACAAGTCATGACTCCCAACCTTTAAGTAGTTTCCTTATGAATGTCCCCAAAACCAAAAAAACTCGGTAAAGCTGAGTTTCCAGCTGAGAAATCTCTCCTGTTCCATGTTGGATGGTCACTACGTTATGTGGCACCTTGGTCAAAACCTGACAGAGTCCTGACTCTTTCTTGTGTCTCACAGCCAACCAAACGAGTGTGATGATGAATTTATACCCCTAAGTGTTGCTCAAGTCACTTCGTTTATTTCCACTTATACAACTACCATCCTGGTGCAACTCTGACCAGCTTCCCTACCTCCCTACCTCCTTCCTGCCCTACCCCTCTCTCCTTTCCTTATATCCTTCTTTCTTTTTTCTCTCTCTTCTTCCCTCCATCCCTCTTCTTCTTCCTCCCCCCTCATCGATGAGTGTGGCAAGCGCTCTGGGCAGTTCCACAGTCCTAAAGTCCTGTTACGTCTCCTAAATAGTCTTGCCTCTTTCAATCTGGCGGCTTTTCAATCTTATTAAGACAATGGGCTCCTTTGTTCAAATAAAGTCTCACACGGGATCCCAACATTTGAAACACATCAAAGCAAAGCAACTCTGGTTAGAAAAGATAAACGAGGCTAGAGAGATGGCTTAGTGGTTAAAGGGCTTGCCAGCAAAGCCTAAGGGTCTAGGTTCCATTCCCCAGTACCCATGTAAGCCAGATGCACAACGTGGCACAGGAGTCTGGAGTTTGTTTGCAGGGGCTAGAGGCCCCGCATGCCCATTCTTTCTCTGTCTCACCCTCTCTCTCTCTCTCTGCCTCTTTCTCTCTCTCAAATAAGTAAATAAAAATACTTTGAGTGGGCTGGAGAGATGGCTTAGCAGTTAAGCACTTGCCTGTGAAGCCCAAGGACCTCGGTTCGAGGCTCAATTCTCCAGGACCCACGTAAGCCAGATGCACAAGGTGGCGCATACATCTGGAGTTTGTTTCCAGTGGCTGGAGGCCCTGGTGCGCCCATGCTCTCTCTTTCTATCTGGCTCTTTCTCCGTCTTTCTGTTGCTCTCTAATAAATAAAAATGAACAAAAAAAAAAAAATACTTTGAGGGAAAGGAGGCTACTTGTATCCCTCCTACTGACTTCTTACACACTGCTTTCTATCCCATTAGATGACATGCAAACAAATAGGTGAAGAAAGAGATGCGTGCTGCTAACACATCTGAGGGAGAGGTGTTCTAGGCAGAAGTCTAGACAGAAGTGGCAGCCACGCAAAGACCTTGAGGAATATCTAGGTAGTCTGTATGGCTGAGCTAGCTGCAGAGAAGGGAGGGGCTACGTGACAGCAGTCAGACAGACAGCATGGCCAGACCATACGAGGGCCTGATGGGCCTTGGCAGGACTTTCGTTAGCACGCCGAGGGAAATGGGAGCCCTTGGAGGAACTTGAGCACTGCCTGTGACCCGACTGGACTTGGGAACAGAATCTCTCAGCTGGCTGTGTGGATAGTAGACTATAGGGAGTTGAGATGGGCAGAGAGGTCAGTGAGGAGGCCAGGAGGCCATTACAGTAGTGAGCTGGGAAACGACGGTGGCTTGTATCAGGATGGTCTTAGAGGCATGGTGGCAAGAGTCAGATTCAGGATGTACTTTGGAAGGAGGATCAGCAGTATGTACTAGAGGACTAAACTACGGGTACGAAGGAAAGACGGGCAAGCAGCACGGAGTTCTGGATCCATCGCTTGCTTGTAGAACACTTGCCTCGCATGCACGAGGCTAGGGGTTTGATTGAACTAAAAGAAAATAAATGGCACCAACATTCTCCAACTTCAATGTCTGGAAGGATGAGTGCCCATCAGCTGAGGGGGCATTCTGTGAGGAGCAGGCTTTAAGGAGCCTGGCATTGACTTCATCAACATAGATGAACTTTGAATCAATGACATTGTCTCTGGTTTTTTTTTTTTTTGACATAAAAATTTGATGCCTAATTATGTGGCTTCAAGCATCAGGCAGATTAAGGGAGAAATTATTCATTTTATAGAAGACTTTAAACTCGGCATCGATTTAAACAGTAAAAATAGAAAATCCTCATCACATGCATAGAGTGTGAATCTATTTAACATAAAATTTCAGAAACACGTTTATTATTACATAAAGGTCAGCCAGACAAACTGGAAATGAGACCACGTGACATATGGTGAGAACCGAGGTGCCCACGGCCTTGGCAAACGATGACCTTGTTAGGCAGTCTCACAATGTGCTTCTCCTCTGGAATGTTCTGCCTGTGTGTCCACAGTAGACATGCGTATAACCTCCAGGTGATTTTCACACAAGGTCAAAGAAGGCTCACGTGGCCCAGATGGCCAGCAGTGGGACACTGGATACCTTGGAAATGCGGAATCTGTGAGTATTTGCTTTTAAACAACAACTATGCATTTGTATTTACAGTGAGCGTATAGCCAGTGTGGAACATGGAAGCTTAGCCGTGCTCCATCCTGTGAGAGTGAACGAATGAGTGTATGCGCCCTCGAGGGGTGCGGGCACAGAGCCTTGCCCTGACTTATGCCTACCTCATCCTTGCCTTCCACACTCTGCCACGGCCCTGCAGTGCCTTTAGCTGGGGCTACTAAGCACGCGGCTTTCTCTTCCCTGTTCAGCTGCTATAATTAATTATGCATTCTGTTCTGCTTGTCCCCTTAACCTTACGTAATGGGAATAGAGTAAGTAAGCAACATGAAATGTAACTATACCGCCTTAAGGTGGCGGTGGCGAGTGCAACGGTCGCACAACAATTCCCGAGCCTTCAAGGAAACAGGCTCTTCATACAGACTCATTTCTTCCATTCTGAGCAGGCTGGGTTCTGTCCTGTTGCAAGATGACAGCTGTACTTCCGGAAACTGCATACTTATATTAAACACGACAGAAGGATAGACAAACCGGTGACCTTAATATTTTTCCCCCCCTAGAAAAGAAAAGCTTCTACTAGAAACCTTGAAGCAAACTTGCTTTGAGGTTTCCTTTATCACAAGATCGGTTTCATTAAAAAAGAGATTGGGAAAGGGCTATTTTTAGCAAGATCCTGTTTCTGCTCCTAGCAAGACCAGGATTCTTTTTACAAGTAAAAGGGGGGACCTGGGTGTGGGGTCGGCAGTTCCTACACCACTTATAACCACTCACCTGTGAAATCAGTGGTCACGGGGTCCAGGTTTTCTACTTTGGTTTTTATCGGCCCCTCCAGCTGCCATGTAAGAGAAGTGAGGACTTCTGACAGGTGACTCCCTGGCCTTAGATGGGGCAGCCAGGGAGTCTGTGAAAGGTTACAAATGCAGAGACGTGTCCTCCTTAGATCTTGCTTCTTTTGCTAACAACCAGATCTTCACCTTGAGATGAAACCCCGGCATTTCTGCCAGAGAGTCCTGCATGGCTCGTTAAGAGCTCCTTTCTGCTGCCAAGACCCTTCATCACACCGTACTTGACAAATTTTAATTTCAGTAAAAGTAATTGGCCTAATATGAATCAGACTGATGTCCAGCTCTCAGAACGGCCTCTAATAGTCCATAATATCCATGCCACCCAGGGGACTCGAAATGACATCGCCAAAGATAATTATTACAGGATGTAGGAGCTAATAGTGAGGGCTAATTAAAGGTCTTGTTTCAGGTGTATTTCCTGCTTGAAGGAAGGAGACAGGAAGTTCCCCAGAGACTTGATAAGCTTCTGGGAAAGGTGACTTCCATGAGCAATTTAGGATGACTTTAGAATTTTCATTGAACTCAGCATAGGGGCAAGTCCCATGGACCAGAAAGGGGTAGATACGTATGCACGGAGAAACTCGCAGAGTAATTACAACTGAAAGGAACGGCGGAATATCACGGTATTAGAAACTCTGGAGCAAGAGTTCTCAGTGGAGTCAGACGCTAACCCTGACGCTGGTTCTGAGATCTTAGGCACCTTACTTAACAGCTTGTAGACAGTTGCCACCTAGTCTGGAAATGGGAGACAAGGATAGGTGCCCTCACGGAATGGAGACGGATTTAGCATGAGACTCCAAATGCAGAGCCCACATCCCAGGGACTGGAAGGTACAAATGAAACTATTAAAGATGCTTGTTTCCAGAGCATACTGGCAGGCGGCCAGCAGTTGGGCTGCTAGGGTCTCTGCTTCCCTGTCTCTGGTGTCCACTGCACTCATTAAATACATGGGTAATCTTATTTCATAATTAGGCAGCCCAAAGATGTACTGGAACAGGTTGGCAAGGATAAATGAAGAACAGAGTCTTCTATGTTCCGCCCAGACGTGGCTCCGGTGTCTAGCCCATGGCTACGGAGGATGGACCAGACTGAAGCTTTTTTTTTTTTTTTTTTTGTGATCTCAGCCCTCAAATCACATCTCTGGAGTTCACAGACCATAGGCAATGACATAGACTGCAGGTAGGATCCTGTCATTTGATGTAACCCTCATAATGTCTGGTGGCTTTGAGATCACGTCTGGTGGCTTTGAGATGTAGGCTTTGCAGAGGTTTTAAAGAGTGCCCCTGGCCACTGGGAAGTGGAGAAACAGCTAATTCAGATTGTGACTCATGAGACTGTCCCCAGGCATCCTGTTGGTGATACTGAGCTGCCTCTGTTCTTGGAAGTGCAACGACCTTCTTTCAACAAACGTTCACTCAGACGTAACCAGGACCTACGCTCTTGTCCACAGACTGGCATCACTAGATGGCGTTGAGATCATACTTCACACTGCCCACAATAAGATGAAATATCAGAATGAGAGCATTGACACCTTCAAATGAGAAACATGTTTTCTTTTTCTTTTATTTATTTATTGACAACTTCCATTATTGTAAGCAATATCCCATGGTAATGCCCCCCCCCCCCACTTTCCCCTTTGAAACTCCACTCTCCATCATATCCCATCCCCCTCTAAATCAGTCTCTTTTATTTTGGTGTCATCATCTTTTCTTCCTATTATGACGGTCTTGTGTAGGTAGTGTGCGTAGGTTATAGATCTAATATCTAGCAGGTAGCAGCTGTTCAGTAAGTGCTGCTCATCTCTTGGGATCATATTCCAAGTGTTAGTGAAGGTGTTATGATTTGAGTATGAAATGTCCCCACTGGCTCATGTGTTCACCTATTGACTCCTAGCAGGTAGCTCTGTTTTGGTGGGGGAGGGTTGTGCAACATTTAGTAAGTGGAGCCAGTTGGAGGAAGCGGGTCACTGGGGGCTGGTCCTTGGAGTTATCATGTCCTCTACCATGTGTGTCCTTGTTGTCAAGAACTGCCAAAGTGCAGGTAACCCTGGACTGACCCCTCTGAAGCCACAAGCTACCGTATATATTTCTTCCTTTGATTTGTTTATTTCAAACACACAGTCACAATGATGTAAAAGCCACTGACAGAGAAAGTAAAGAATATCCAAAAATCAGGAAAATATTTCTTACTTTATGTGATCCTTCAGCAAGAATTTATTGAGTGCCTACTTTGTAGTGATGTGTATATACCCAATTGTATACACACACACATACACACACACACACACAGACACACATACACACACTGTGGTGGTTAATATTGACCGTCAACTTGATAGGATTGAAAATCACCTAGGAGACAAATCTTTGGGCAGCCTATGAGAGACTTTCTAGAGTAGGTTAATTGAGGTGGGAAGACATACCCTAACTGTGGACAGTACCATGCCATGGCCTGGGGTACTGAACTAAATGAAAAAGGAGGAAAACAGGGCTGGAGAGATGGCTTAGCGGTTAAGGCGCTTGCCTGTGAAGCCCAAGGACCCATGTTTGACTCTCCAGATCCCACATAAGGCGTCCCAAAGGTGAGGCAAGCGCAAGGTGGCACATGCCCACTAGGTGGCGCAAGTGTCTGGGTTCGATTGCAGTGGCTGAGACCCTGGCGTGCCAATTCTCTCTCTCTCTCTCTCAAATAAAAATAAATAAATAAAGGAGAAAAATAAGCCGAGCACCAGCAGTCATCCCTTCCTTCTTCCTGACTGCAGACGCGGTGTGACCAGATGCCTCTCGTTCCTGTCGTCATGCCTTCCCCACCACGACAGACTATACTTTCAAAATAAACTCTCCCTTCATCCCTTAAGCTGCTTCTGTCAGGTACTTTGTAACAGCAGCAGGGAGAGCAGCAGACACACACACACACACACACACACACGCACACGCAGCAGCACATGATATTGGCGGGAGCAGGCACAGATGAACAGCGTACGCTCTGCAAGTGGCTCCCGATGGAAAAGGCCCGCGCATGCACCCGCAGACCACGAGACAGCTGGCTCTGTAACCAGAGGGACAAACCAGCACAACAGAAGTGCAGGAGAGGGTCTGCCATGGCTTGGTGGGGGACGAAGGTACCGAGCTCTGTCTTGGGGATACACACTTCCATACCAGTTAAGACGATGCAAGAACAGGCAGAATGATTTCGGGGAACTGAAAATAACGTGCCTTAGCCACAATCTGGTTATCAGAGAGGAAAACCAGAGTAAGCACCGAGATTTATTTCCAGAAAGCCTTGAAGATCACCCCAGGAAGACAGGAAGCGGCGGTTTTGGAGGTGGAAGACAGTGAAGGTGGCGTGCTGTGGGAAGCGCACGGGGCTGTTCACTTTACAAAGGCATAGCCTTCATGAAAGGCATGTTCATCTGCCTTCTGGCAACATTTGGCCCAAATCCTCAAATTCTTTGTTCTCAAAACCTGAGCCTGACACTTGGGATTAGTAAGTTTTCTACTTCTTTAAAGAAACAAGCTTCATTTATCCCTGTCTGTTTATTTTTTTTTTCAGTATCTCCTTTTTTTTATTTTTGTTACATCTGTTGACAAGATGGGTTCTCACTTTGTAGCCCAGGCTGGCCTTGAACTCACAGGAAGACTTCTGCCTCGGAAGCCTCTCAGCTGCTTACAGTACAGGCATGAGCCACCACACTGGGATCTTCAGCCTCTCTCTCTCTCCCTCTCTCTCTCTCTCTCTCTTTTGTTTTCTTGAGGTAGGGTCTTGTCTAGCCCAGGCTGACCTGGAATTCATCATATAGTCACAGGGTGGCCTCAAACTCACGGTGACCCTCCTACCTCCACCTCCCAAGGGCTGGGATTAAAGGTATGAGCCACCACACCGGGGTCTCTTCAGCATCTCTGAATGACCTTCCACATGTTGTGAAAATGTCAGTGGGTGGAGAAAAGGAGGGTTCAGCAGTTACAGAAAATGCTAGAATCTGCCTGCTCTGGCGTCTCCTGCTTTCTGCTTCCTGCTTTATGAGGTGTCCCCGGCACAGACAGCAGGCCCAGTGTGCAGGCGTGGAAGCACAGTTACGGCTGCCTGAGGAGTCCATAAATCATGTGCCTGTCTCCTTTCCACCAAGAAGATTTTCTTTCAAATGAAGTGCATGACCAGCGTCCAAAGGGAGTCTCTCAACACAGTACAGCTTAATGGAAGACACTGGGTAATCCATCAGCCAAGGACTGTCAACCCCATTGGCCCTGTAGCCAGAATTGAACACCCCCCTGTCAGAGCCATAACAGCTTTCCAGTAGTATTCCTTTCCCTCCATCTCCTTCACTTGGACCAAGGCTGGCATCATAAGGCGGCTTATGAAGCAATGATTTGGTTCATGAATTTTTTATTTCCTTCTTGCTCTTAACTTGGAACTGTCCGGTGTGCCTCTCCTTCCTCCAGGGCCTCTATTTGCCTGTGACAGCAGTCCCAGACCAAGACTTAGAGGCTACCTGACTGTGGAGGTCACTCCTTCAGAGCTGGACTTGTCCATGTTTGCCTCATGGTTGAATGATGACCGGGGAGAACACTTCTTGGCCCCTTACATGATGGGGTTAGGGATGGATGGGAAAGCACAGAAGTGGTGTAGCCACCCTCATTGTGATGCTAGCCTGGTGCTAAGTGCACACCTTCACAGACAGCCACAGCTGGTCTCTTTCATGGAGCATGCCCAGAGAGTCCCCCCGTGATAATTAGGTTCCCGTCTTAAGTGCGAAAGCCCATTTATGCCCCATTAGTGAAGAACTGGTCAGTTTCAGTGATCTCATCCCAGCGCCAATAAAGTGCATATGGCAGCTCTGAGCTCAGCCTCCCTCTCCTCTCTCTCTTTCACGGGGTTACTCTAATTTCTATCCAAAGAGATTTTATTCTAGCAAAATATTTTACTTCCAATTAATATGCAACAATTTTTTTTTTTTTTTTACGTCTCTCTGTGTGTTGAGACACTGGAGGAAGTCAACGAATGAGTAGATAGGCAGCTAGAGTTAGGGATGAGCTGAAATTCTTCTGCACTTTGGGAAGCCTGGTGAACAAGAAAATGACTCTCTGAACAGCCCATAGTGGAGGTTGCCTTGGCCGATGTATAATTGTCCAGCCCCCTTTTCCTAGCTGGTGCAACTCCGAAGCTTTGTTCTGAGACACTGTGTCTCAGGCAGCACAGAGGGATCCTGTTGTCTACAGGTCATGGCTCATGACTCACCCCTCATCATTGCCTCCTACCCTCCCTTTTCAACTCTTCTTCCTGTGTTTTCTGGGATATATATATATATATATATATATATATATATATATATATATACTTATGAGTCCTAATTTCAGGGTTTGTTTCTGAGAGAACTATTCTATCAAAGGCAACAGAATACTCATGTGAATCTTAAAATGGTAAGATAGCATCCACTGGGACTGGGGCGATGGCTCGGCAGTTAGATGCTGTTGCTTACAAAGTCTGGTGGAATGGGTCTATTCCCTCTCAGCCAAGTGCAAAGTAGTTCATGTGTGGCACAGGCATGCCCCATCCCTACACACCTATAAACCTACAAATAAATATTTTAAATGTTCATTATTATTATTATTAACAACACATTTTGTATGGATACATCATGTATTGGCACCCTCTTTTCCCTCGTCCCTGCCCCCAATCCACAGGGGATGCTCCTCAATGGGGTAAAAAAAAAAAAAAAAAAAAAAAAAAAAAAAAAAAAAGCATACAGTGGGCATGTAACAGGCAGATCTTTATAGAAAATAATTCAAATGCTGGCTTTCAGTTCCTTCAGAGTATATATAAAGTCTTCCCTTGTGCAATTCACACTGTTGTGGGAGAGATTTTCTTTTTTTGCCTTGAAGGACCAACAATCTCCCCTCAAGAGATGGCTTCCTAGTGATTCATTAGATCTGATCATTAAAGTGGCCATGACACATGAGACTTACAGCTTACCAGCTCTAGCTGACCATCTGGATTGGGTCAGTCAGCTGCTGTAATTTAATCAGTGGTTTTGCCCTCTGTAACGCGCTGGGTGGCGTGCTTCTCACATTGCCCTGTGTGGATCATGAGGATCGAAGGGAGGCGAAAGATGGACGACCTGCCTCACAGTCCTTATTTTCCGAGGGAGAGAGGCAAAACTGGTGGTCAGTAGCATGGGCTGAAGAGTGCAGTTGTACGTTCTCCTTCACTGTGGACTTGGGGTCAACTTAATTCACCATACTGGGTCATAAACTTCCCCACGAAAAATGAGAGTACAGAGTAGATGGTGTATAACTCTCCCCTAAGCCAGATTTCCAGTCTCTATATCTCTCAGCAACATTTCGAATATACTGTATTTCAGAGGTGACGTCTTGGCATAAAGTTAAAAAGGTGTAAATATTCGTATATTTTGTTCTATGATACAATGGCTCTGTACTTTAGTCACTTTCCCCACCTTAAGTGGGGAAGGAAGGGTTTATTTTGGCTCACAGTTTGAGGACACAGGCCTTAATGGTGAGAGGGCATGGTGGCACATCCTTCTCAAATGCCAGACCCAGTTGACCCAAAAAAACCTGTGGCAGTTAAAAACATTTGAAGTTTAATTTTAAAGTTAAAATTATCCATAGTGGATTCATTATCATGCCTGGAGATAGAAGAACCCCATTTGCTTCCCCAGTGTGGCATGCCCTATCCCTTTTAGTCTCTCGGCTTTAGGTAAGTGCTTAATGTACTTTCTTTGACAATATGGAAGTTTGCACGAGCACTTAAATTTCTGAGTAACTTGGTGCCAAATGGTCCAGGGAAAATGGCAGCAAACGTATAGGGAAGGAAGTCATTTGTGGGCTTTTTTTGTACTAAGACTGTCATGGTCCGTTTTAGGACACCCGAGATGGGGTGATTTATAGAGAACAGACATGCTTTTGGCTCTTAGAACCTAGGGGGCTTGGAGGCGCAAGAGCATAGTTCTAACACCTAGTGAAGGCCTTGGCTATGGTCTGGATATGAAGTTTCCTCCAGAAGGCTCATGTACTGAACGCTTGGTTCTCCAGGAGGTAGAGCCAGTACTGAGAGTTTATTGGATCAAGAGGGCTCTGACCTCCCCGTTTATGGATCTGTAATTTGATGGCATCATTGGAAAGTGGTAGAACCTAGGAGGTTGGTCTGTGAGAGGGGCGTCTTGTCTGTGGGTTACATCATGCCCTGGGCTCCTTCCTCTCCCATTATCTACTTTCCATCTACCTCTAAGTAAGCAGTCTGCTATGTCACAGGCTCCCCTCCACAATGCTCTGCTTGGCCATGACTCAAGCACAATGGAGTCAAAGGACCATGAATTGAACTCTCTGAACCAAGATACATATAAATTGTGTCTCTCAGGGATTTGTCACAGCAATGAAAATGGACAAACACAGCCCCTAGTGCTGCAGCATCCTACGGAGACACAAAGAAAGGGAAATGAGAAGGAAAGAGCAGAGAACCAAACCACTCCCCATTAACTTCAAGTGCTAAATGCTAAAAGCAACACTTAGCTCAGACCCTAAGAAATTTCACTGGTCTGCATGTTCTGTTTTCCACTGAGGGTATTTCTGTCTACCTTATGAATGGAAAACTCAAGTTGGCCCCATTTCTGAACTCTCTCTTCAATCTTTCTCAACCTGTAAGAGGATACAGGTTAGAAGTGGTTAAGAAACAGAGAGAAGAGGTAAGGGCTACAGATTACTCTGAAGGTGTTTGTTTTCTGAATTTGTCTAAGGCCAGAGTCATCTATAGCAATGAATGCCAATTCCTTCACTTGACAGAATTACAAGGTCACAGTGAGTACCCTCCCGAGGTTCTGAGGCTCTGTGAGGTCTTTCTAATCATGCTGCCTGCTGCTATTATTTATAGATTTGTGTGTGTGTGTGTGTGTGTGTGTGTGCCTGTTGTGTGTATTTATGCATGTGTGTGTGGATTGGAACGCACGTGTTGCAGCACTTGTGCGGAGGTCAGAGGATAACTTTCAGGTATCTGTGCTCCATCTTCTTTGAGTCAGGGTCTCTTGCCATTGCAAAAAAAAAAAAAAAAAAAATCTGGCCCAAGAGCTTTAGATTCTCCTGATTCTATCCCCCCACCAGTGCCATGGGCATACTAAGATCACAGATACATGTGTCATGCGGGTGCTGGGGAATTGAACTTACACTGGCAGGATTGGCAAGCAAGCACCTCTAACTGCTGAACCACATGCTCAGCCCCTTACGCTTTCATGGGAGAGACATGATGGCAGTTGTGTGTGGAACTCACGGCTTAACGAACTACCCTTTCTCCACAGAACAAGGACGCCGGCTCCATATGTTTTCTTTCATTATTAATTGCATGTTCACATTCCAGACGACTATTATGCCAAATTAACCTAATTATGTGTGGCAGCTAATTTTCTGAGTGATGGGTGAGCATTCAGAGACTTAAAAAAAAAAGAAACTGTGGAGAATACTCAAATTGTAGCAGTGAGGCTCTAGGAGGAATGGGGCCGTGAGGCCGCGGCAGGAGGGGGGAAGATAAGGTGCCGAGCTTCTAGAAGGGACTCACCACAAGAAAGGGCAGCTTCTGTCCCTCATATTCAGGAAACTCACTGGGGACTTTCCAGCACGAATGGGTCATTATTCAACAACGTGCTTCTCAGTTTCTTCTTTGTAAAGCTTCGCTCCGTCTTGGAATGACACCCCGATCAAGCACTTTCACGCCAGTCACCTCGGAAGCTAACCCAAGACCCTTACACTAATGGCTGCAGGAACTGTCGGGAACTTTGGGACTGCATTTCACTTGACACAAATACTTTCTGGTCGATTTGCAATTTCTACTTGCATCTGCCTACTTCCCCGTGTTCTCTGCCCAGGCTCCAGCTCCATTCCTGTCACCACCTTCTGCCAACACGGTGCCCTCTTCCTGGTATCCAGTTACCTTCCTTTGTTCTACTCTTGTCTCTACATAGCTCCCAGACCTCCAGTGGGTCTCAGCAGGAGCATTAGGAAATAGGAGCGAGACTACTCTTTCTTGTGTGGGACCCTGAAGGGTTGCCAATATCACTAAATGACAACCATGTTCTCAAGTCATTGGGATACTAACTATGTTTCCTTAAGTCTCCGGGGCAGCTCTCCTGCCTTCGTTAAGAATGGATGCTAACATTTGGAGGCTAAAAAAAAAAAAAAAAAAAAAAAAAGTTCATCTCATCTTTGATTAAAATCCTATGATGATCTTACATTTTACTTAAGATAAACCTTAATTCTGCGCCATGCTCTTCAAGCATTGCTCATCTCCCTCTTGTTGGTTGTGTACCGGCCTCCTTGCCCGTGTATTCCAAGACCCTGACATGTCTTTCTCTGCATGCTACACTGTCTCCGGGGTGCTGGTCCTGCAGTCCCTCTTCTGAGCCTCCCTTTGCATGGCAGACTCCTTCCCTTCCTTCCTCACCTTTTGCACGCCCTCCTCATACAGCCTCCCTGACCCTGAACACTTCGGATAAGCAGCTCTCCTACTCTCGTTTCTCCTGCTAAAGCTGACACTTCCTACTGGTTGCCTTGGTAGCACTTGTCTTTCTTTTTCTGTGAAATTATTTTTTTCTTCTTTATTGACTCTGTTGGGTGTGTTTGTGCACATGTCACGGCATGTGTGCGGAGGGCAGAGCTCAGAGGGGAGAGGGCAACCTCCAGGTCAGTCCTCAGCTGCCTCAGCATTGGAGGCAACGTCTCTTGTTGTTCACTGCTCCACCAAAGCCCTGGACCTTCTCCTATCTCTACCTTCCCTGCTGCCACACTGGGATTATCAAAGTGCTCTTACAGTCTCCAGTTTATACATGAGTCTGTGGATCCAGAATTGCATAGCAAACAGCCCTATTCATTTATTTAGAAAGAGAGAGAGAGAGGCGGGGAGGGGGGGGGAGAGAAAAAGAGAATGGGTGCGCCAGGAACTTCAGCCTGCTATGAACAAATTCCAGATGCTTGCACCCCCTTGTGTACATGTGCAACATTGCACACTTGTGTCACTGTGTGTCTGGCTTTGTGGGACCTGGAGATTCGAATATGCATTCTTAGACTTCGCAGGCAAGTGCCTTAACCGCTAAGCCATCTCTCTAGTCTCAGTCCCTTTTTTCTTCCTTCTTTTTTTTGAGACAGAGTCTCATAGGTAAGACGGCTATGGACTCTCCAATATGCTTGATGGCATTTGACTACAAAAACAAGTGAATCATCTTTGTGTCTAGCCACTAGATGGCCTGAGAGAAACCCCAAAAGTGATGAGAAGAAGCAGTAAAATCTTTTTGAAAGAAATTAATTTCTTCATTGAAGACCAGTTTTGAAATGGCCAGGCCAAGGGTGAACCACGTGTTCAATATTCTCCCCAATACACCCACCTCAAGTAACAGCAGCAACAAAAAGCCTAACAAGGGCTGGAGAGATGGCTTAGTAGATAAGGGCTTGCCTGCAAAGCCAAAGGACCCAGGTTTGATTCCCCAGGTCCCATATAAGCCAGATGCACAAGGGGGTGCATATGTCTGGAGTTCTTTTGCAGTGACTGGAAGCCCTGGGGCACCCATTCTCTCTCTCTCTCTCTCTCTCTCTCCCTCTTTCTTTCTGTCAAATAAATAAATAGAAATAATTTTTTTAAAAGTCTAATGATAGCAATGGTGAGAGTTGAGAGGGGACTCAGGGAGATGATGGGAATGTTTTTGGTCCTGTTGATGGACTCTCAGGTCACCTATCCACAAAGCTCATTGAAACATCTATATTAAGTATGTATAGCTTCTTAAAAGCCAATCACACCTCCATAGCATAGCCCAGGCACTGGCCTGTCCAAAAGATGCTGCCCACTGGACAGGAGTAGCACCTTCAAGCTTGTCTAATGGTTGGGTGGTTAGCTCTTTAGGTTCTGGAAGGTAAAACAATCTGACGGGTCCCGGGGTAGTCTGGGATGCCAAGGTAGCGGTGGTGGTGGGAGTAGAATCATGTAGAATGTTTGGGAAAATGAATGTTTGCCCATTGAAATAGAAGCACTCAATTATTTTAACAAGTTAACAGCTGAACTGGTAAGTGTCCTCTAAGTATGGTATGGTAGTTTTATTATTGTTATTTGGTTGGGATACTTTTTTATTATTATTACTACTTTTACATAGATTATAGTCTTATATTCCCTCTCCCCCAGTTGGTCTGACTACTTTAAAAATAGTAAATAATTCAAGAACTAGAGGATTTTTCCTTGCAAACCTGGATATATAGCTTCTCGTAAAACAACCCGCCCACAATGGACCTGAATTTTGAGAGAATGGCATCTCACTTATGTTGCCCAGGCTGGTTCCAAACCCCTGAACCCAAGGGATTCTCTTTCCTCAACCTCCCAAACAGCTAGGGCTACAGGCGTGCATCACCATGGCCGGCCTGGGTCTGGACTTCCACTGGATGGGAGGGACATGTGACTGGGAAGCGGTTGGGTCATTGGTCCCTCAGATACTTGTCAGGTTGAGAGAGCCATTTGGATTTGGGACACAGGCTCATGAGATCTCTCTAGCTCTCCAGTTTAATATCTGAATGATTATTTTCTTCCTCAATCCCATGCCTAAAGGAGGTCAGATGGCAAGGTAAGTAGGGACTCTGTTGAAAAGCTGAATCTTGTAAGGGTCCAGTTATTTTAAGGTAAGACTTAAAGACCGTTAAAGCCGATGACATCTCTTTAAGCTATAAATTACCCCTTGTCAAGATCAGGGTGAAGCAGGACTTTGGTACGGATTAATCTTAAGAATGTTTCATTAAAATCTCTGCATAGCTGGCAGTGGGAGGTGACGTGCTGGCTTGACTCATACTTTTTCCAGAGGTGACATGCCTGTCCTTTATGCCACAAACTATATCTACAACTTCTCTTGCTTTCAGCTTCAATTATAGAGTTGGCGTGTCGATTTGGCTTTAATTCTGAATTATCTCCTTGAGACTGCGCTGGCCTAGGTCAGTCCTGCCCGAAGTCTTGTTAAACGTCTGTCACGGAGCTGACAACCTTGGGGCTGTCACATTAAGGAGTATGTGTCACCTCTGCCTTTACAGTCCTAGTCCCTTGCAAGGAGCTTTTCCTCACAAAGCCGATTCACAAGTGCTCTCTCATTTTTCCCTAAGTGAGAAACGGCCATCCTGAAGCCTGGTTTTCTTTCTGCAAAGACCCAGAGCTATAATGCCGACTTTGAAGGGTGCTGTGTTCACCCACTGGACAATAATGGAAGTGATAATGATATATTTTTTTCCACAAATTATTTCTGAGCACCTACTTAGGAGGCTGTGGAAGGCAGTGAACATGGGTGGATGAGTCCTACATGGGAATTATGAGGCTTAAAGTCTCAAAGAGAGTGTCTTTATCTTCGATGCCTCCAGAGTGGGTTCTGGAATAAGATTCTAGTTCAGAGGCAGGAAACAGATGCAGGAATGGGCACATGATACCAGAAAGAAAAGGAGTCAGGAAACGAACTCTCCAAAGAAAGATATAGAGGGGCTAAAGAGAGAGAGAGAGAGGGAGAGAGAGAGAGAGACAGAGAAAACATACCTTGGGATCAAGTCTCGCAGGAAGCCAATTTACTGGGTACTTACCCAGCGCTTCTGGAGGGTCCTTGCCCCCAGGTGCTGTCAGTTCTTTAGAATTAACAGTTCTAAGATAAAACACATATGACCAATAAACAAAGGGGGGCGGGGGGAAGTTCCACCTCACGAGCCATCAGAGACATGCAAACAAAAACTATCTTGAGAGTCCAACTTACTCAGTTCTGAAGAGCGGTCACTAGGAAAGCAAATAAAAAATGTGGACTAAAGGGAACCCTTACACAGTGTAGCTGGGAATGCCAACTAGTCCAGCCACTATGGATATCAGTACAAGGCTTCCCTAAAAACCTGCAAATGGACATGACACAGGTATACTACCCCTGGGTGTTTGCCTGAAGGATGCCCATGCAATATTAGACAGAGGTTCGCCCATTGGTGTTCCTCACAGCACTGGTCACAACAGCTAAGCTAGAGAGCCAACCTAGGTGTCCAACAACAGAAGAAAATGGATTTTTTTTTCAGTCACAAAGAAAAATGAAGTTATATCATTTATAGGAAAGTGGATGGAACTAGAGATAATCAGATTAACAAATTAAGCCAGTCTCAGGAAGATAAATATTGTATTTTCTCTCAGTTGTAGTTCCAAGATTTTATACAGATAGATAAAATCATGAGTGTATGTGTGACGGGAAAGCAGAAACAAAACAGTCTAGGAAAACACAGGACACTGGTGGGAGTGGGGAGAAAGAGATGTAGGAGAGTTTGGGGGATACATTCAATGAATATGTACTTGCAGGAAAATATATTTATGTAACCCAGTACTATGTACAATGAATGTGCACAATGCAAATTTGAGAAAAAATCCGTTCATGCTGTTAAAACTGTGTTTATATAAGACTAGTCAAAAGCTTTTCAAAAAGTTCATTTGAAGTGGCTGGAGGCACTCACTTTCTTTCTCTCTCTCTCTCTCTCTCCCTGCCTATTTCTGTATCTTTTTCTCTCAAATAAATAAAAATATTTTTTAAAATGTAAAAGGAAATATATAAAATTAAGTTTAAAAAAATTTGCTTATTTTAATTTATTTGAGAGCAACAGACAGAGAGAGCAAGAGGCAGATAGATAGAGAGAGAATGGGCACGCCAGGGCCTCCAGCCACTGCAAACGAACTCCAGATGCTTGCGCCACCTTGTGCCTCTGGCTTACGTGGGTTCTGGGGAATCGAGCCTCAAACTGGGGTCCTTAGGCTTCACAGGCAAGCACTTAACTGCTAAGCCATCTCTCCAGCCCCTGTAAAATTAATTAAAAAAAAAAAAAAAGCTTTTCAAAGAGTGTCTCAAGCTAAAGCTGGGTGTGGTGGTATGTGCTGAAGCAAGAGATCAGAATGTCAAGGCAAATACATAATGAGACCCTGTCTCAAAAACCAGCACCAATATTGATGAAAACATGAAGTCTAGGGGGATATAGGTTGGACACTGACAACATCTACTATACATACTGTCAGCCCAAGCTAACTCATAACAAATGTACTATGTTTCCTATGGAGAGATGAGGATTTATATGAAAGATGTCTATGAAATAAAACTAGACCTAAAACTCTATGAGAGGGAGTGAATTGCCAGCCAGTGGCAGTGCCAAGACTTGAACCCAGGGTCCTCGGTTGGGACACTTCCCTTAATTTCTTCTACTTTTCTCACATGCCAACTTATTGTTTCCTGGCAATATTCATAGAGAAACTACAGGCCAGAGAGAATTAGATGACTGTGTAGGTGCACCCCGAGGAAAGACTTCCTGTAGGGGCACACAAACAAAGCCCTGTCCCTATGGTTGTTTTGATGGTGGCTCTAAGAGTGGAGGAGGCAGAGGGCTTCTGAGAGAGAGAGAGACAGAGAGAGAGAGAGAGAGAGAGAGAGAGCGAGCGCCTATCAGCTGTCTCGGTGCCTCTGCTTTCTCATTGACTCTTGAAGCAGACTCCCCAGCCTGAAATGTCTAGGAAGCTAATAAAATGATCTGGCTGCTCTTCCAAGGATTGCTAATTTTTATTTCATGAGCTGGATACAATTTTTTCATGACTGATTATGCACTAGGCTCCAGTGTTGCTATTATATAACCATCTGCAGTGAAAATATTCAGAAACAATGCATCCAAAAGATCGTAGTGCCAGGGAATTAGAACCAAATGGAATGACATGTTTCATAGTGAAAATAAATCCTTTGTGGACAGGGGCATCTGGTTTTGAATGCTCCCTCCAACTTCTGGAATTTTTCCTAGATAGACAATGACCACCAAAAGTTAATTAGAGGGCTGAGCTCCTGGGAAGGAGAGCTCGGAGAGAACCAACATTGTTCCTAGCTGATTGTCTATGAACACAGGGACAGATTCAAGCTTTTGTGTGTGGGCTAAGGCCATTTTGCTGGTTTCAAAATCAGAGGCACATTAGCGAATGTTGCCTGGGTGTCAAATTCATCTCTAAGACAACCGTACTGTACTGGGGTACTGTACCTGGGGGTAGCACCCAGGACTTTTTGTTTTGACCATATGCTTTGAATCTGAAATGACTTTGGGAACAGGAAACTACAACCAGTATTTGGAGAAATTGAACTTTGCTGTTTTTTTTTTTTTTTTTTTTTTTTTTTTTAGGCAGACTCTTGCTATGAATGCTGGGCTGCCCAGCCTTGAAATTATGATCCTTTTGATTTAGCTCCCCGAGTGCTGGGAAAGCAGGTGTGTACCTTTGTGGTGATCTATTTATTATTACAGATATACCTAATTTTTCATTTCTTTTTCTTGTATTTTTAAATGTTTTACCAATAGTTTTTATACATGTATGTATTTATTTAAATATTTTATTTATTTATTTGCAGGCAGAGAGAGAGAGAGAGAGAGAGAGAGAGAGAGAGAGAAAGAGAAGTATGGGGCACTAGGGTCTCCAACCATTGCAAACAAACTCTAGAATGCATGTACCACTTTGTACATCTGGCTTTATGTGGGTACTGGGAATTGAACCCAGGTCATTAGGCTTTGCAAGCAAGCACCTTAACTGCTGAGCTGTCTCTCCAGCTCTAGAATATATTTTGATCATAATCTACACCCAATCTATACTCAGTACCTTCTTTTGTCTCTGCCCCCCTTCCATCCAGTTCCTTCTTTCCAAATAGTCCCTTTCATATGTTGAGTTTTGGTTTTTTTCCCCCAGATTTTCTTTGGTTTTTAAACTTTTTTGGCAATTTTTATACATGCATTTATATAATTTGTATACGTGTATATAATGTATTTTATTTATTTATTTATTTATTTATTTTTTCTTTATTAGTCAGTTCTGTATTCAGCAAATACAGTCAGTTTGGTACCATTATTAGGCTCATCCGTGACCTACCCCCCTCCCCTTGGCCCCTCCTTGTTGAGGTATACGGGTCATGCATTGTGGAGTTAGCCCACAGTTATGGGTAAGCTAAATGTCTCTGCATATCATGACCCAACACGTGACTCTGACATTCTTTCCGCCCCCTCTTCCGCAAAATTTCCCTGAGCCATTTATTTATTTGAGAGTGACAGACAGAGAGAGAAAGAGACAGATAGAGAGAGAATGGGCACGCCAGGGCTTCCAGCCACTGCAAACGAACTCCAGACACATGCGCCCCCCTGTGCATCTGGCTAACGTGGGTCCTGGGGAATTGAGCCTCGAACCGGGGTCCTTAGGCTTCACAGGCAAGCCCTTAACCGCTAAGCCATCTCTCCAGCCCTATATAATGTATTTTGATCATAGTCTCCTAACATTCCTTTCTTTGGTCCCCTCCTATCCGCCCCTTCCATTGAACTTCTCCTTTCTAACTAGTCCCTCTTCTATTTTGGGGTCTTTTTGTTTGTTGGTTGGTTGGTTTTTGCTCTCCTCCATCATCTGTGACAACGTGTTGTTGGGCCCAGTATTGTGCAGGCCTCTTTTTTTTTTTTTAATTGTTTATTTTTATTTATTTATTTGAAAGTGACAGAGAGAGAGAGAGAGAGAGAGAGAGAGAGAGAGAGAGAAAGGGCGCGCCAGGGCCTCCAGCCACTGCAAACGAACTCCAGATGCGTGCGCCCCCTTGTGCATCTGGCTAATGTGGGTCCTGGGGAATCAAGCCTTGAACCGGGGTCCTTAGGCTTCACAGGCAAGCGCTTAACCACTAAGCCATCTCTCCAGCCCTTGTGCAGGCCTCTTGCAGGCAGCGACAGACACTATGTGGTCATAAATGTGTCAGCCGCCTTGTGTCCAGAATACGGCACTCCAAAGCACTCCTCCCCATCCTTTGTCTCTTACATTCTTTCCATCCCCTCTTCCCTGAGCCTTGGGGGGCATGATAGAGATGGCTCCTTTAGTGCTGAGCATCCAGCTGTCATGTTTTCTCAGTGTTTGATGATTTTTGAGTCTCCCTAGCAGTCACTGGATCTACGAGAAGAAGCTTCTCTGAGCAAAAGTGATGGTAACAGACGTGCGCTCGCGTGTGCCTTCAAAAGCGTACGTACATAGCGAGCCCAGGGGTGCTTCAGTTTCATGTTGGTTCCCCAACTATATCTTGGATATATAAGTAATTTCTCGGCTTTGAGGCCTCTTCCCTTCTGGCTGAAATATGAAGGTGAGACTCTTTCTAAATCAACTTCCCTATGACCTAGGGGCTTTGTCTCTGCCTCCTCATTTTCTTTCCTTCTTCTCTTCTCTTTCTTTTCTGCTACATCCACTAAGCCTCCACAGTGAGCCAGGCACTGGGCACTAGACAATGACAAATCTGCTCCTTGCAAAACGTCCTCAGTGAGGTGAGGGACGGACACATAACCGCAGGGATAATTACAGCACAGCGAGGCGTGCGCTGTGAGAGGAAAGGACGGTGCGACGGCAGGCTGCTGCAGCCACGGGGAGCTCTGTCTGGCTGCGGCATGCAGAGCAAGGGGTGGGGGACGATGAGCTAGGGATCCCAACCCAGCCACCCCACGTGTGCAGTGATGGGGACACGCCGCCTGCACCTGGAGTTGGAGGGAGACGAGGCGTCAGCGGGAAGGTTAGCTTGTTGCTTTGTTTTGTGGTGGTGGAGACCAAACCGAGGGCCTTATACGTGATAAACAGGTGCTCTACCACTTAGATGTCCCTGAGATCCCAGGGAGCAGTTTAAGAAGTGGAATTGAGGGGCTGGAGGGATGGCTTAGCGGTTAAGGCGTTTGCCTGCAAAGCCAAAGGACCCTGGTTCAATTCCCCAGGACCCACGTAAGCCAGACGCACAAGGGGGCACATGTATCTGGAGTTTGTTTGCAGTGGCTGGAAGCCCTGGTACACCCGTTGTCTCTCTCCCTGCCTTTCTCTCTCTCTGTCTCTCTCTCAAATAAGTAAATAAAAATAAAGCTAAAAAAAGAAGTGGAATTGGACTGGTGTGTGTATGTGTGTGTGTGTGGGGGGGTGTGTGTGTTGAGAGTGGGCATGGGGCTGGCTCTACTGTTTGGGGTCCAAGAGGGAAAAAGGTTAGGGTCTGAAGGATACATGTTAGATCAAATCCTGAGAGTATGACGTGTGGCTTTTGTACTTAATCTTAGGAAAGTCACTTAACCTCCATGACCATGAATTGTCTTATCTATAGATGGGCAACAGTCATGACAACATCGCAGGGAGTAGAATTACATTTTCCTGGGTGTGAAGATGCGATACAAACTCACATTTCCCTCCAGGGTGATGGGATACTTTTGCTGATGTTTGACCTTCAGAACCTTCTGTACACAGATCCTATCAAAAGGCTGGGATGTCATCCGACCTTTGCCACTAATGCTAGCAGTTGGGTAGCACTGGGATATGACCACTGCCTTACTCCCGGCTGCACAATGGTTATTCTAAAAAGCTCTGTGTTCAGTGTGGTCAACTGGAATCAGAGGTTGAGGAAGAATCAAACCATTTGGCAACGTTGACATGCAGAAATATGTGGACATTCAGTCCCGCTTGTCAAGGGTCGCCTGTCACAGAACAGAAGCTGCTGATGTAAGCAGGTGAGAACCTGCAGCCCAGCAGCATTGCGTCCACCACTGCCTTCTGTCCCTGGTCTCTGAGGCCCAGTGCCACTGCCCATTCTCCCTCTAATACTGCTTCCCCTGCTACACTACTCTACTCATGCTTGACTCTTCCTCTCTCTCTCTCTCTCTTTCTTTCTCTCTCTCTCTCTCTCTCTTTTTTTTTTTTTTTTGGTTTTTTTGAGGTAGGGTCTCACTCTAGTTCAGGCTGACCTGGAATTCACTATGTAGTCTCAGGGTGGCCTTGAACTCACAGCGATCCTCCTACCTCTGCCTCCCGACTGCTGGGACTAAAGGCATGCACCACCATGCCTGGGGTCTCTCTCATCGTTTTTCCTGGCTCAGCATGCATTTGGATTTGTGACCCTCGACATATATGGCCGTTGCAGTCCGGTTCACATTGCTGGTAGAAATCACCCGACCAAGAGCAGCTTGTGGGGAAAAAAAAGAAAAGAGGTTTATTTTGGCTTACAGGCTCGAGGGGGGAGTTACACGATGGCAGGGGAAAATGATGGCATGAGCAGAGGGTGGACATCACGCCCTTGGCCAGCATAAGGTGGACAATAGCAACAGGAGTGTGTGCCAAACACTGGCAAGGCGGAGCTGGCTGTAACACCCAGAAGCCCGCGCCCAACAATACACCACCTCTAGGAGGCGCTAATTCCCAAATTGCCATCAGCTGGGGAGACTAGCATTCAGAACACCTGAGTTTATGGGAAACACCTGACTTAAACCACAACAAACAACCATATTTTTTACTTTTCCTTTTATCTTTTCTTCATTCCTATTTTCCCCTGTGCTTTCCCTTTTTGTCTTTTCTACTGTGTTTTTAGTAATAGTTTGATTTTTATTCTCCTTCTACTCATCTAATTTTGCCTGTGAAATTTTTCATCATAAGGAAATTGTTTTTATATTTTTACCTAATACCTTGTTCTTTTCCTCCAGGAGGCGTTAATTACCAAATCTCCTTCTGCTGGGGAACCTAGCATTCAGAACACCTGAGTTTATGAGGGACACCTGACTCAACACCCCCCCCCCCCCCACAGTGGTGTTCTGTGTTTCAAACTCAGCCGTTCCTGCTGAAAAGTTCCTGCAGCTGGTCTGTTGCAGACTTGGAATCTGACACGGTGATCTCTGTGCTTCTGGAACGCATGGCAGCTTCCTGCGGGTGTTTAATCGGAAGCCACCTGTTCCACTTATTTCCATGGCTAGTTTGAAGCAAGCAGCGCCTCTTCTGCTAGGTTGAAGTTCTTCTAATCTAAATCTGATCTGCCCAGTTTGAGCTGAAGAGGGGCCTTATGACGTCACATGCTGACCAAAAAGTTAGTCACGTGACTCTTGGTCCAGGTGTGTAAATGCTGTTACTAGTGTCACTTGTTCTTCATTTCATAGGCATCCTTACTTTTTAAACTTTTATTTATTTATTTGAATGGATGCATGTGTGTTGGCATGCACAAGGCACCGTGCGTGTGTAGAGGTCAGAGGACTGCCTTGAAGCATTGGTGCTCTTCTGCTTTCTTTGAGACAGGGTCTCCGGCTGCTGCAAATGACTTTCAGCCTAGCCAGCCTCCGAGCTTCACCCTCCTACCTCCATCTCCTATCGTCACGGGCATGTTTGGAGTGACAGACACATGCGCCACTTTGCACTGGGCTTTCCCTGGGTGTCGTAGAGTCAAATTTAGTTTGCAGGCTTTGCAAGCAAGCACCCTTAACCACGGAGCCATCTTCCCAACCCTCTTTTCTCTTTTGAAAACAAGATTCAATTGCATTGGTGCAGACCCCTAATTGATTCAGGTTCAAGTTCATTGAACAATCGAACATGATCCTCTTCCCAGAGGCCCACCAGACTCACATCGCCTCTCCCTGACGCTGCCCACGTGAGGCCTGTTCTTCCCTCAGTTTCCCTTGCCAATAGCATGACTCCTGGGCTGGCCAGTCCTATGTCCTGTTGAATGTCCTGTTGAAGTAGGATAGAAAGACTATGTGTATATATGTATATATATATATATCTAGGTGTGGTGGCACACACCTTTAATCCCAGCACTCAGGAGGCAGAGGCAGGAGGATCGCAGTGAGTTCGAGGCCACCCCGAGACTATAGAGTGAATTCCAGGTCAGCCTGAGATAAGCTAGAGTGATACCCTAGCCTATCTTGAAAAAACAAAATAAATAAATAAATACATAAATAAAGTGAGGGAACATGCAATAGCAAAAATGTCCATCACTCCCTTATTCTGGTTTAAGTCTTGCTGGCTGAGAGTTCAGAATTCCCACACCACTGATCAAACCAGCTGTCAGATTATCTACACAGAGTCCACATTGCCCTTCTCCGCGATTTCAAGCCTGTGTGTGAAGGCTGCTAATAAGCCACACAAAAGCCAAACCTGTGTCTTATATCCTGTTACAGTGAGAGGCCCTTTGACTTTTATGACATTTGTTTTTATCTTATCAACACTACTTTCTCATCTGTAACTTTTAAATATAATCTCAGCATTTAATTTTTTTGTTTATTTTTATTTACTTATTTGAGAGCAACAGAGAGAGAAAGAGGCAGAGAAAGAGAGAGAGAGAGAGAATGGATGCACCAGGGCCTCCAGCCACTGCAAACAAACTCCAGACACATGCCCCCCCCTGTGCATCTGGCTAATGTGGGTCCTGGGGAATCGAGCCTTTAAACAGGGTCCTTAGGCTTCACAGGCAAGTGCTTAACCGCTAAGCCATCTCTCCAGCCCTAATCTGTAACTTTTTAAAATATATACACACTTGGGTTTTGATTTATTTTATTTATTTGAGAGAGAGAAAGAGAAAGAGGCAGATAGAGAGATAGGAAGAATGGGCATGCCAGGGCTTTAGCCACTGCAAAGGAACTCCAGACGTATGCGCCACCGTATGTGCATCTGGCGTACGTGGGTCCTGGGGAATTGAACCTGGGTCCTTTGGCTTTGCAGGCAAGTACCTTAACTGCTAAGCCATCTCTCTGGCCCCTCCTTTTTTTTCTAAAGTAAAGTGTTGCTCTAGCCCAGGCTGACCTGGACTTCACTATGTAGTCTCAGGCTGGCCTCAAACTTATAGTGATCCTTCTACCTCTGCCTCTCGAGTGCTGGGATTAAAGGTGTGTATACCACCATGCCTAGCTGTAACTTGTATTTTTCTGAGAAAATTTCCCAAACAAGATTAAGAACTGCATTGATAGTCAAAATATATATCTTGACTTCCTTGTTGTGACCTATGTACAGTAAGAATTTCTTTGGCCTTTTTTTTTTTTTTGACCTGTGTTTTATCTTATTAGCACTCCTTTCTTATCTTTAAACCAGTACAGACAACTCACAAACTACCTCATAATCTCATTTTGGAAGAAGTATTTATTAGATAAAAATAGGTGTGGGGCTGGAGAGATGGTTTAGCAGTTAAGGCACTTGCCTATGAAGCCTAAGGTCTGTCCATGATGTTGGGGACAGAGTAGGCCTTTGACTATCTTAAGACTTGGAGGGAGGGCAAAATAGTGTATTGTTTCTAAGCTCCTATTTATCCACAGAATATTTCTGGATGCTGTTTCTAGTCACAGATGGGACCCTTTGTCCCTATTGTCACAACTTACAAATGCTAAAGGGACTTTTCACTCTTGGGTCACACAGGAACAGGTGTTGGTGATGTGTTAGATGTACCGTGAAGACATATAGTTTTCTCACTGTACCTGGATGATACATACTATTCCCTGAATAGAAGATGTAAATCTCTGCCTTTATGAAACTCTACTGCTAATGTTGATTTAAGTCTTGGGAAAATTCTATCACCGGTGCTATTTTAGACATAAGTAAAAAGGAATAAGTCATCTGTCCACAGTCACGGAGCTAGAAAGAAGCAGACCTGGGTTATGAGTGCAGATTTGGCCCTAGTTCTTACACTGTTGGCCTCTGGGTTCTGTCCCTGTCACCTGATATACCGTTCTCTACAGTGAACTTATAAGTTTTCTTTCTTAAGTCAATGAATTAAGCAAGAATGATAGAGCTTGCATGTGAGTGACATTTGTGTCAAGTTGGGTGGAAGAAATGGTGTTCCAGGAAGATGGGCGCTAGGAGGTCAAAGATAGAAGAACAGCAGTCACAGAGGTTAATACAGGAGCTTTCTGAGAACAACGGCCAGTGCTTCTAAGAGGCCTTATTAAGAGAGGATTATGGTATGGTGACTAGGTTTGGAAATCTGGTGGCTTCTGATGCTCTTAGTAAAAGTACTTCTGCTTGAGTCAGGTGGATGAAGCTAGTCAGAGGGCATGAGGGAGAAAATGGAGTGAGTGGAGGTGGGGAGAGAGTGTATGTGGACCACCCAAAATCTTCCAAGGACTAAGAAGAGAGAAGGGGAGGTTAAGTCCTGATGGGCCATGTGAGGTATATGGAGTTTCTTTTTTAAAGTTAGAAGATACTAGAATGTTTTTTGCTGGTTTATGAAATAAACACAAAGAAGAAGATGAAATTGGAGAAATAGAAGGGGAAAATAAAACCCACTGAGTAAGTGGGGTCACTAAAAAGGATGGAGGGGTTGGTTTCCAGAGAGCAAGCAGAAGACCAGTCAGTCGTCAGTCAGTCAGTCACATCTGTGGGGAAGGATGTCTTCCTCAATTGCAGGAGGACAGAGAGAGAATTACAGGTTTATAGCCTTGGCAGATACAAGATGAGAGGGTTTCCACTTAATGGCTCCGGATTTTTTTTTTTTCTGAGGATTACAACTTTCTCTAGGGTCCAGTGTGATTTCCCCTGAGCCCTCCTGTTTGGACAGATTGAAGCTCAGCCCAGAGTCAGAGAGGGAGAGGCTGAGCCAGACATACACAAATCGTCAGTTACTCTTGCTTTCTGCTTTTATTCTTTTCTGAGTTTGGCAAGCAAAAGAAGCTTGTTCTCATAAAAGAAGCCAGATTCTCAAGCTGTAGAATCCTTATGTCATAGAAAGGGACATTTACATTGTGCAGCTGGAACTGTGAGCCAATCTAACATTCAAGGTCTTGCCAAAAAAAAAAAAAAAAAAAAGTCTTTACTGTAAGAGTCTCCTTGACTGAAATTTGAAAAGCTGTCTAAAGGAATCCAGTCCAAGAGGTCATTTATTTTCTTTTTAAAAATATTTTATTTATAGCCGGGCATGGTGGCTCACACCTTTAATCCCAGCCCTTGGGAGGCAGAGGTAGGAGGATTGCCGAGAGTTCAAGGCCACCCTGAGACTACATAGTGAATTCCAGGTCAGCCTGGACCAGAGTGAGACCCTACCTTGAAAAACCAAAAAAGAATTTTTTTATTTATTCATTTGAGAGAGAAAGGGAGAGAGGGAGAGAGAGAGAGAGAGAGAGAGAGAGATTGAGAGAGAGAGAGAATGGGCATGCCAGGCCCTTTAGCTATTGCAAAGGAACTCCAGATACATGAGCCACCTTGTGCATCTGGCTTTCGTGGGTACTGGGTAATCGAACCTGGGTCCTTTGGCTTTGTAGGCAGGCATCTTGACTGCTGACCCATCTCTCTAGCCCCCAAGGGGTCATTTCAGTGGCAGCTGGAGACATGAAAAGTGGCTTCTCCTCCTACAAAGTCTGGGCTTACTTTTGAGGTTCTCAAACAATGAATGTTCATTCTTTGCATTTTTCATACATGTCTCCTGTCCTCTAGTTCTGTTGGATGCTGTAAGTAGAAAGAAAATTAAGATAGTTTTGGGTTCCTAATTTCTGTTGTTTGTTAGTTTTAGGGAAAAAAAAATGTGTATACAAAGAGCAAAACTCCTTAGGATGGATGAAGTTTTGACCACGTGACTCCACATTCTGGGATTGGAGAGGGCCTCAGAGGTTTGAATGAATCACTTCTTGGTGCGGTGTTCCTCTACCATCCTTTCCTTTTTATGTTTTATTAGTATTATTGTTATTATAAATAACATATTTCATATGGATAAATCATGTGTTGGTACTCTCTTTTCCCTCGTCCCTGCCCCCATTCCATTGGGGACACTCCTCAGTGGGGTTGCATGTATTCCCCATCCACCATCCCTTCTTTTTTTTTTTTTAAATTTTTTTGTTCATTTTTATTTATTTATTTGAGAGTGACAGACAAAGAGAGAAAGAGGCAGATAGAGAGAGAGAGAATGGGCACGCCAGGGCTTCCAGCCACTGCAAACGAATTCCAGACACATGTGCTCCTTTGTGTATCTGGCTAACGTGGGTCCTGGGGAGTCGAGCCTTGAACCGGGGTCCTTAGGCTTCACAGGCAAGCACTTAACCACTAAGCCATCTCTCCAGCCCTCCACCATCCCTTCTTAAGCCAGTGTGATGATATAGGTTTATTTATGATCTCAGCACTTGGAAGGTTGAGGCTGGAGGGTTGTGAATTCAAGGGCAACCTGGTCCACACACACTTTTGTTTGTTTCTCAAACAACAACAACAACAAAAATCCCACATCAATTTTTAAAAATTTTTTGTTTATTTTGTGGGAAATAGAGACAGAGAGAAAGAGTGTGTGTGTGAGTATGGGCATAACAGGGCCTACTGCCACTGAAAACAATCTCTAAATTGTTTGTGTCTCTTTGTGCATCTGGCTTTATGTTGGTGCTGGGGAATCAAACCAGTGCCTTCAAGGTTTACAAGCAAGCACCTTTAAGTGCTGAGCCATCTCCCCAGCCCGAACACATCCCTTCTTTATCATTTTATAATATTATTTTACCTGTCAGCCTTATGTCTGTGATGGGGACTCTTAATGAAATGATTTGTTTCTATATTTTCTCTCTCTTTCTCTTTAAGACTTAGAGAGACTTTATTAGATTAAGAGAAGGAAGCGCAGAGGGCTCCTGCCATGTGGAAGGCAGGATGGGGGTAGAGAGCCCACATGGGAGCAAGGGGTTGAGATTGGGGTGCTTACCAAAGCAGGGGCGTGGAGGTTCAGGAGAGATGAGCAGCCAAAAGAGCCATTTCTATATTCTTAACAAAGTTCCTCTTTACACGATGAGGGGATGTTTCTTCATGGAAACAAACAGGCTTTTGTTTTCCGCTAATTCACTCGTGAGTCATACCTTTAGGTTGATTCCGCCTCACCTCAAACCCAGTCTTGCTATATTGGAAGGCTTGTCCTTTGTGATATTATCTCATCACTGTGACATAATCCCTGAAAAAAAAAAAACAACAAAAAACAACCTTAAGGGAAGAAAGATTTATTTTGTTTCTGTTCTAGATGTTTCAGTCCATGATCAGCTGGTTCTATTGCTATAGGTCTGATGAAAGACTGAACTTCATGGCGACATGTGGTGGAGATCAGCTCAGATCATGGTAGATGAGACAGAGACAGAGACAGAGAGAGAGAGAGGGCACAAGCAGTGGAAAGGGACATGCCCTTCAAAGGCATACCCCAGTGATGTACTTCCTTAATCAGGGCCCCACCAATTTGTTTCCACCACCTCGTCAAGTAGTTCTACCAGCGGGGAACAAAGACTTAACCAATCTAGCAGTTGGGAGTGTGTTTGTGTTCACACCTGAGTTTGAGTTGCACACAGCCCTGACTGCGGTGTGACTTTAAGCAACTTGTCTCTTCCCTCCAAGTGTCAGTTTCACGTCTGTGACATGGATGAGCCTAGTGTCTACTTTAGAGGGCTGCTCTTCAGACTCTCACACTGTGAGCAGCGTGGGGAAGGGGCTCATGCACACTGGATATGTCTGACATGGGTTTTTGGTATGGCGCTGGCTTTAGATGAATTCCTTTTTAAAAATATTTTTGAGTTCACTCAAGGAGACTGACACAGTAAAGATTCTTTGGTGAAGACCTGGGATCTTAGACACCTGGCTCACAGGTTCTGATTAACAATGTAAACATTCCTCATGCTGCCAGCCTTCACTATTACACAAGAACACCTGCCACGGGCTTTGATATGCCAAACTCGGAGGATTGTTTTTAGCAAATGATAAATGATAAAAGCTAATATTAGAGCATTAGACCATAAAGGTCATTATACAGTGCTCAGAATTCAGAGGCCCTACACCTCATAATAAATACACTATTTCCCTCTTCTATAACCTTAGGAAAGCTACTTCATCTCCTAGTATGCTTGCTTCTGTGTGCACAAAATCCCCCTACACATGGCTGTTAGGTTAAACTGCTTAGATGTGTTTGAAAAAACATTTAACATGTATCAATACTTAATCAACTAGCTAAACTAATAATGATTAATATTGTTTTCTTCTTTATAGAATATTGGCACCTGATTTTTTCTAAATATTTATTTATTTTTTATGAGAGAGAGAGAGAGAGAGAGAATGGGCATGCTAGGGCCTTTAGCTGCTGCAAATGAACTCCAGATGCATGCACCATCTTGTGCATCTGTCTTACATGGGTCCTGGGCAGTCGAACCTGGGTCCTTTGGCTTTACAGGCAAACTCCTTAACTGCTAAGCCATCCCTTCAGCCCTGGTGCCTGACTTTGTATATCTTCAGGAAGCCTTTCAGCAGGTATGATATCCTCTTATTAGGACTTATGATTGACCTAGCAAGTTAGTCAGCAGACATCCATCATGATCGACTGGCTTCATCTATAAACTTAAATTGTTGTTTTCCAATTGCACCTTTTCTCTTTTTCCTTTCTTGAGGTAGGGTCTCACTCTGGCCCAGGCTGACCTGGAATTCACTATGCACTCTCAGGGTGGCCTCGAACTCATGGCAATCCTCCTATCTCTGCCTCCCAAGTGCTGGGATTAAAGGCGTGTGCCACCACGCCCTGCTCAATTGCACCTTTTTTAAAAAAAGTATTTTTCAGGAATTATCTTTAGTGAAGACCCATGGACATCTTTAAAATGCCAAAACAGAAGCAGTCCATTAGTTTGGTGCTTTGACAGGAAAGAAAAGCTGTGATTTAGTTTCTAGAACTTCTAAAAGGACTCACTATGACCAAAGATCCTGCTGTCTGGCTTCCATCTAAAATGCTCAACAGTCTCTAGGGCTAGGACCCATGTGTCAGGAGAGGAAAGGGCAGGAGCATCTGTTCCCAACACTCCATTGCTCTCCTCCTCCATCATCTTCCACAGAAGGAAGGTCTGTTCCCCACACTCCATTTGCTCTCCTCCTCCATCATCTTCCACAGAAGGAACGTCTGATCCCAACACTCCATTTGCTCTCCTCCTCCATCATCTGTCCCCAGAAGGAACCCCTGTTCCCCACACTCCATTTGCTCTCCTTCTCCATCATCCTCCACAGAAGGCTTGCATGTTCCAGATTCATGTGCTGAAGACTGTTCTACCTGTAATGTCAGGAGACTTCTGAAAAATATAGTGGTTTTTGCCTCTGTTTTAAAACAAAACTTCAGGGCTGAAGAGATGGCTTAGTGGTTAAGGCATTTGCCTGCAAAGCCAAAAGATTCAGGTTCAATTCTCCAGGACCTATGTAAGCCAAATGCACAAGGTGGCACATGTGTGTAGAGTTCATTTGCAGTGGCTGGACATGCCCATTCTCCCTCTCTCTCTCTCTCCCCCCTCTTTCTCTCTCTCAAATACATAAATAAACAAAATATATTAAAATAAAGCTTCAGAGTTATGTCTCATGAATGTTCAGGGGAGATTATAATACAAGGATACTAATGAACAATAAAATTAAAACACAGTTTTACTCATTTCTGCCATGGGTTCACATTTCCTTATATTCCCAAATCAATTAATGTTCTGAGTTCTTGGTGGAGCTCTAATTTTGTAACAGTGACCCTCTGATAATTCAGTCCCCTACAGGTCACAGGCATCTGAAAACAGAAACTTGTCTTCTAGGGTTTTTTTTTTTTTTTTTGCAGTTAAGGTATCTGATACTTCTTGATGAAACTCAAGATTTGCCTTAAGCATCAAGAAATAACGCCACTGTCATGTTCAATGCCATATCCAACATGGGAACACAGGAATTGTATAAACTGAACATAGTTACCTTACTACAGAGGCAAATGTTGTTGTATTATCCTGTATTTTTCCTGATTGGGTAATTATGAAATGGGTACTTATGGAACGGATCTAACTGCCAAGAGCTTCCCATATTTTGATCCGAAGGGGCATCTGTCCAGCCATCAGTCCATGGATTTTGTACAACAAGATCAGCAAAATTGTGGAATCTGATACTATTTCAGAAAAACAACAACAAATTTTATTCCTTCAGTATTTACCTCCTAGCACACAGCACCATCATGTCCTCATTTGCTGAGTCTAGAATCTGAAAGGCATTCTTGACTACTATCTCCTGCTTGTAATGGCTAGATCCTATGCATTTTATTGCCTAAATAGTCATCACATTTTTCTATTTCTAAAGATTTTTTTTACTTTTTTTTAAATTAGTTTTGTACTCAGTGAATACAGTCAAATTGGTACCATTGTTAGCCTCCTCCCTGTCCTCGCCCCCTCTGCAGGGACCCTCCTAGTTGGGGAATATGGGTGGTGCATTGTGGGGTTAGACATCAGTTATGGGTAGGAGGAATTGTCTCTGTGTATCATGACCCAATGTATGGCTCTGACATTCTTTCCACCCCTCTTAGGCAAATTTTCCTGAGCCATGTTGGTTTCATTTTAGATCTGCTTCAGTGATGAGGTCTTGGGAGCCTCTGTGTCTCTGGATATCTGGTTTGGGAGGAGTTGATTGTTCTATGTGTCAATCTCCTTCACCCTTGTGCTGGTACCAGGCTCACCAAGAAAACAGTACTTTTGCTTGTTTCCCCACTTATTTTTAGTTTCAGCTGGGGCCCTTTTGAGTTATGATGGGGTGGTTCTCTCCTTAGGATCTGCATCTATCTGAAAAAGAAGAGCAGATTCTCTGATGGAGAATAAAGTTAGAACCAGATAAATGGGATAACCATTATTTTAGAGAGAATTTAATAGGTGTAGTCCTTCTTGTAGTCCATGATTGGTGGGAGCTTGATAATGGAGAGTGGGCTCATTTTTGGATATGATTCTGACTTGTTTCCCAGCTCCAGCTATGGGTTCCTTTCCACTGAGCAGATCAGTTAGCCAAATCAAGAGCAGTTGGTTTCCCACTATGGCTGTGCACCACTGTTGCACTTGTGTGAGCATCACGTCAGGTTGTTTGCTGCTAAGTAGGTTAGACCATGAGTTGCTTGGACAGATATTGGCCATTTTCCCCTAATCGCCCATGTAGCACCTTCTGGCACTAGATATGCTGTCTGGGGACTGACTCTCTTCCAGCTTCCAGCCATGTCAGTCCATGATACGTGCCAACAGCATATGGTGTCTTCAGCAGTAGGGTCTTACCACTAAGCTTTGGTGGGTTATCAAGTACTCTGACAGAAATATGTCTTGGGAAACCTTGTAGGTCTCTCCGATCAAGAGTTCATTGTGGAAGCCGGGCGTGGTGGCGCATGCCTTTAATCCCAGCACTCGGGAGGCAGAGGTAGGAGGATCGCTGTGAGTTCGAGGCCGCCCTGAGACTCCATAGTGAATTCCAGGTCAGCCTGGGCTAGAGTGAGACCCTACCTCGAAAAACCAAAAAAAAAAAAAAAAAAAAAGAGTTCATTGTGTTATGCTTCTACAAAGGTAGGTTGAGTTCATTGTAAATAATTGTGCAAATCACTATCCAGATAATGTTAAGATTACATTAATTTTTCTATGCCACTCAAGGTTTATAAATGTTTGAAATTGTACACATTGATAATTAATGATAAATTTACTTAAAATAAATTGACCTTTATTTCTTTAAAAAAAAAAAAAAGAGTTCATTGTGGATGATATGTAGTGGGAGTTACAGGTCAGTGCCCAGAAAGAGAAAGAAGAAAAAGATAAGTAATATGAAAGAGATAGAAGAGAGAGAAGAGGGAGGGAGAGAGAGAAAGAGAGAAAGAAATATCCTAAGAGACAGACTAAATAGTTGAACCTTCACCAGGCCCTTAGAGGGAACACTTGAGTCACATGACCCTGGAGAGGGTACGATGAAGACTGACTTTCTTTTTGTTGTTTTGTTTTTTGCTTTTTTTTCGAGGTAGGGTCTCACTCTAGCCCAGGCTGACCTGGAATTCACTATGGAGTCTCAGGGTGGCCTCAAACTCACAGTGATCCTCCTACCTCTGCCTCCCGAGTGCTGGGATTAAAGGCGTGCGCCACCACGCCCGGCTAAGACTGACTTTCTAAAGACTTTTTTCTACCTTAATGCAGCCGTTAGTATCTCCTGCCGACATTGTTGTCACACCTCTTTATAGGCAGCATGAAGGATGCCCTGCTTTGATCTCTCCCTTGTAGCACTCGTGTCCTTGTGTGGTGTCCTGTGTGGGCTGAGTTTAGTGGCTTGATATTGGTGAGTAGACTATAGTAAAAGTGAGGGGAGCATCACTTCTGAGGCCGGGTCGCAGAAGACTGCACTTGCTGTTTTTCACACTCTCCTGTTCTCCTCACACGTGCTCTCTCTCTCTCTCTCTCTCTCTCTCTCCCAGTTTATTCTGTTGCTCTTAGTCCAGCATCCGTGCACACAGTCCTGGGTGTCCCTTTGTATCTTTGGCAGTGACTGAACTAGAATATCATGGGTGTGGCATGAAATTACTAGTCCACAGAAACCAAGATAATAAATGCATTTAATAGCACCAAGTTTTTGGAATGAATTGTCACCCAGCAATAGATAGCTAGGACAGAATCCTGACCGTCCCACACGCACTCTAACTGTCCTACCCAATGAGGCCAACGTCATGTAAAGTCATTGTTGCTTAACGTCCCCTGATGCTTCCTCGTCGTCTGTCCTCCCCAAGAACCCGAAGTTCCCAACGTTTAATCAAAGATGGATTTTCACTGATAGTCACTCCCCAGTCTTTCCCCCTACTTTCTTTTCTTGGCCTCTGAATATCACCAACCCTTTTAAATTTCTCTGGTCCATGTCCATTCTCAGCTCTGAACTATTGCTCCTGCCGTTTCTCCTGCTGGAAGCTTCTTTTGTCCCTTTATGTGTACATGCATGTGTGTGCATGTACACATGCATGTGGAAGCCACGGGTCCATGTCTGGTTGCTTCCTCAATAGCTATTCAACCTTAACTTTTTATGTGTGTGTGTGTGTGTGTGTGTGTGTGTATACATGTGCTTGTGGGGGCCAGAGGTCAATATCTGGTTGCTTCCTCAATAGCTATTCAACCTTATTTTTGTTTTTCACACTTGCATGAGAGAGGGAGAAAGAGGTATGCATGTGTTTGTGCCTTTGTAGTGCCCTGCATTCACCTGTAGCAGGGTGTGGCCAGAACAGAAAGTCGGGTGCCCAGATCCATCCCTTTTCTACCTGTTCTTATTTGAGCTGGAGTCTCTTGTCTTGCTGTGTATGTGTGTGTGTGTGTGTGTGTGTGTGTGTGTGTGTGTGTGAGAGAGAGAGAGAGAGAGAGAGAGAGAGAGAGAGAGAGAGTACTCTGGGGATTCTTGGGTTTCTGTTCCTCTATGCGATGGGGCGTTAGAGACACCCGTGAATATACTGTACCCAGATACTCGCGTGGGTCCTGGGGACTGAAAGCAAGCTGTCTCGCAGGGCTTCTCAGCTTCTCATACTTGCACAGGAAGTGCTCTTAATGGCGAAGTCACTCATCTAGCCCATTCCCACCTAACTTTTTGAGACAGAACCTCTCACAGAACCCAGGGCTCACCAGTACAGCTGGGCTAGCTGGCCAGTGAGCCCCTCACACCCGTTCTATCCCTGCCTCCCTGTGCTGAGATTACGACCATGCACAGCTTGGATGTAGGTGATGGGGATTTGAACTCAGGGCCTCATGTTTGCATGACAAGCGCTCTACCCACCGAGCATTTTTTCCAGCCCCCTTCTCCTTTACTTGGCTATGTTGTAGGCATCTATGTTTCAGCTTTAATCATTGCTCCCTAAAGGAAGCTTTCCTTCCTGACCCAGCCCAATGACCTAGGTTAGGAGCAGTCCCAATTACTCGTATATCTCCCTGTGCAATAACACTATGGGGAGGTGAAGATTCCTTTACTCGCCATATTCAGCTCCAAGGTGTATGATGTGAGGACTACATTTGCTTTGCCCTTACAGTCTGGAAAACGTAAGCACTCATTAGGAAGCAGCTGAAGAGAAAGGAAGGTCCACTAATTCCCGTATCAGTTACTCACTGTGTGTCCAACTTCTTGGCAGGAAGCAGCTTAAGGAAGGAGAGGTCCTGTTGGCTTACGGTTTGAGGGACACACTCCATCATGCTGGACGAGGCATCCAGCAGGAGGAGAAGCTGACTGGCCACATGGCAGTCATGGTCAGGAAGCAGAGAACAGGGAATGTCAGTGCTCAGCTTGGCTTCTTTCTTTTTACCCAGGCCAAGATTCAGCCCTGGGAAAGGTGCTGCCTACAGTTAAGGTGGGTGTCTCACTTCAATTAACCTAATCCTGTTAATCCCTCACAGAAATGCCCAGGGATAATTCAATCAAGATTATCCCTCACAGGCATGTCCCAAGGCTCCTTTCCTGGGTGAGTCTAGATCGTAATCATTATAAATCATCACAATGCCCAAAGGGCAGTTTGGCAATAAACAGTAAACACCTGTGACACACTTATGACACCCTTGGTTTTCCAGTTTCTGGCCAGTGCTCCCTCTGACTTTTTCTCTTCAATTTGTAGTTATAGCATTTAAGCAAGGTATTATTAGAAGTAAGTCTATATATTTTAAGGTAGGAAAAAAATGTCCAGGTGTGGGGGCACATGCTTTTAATCCCAGCACTCGGAGGCAGAGGTAGGTGGATTGCTATGAGTTTGAGGCCAGCTTGGAACCACAGAATGAGTTCCAGGTCAGCCCTGGGCTACAGTGAGACCCTACCTCAAAAAAAGCTCTTGTTCTTTTGGTAAAATACTGAAACTTGTGCAGGGTGATGGCAGGGAGCTAGGTCTGTTGATTCTGCCTCAGCAAGAGGAAGAAAAGATGCCTCAGTGTTACAGCCTCCAGGCTCACTGCTACCAGGACTGAGGAAGCCAGAGACGCAGTTTCCACAGATGCCTCACGTCGCTCGGGCTCATTGGTTTCATGAGAAGTTGGTCTTAGTTACAACTTATGTGAAGGGCTTAGAGTATGTGAAATAGTATTGATTATGAAGTTTAATCTCCCAACGAAACTCTGCCAGCAAGTCGTGTTGTGTTGACCAGCATTTTATACACCACGATGAATAATTTCCACAACATGTGGCACCATATGAAGATTGCTGGAGACAGCATAATTTGAATTTTTATATGGAGTGTTAATATTTTACATTCTGACAAGAACTGCCAAGACTGTGGGCTGATTCTGAGCTAGCAGACTGCTCACAGGAGAAGCAGAGACACCTGACACTTATTGTACAAGTATATTGGAGCTGCCAGCTGCCTGGTCCTGTCTCCACCATAAGTGTGTGTGTGTGTGTGTGTGTGTGTGTGTGTGTGTGTAATAGACTGAGGAAATGGTACAGTGTTGTGCTGGAGACAGATGGCATAGGCCTGGGTTAGGATGATGGGGAAGGGTCATTACCACTTCCTAGGTGTGAAGGAAACCAGCAAGCTGGCCTCTGACATTGTGACTCTTGGTAATCAGAAGTTACGAAGTCAGTCAGAGGTCGACTTTTTGGGTAACAAAAATAATAACATGAGTATTGACTGACTTTGACTGAAAATTTTTATTTTATCTTTGTGGTTGGTTTTGTTTCAATTTGTTTTTCGAGGTAGGGTCTCACTTTATCCCAGGCTGACCTAAAATTCACTATGTAGTCTCAGGGTGGCCTCACACTCACAACGATCCTCCTATCTCTGCCTTCCAAGTGCTGGAATTAAAGGCATACGCCACCATGCCTGGCTTATTTATCTTTTATTAAAGAGGGGGCAAAAGAGAAAGAGAGAAAGAGAGCAAGAGAGAATGGACACAGTAGGGCTTCTTGCCACTGCAAATGAAATCCAGACGCACGTGCCACTTTTTGTATCTGGCTTTACATGAGTACTTGGAAATTAAATCCAGACTGGCAGGCTTTGCAAGCAAGCACCTTTAATGGCTGAGTCAACACCTCAGCCTTGACTCTGAATTTTTGGGTAAAATGTAGATATGTGGGTCATGTGCCCAGAAAATACAGCTGGTCTCAGTATGATGTGAAATTATTTTTATTTTTTTTTATTTTTTTTTTATTTATTTATTTATTTTTTTTTTGGTTTTTCGAGGTAGGGTCTCACTCTAGCCCAGGCTGACCTGGAATTCACTATGGAGTCTCAGGGTGGCCTCGAACTCACGGCGATCCTCCTACCTCTGCCTCCCGAGTGCTGGGATTAAAGGCGTGCGCCACCACGCCCGGCGTGAAATTATTTTTATTACATGGACAGCTGCATTTATACATGCAGATATAATCTAGATAATATTTTCCTATTGTTTTCATCCCATCGTTACATTACTTCACTAAATGCTGCAATGTTAAAGTAGCAGATGACTGCTAAGTGAATGCATCAGTCAGAATTGATTTACATTATTCTCTAGGAACAAGTGGTCCCCAAGTTTCAGAATTTCACTTCCGTGTGTCTGTCATTGGTTGAATGTGGCTCTGTTCTGCGTGTTTTGCGTAGCACCACAGCAGATGGACCAGCCTTTCTGTGGCACATGCTTGACTTGAGCCTGAATAAACACACAACCCCCTGAATGCCGCTACTAGGAAGTGGCCATTCAAATTCCACCGATCACAGCAAAGTTATCACCCCAAACTGGATGCTCGTGGGGTGAGGCACTGACTACCTACCTACCAACCTACCTGTTCTCTCCCACTCCCCTCCCTCTCCTTCCCTCCATCCTTTCTTTCTCCTTCTTTCCTTCCTTTGTTATTGTTGGCTTATTTTTTTTCTGAAATAAAGACGTCTCTTTCATTTTGACCCTCCCCAGGGGCATGGATTTCCAGGGTCTACCTAGACTAGATTTCCCGAAACACTGATCTTTTCTTTAAAAAAAAAATGTATGTTTAATTAATTGAACAAAGTAATGGACATCATTATGACATTTGCATGCATGCATGCAATCTACTTCAATCATATTTGCACCTCCCATCGCCCTCTCTTATCTTCCTGCCTCTTCTTGCTGGTTCCTTTCCATCTAAATAGTCCCCTTCTACTTTCACACTGAGAAAGATGATAGATAGATAGATAGATAGAATATAGGTAGATAAACAAGCAATATTTATCAATATTTATCTTTCTAGACTGGCTTATTTTCCTTAACATGATGATTTCTAGTTGCATCTATTTCCCTGAATATGACGTAATTTTGTTCTTCTTTATGACTAGGTGGATGGCTTGCTGTGCAAGCTTAAGGATCTGGGTTCAGATCCCAGTTACCCACATACAATTCTGGGCATGGCAGCTTGAGCCTGTAATTCTGGCACTAAGAAGGTAGAAGGAAGGTCCCTGGGGATTTGCTCGTTACTTGTCTAACTCATTTGGTGAGCTCTGGGTCCAATGAGTGACCCTGTCTCAAAAAGCCAAATGGCAAGTGATCTACGAAAATACCTGGTTTTGACCTGAAGCCTCCATACACACGTGCATCCACATACACACAACTATACATGCTCATACACATGACACATTGTGGTGGTTTGAACCAGAGGTTCCCCATAAACTCCTGTTTGGAATGCTTGGTCCCCAGCTGGTGGTAATTGGGGAGGTGGAGCCTTATTGGAAGTGTTTTTATAGAAGTGGGCGTAGGAGTGTTATAGCCCAGCTTCCCCCTTGCCAGAGTCCAGCCCACTCTCTTGCTGCTTTCTGCCAGCTGCTGATTCCGCTCTGCTCTCTTTTCCTTGACATCACAAAGCTTCCGCTTGACACTGTGAGATGAAATAAACCCTTTCCTCCCATCAGCTGCTATTGATTGGTTGTTTTGTCTAGTAACAAAAAGGTTCCTACCACCTACCACACACATACACATACCCAAAACAACAACAACAACAAAAATATATTGTGTATATGTACTGTATGTCTCACATCTTTTTTTTTCTTTTTTTGTGAGTAAGGTTTCACTCTAACCCAGGCTGACCTGGAATTCATTATGGAGTCTCAGGCTGGCCTCAAACTCATGGAGATCCTCCTATCTCAGCCACCCAAGTGCTTGGATTAAAGGCGTGCACCACCACCACACCCGACTATTGTTTTTAAAGTATTTTATTTATTTATTTTCAAGCAGAGAGAGAGAGAGGAAAGAGAGATAAACAGAGATGATGAGCATGCCAGGGCCTTCAACCAGACTCCAGATGCATGGACCACTTTGTGTATCTGGCCTTACATGGGTCCTGGGGAATTGAACCCTGGTTGTTAGGTTTTGCAGGGAAGCACCTTAACCATTGAGCTATCTCTTCAGCCCCCTATATCACATCTTTTGAATCCATTTGGCTGTGAATGGACACCTGGTGCCACAGACAACATGGGTGCAAATATACAGATTCTAACTTTCTCAATGCACAGCAACAGATGGGAAGCTGGGGCTGGAGAGACAGCTTAGTGGTTAAGGCACTTGCCTGCAAAACCAAAGCACTAAGGTTCGATTCCCGAGGACCCACGTAAGCCAGGTACACAAGGGGGCGCATGTATCTGGAGTTTGTTTGCAGTGGCTGGAGGCCCTGGAGCGCCCATTTCCTCTCATTCTCTCTCATTCAAATAAGTAAATAAAAATTAAAAAAAGGGAAGCTGGAACCTCCTGGAAGCTTGTCCCGGAAGTTGCAGTTCGGATGCTGAGTTTGCAGTTCCACTCAAATTTTATCTTTTGACTCCTTGGCAAACTTTCACAGTTGCAAGTAATCCACTCTTCAAGGAAGTAAAGTCGTGGATTCCTACACTACCACATTTAATTAAAAGTTTTTCTTTGCTGATATTCTGCGTAAAGCTGGAAAACTTTATGAGTCATCCTGGAGAAAAGAAGTGATGACAATACTTTTTTTTTAATAGCATGAATGGGGGCTTGCTTATATTTTATGCAAAACAAGTAGCCAGTATAATTAGACAGTCATTTGTAACTCCTAACGGTAAACATTTTAGGAGGAGGAGGAGTAGCAAAAGTGAGTGCTAATTAGAGAGCTGTTAGAGAAAATATATATAAGTGGTAACAGGTTGACAAGATGCACTAAACAGAAGGCTATTTATAACTCCATGCTGCTTTTAAATTCTATTTTGTATAATGGCCTTTGGACAACTTCTAAGAGGGGAGGGAGCCACAACTTCATCGGCAGTTTGACTTCTGAACTACAATCAAGCTTGTAGGCGCCCTGGCAGTATAGAGGCTTTTGGTATTGAATAAAACATTAACTGGACGACTTTCTGACCACATCACTGAAGAACTTAAAAGATGCTAATCTTTTGTGTCTTATTGCCACAGAGAAAATGATAATCCCAACCATTATTTATTACACAGAGAGAGAGAGTGTGTGTGTGTGAGCAAGAGAGAGGACAGAGAGATAGAGGCAGACACAGAGAGTGAGTATGGGCACACCAGGGCCTCCTGTCACTGCAAACTAACTCCAAATGCAAGTGCCACATCTGGCTTTAAATGGGTGCTGGGGAACTAAACTCTGGACCATCAGACTTTGCAAGCAAGTGCTTTTATGCACTGAGCCCCTAATTGTGTTTCTAACAATAAAGGGCACATTAATCAGCAAGCTTCCAGGAGCATGTGCAGATAATCACTTGCTCAAACACTGATGGTCAGGAAATGCCTGAAGTGGGGGAAGACACATCTAGACCTAATTCCCACTGGCTGACTCTCAGGTAATTTCTGTGCATTGTCATCTAGGATGGGGTGGCTTTTAGATGATGCGGCCATCTTTGAATCACCCATGATCTTGTAAGTAACCCCTCACCCTGCTCTATAAGCAACTCCAATAAATTCACTGGTTTACTAAGTTGGACTCACTTTGGTCTGTTGTCAATACCGTATCTGAGGGTGAATAGACTTTGTTCATATCTCCCCAAGAAATGCTAACAAAATTTCCTTTATCCTCTTTCTTGGACTGAGCTATTATGGAAGCCCTTATCCCCATTCAGTTTTTGTTCAGCCTGGGTTGAAGAGTGATCACTATAAGCTAAGACCCGGGCATGGTCAAAGTGAAGTTTTCTCAGTTAAGTCCCAAGGGTGTTTCTTATGACAATAGAACCTAGCCCCTCTAAGCTAGTCGACATATGAGGACAATTAACATTGTCATCTACAGTATCAGTAGAATGTCTCACCATTGCTAGGGCTGTTGAAGCCCATGGAGTTTCTGAAACTGAAAATTAAACACACACACACACACACACACACACACACACACACACACACACATCTCCTGAAGGCTAGCTCTGATCTAAATGGCTCAAAATCACCCCTGAATTTATAAAAGCTTTCCTCTTGCCCATTTAAAGCTAAGAACAATAGTGAATTTAAAAAAAGCAAAAACAAACAAACAAACAAGAACAACAAAAAAAAACCCCACCAAAGGCCAGAATCTCCACTCTGTCTCCAATGCATCTGAGTCTTCAGGAGATTAAAGAATGACCGTTATTGCCGGGCGTGGTGGCGCACGCCTTTAATCCCAGCACTCGGGAGGCAGAGGTAGGAGGATCGCCATGAGTTTGAGGCCACCCTGAGACTCCATAGTGAATTCCAGGTCAGCCTGGGCTAGAGTGAAACCCTACCTCGAAAAACCAAAAAAAAAAAAAAAAAAAAAAAAAAAAAAGAATGACCGTTATTTTTTTTTTCTATAGAGATTGAAGATGTCTAAACTAATCTCTCAGTAATCCTCTTATTCTTCTAGCAAGTTCGTGAAATCAGCAAATTAAACACTGCAGAACATGCGTGGCTATGAGAGCAGTGCGTTAGGGAAAGAAGTTGGTTTGTGGAAACAACTTACCTGGACCTTATCTCAACAATATAAAACTGGAGCTTTGAGTAAGATCACTTGTAAGGAACAAATTCCTCCAGACCTTAGGAGCTTGAAGGTAGTTACACTGTAGGCATCAGAGGTAAGCTAGCCCTGCACCGGCAGCTGTGAGGCGGGGGTGGGTCTGTAAAAGGCACTACCATAGGGTCCTACATGTGGGTGGCATTTTCTATGCCAAATGTTACTTATCTCTGCCATAAAGGTTCTAATTCCTGACCTGCTACTTCAAGGTGCAATTAGACAGTGATCCTAAGATTGCTCAAAAGCTGGGTGGTGATGGTGGTTTATAATGAATTATTAATAGCTGAAGCTTCTATTTTATTGGTTTTTAAAGAACTTTTGAACAGTCTCTGTTTTGGCTTTTCTTTTCTTTTCTTTTCGCTTCTTTTTTTTTTTTGTAGGAATTCCAGAAGTGACACCACCACTGTTATTTCAGCTGTTCTTCCTTTATTCCCCGATGCCTCTCTCCATGCGGCTACCTGTGCAATTCCCAGATGAGAAAGCAATATTTCTCCAGAGAAATTCTCGGTGTTAAGTCACGCTTGGCTTGCGGCATGTCACATATATGTTTCTGGGCCTGTGGAGCGACTCCTCTCCCACATGAATTCCATCCACACGAATGAGGAGGGGCGAGGTAGTTACCAGAAGACAATCAAAGTGGATGGCCAGCAGTGCATGTGACAGCATCCTTCTATCCCCTTGCTTGAGCTCAGAGCTCAGGAAAGACCCAGAAACCTGGCACTGAGGCCGGACATGCAATGCAGTTGCTGCTGAGAATCTGGTCTCAACCTCCTAGGTGGGAGTGTCCCTAGACCACTCAGGAGACCTTGCCTCAGCAGATGCAGCCACATAGCTATAACTCTGAGATGAGCTAAAGAGCACAACAGAGGTCTCCTCTTTGTTGTTGAATTGTGACCAGGGCTTTCTCTGTGTCCTTTTAGAGGCAGGGACTCACTAGGTAGCCCAGGTGGTCTCCAATGTGTGATTTTCCTGTCTTGTTCTCCACAGTGCTATGTTTTCAGGCACCAGACCTGACTGCAAAAGAGGACTTCTTTTTTAGATCCATTATTCAGTCTGTCCAAGGATACGATGGGGTTGATCTCAAGCAGAATTGTACGAATCCAGCAACTGTTATTCAGGAGAAATGACATCTTCCCGGGTCGTCTTCCCACCCTCTTCCACCTGGGCAGGGAGTCTGGGAGAACGTACTCATGAAGGATTGAGATGAGGACAGCACTGGCTCGTGTGCTGTGGAGGATGGCATGACTGCGCTGCTAATAGCCCGTGTCTTAGGGAGGGTTCTATGTGTCATTGGAAATGAAACATGTGCACAGGAAAGGAAGAAAGCAACGCTTACTAGAAGTGCAAAGAAAAGCCCATTTGTCAGGAAAAAAAAAAAGTTTTATGGTAGATAACTCTGGACAAGTGGGAGTAAAATAACCTTCATTTTGTTACTTCATACCTTCGGCGTATTATTTGGATCCTTAATATTTATTACCAGTTTACTATATTTGATAGTATATTTTACTTTGTAATTAAAAATAAAGAGAAATATCTGATTAAATAAAAAGAATTATCAACATATCATGTCTTTTTTTTTTTTTTTTCCTTAACTAACCTAAGTGTAGTGGCAGATATCTGTAATCACAGCACTTGGGAATTGGGAAATGAAGACAGCATTTCTCGAGTTCAAAAATAGTCCAGAAACCTAGATAGACCGTCTTCCAACAATTCCAAGGGCTGGTGGTACACCTCAGTGGCTGAGGACTTGCCTTGTGTGCACAAGGCCCTTCAACTGGAAAAATAACCAGACTCATTTAGCATGGGCTGGGTGCCCTCTGGATGCCACATAGCTGCTAAGCTTTTTACATCTCCCCTTGCATTCCCTCGATTCTCTCCTCTGGGGCTGAAGGTTCGGTGCTAGTGAGACTTCTGCTTTACAAATGGGGAGTCGAGGTTCAGTGAGGCTCTGGCAATCCAGACAGTCATAGCAGAGCCCAACCCCAGAGGCCTGAACACGATACTGCTTCATCCTCAAGGTCTTCTGTGACAATTTTATTTTAAATTTCAGGATCCCAAATCATCCTGCATCTTGACTAAGGATGTACCTGGAAGATAATCTCAAATTATTGGGGGTAACCATAGACTTGACTTTTTAAAAAAATTGATATTAAAAAAATTAATATTATTATTGATCAACTGTTCTCTGTACTAAAACATTATTTTATATTAAAATAACTAAGCTAATGTTGTTTTAAATATTATGTTAATTGCAACTAATACTAAAAAGTTTCTATGAAAGCTGAAATTTCTACTTAAGAAATATTATATTGTAGATTTTGATTTTTTTTTAAGTTTGTTACTGCAAATTTAGGTATTTGCAGGAATAAGTACAGAATCTTACATATGCCTGGAAAACCCAGTAATCTGTCATCATTGTAGGCTAGTACTTCCATATTACTGGACTTTTATGGCATATTTCCTTATTAAAATTCATAATACAGGGGTATGAGAGATGGCTTACTGGTTAAGGTGCTTGCCCGCAAAGTCTAAGAATCCCAGTTTAATTACCCAGGACCCATGTAAGCCAGATGCACAAGGGGGCATATGCATCTGGAGTTTGTTTGCAGTGGCTGGAGGCCCTGGTGTGCCCGTTCACTCTTTCTCTGTCTGTCTGCCTCTGTCTCTCTCTCCCTCTCTCTGGCTCTTTCTCAAATAAATAAATAAAAATAAAATAAAATAAGAGAGAGAGAGAAAAAAAGTTTAAAACATCCATATACATAGATAATGTCATAGTTTCTGAGAAGCCCAATGAAGTTACACATTGTTCAATTTTATTCAAACCACCACTTCTTAAACCCATCTGATCACAGATGAGGCAGAATCCTTAAGTCAAAATAGTTTGGCTTCTTTAAATTTTGTCTTAAATTGACAAACTATAGTTGTACAAAATTAGGAAGTACAAAGTGATGTGATTTAGGAATATAGTATAGCATAACTTAGTGAACCTAACATATGGATCACTTCAAAATATGATATTGTGTGACAACATTTGAAATCTAATGTGAGAGACTTTGAAGCATACAGTGTGTTTAAACAACATAGGGTTTGTTATTTCCTTTTTCTGTTGTGTCATCTTTGTTCATTGGCTTCCCTGAATGCTCACATATACCCTGGAAACCAGGAGGTGGGGGCTCAGTCCTCCTACATGGACTAATGTCATCATGGGAGCAGGTTTGTTATAAAAGTGCAAGTTGGGGCTGGAGAGATGGTATTGTTCCGTGGGTAAAGTTCTTGACATGTATGATGGCAGGTTCCTGTAATCCTCATTTAAATAAGATAGAAACTGGGCTAGGGATGTAGCTCGGTGGTGAGCTCTTGCGATGTGCCCTGGAATCAGTCCTCAGGATTGAAAATAATGAAGGAAATTGAGTCCTTGGGCTACGAAGAGATTTTCCTCCAAACCGCCACCATCCGCAGAGCCTCTCTGCCCTTGCTCAGTGGCTGGTGACCCTGAGTGCCTGAGAATACTCCTCTCTCCTTGAAGGCTTGGTGGTCCCAGATGGTTAGATGCTTATCCCAGTGTGGGGTAAAGAGTCAGAGTAGAGCACAAGCACCACAATGGTAGATTCTATCTAAAGGTAAATGCACATACTGAGCCTTAAAGAATTAAAGTGTCAGGGCTGGAGAGAAAATGGCTTAGCAGTTAAAAGTACTTATTTGTAAAGCCCAATGGACTGGGTTCAATTCCCCACTACCCATGTGAAGCCAGGTGCACAAAGTGACACATACATCTGGAGTTTGTTTGCAGTGTCAGGAAGCCCTAGTGTGCCTGTACTCTCTTTTCTCTCTCTTTCTCCTTCTCCTCTTACTTTTTTCTCTCTCTTTCTGCTTGGAAATAAATAAAAATGTAAAATATAGTTTTTTTAAAAAAATTAAAGTTACAGTCAGGCATAGATGATACATGACTATAATCTGAACATGCTGGAGGCAGAGACAGAAGAATTGCAAGTTTGTGGCCAGCCTGGGTTACATAGTGAGGTCCAGGTCAGCCTAGCCTACTTGGAAAGACCTCAAGAAACCAGAAAAAAAAAAAAAAAATGAAAAAAGAATTGAAGTAACTTGTCAAATATTTGATGTAGCAAGTAACTGGTGGAAGTCTTCATTGCTATGATTTGAATTCCTTTTTGAGTCATTTTCTTGCTGCAATACCTTCTGACCACAGGGCACGTGTCATCGCAGGATTGCCGTCCTCCCCTGGCACGATGCGAGGTAGGTATTAATAGGTGCTCTGCAAATGTTTATTGAGTGGGTGCGTAAATGCTGGGAAGAGTCGAGCTGTGGCACGAGGCGAGAGTTATTCACAGTTCATATGTACTTAGGGGATGAAGCCACAGTTGTTTTAGATGTGAGCTCAAAAGCAATTCATGAGTACTTAACAGTGAAGCCAGAATGGCTATCAATAGATAAAAAAGGACGCTTCTCGCATCTCCAGGCTATAAATATCATCTTTGCAAGTTTGCTGGCTTTCCTCAAATCTTCCCAGACAACTCTGCATGGTAAAAAAGTCTCAATGAGTTTCCTCTCAGTCACTAGATGCTTTGCAAGAAAGCTTTCACCAGATTTTTCCATGCAATTTACTGCTAGCAAAGCTCCATCATTTTTATCTGCGTCGGAGGGCAAATTTTCCCACCTAATTATCCACTGCCGAAGCTGAGGATCTGTCGAAGCTTGAGGGCTCTCACACAGACTGTAGACTACCTGCCTGTCTTAGTAGATAGTGGCATGACAATTTGAGGATGTACTGCAGACTTCCTCAGCAATGTCACCTCCACTGTGGAACTGCCAAAGCTATACTTCTATGTGAATGACAATGCAAGTCGCCATCAACGGTAGCTTAATTGTACTTCTGGAGAGACCAGTCCCCTGTAAAGTACCTGTGTGGGAAACTTTGCCTGTCTGTTTTGGGTTTGTTTAAGAGAATGCCCATTGTTAATCAGTCACATTGATAACTGGCTTTGGCAAGATTAGCAGCATAGAACAGCATAAGACAAGATCAACAGCATACAACATGAGCCAGTGACTAAACGCAGCCTGCGCATCCAGAACAGGCCACATTCCATAGGCAAATGCTCATTCTTTCTGCGTGGCCTGGGAGTCCCTGTATTTCAGTACAAGTGCTCTGAGCTTATAATACAGGAGAGGATCATTTAGAAACGTCTGTGCCAGGAGGAGCTTGATGAGCAAGGAAGACTCTTCTAAGACGGGGCAGCCTGTGTACAATACTGAGGGTCGCCCTGCACCTTTATCAAAAGGTGGAAGGCTGGAGAGATGGCTTAGTGGTTAAGGCATTTGCCTGTGAAGCCTAAGGACCAGGGTTTGATTCCCCAGTACCCACGTAAGCCAGATGCACAAGGTGGCGCGTGCGTTTGGAATTTGTTTGCAGTGGCTAGAGGCTCTGGAGCACCTATTCTCTTTCTGTCTCAAATAAATAAATAAATAAAACACTTTTTTTTTAAATGCTGAGGGCTGCAGAGATGCTTTAGCAGTTAAGGCGCTTGCCTGTGGAGCCTAAGGACCCAGGTTCGATTCTCCAGGTCCCACACAAGCCAAATGCACATGGTGGCGCATGCATCTGGAGTTTGTTTGCAGTGGGTACAGACCCTGGCATGCCCATTCCCTCACCCTTCTCTCTGTCTCAAATAATAAATAAAAATAAAAGTCTTTAAAAAAATGAGTGCTCTAAATCCAAGTTCACTGATTGCTGATGCCGCTAATGGAATGGTGTTCTAGCATCCAAAGTCGTGCAATTTTGCAAAACAGAAACAAATGTTGACCTTGGAATGGCTAATGGAGATAAGGTCATTTGAATCTCCAAGGTAAATTATTGGCCCTCTCTACCCTTGCTTGTCCCCTCCTCCCTCTATCCCTCCGTCCCTCCCTCTCTCCCTCCCTTCCTCTTTCCTTCCACACATCCCTGCATCCATCCATCATCCATCCATCCTCTCTCCTGCACACACAGGCTTCTGTACCTGGGTGTTGCTCGTGATGGTGGGACATAGCAGAGAAAAAAAAAACAGCAGGAAAAGCTGTTCTCATGAAATTTCACTGTAGTATAAGTGTATAAGCAATTCAGGTAATAAAAAGCAAGGAATTAAATGAATAAATAAGTTCTGTGTTAAAAAGGCCTATGAGGGAAAACCCAGTGGGTCTTCTAGAGAGAGCCCTGTGCGGTGAGATGGCTGCTTTTCGGGGGGGTGGTGAATACAGTGAGCCAGTGGGAAGGAGGATGCCTCACCCAGAGCTCTGAGGAAAGTGTTGCCAACACGTAAACCACCACCGTGTGGGCTCTCAGGTAGGGCTGCACGCAGCTCCTCCAGAATGAGGCAGGAAGCCCCGGACTAGAAAGCCCGAGGGTTTTAGAAGGAACGACTGAATTTGAAAATGTGGCTTTGACCAGGATGCAGTGTGTAATTCTCTTGAAAAACTTTCACCAGGACTCCACTCTGGAAAATCATTTTTGCTCAAGTGTTGGTCTTTTGCCCACTTGATGGCAGTCTTGTACCATATCGCTTTGCGCTGGTGCCTGGGAAGGAGACTGTGTTGTCCAGAAGACCTAATGGCTGTATTTCTTGATACTTACCTGCAACTATTTCTCTTCAATCCCCCCCCCCCACCCCAGGTATCCACACCCTTGTCTTGGCTGGGTGTTATCCTTTCCTTAAGCACTGTTAATATTTTCTCTCTCTCTCTCTCTCTCTCTTGCTCTCTCTCTCTCTTCATGCTTAAATGTCTGTACCACGCCTTACTTAACTTAATAGACTCACGAACTTTGGTTCATTCTGACCGGTTCTGAACTTCTTTTCTATGGAACAATCAAGGATCTTGCTTTAGTTGGAGGACAGCAAGAAACAAACTTCTCAGGCCGCTGGTGGCGGTGCTGGCTGCTTCCCTCGCCTCCGCGGACATGGCCGCTGAAGTCTGCCCTCAAGTCTCCTTAGTAGCTAGCGAATGGTTGGAGATTTTCTGAATGGCCTGGAACCAAGAATGGAGACATTTGCAGATGAGATCCACGTGTGTGTGTGTGTGTGTGTGTGTGTGTGTGTGTGTGTGTGTTGAGGTGCATGTCTTCAATGTTCAATCAGGCTATGGACAACTCTGCCAAAATTTTCACTTCTGACACTCAGTCTCTAGGTCTAGGGCCTCTTCAGGACTTCTGCTCAACTACTTTAAATAAATCTTTAAGATGTTAGTTTTTAAAAAATTATTTATTTATTTGCGAGTGACAGACACAGAGAGAAAGAGGCAGAGAGGGGGAGAGAGAATGGGTGTACCAGGGCCTCCAGCCATTGCAAACGATGCATGCACCACCTTGTGCATCTGGCTTATGTGGGTACTGAGGAATCGAGCCTTGAACTGGGGTCTTTAGGCTTCACAAGCAAGCACTTAACTGCTAAGCTATCTCTCCAGCCCTAAAATGTTATTTTAAATTAATTAATAATAATATACTTAAGAAATATTTTGGTGTATGTTTGCATTGTGGAATTATTAAATCAAGCTAACAAACAAATCTATAACCTTACAAACTTTTTGTGTGTATTTGATGAAAACATCTTAAATGTACTCAGTAATTTTGAAATTATTATGGTCATTCTATGAAATAAATCACCAAGCTTGTTACAGTCCTCGGCAGGAAGGAAGATAGTTGACAAAAGACCCTTGGGTTCCTCTCTTTGGTTATCAGGTTATTACAACAATGCACTCCAAGAATCTGGAATTTCCCCAAGCATCTCATGCTGCGAGCAGAAAAGAAGTTGAAGTCTGAGGCCAGAGGAGGAACTTTCTGCAAGGATGATCTCGCAGGAGACGCTGGAGTGGTGATAAAGGATGGGCGGGACCACGCCTTGACTGGAACTGCTTGCTTTCCATGTAAACTCAAGCCTCACGTGAACTTCAGGGGGTGGGGCAGGTGAGGTGTTCCTGTATCTCTTGTCTCTTTTCCCAAGGTGGCCACATTGAATAACCCTCCCTTCAATGCTTTCACTATCACTTTGGCTCTATTAATTAGCTTACTGAGGCCAGGTGGCCAGGCCTGGTTTGTTAGAGCCAGGAACGAAAGGACTGTCAGCTCTGGGGAGGAGGAGTCAGAGGGGTTTATCAGCTTTCACTTTGTTTGCCAAATAAAGTCTAGTTTTGTTTTGCCACCCTTGACTTCCTGTCCTTTCATTCTTTGATTGACCAAAGTCCTAGACAGTAACAATGTGCGTTTGTCGTCCTGTGACTTCTTTATTCCACACAGCACAATGTTCTCTGCATTCCCCCGTGCTTAGAAGGACTTCTAAAGAGAGTAGAGTAACAGTGGGGGATCAGAAACGGAGATGTATCAAGCAAACGGTTCAAAATTTTACTTAGCCAGAAGGAATAAGCTGGAGTCATTGGGGTCAGTAGCCATGGAGAGGAAGAGGCACTGGGTCTGTTTCTTGGATGACACAGACTTGGAGTGAAGTGAGCCCAAGCTTGCAGAGTGTAGTCCAAGTTTGCTGGGAGGCGAGTTCACGCTCAGTTTGCACATGGGCGGAAAGGTCCTGGTGGTGGCTCGTGAACCAAGAATGGAGGAGAAGTGAAGCTGATATAGTTCAGTAAAAACTCACTGGGTAGCAGGGCAAGGTAACATTTTCCTCTGCATGGATGTGATATGGTGAGGACAATATTGAAGTAGCAAGAGGTCCCAAACGTGGACTGGTGTCATGGGAGGGCACCCAGGGGTCCTGAGTAGTATTGCACCATGTTTATTGGGCATTGGATTGTATTATGTACTCTGATCAGGTTAAAGTCTTTAGAATTAGGCTTGGTGGGGGGAGAGGGAGAAATGTGCTCAGTGCCATCCAAAACTGAGAGCCCCATGTTGGCAATACTTTGCAGGCAAAACTCCCATCCCCTATCCCAGCAGAGTCATTGGGTTGAACGTAGGTAGAGGCTAGCAGAGTGCTTTAGAGTGACTGAGGTGTATACTGCTCCACGGGCTGAGGTTTCTTCCTTTGTTTTTTTTTCTAAAAGGAGTTCCCCCATCCTGAAAGAGGGACAGGTGAGCTTAGAGATCAAGGATGAGTGGGAGCATCCTTTAATTTTCAGAGAAGGCTAATCAAACCTGAATCAATTGCTTAGACTCCCAGGGTAAGCATCCCATTTATCCTGGGGAGTGTATCTCACACATAGCCCACTGTCCTGAACAGTTATGGCAGAGAATTCTGTAGTAACTATAAAACAGTTTGTATTGCCCCCAAGAAGGGATGCCTGTAACACTGAGTCAGGCATCTCACCTTAACGAGGAAAAGAATGAAGATGCCCAATGGGGTTAGTGACACCACAGAGGAAAAGACAGGAGGCAAGAGAGAAGAAAGGAGACAGACCAGAAGGCTCAGGGTAAAGGTGGTCCCTTGGTCTGGCAGAAGGCATGTGGGAAAGACCACTCTGTGACAGGATGTCTTCAAAATAGGAGTCAGGTCTTCTGTGGACTCACAGGAGTGGCTGGCTGGAGGTTCCAGTGTGTCTAGAAGAGTTTGTGGAGAGTGTATACATGTGGGTGTGATGATCCAGGAGTCTAGTCCTGTCGCTTGGATAACTGTGGGGGTGCACAGGATAATGGGGTTGGGTTCCTCCCAGAGAGGATGGAAATGGTTGCCTGAGGGATGGCTGGACTTAACTGGGACTAGGTTGCCTGGACTAAACAGTGAGGGGTCCTATGCTTTCTCCTCTTGGCAGTCCCTTTTGGATTTCTGGTAGGCTCTATTGGAATTTTGCTAGTTGAGTCACACGGGTGACCATATTGGACTGTAATACTAGGTCAGTGGGTAAGATTAGTCTCCCATGTAAGGACTCCAAAGAAGTTAGGTCTTAATGATTAGGAGTGTTACTAAGACAAGTCAAGGCCAAAGGCAGAAGGTGAACTCATGAAGACTGGATCTCTTGGGCAGGCTTGTGGAGATTTCTTTTAAGGAGATCATCAGTCTTTTGTACTTGTCCTGAAGACCGAAGCTCCGAGCACAGTGTCAGTTGATCAAAATCACTAATGCCCCAGATATCTTTTGTGGGTCCACTGTCACTTTGTAAACTCCCAGAGAGGCTGAAGCCAGGGTATGATTTTGGTAACCAAGACCTGGACCGATTGAGATACATTTTCAGTTTTACAGGGAAAGGCCTCTATCCATTCTGTGAAAGTGTTTACAATGAGTGGTACAATACTGGAAGGTGGATCTCCTGGCAGGTGGGTCACATCTATTTTCCAGTCTTCTCCCGGGTTTTTGACCCTTGCTCTGTTGGCCAGGAAGGTGGAAGGTCCTGTTCTTTAGGAACATTCTTGTGGCGATTTCACATTGGTCTACTGTCTGATGCATGGATTCCTTCCTATTAAACCCCTTCACGCATTTTGTTGGCTAGTGTCCCAGTTCTGTCCCTCTCCAAATGATAAAGCTGGCGGAGAGACCCGAGGGTCTTCTATTGCTGAGCCCCAGAGAGCAACTGTCTCTCCTCAGGGGTGATTCATCATCCACGGTGGCTCAGATGACTGACCCTCCCGAGCCTCCTACTTTGCTCTTGATCTGACTAGCGATGCTCTCCGGGAGGGAGTATGGATTCTTCCCAGAATACGCGGCAAGTTAGATTATTTAAAGCGTCAGACTTGGCAGCCATGTTGCCTTGTTGATTTCCTTTAGAAATCAAATCTTCTGCGCATTGGTGTCCCCTATCTTGAATGGGGGCCAGCTGAGAAGGCAATGGAACAGCCCTCTAGTTGCCTTAAGACTCCCTGTCTGCAGTTGATAGGAGACACAGTGGCAGTCAGGGGAACTTGTTCTTTCCAGATAGACGCGTGTGCACATGGAGAATTAGGAAAGCATATTTAAAGTCTGTGAAAATATTGGTCCTCTGACTATGTGACATTTAGAGAACTAAGGTCAGGGATATCAATTCTGCCAGATGGACGCTGGCTATTTTGGGGAATAGGCTTATCCTCGATTACCTCAGAGTCACCTACAACAGCATAGCTTGCAACTCTGATCCCTTTTAAATTTTTTTTTTATGAGAAAAAGTGAGAGAATTGCTGTGCCAGGGCCTCCAGCCACTGCAGTTGAACTCCAGACACATGCGCCACCTTGTGCGCATGTGCAACCTTGTGTGCTTGTGTCACCTTGTGCATCTGGCTTTCGTGGGATCCGGAGAGTGCAACATGAGTCCTTAGGCTTCTCAGGCAAGTGCTTTAAACACTAAGCCATCTCCCCAGCCCCTGATGCCATTTTTGATGGAAGGACTCCTGTGAGTACATAGAACAGGATCAGAATTTCCAAGAGGAACATCATAATTTGCAAGAATGGGTCAATTCACCTGAACTATCCAGAAGCAAAGAAGCAAGGTTGAGGGTTTGACATTTCTGACATGTTTTCAGGTGAACTCACAACCTTTAAAAGGAAGGGTTGGAGCTGGGAGTGATGGCACATACCTTTATTTATTTATTTTTATTTTTTATTTTTTTTAGTTTTTCGAGGTAGGGTTAATCCCAGCACTTGGGAGGCAGAGGAAGGAGGATTGCCTTGAGTTTGAGGCCACCCTGAGACTCCATAGTGAATTCCAGGTCAGCCTGGGCCAGAGTGAGACCCTACCTAGAAAAACCAAGAAAAAAAAACATGGGAAGGGTTGGGTACTTGAGTGTGCAGCTGTGTGGGAGCCTCGGCTGTTCTTAGAATGTACAGTGTCTGCTAACCATGAGTGATCAGTCATCCCAGAGTCGGCTTCTGAGTTTCAGGTATCAAAAGTCTCTCCTCCACCACAGTCCTGTGCCAGCTTGGCCACCCCTTAGGCAATAGGCTGGGATGACAGTCCCCACTATTGAGCTAATATGCCCAAGGCAGTCCCCTTTCTTCTCAATTACAAAAAAAAAAAAAAAAAAAAAGAGGACATTGGGGCTGGGTAGAAACTTGCTGCGTAAGAGCACATTTGAGGTTTTCAAAGCCCTGTTCTTGGCTGGGTCCCGAAAAGGTTTGGGTGGTGCTATCCTTTGGGGCCTCATGGAGAGTCTGACAGAGAGGTCACCTCACATATTCTGGGATCCAAAATTAGGCAGTAGCCAGTAACCCCTAATGTGGTGTTTTGAATCACATGTCCCTCATTAGCTCATGTGTTCTGAATGCTTGGTCCCCAGCTGGTGACAATTTGGGAGGTAGAGTCTTGCTGGAGGAGGTGTGCTGTTGGGGGCAGGCTTAGCGGTGTTTCAGCCAACTCCCCTTGGCCAGAGTTCAGCTCAGTCTCCTGCTGCTGTTGTGCACTTTCTGTGGCAGAGGTGGTGTCGTGCCATGCTGTCCCCTGCCATCATGGAGCTTCCCCTCGAGACTGCAAACCAAAATAAAAAGCTTTCCTCCCATCAGCTGCTTTTGGTCAGTGCTTTGTGCCACAACAAGAAGGTGACTAATACATACAACTAGGAAGTCCTTCAATTGCTTTGTCAGTTTGGGGGTAAGAGAAGGTAAGAGCGGGTTGGACTCTCTTGACCCAACAGCCTAGTCCTGCCCCCAGTCAGGATTTACCCTGATAGCTGACCCTGGAATGACATAATTAACCCTGTTTATTTATTTATTTTTAATTTATTTATGAGAGAGAGAGAGAGAGAGAGAGAGAGAATGGGCTTGCCAGGGTTTCTAGCCACTGAAAAACAAACTCCAGATGCATGCACCACCATGTGCATCTGGCTTATGTGGGTACTAGGGAATCAAACTTGGATCATTAAGACTTCTCAGGCAAGTCCCTTAACTGCTAAGCCATCTTTCTAACCTAACTAGCCCCCTGTCTTGAGACACCTTGCATTTTCTCTCCACCAGGTAGGAGACAAGGCTCTTGGAAGCCCAAGAGATAATCTCCTCTGATGAGGTCCACAGAAGGTTGTCAAACTACTGGGAAACAGTGGCCCCTGGAAATTCCCAGTCCTTGCCTAGGCTATACCAAATAGGTGGGCTTCATCCCTAAAACCCTGGAGCAGAATGGTCTGAGTCACTTATCTAACCTTTTGCACTGGGTCCTCAAAGGAAAACAAGGGTTTGTCTGTTGTGGTGTAAGGGAATTCACTACACAGCATTCTTCAAATCCCTGACAGAGTAATGAGTGTCTGGAGGCACATGCTTTAGGAAGGTACAAGGATTAGGAACCACTGCATGAAGGGGAACTACTAACTCACCAGCAGGCCTTAAATCTTGTGCTAACCTACGTTTATTTTCTCCCTTCTTTTATGCCTAGGATGGCGGTATTACAAGAAATGGAGAATTCTGTTAGCAAACCATGTTTCTGAGGCTCGTTACAATAGACGTCCGTCCTGTTTGGGTTTTGGGTATGAAGGGACATTGTTTCTGGTGAGGAAAATAAGTGGGATCTTTCAAGTGAATCAGGACTTTGGGCTTAACTCACAGTTTCTCTACTTGTCCACATGGAGCCAGGATGTTTTCTTCTACGGGGGAAGGAAGAGCTTGATCCCTGGTTTTAATGGATTTTTACCTAGGAGGGCTATGGGTGGGTGGGTGGGGGGACTCAGGGACCATAAGAAAAGGATGACTGAAGTGGAGGTCCCCCCAGGAAGAGCCGTGAAACTGAGTAAAATATCACTCTAGGGGCTGGCCTGATATATCCCCAGTGGTTGTCTTAATATGGGATTGAGGTCTAGGACTGGAGGAGTTGCAATAGGGCCTCTGTATTCAGGAGAAAGCTGATATGGTGTTTCCTCTCAGTAAAGCTAGCCCAGAGCTGGTCAACATGCACTGAGAGTTTATGAACAGAGTGCCAGGACCAATCACTGCTGCTTAGATTTATATACTCCTCCCTTAGGAGGAGGTGACCCTGGGAGCATGTGGTCTTCCAGTGATTTCCTTGGCAAATAGGACTGGGTTCAGGAGGTAGCATCCTCCGTTAAGGGCACTCCCATTTAAAATGGATTTTCCAGCATGGAGTCAGCCCGCACTAATTCTGCCGGCACAGGTTCAGCCCTCGTTGCTACAAGGATCTCTCCATGTCATTTATCTTTTATCTTTTGGATCTTTAGCTCTACATAGTAGTAGACTGCAGTAACAGTTTGAACAAAATTGTCCAGCCTCCTCGCCTGGGTGAGCAGTCACCCTTTGGAGCTTTCTCTGTACTTCAAGAGCAGACTGAGTCAAACGTTTAGCCTTCAGGAGGACCGTCCCCTCAGGTGTTCTTGGGTCCCTGTTGGCATGTTTAAACACAGCATCTTGTAACTGCTGGAGGAAGTGAACAGGGGGTTCTTTTTCCTTCTGACATATTGCTTCCAATTGAGAATGGTTACTGGGCTTTACTTTGAGCTATTTGAGACCTTCAACTATACAACATAGAAAATGCCTTCTCAACCATGGCCTCTTGTCCTATCCTGAGCCAGCCAGATGGGACTACCTTTTGTCCCACGAGGATTGGAACCCCTGATCAGCTTGAGCCTGATGAATAAAGTGGTAGTCATTGTCAGTCTGTGTGGCCTTCTGAATCAACCTCTGGTGTTTGAGGGGAGTTAGGATCAGATCCAGTAAAAGCATTATATCTTTTCAGGTAGGTTGTATAGACTGAGGACCATGGAAAAGGCCTCAACATACTGATCTAGGTTGTCTCTGTAAAAATGCCCAATCCTTTATGGTCCCCTTAAGCTCATACTGGGAAAAAAGAGGGACTCGAATCAAAGAGTGGTCCCAACGGGTCTGGGGACCATGATGGAGTGGGAAAGGGTGATTTCATCTGGTTTGGAATTATGGGAACCCTCAGAATAAAGACAGGAGTTTAGGGGAAACCTGGTGAAGCATATGTGCAGGTCATGGTTGTTGGGGGGTCTGGTTTGAAGGTGGGAAGGGACCCTGACCAGAGATTGAAAGGCCAGGTATGAGTCAGACCATGGCCCAAGTCTGAGAGTACAATTCACATTCTCTAATGAGGTGGGGGAGGTCAGAGAGAGAGAGAGAGAGAAGAAAAGTTGGACGTAAGGAGTTTCTCCTCATGTGCCCTTTCTCTGTGCAAGAGGTCTAATTTCAGGACGGTGTTAAGGTTTAGAGTGTTCTCAGGGGGCCATTTCTATCCATTCTCTAGAGGACACCCAGGCTTGGCTTGAGTACAAAAGAAAAAGAAAAAAAAAAAAAGGATATTTTTATGTAGGACCCGAGGGTCTAGTTGAGTCCAATTCTCAAGAAGACATATAAGAGGAGGTTTTTTTTTTAAGTTTTTTTTTTTTTGAGCAAGAGAGGAAGAAGGAGAAAGAGAGAGAGAGAGAGAGAATGGGCGCACCAGGACCTTCAGCCTGCTGAGAACAAATTGCAGACGCGTGCGCCCCCTCGTGGTGCATAAGCACCCTGTGCCCTTGCGTCACTGTGCATCTGGAAATGTGGGACCTGGAGATTTGAGCATGCGTCCTTAGGCTTCACAGGCAAGCGCCTTAACCGCTAAGCCATCTCTCCAGCCCCGGAGGAGATTCTGATGGGGTCTTGGATGCATTGGATCGTATCTACAAATAACATAGAAAAAGTAGGAACTGGGGCATCATCCTCCTATCTGGGATTTTTCTGCCCACTTTCAGGAATACCTGGACTGGAAGGGAGAATTCCTTGAGCACGGCCCATCACAACCTCCTTGGTCTCCTCCAGTGGGAACAAGGCTGTCCATGGCTGCAGGTCAAGGCTTTACCTAGGATCAGTGCATGACTCCTCCACTTACAGAAACCTTGGAGCTCAAAATCCACTGAGGGTGAGGAGAGCCAGTATTGTTGATATGGTTAAAGGAAGGAGCTGCCTGAGGGCAGAGGGACTGAGGGACAGGGCTATGGTTGTGTAGTTGTGCTTCTGTGGGTAAGGTGGCTGTTTCTTTTTGTTTCCTCCCTCCCCTTTTTTTTTAAATTTTAGAGAGAGCGAGATAGAGAGAGAATTGGCATGCCAGGGCCTCAGCCACCGAAATCAAACTCCCGATGCTTGTGTCACCAAGTTGGCAAGTGCAACCTTGTACTTGCCTCACCTTTGTGCATCTGGCTTACGTGGGATCTGGAGAGTTGAATATGGGTCCTTAGGCTTTACAGGCAAGTGCCTTAACTGCTGAGCCATCTCTCCAGCCCCCGTCATGAGCCACTGGATCATGCCCTTCTAAAATGTATTTTATTTATTTGAAAGAGAGAAAGAGGCACATAGAGATGGGGGCAGGGGGGAGAATGGGTTTGCCAGGCACTTCAGCTATTGTAAACGAACTCCAGATGCTTGCGTCACCTTGTGCATCCAGCTTTCTGTGGGTACTAGGGAATAGAACCTAGGTCCTTTGGCTTTGCAGGCAAGCACCTTAACCACTAAACCATCTCTCCAGCCCAAGGTGGCTGTTTTTAATTAAGAAAGGGAAACTGATAGTAATAGGTTAGATTCAAAGAGACCTGTCCCCAAGTTACCTCATATAGTATATGGAATAAACTGTTGCTTACTATAATATTTTTCCTTCCTGGCCCTGTGGGTATTCCTCATGCTCTCATTGATGGGAAGAGGCTTTAGAGCCGTGAGTAGAAGGAAGGGTGTGAGAGAAGTTGGTCCAGAAATGGGAGGAAGATCTTCTTATATGTGGGTCCTCCACTGTCCAGTTAAAATCCTCGTCACAGAACAGGCAAGGGTGGAGGGGTGAGAAGGTATGGGAGATGTATGTTAGTTCAGATGGTCCAAGTGTATAGGAGAAAAGGTGCCAAAAGCAAAACAAATAAAACCCCTTCCACTTGGATTGAGGATAATGAGGTCAGAGGGACATAGTGAAGCAAGATCTGTCCTGGATCAGCCACTGTTATCATGGCTGCCCTCCTGATCAGAGTGCCAAGAGGAGTGTCAGATGATCACAGTCACCTCTTCCTACCCAGTCCCCCTCTTTTCAATTAAGCTCCATTGATTCTGACCTCGAAAGGATAATGGGATTCAGGGGTGTGGGTCATCAGGATCTTGGATGGGCACCCACACTTGTGTGTCTGGAAGTCAGGTCTGTCTTGTTGGTTGATCAAAGAATGGAAGGACACAAGGTGGCCAAGCAAAAGTAACGTTGGTTTGGCAAGCAAAGCGGAAGCGGTGTGGACTGCTCCAGCGATGGGGGCTCCAGAGCTGGAAGCCTGGTTATCATTGCCTAGCGCTGGGAGTTTTAAGGGGAGAAGTGCTAAGAGTCTCAGAGCCCTCTACACACTCCCCTCGGCCCTCTCCCAGCCATCCTTAATTGAGGCTTCAAAGGTCTTACTTCTTACAAAAGGGCTCAATGAGGGGGGTATAGCTAGACTGGTTCTTCATGGACAAGCAGCCCATATTTCTATACATCTCTCAAGGCCCTTCCATCACACGGCAGTCCTTCCTCCTGCAAAGAGGCTATAACCCTAAGATCTTATCCGACACCCTTTCTCTGGTTCCTCTGCTTCTCCCTAAGCTAAGGCACGTGCCCTGTTGTTTTTTTTCTCTCTCTTTCTCTTGCTCTATGCACTTTTCTGTCCTCTCTCATCTATTTTATCTCTCTTCCTCCTGTTCCTTTTCTCACACTCTTTCTCTCTCTTGACCCTTCCTTCTCTTGGTTTCGGAGGCTCTCTCCTGATCATTCTCTTCTTTCTCCCAGTTGTACCACAGCTGGGCTAGTGGAGCTGGCTCAGGTGCCACCAAAGAAATTGGAAGATGGACCACTAGGTCCATCTTTGGAAACCAGTTCCCTCCCCTCTCAAAACCCCTTCACTATGAACCATTGGAAGGAAACTCCTTATCTTAAGAAAAGCTGTAATCTCTTTGTTCTATCCAAACCCTGACATGAGGGGCATCTGACAGAATGTTCCCAGTTTATGTATGGGAGGCAGAGGCACACTGTCCATGCCCTCCATGGGGCGTTACCATTGGACCCCCACTTTTGTTCACCCCTGGGTCTCCCATCGATATCCAGGAGCACAAGACTATAGATCAATTGGTTCACTAGGTATCCAATCATCTATTGCCTTGTCATCTTCTCTTGGTCATCCTGAGGGCAGGTAAAGTTGGCATTCTGGACCAGAAAACCCCTTCCTCTCCACATTCACAGGACTCAATGCCTCAGATGGTAGAACTTTACCCTGAGGGTTCTGGACAGGAAAACCGTGCCTACTGGGCTCTGGCATCCGGTGATCTCACTTATCCCTCAGGAGTTGACTTGCTTTTTCTCTTATGGTGACTGCTCAAGGCCTTCTCCATGTGTTGCACACGTACACAACCTTTGGGGAAGATTTCTAGGGTCTTCCAGATTTCTAAGGAAGTATTATAGAACTGTGCCAATCTCCCACGGACATCTCACTCCTTAGCTTCCCTTTTGTGCTTTTGATTAGTTTATTGTTTGCCACAAGTGTCCACCCACTGCTCCAGGCAGCTGTATTGTTCAAACACTTAGTGTTCAAACCCTCTTCCCTCCCCCTGAGGCTCTTAGCACTGAGATGCTAATAAACAACGCTTTCTAGGTAAGACTCCCAGGGAACCATCAGACAATTTTTTGGAACTGAGGTCCATTCTGCTTCTTCCATAAAGGAGAAATGAACACTGCTGTTTTTTAGGTCCACTGCTGAGCTGAAGAGGGAGATAGAATAGGGTAAGTTAAAAGATCCTTTTTTTTTTTTTTTCCTGCAATTCAGCAGCTTTTCCTGCATAAATACTCCCCAGGTTGTTTTAAGCCTTTGGTTAATTTCCAGAGTTCTGAAAAAGCTGTTTCTGAAAACTCTGCGAGTCCTTTCATAGCTTTTGTAGAAGAGTGACTATGCAAGCCCACTCATTTCCTCTTGAACTTGCTGTGAACTTGTCTGGCCATCTTGGGGTCATGTCTACTTGATGCCTGTGAACTAAAGTTCCTTAAAAATAGCCACACCTACATCCAAGGTCTTACAGGACTGATTGCTTGATTAGAATTTCAATGGCTGTGGATTTATTGGAATGTTGCAGGCCCACTTTCAGATTATCTTGGGTGATTTTTGTTCTTTTATGGCTATTTATTGCCCACCTATGTCAGACCTAATATCCAATGATTTCCTTGTTTTTCTGTGGTAACCTAGCAGCTGCCTGATGTTGCCACCAATGATTTTGAAGGGAGCCTTGATTTACAATGGGCTTTTAATTTTATTTTTATTTATTTGTTTATGAGAGAAAGAAAGAGAGAAAGAATGGGCATGCCAGGGCCTCCAACCACTGCAAACAAACTCCAGACTCATGTGCCACCATTTACATCTGGTTTATTTGGGTACTGAGGAACTGAATCTGGGTCCTTAAGCTTCACAGGCAAACACCTTAACTGCTAAGCCATCTCTCCAACACATGATGGCTTTTTCAGTTGTTCTTGATCTGTAACTATAAAAAGTCATATGTCGCGACCACCTCGACCAGCAAGGAAGACACAACACTTGGATTCTTCTTCTTTAAGCAGTTTATTCAGGAACCTTGAACAATCTTCTGACCAGATATTACCATGTTGCAATATAGAGCTTGGGGTAGCCAAAGTCTATGTTCGTGGGCCATGGCCATCCATGTTTGGCTCCAGAGGAAACTAACTCTTATTTCTTTAGGTGACAATCATTCAGGATTTGGGGTTGAGAGAGGGATTAAATTCCATAAAGATGTATAATATTCCAGGTCCATGGACTCCAACTTCTGGATCCTTGTCCAAATTAAAAAACAACAACAACAACAAAAAGGAATTAAAAACACAGACGTGAGAAGGTTAAATGACTTATTATGAGGTTTATTTTAGGGAGGCTCTAGACCAGAGGGAAGGCCATCAGAAAGGCCCCAGCCACAGAGAGAGAGGACATAAAATTCTCTCACAAAAGGCAAGGACTGGGCGCATACACATACACACACACACACACACACACACACACACACACACGCAAAGCAAAACACGAGGGGCCAAGTCACAAGAGGAAGCTATCGGGCTCAGCCTAAAGAGAGATCATGCTTGCAGCCAAGCAAGAAAGCACCCAAAGACAAAACACAAGTAGAGAGCAAGCAGAAAAATGCCCAGGAAAAAAGAACATTTTCCCCTCCCCAGCCAGAGCTTACCAAAGCCAGGACCAGGAGAGCAAGGGGTGGGAGAATGAACAGGGGTCATACATGTAGCTCAGCAGAAAAACACCCAAACATAAGACAGAAAAGTTCACAGACAAAAAAGAAGCCCCCTCCCCCCTCCCCACTTCCCAGTTGGGAAGGGAAACCGAGGAGAGTGAGAACACTTGTGTCCAGATGGATTCAGAGGAAGGAGGGAGACCAAGAGAGAAAATTATACACATGATTAGACAGGAAAGTACCCAGAACAAAGGACACCAGGAAAGCAAGCTGGAAAATGCTCAGGCAAAAAGAAATCTTGGGCTGAAGAGATGGCTTCGCAGTTAAGGGGCTTGCCTGCTAAGCCTAAGGACCTATGTTTGACTCTCCAGATCCCATGTGAGCCAGATGCACAAAGGAGGCGAGTGCAAGGTCGCACATGCCCACTCGGTGGCCCAAGTGTCTGGAGTTCGATTGGAGTGGCTGAGGTCCTGGCGAGCTCGCCAAGGGAGAGGGAGAGAGCTTATCAAAGCAAGGACCAGGAGAGTCAGGTGCCTGGAGAATGAAGTGAGATTTACACAGGTGGTTTTTAGGGTCCTTTGTATGAGTCCCACATCCAATTAGGATGAGCCTCATCATCAGACTCCAGTGTGTAAGGAAGAGACCTGATTGGTTGGTGGGCTGAAGCGTCTGAGTCAGGAGAGCCAGCCCACCCGGGTGTGCTAAGGTTGAAGAAGCAGGAAGTCGCTGTTGGGTAGTGCTTGTAGCCCACTTGGGTGAGACAGGATCAGACCCTGGTTCTAGTCCTGCTAGGGTAGGCAAGGTGGCATCTCCTTGGGCTTCTGTTCCTGGCTGATTGCCTATAAAAAAGCTACTTTGCTCCTGTTTTCCTTCAAGAGCTGTGTAATTTGTATCATCATCTCAAGTGTCATGGGGTTTGGGGGGTTCAGGGAAAGTCCTGAAACTATAAACCCTGTTTTTTTTCTTTTCAAATCTGTTTTTTAACTTTATTACTATTTATTTATTTGAGAGAGAGAGAGAGAAAGAGGGAGAGACAGAATGGGTGCACCAGGGCCTCCAGCCACTGCAAATGAACTCCAGACGCATGCGTCTCCTTGTGCGTCTGCCTTACGTGGGTCCTGGGGAATCGAACCAAGGTCCTTTGGCTTTGCAGGCAAATGCTTTAACCACTAAGCCATCTCTCCAGACCCTCAAAATCTGTTTTTATCATAGAATAAAAATGAACAGACTCAGAAGGATAGTTTATGAACTGTTACATTTATTCAGGGGAGTCAGGGGAGCCCACAAACCTGAGGGGAGGGGGTAGATACATACATGTGCTCTGAGAGCCCATGTGGGAGCTGAGCATGGACCTGGGGGGAAAAGGAGAAAGGGGATTTCTCAGGGAGGTTTAAACAGGCTAGAGCTTAAAAAACCTAAAAGGCCATAAGAATAATAGAGAAAGAATGTCCTTTCAGACTGCCAGAGTGGAAAGGACATGGCCTTACTGCAATCAGGACCCCAAGGTTCAGGCATAGAGAGCTCAGCAGCTGAGAAGAAAATAGATAGAGGAAGGAGCCCCCCTCTCCCGCAAATCTATAGTTATTGGGCTCAGGGTGCTGACTTAGGAAGAAGTCAACACATCTGAGTATGAAAGCTGACTGGCCTGGGCTCAGGAAAGGGCCAGCACACCTGAGTAAGGTATGTGTGTGAGAGAGAGAGGGAGGGAGGGAGAAATAGCACTGATTGCCCTTAATGGGCTTCAGAAAAGCCCGGACAACCCTACCTCATCCCTTTTATGGAGTTATTTTTGTCAAACCCCAAGGAGGTGCCATTGTAATGGGAGGTAGTGTCCAAAGCCAATTATGAAGGAAGGTTCCATAGCCTTCCAATAGCCTCCAAGCCCGCTAATGTCTGTCCAGATACATAACAATAAAAATACAGAGAAACAGCACGCACAAAATTCATTTCAATCTCGCAAGTAATTACTAAGGAAGGTATGTGAACTTAAATCCTCAGTGAGAGGATGCTCCTCAAAACAGCCACTTAGGCAGGCTGCTTTGGCTGACAAGCGTCGATTCCATATTTGGACACTAAAGGTAGGTAACTGAAAGCAGAATGAAAGGCCTGGCATTTCTGACTTCATTTTCTGTTTGTCTCCTTTTTGCTTTGGGTACCCCCCCCCCCCCAACCGCTTACCTCCACAGGTCACCATGTTAATAACTGAGAATTGTCTGTCTAAGCTATCTCATCCTCCTTAAAGGTTGCCAGCACAAAGATAAGCTATTGTCATAAACCTGCAGTCACCTTTGAGTCCAGGCAGGGAGAAGCCCTGGAGGACAGACTCGCGCTCCAGGCGAGGGAAGCTACTCAGGAGGACAAAGATGCTTGTCAGAGCAGAAGTGATCTTCTTCAAGAGCTAGATGGGCCCCTCAGGCAATGATAGCAACTTAGCAGATCAACAGCGTACTGGACCCCCACCCTCCCTCACGTACAACCTAAACCCGTGGGATCACATCATAACTATTTATTATGACTACATCTCACTTTTTATTTAAACAGAAAGCTCGTGTCATTACCTGGAAGATGGACTTGTGGGGGCACCTTTGTCTATTCCTTTTCCCAGTGTGGACATATTGAGTAAATCTTTCTCTGCTTAAAAAAAAAATTCTATTTATTTATTATGTGAGAGACAGGGAGTGAGGGTATGGGCACACCAACACCTCTTACTGCTGCAAACGAACTCCAGATGCATGCACCACTTTGTGTGTCTGGCTTTATGTCAGTATTGGGGAATGAAACGGAGGCCAGCAGCCTTGGCAAGAAAGAGTCTTTAACCACCGAGCCATCTCCTCAGCCCCTTCTCTGCTTTTTAACCATAGCTCTTTAATTGGCACATCTGGATAAGTGGTAGAACCTAGGCTATTTGAGTTACAGAAGTTCAAACTTTTACATCCTCCCCAAATTCTGGTTAAATCCCCATTTAAAATACTCGTAATCGCCAGTTAAGGACAGACATCTTTCATCAGTACAAGTTTGTCATTCACCCCCTTCACTCAGTAAATCTCTGTTGAGCAGCTGGTGTCTAGAATGTGGCTGCCTGGAAGAGATGGGAGTTGAGTGAGAAATCCAGAGAAAGTAAGACAGGTTGAACTTCACGGAGAGCTGTGCTTCCCAGGCTCAGGAGACTTGGAGGAGGTGACGTGCAGTGCCCGGGCAGACCTTTTGAATGGGGCAGTATTAGAACTCAATGGATTCACGTAAAAACATTTATTTTGGTAAGTTTCCTGGACGACGTAATTTGCTTTTTCTCTCTTTTCTTCTTGGAATATTTTGTTTTGTGTACCTGGGTCTCTTCATCCAGACCTTCCTTCAGAGATCTATGTTAAAATCTTTTCTTTCTCCCAACTGCTCATCATATCACGTTTAATCATCTTATAGAAGTGACGATTCTCTGAAGATTTCCACTTGCTTCTTTTTGTAAGCCCTTTGCTTCCCTGATTTCTGTTTGAAATTTATCCCCTCCACTGTCCCTTGGGCCGAGTAGTCCCTCTTCCTTATTGCTTGTCCTTCATCCCTAAGGTTCAGACTCACATGGAAGGTCCTCAATATTTGAATGAATGGATAAACTGGCAGAAAAACAACTTTGCACATGGATACCCCATTGCCTTGCTCTCTCTGCCCCCAAATTATACAGCATTTCCCATGCCCACCTTATCATCTTTCCACCACTATGTTCTTAATAGGATGGTATCGTATATATGTAAGTAGAAGAACAGACTAACGGGGGTGAAAAGGCCTGAGTGAGGTCAGAGGAAGAGATTGAGTAAAGGAAAGGTGGGGGGAGGGTTAATCAAAATCTAAGATGGTATGAATAAGTCATATGGAAACCTACCGTTTTTGGACAATGGAACACCCAGAAGCCATAGATTGTTACTAGAAAATTTTCAGTGCCACGGGTGGGATACCTTCTAGTGAATTGTTGGTCAGGGAGGTCCCCGATACCCATAAAACATTACAAGCTATTGCCAAGGCTCTTGGTTTCCCACCAGGAATAGATGGTAAGACCCTATTGCTCAAAACAGCACTATGTTCTATTCTATCCTATCCTAATCCTATCCTATCCATCATTTTCTATTCTGTTCTGTTCCAGTCCATTCCATCCCATCTCATCCCATCCTATTCCTGTAGTGGTTTGAACCAGATGTACCCCATACACTCATATGTTCTGACTGCTTCCCCAGCTAATGGTAACTTGGTAGGTAGGGCTTTGCTGGAGGGGGTGTGTTGCTAGGGCTGGATCTTGAAGTTTATTAGCTTCTGCCTCGCCAGTGTTAATTCAGCTCACTCTCTTGCTGCTTTTTCCCACCTGCTGCAGCAGAGGTGATGTCCAGCCTCTGCTCATGCCATGCTTTCCCCTGCCGTCACCAAGCTTTCCCTGTAGACCGTAAGACAAAATGAAAACTTTTCTCCCATCAGCTGTTTTTGGTCAGGTGCTTTGTCCCGGCAATGAGAAGGTAACTATACCAGCCTCAGTGTATTCTATTCCTTTGAACTTTTCATGACTGATCTGAGGCAATCTGTCTGGAGCAGCATTGTAGAGTGGGAAGGTACTTACTGAACAAACAAAAATAAAGCTCACTCATTCCTCTGGAAAGAGCAAATCCTTGGATCCATTCACATCCATATCATGTTTAACAGACCATGGTGCTCATTATTGGGTGTGAGGCGAGGATGTAGCCCTGAACCCTGAGTAGAATGTTCTCAGCTTTCTTCACTAAAGGATTGAGAACAGATATCTCTGCCTTTCCTCACCCCCAGGAAAAATTCCTGCCTGAATGGGCCGCAACAGAGCCCAGCATGAGTTTGGAAGGGGAGACTGCATGGCCCTTGCTTGAGTGGTAAGACATGCAGCTGAAGCTGAGCTCTCTGAGGGTGGGGCGTCCACAGGGGGGATCCAACACGGCCGCCCTCCCATGTGTTATGCATGTGGCCTGCCTCAGGTAGTAAGTCATGTATCTAAGGCTGCACCATATGGAGATGGTATGTTCCTAGTGGGAATCCCTGGGTGGCCATCTTCCTCTATGTGGTATGGAGTCTCATGCCTGCTCGCTGAAGGTAACAGGCAACCCCAAATGAACAGTTTGTTCCTTGTATAAAAGTGGGGAATGCCTTTGTACCTGTGAAGGGGGATCTGAATTCTTCCTTATCTTTTTATGTGACAGGAGGATATGAATGCGATTACTAAACATATGACCTTGGATCTGTTTTTTTTTTTTTTTTTAACCTATCTCTTCTTCCCTAAAGGAGTTCCCCTTCCCTGGAAACCTGATGTGAAGATGTGAATAATATTACAAAACCCTTGGATACCTGGCATGGGAATTGGACTGACCAGTTCAGCCCCCATCCAGTGAATCCTCATAAAAGACTGCAGACAGTCACCAGGTGGGTTTTCCCACTTCCAGGATTCACTTCCTGCTTTGCAGGAGCTCTGCCTGCTCTTCTTTTGAACTCTGTAATAAAATCTTTCCAAATTTCAGCCTCTATGGTTTGTGGATTTCATACATCCAATTTATAAAGACAAGCACCTGGAGGCCACTGACTCAGCAGAAGTTTTGTATGGCCATAAATAGTTATCCTGTGTTAATTCCCAGGAATTGAAAATGGCTCCATCGATCTTAAAGATATCCCAAATTCCCAGGTTAAAGTTACATGTATTTTTTAAAAATGAGATTATAGTTTCCAGGTCAACCTGGGCTACAGTGAGACTCTACCACAAAAAAAAAAAAAAAAAAGAAAGAAAAGAAAAAGAGGGAAAAAAATGACATCATAGGGTGGCTCCAAGGGTACCTTGGATGAGGTGGGATCACAGTCAGATAAAATAAAATTAGGAGCCTGCTAAAGTTGCTCAAGGGGTTTAAAATGGCCTTTAACTGTAAAAGCGGATTCTGGTGAGATTCCTAGAAACTTTTAGGTTTATAGCTAGGACGGCAAGAAAGACTAATTAAATAAATGTTAATTATGATTCTTGATGCTTGGCTGTCAAGAAGCTTCAGGCAGACTCAAGAGAAAGGGGACTTTTTTTTGTTGTTGTTCCTTTCAATTCCCTTTAGTGCATTCTGTCTTCCTGTATTGCCTCGGGAAGCGCTGACCGATTGTGAACAGCTGAGAGGGACAAGGTAGCTGAGAAGACATATGTGTAAAATGACTCAAGTGCGCATGAAGGGAGGCGTCATACATTTTTTTTTTTTTTGTCTGCTAATCCATCTTTAGCCCACTGCCTGAGAGGAATTTTTTATTCTTATATCAAAAGCACATTTCTCTTTTTAAATTATTTTATTTATTTGCAAGGAGAGAGAGAGAGAGAGAGAGAGAAGAGAGAATGGGCATGCCAGGGCCTCTAGCAGCTGCAGACGAACTCCAGATGCATTTGCCACCCTGTGCAGCTGGCTGATTCCCGAGACTCAACCTGCGGGGAGAGAGTAAATCTCGAGGTGTACGTTGAGGTACATGAGTCCTGTCCTCAGTCTCTAGTGTGATATCTCCAGGAGGAATAAGCAGCTCAAGGGCACGGTGGTTCCCATGACATTACAAAGTAGAAGCCTTGATACCATGAACTTGATGCCAGGATGCCAGTCGGAAGAGACTCTAGGAAAGTCATGAGTCTTTTACTTTGAGAGTCAGACCACGGAGTCTTAGGCAAACACTGAGGAAATCCAAGCAATCCTGTTCTAGAAGAACTTCTAATTGTAGGACACGCAGTAAGATAGCTGTTCCTTGCCTGGAAAGACAGACAGCCAAATTGCAATCAAAGTCTTCACCTTTTCCTCCATGTGGTGATACTGACGACTAATATCCCTGTTTCAGCCCTTTCTACATCCAATCAGTGATGCGTAGTGGGTATAAAGGCAGCCAGGTGGGAGGAGCGAGGGTTGGTGTTACAGAAAGGAGGATTATAACAGTATTGCATCATAGACTCTAAAACAATAAGAAGAAAGGATTTTGGGGTGTTATCACAAAAATAAATGATAAATGTTTGAGATAATAGATAATGTACACATCTTGAGTTGCACGGTGCATAATGTGTCAATGCAGTAAAACTTCACAATGTGCCCCACAAAGACATGCAACATCTGTGAACATATGTAAACGAATGAAGTGTGTGGCATGCTGTCTCACTGGGGGAGAGCTGCAGACTCGAGCTATTCTTCTCCAGAAAATCAGTTAAGCCCTGGTTTTGTGAGGACGGGTTGACACTGCTATATCTAGTGCGTGGAGAAAACCAGAAAGCAGAGGAAACCAGACATGTGACTGTGCTGGGGCTGAGTCAGTGTGAAAATGAACGTCTCCTGAGACTCCGAGAAATATATGACAATGGCTCATTTTAAATTACACAGTGTGGTGACATGCTTACATTGGAGTATAAGGCAGTGTCTGTACTGACACTGTCAGACACAGGCATAATTAGGAGTGATGTTAATTCAAAAGAATACACACACATACACACACACACACATATACATATATATACTATCTACATTTGTATATATACATATATATATATTTAGATAAAATATATACTATCTACATATATATGTATATATATATATATATATATATATATATATATGTAGAATATATATTTGGGGTGGTTTGAATGTAAATATACCCCATAGCCTCAAATGTTTATGTTTAAGTCTTCTACTTAGTCCTTAGTAGGTATAATAGCCCTGCTGGAGGAGGTGTGTCACTAAGGATGGGTCTTGAGTTCAGTCTACTGTGTGTTCCGAGTTCTGTCTCTGTTGCAGCTGAACGATGAAGTGAGCCAGCTGCCTCCGCCATAATGAATGCCCTTGAAACGGTGAGCCTGAGGTAAATCCTTTTCTCCTCTGCAATGCTTTCGGTTGGCTGTTTTGCCCCAGCAACAAAAAGGCAACCGCAACAACGTCTGTGTCAGTTACTTTCTCACTGAAGGGAAGTCTACCACGGCAGGGAATGCGTGGAGCGAGCTGGAAGCTGGTGTCACGTCATCAAACCAACAGGGAGGAAAGAAAAGCAAGCTTTGGACTTTAAGGATCTCAAGCCCTCCCCCAGCCCTCCATGACACAATTCCTAAGCAAGGCTTCTCCTCCTAAAGGTCCCATGGCATTCTCAAATGGCACTATTAGCTGGAGAACCTGAATGAGTCTGTGGGAGGCATTTAACAGTCAACCCACCAGAGTCTGCTTGCCTTGCTTAGCCACTAACACAGCCTAGTATAGCCAGGATGGAAATCAGTGAGGAGTTTTCTCAAAAACTTAAAGGAGAATTGTTATATGACTCAAGTACGTCATTCCTTCACATGCACACAAAGGACTCTCCTACCACAAAGATATTTGCATATCCATGATTATTACTGCATCATTCATAATATCAAGGAAATGAAACCAGCCTAGATGTCCACCAACAGATGAACAATAATGAAAATGTACATGCATACATGCAATGGAATTTTATTTTATTTTTTGTAAGCCAGGCTGGCCCTGGACTAGCTATGTCACTGAGGGTGACCTTGAATTCCTGATCCTTTTACTTCCACCTCCATAATCCCCATGGCTGGGGTTACATGTGTGTGCCACCACACCTGGTTTTATAAAATTACTGCAATCTATCTCAGGGCTTCATGCATTCTAGGAAAACCCTCTACCAACTGGGCTATATCCCCCGCACAATGGAATTTTATTCAGATCCAAGGGAAAAAAAATCATGTAATTTATAAGAAAATGATAAAACTGTAAAGTATTATATTAAGCAAGGTAACCTAGAAAGACAAAAACCAATGTTCTCTCTCATATGCAGATCCTAGATGATAATGTTCATATATGTGATATAAGTGGGGGGAGTGTGAGAACAGGCTATGAAACTAGAAAGACTATGGGAAAGGGGAAGAGACACCGAGGAAGGAGAAGAAGGCAATGGGACACTCGTGACATGAAAGCAGCAAGGAAGACGTGGGAGGGTGTCTGTAAGCGAACTAGCAGTGTTTACGGATATGGCGGCAGAGGAGAAAGAGGGGAAAAGAATCAACAAAATCAAATTGGGAGCTGGAGAGATGGCTCAGTGGCTAAGGTGCTTGCCTGCAAAGCCTGAGGACCTAGGTTCGATTCCCCAGGGCCCATGTAAAGCCAGATACACAAAGCGGTGCAGGCACCTGGAGTTTGTTTGCAATGGCTAGAGGCTCTCGCAACCCATCCTCACATACTCTGTTTATAAATAAATAAAAAAAGATTTAAAAATCAAATTTTGTTTGAAAATTCCATGATGAAATCTAATACTGCATATGTTAACTGAAAATTAAAAAAAAAAAAAACACACTAGCTACAACAAATCCATTAGTTTGAGGGGTTTTTGTTTGTATGTATGCTTTGAGGTAGTGTCTTGTTATAGCCCAGGCTAATCTGGAATTCACTGTGTAGTCTCAGGGTGGCCTCGAGCTCATGCTGATTCTCCTACATCTGCCTTCCGAGTGCTGAGATTAAAGGTGTGCTTCCCCATGCCCAGCTCAAGTCCAGTAGTTTGTTTGGGACCATACAGTGTACGGCAGTCTATCGCTGGGTGGAGCCTCTGAACATGGCATGGCAGTGTTTTCTTTCCTTGGGCCTGGCAGTAAGAGAAGTGGAGGAACGGTGCATGCGCTTGCTTCAAACCAATGGCTGACTACAGGGGCTGGGGCCCAGGGGCTCTGTCAGTCCTACGCCTTGAAGTCCAGAGCAGAGTTCTGGCTACTGCCTTTGGGAGCAAAGAGCGGGGTTTGGTCCACGTGACTACCACACCACAGTCTAGGACAAGGAGAATTCACGGGTTCAAGGTCTCGCTAACACCCAGGAGGAAGAACGTGGTTAGTCTGCCACAAAATGTACCTCCTTTGACCAGCCTAGCCTTCAGCTTCTCCCAGGTAACTCGCTGGGAGGCAATCCACCATAGGTGTGACTTCCCGGATTCGGTGCCCAGGGCGCTCCAGAGGGCAAGACAAACGCACTAAGAGTGACTGAGGCTAGTAAAATGGAGCCTGCCATTTAAATTAAAAGCAGACGCTGTGTTTTTAATCAGACTTGGCCACTGCTTTCCCTCGGCTTCCAAATATTAATTTTTCTCTTTCATTTCTTGTGTGAGCAATGCCAGCCTGATTAATTGGAAGCACGGGGTCCTTGAGACTTGCACACGTTACGCCTGGAGGGGCCTGTGTTTCAGAGACCAATGTGAACAGGCGGTGCTGCGCTGTCCTGTCTTGGCATGACATGAAGGAGGGGAAGCCGTTTATACCCGTGACGGTTCACCTCGTCAACTTGATGGGATTTAGAATCTCAGTGGAAACAAACCTCTGGGCATGTCTGTGAGGGGGTTTCTATATCAGGTTAATAGAAGGTGAGAAGACCCACTCTAAGTTTGAGCAATACTTTGACTTGAGCTGGGATCCCGGACTAAAGAGAAAGGAGAAAGTGAGCTGAGTATCAGCATTCATCTCTCTCTCTGCTTCCTGACCATGTGACCCTGTGACCAGCCACTTTAAAAGAGCTCTCATGATGATTTTGTGCCATCATGGTGTCCACCCTTGGACCGGGAGCCAAAATAAACCCTCCCTTCCTTCAATTGCCTGTGTCAGGAATTTGGTCACAACAAGAAGAAACACAGCTAATAGACGCAGGCTTTGCAAGCAGCCTTAGGGGATCTGTGGTCAGGCTGTGAGACACTGAGTGATGGTGGCAGCGTGGCCTTGCTTTACCAGCAGAGAGACCGATGCCCTCACACTCCATTTGCCAAGTCGAATTTTTAATGGGATCCATTCCAGCTGAGACAACAGAGGTCCTCTATCACTGCTGCAGAGTGTGGGGAATATTTTCCTTCTGAAAAATTAATACCCTGAATGGGTCCAGCAGATAACTCAGGGTGTTCTTTTGTGATGGCAAAATAGTTGAATTTCTACCCAGAGGAAAGGCGTGGGGAGTTGGAGGACTGCGTTAATCTCTTGAGGTGTTTAGCAAATAGGCAATGCATGCCTACAGTTCCAGTACTTAGGAGGCTGAGGCAGAAGGATCATGAGTTCAAGGCCAGCCTGGCACAAAGTGGCTGATGGGAGAAAAGGTGTTTTTTTTTGTTGTTGTTGGTTTTTCAAGGTAGGATCTCACTCTAGCACAGGCTGACCTAGAATTCACTCTGTAGTCTCAGGGTGGCCTCGAACTTACAACAATGCTCCTACCTCTGCCTCCAGAGTTCTGGGATTAAAGGCGTGCACCACCACGCCCAGCGGGAGGGAAGTTTTTAGTTTTGGCTTCCAGACTCAAGGGGAAGCTCCACGATGGCAGGGGAAAGATGGTAGAGCAGAGACTGGGCACGTCCTCTTTGCCACCGCAGGTGGAACCAGCAGCAGGAGACTGAGCCAAACGAACACTGGCAAGCTAGGGGCTAATACACCTCAAGGTCCACCCCCAGCAGCACACCTCCTCCCGCAAGGGTCTCCCTCTGAATATGTCTTCTTTGGAGATTTGTAAGTTCTAGGCTCTCATGCAATCTCTCAGTAGTTCTTACAACAGTTACCATGGAAACTGTCATTGCCCCAACAACTTTCCTGTCTTCCTTTTCCGTTTTGTCTAAGTGTTTGATTCTCTCTACGAGCCTGTTTACCTATGGAAGTAGCCCTTTCCAGTCTCACTGGATGACTGTCAGTCGTCTGAAACAGTCGCGTGAATCTCATTCCTCTGGTTAGTGGTGGGCTTGAAAAGGCAGTGAATATACATTTGCCCAGGGAGACAGAAGGAGGGATGCGTTCCAAATGACAAGGCTATTCATGAGTGGAAAACTCTACAGCATATGTATACTTAAGGTGGTTTGAATCAAACGTACCCCATAAGCTCGTGTGTTTTGAATACTTGGTCTCCAAGTGATGGCAGTTTGGGAGGCAGAGCCTTGCTGGAGAAGGTGTTTTGCTGGGGGGGGTGCAGCCCCCCTTGATCGAGCTCAGCTCATTCTGTTGTGATGTGCAGGCCTTACACGACCAGCTACCCCACCGTCATGAAGCTTCCCCTTGAGATTGTGAGCCAAAATAAAACTCTTTCTTCCCATCAGCTGTTTTGGGGTGGTGTTTTGTCCCAGCAACACGAAAGTAACTATGACAAGAAATTATTGGAGAAGACAGCAACTAGCCAATCATCTCATTTGCTCTGACATGCAACACATATTTTCTGAAAGGCTTTAGGGGCTGGAGAGACGGCTCACTGGTTAAGGCACTTGTCTGCAAAGTGTAAGGACCTGGGTTTGATTTCACCAGTGCCCATGTAAAGCTGGATGTGGTGCATGCATCTGGAGTTCATTTGAAGCAGCTGGAAGCCTGGGCATGCCCATTCTCTCTGTCTGTCTCTTTCTACTTGCAAATAATAAGTGACTAAATAATAAATAAATAAAGTCCGTTGGTTACCTCAGCAATAAACATTTCTTGTGACCTCAGAGAACTTAACAACTCTTTAATCGTGCCTCTTTGGGGCGATGGATATCTGGGAACTCTGTCAGGCTTTCCTGTGGGTTCCCACGCCCCCATCGAAGGCCACCTATTCCAGGCAGGGGGAGTGGCTTTATCTGTCTGCCTAGTACGATGCATAAACCACAGCAGGGATCCCTGTTCCAATGGCACAGGAAAACAAGAGCAGCTAATGTGGACTGGACATTTTCTACATCCTGGTCTGGCCCTGTGTACTTTGACCATTATCTTGGTGAAATCCCAAACCACCTCCGTACAATACTATTGTTATTTCTACTGTACAAATAAGGACTCAGAGAGGCTTTGGAAAACTGGGCAGTGCACATGGTTTCTCTGCTTGTGTCATGTTACCTTATCCCTGTGTGTTTGGACGAGCATCGACATGTCCCGGACTTCATTTTGGTGGCCTTGGTTGGTCTGGGGCTTTGGGAGAGATTAGGGGAGCCAGAAGGAACAATCAAATTCTTGTTCTTAGGTCTTATACCCAGAGATTTAAAAAAATTTTTTAAATTTATTTATTTGATAGGAAGAGAGGAGAAAGAATGGAGAATGGGCACACCAGGGCCTCTTGCAGCTACTAACAAACTCCAGATGCATATGCATTTTGTGCATCTGGCTTTACATGGGTACTGGGGAGTTGAACCCATGCCAGAAGGTTTTGCAAGCAAGAACTTTTAACCACCGAGCAATCTCCCCAGCCCTGGAGAATCTGACCTTCCACAAAGGTACGCTTTCTTGAGGTTAACACAGTAGGTTCATTTAAATGCAGGCTTTGACACTTACTAGAGGATTGCTGTGGATGCTTGTGATGACTAATCTCAGTTGTCAGTGGGATTGGATCAGGAATCAAGAAGAGACCTGCGGGATGGGGAAACGGCTTAGGGGTTAAGGCGCTTGTCTGTGAAGTCTAAGGACCCCTGTTCGATTTGCCAGGCCTCTGATAAAGTCAGATGCACAAGGGGGCGCATGCGTCTGGAGTTTGTTTGCAGTGGCTGGAGGCCCTGGAGTGCCCATTCTCTTTCTTCCATTCTTTCTCACAAATAAATAAATAAAATATATATTTTTTTTTTAGAAAAAGAAGAAGAGACATGCTTCTGGGTGGGTCACCGTGGGGTCACTGCTGGCATTTCCCTGAAGGATTAACAGAGGGGAAAGGAACACCTCCCCACACAAGGGGGCAGCACCTTTCAGTGCCAGCCCGGTTGTTAAGAGGTCTGAGGGAAAAGTGGTGGTGTTGGCTTGTCTGTCTTCACGTCGTGCCGGCTTGTGGCTCTTTCCCGAGGCGGCTGCTGCTGCTGCTGCTGCTGCTGCTACTGTCATCCTTCACCAACCACCCAGTGCCTTTGGCCTTCCAACACGGACTGAAGACCGGAGGCTTTTCTACGAATCCTCCAAGACTTCAGTGTCACAATGGGACTGCGGAGGCACCCAGCCTCGTGGACTGAGCAGCCATCAAGTTCCTAGCATCTCCAACCTGCAGGCAGCCATTGTACCACCCAGCCTGCACTGTGTAAGCCAGTCCAATGAATCTTCTTTGCCATATATAGTCACCCTATTTGTTTTGTTCCTCTAGAGAACCCTGGCTAATGCAATAAGTTACTTAATTTCACTGGGCCTACGTTCCCCATATATGAAATGAGAGTATCAATAGTACTTCCCTGTGGGGCTGTTGTGGGAAGTAGTGAATATATACTTATAAAATGCTAAGAGTAGTGACTGGTGCACAATATGAGAATGTTTATTAGATATGCAGAATGAGTTGCATTAACTCCCTAAACTTTAAGAAGTCCAGCTGTGACTGGAGAGTATGATTGTGATCTGGGAACATGGTTGGCGTCTTCTTGATCTCCCAAGTAAATGCTCTTTTAAAGAAAAAAAAAAGTTATTTATTTATTTGAGAGAGAGAGTGAGAGAGAATGGGTATGTGGTTATGCAAGGACCTTCAGCCACTGTAAACAAACTCTAGATGCATGTGCCACCTTGTGTATCTGGCTTACATGGGTCCTGGGCAATTGAACCTGGGTCCTTTGGCTTCGCAGGCAAGCACCTTAACCACTAAGCCGAAGTAGACGCTTTTGATTCTGTCTGGTGCAACGCTAGTTGGAGACGGATGGCATCTTTTCCATCACAGCAGCTAGGAGCTTCCTGACCCAGGCAAATATGAGAACAGAGCTCAGAGTGAGGGATCGTGCCAGAGTTCTCACAGGAGGCACGTTGTGATTCCTTTCTTTTCCCTCCCTACTTCCTTTTCTCATACAAGGTCTAGCTTGGTAGGCCAGGCTGGTGTGGCACTCATGATCCTTTTCCCTCAGCTTCTCCATTGTTGAGGTTTCAGGTATGCACTACCACACCTGGCTCCACATTGCGATTTCTGTGTGCGCTGTTTCTAAAAAATTTTTATGTAGTAATCTTCACGTGCATGTGCATGTATATGGACTCATCTGGGGCTCCTTGTCACTGCAAATGAATACCAGACACTTGTGCCACCTTTCACGTCCACCTTAGGTGGGTGGCTTGGGAATTGGACCACGCAAGCTTTGCAAGCAAGCATCTTTAATCGCTGACCCACCTTTCCAGGCCCCTGTGTGCTTTCTTAACAGTGTTTTGGGTGAGTCAGAAGCGAAGGAGCTTATCCTCTGTTGAATTTTGACTGGGATCATTCTGCTACTTATTTAAAAGTGACTGGCTCATTTACTTCTTATGTACTTATTCTGATTACTTGAAGTACAAATATTCATTAAGATTTGAAGTTTGTGTTTATAAGAAAGCTTTTTGGCTCTGTGGCTTAGCTGGTGTCAGCACTTGTCTTGTGGAGAAGGTTTTCTGTTTTATGACAAGGCTTCTCTAAGTTGCCCAGGGTGGCCTTGAACCTGCCATCTTCCTTCCTCAGCTTCTCAAGTGCTGGGATTACAGGAATTGGTGAAGAAGATGACAGGTGGGAAAGGGCTTTGCATTTATCAAGGTAGTTCCCACATGTTGTTCTTACTGTTAATTACTCCTAGACCTCACTTCAGGAGCTGACCCCAGCTTGAACAAAATGCAACTGTCCAGACAGAGATCGGCCTCGATATCCATGACCTCACAGTGTCTAGCAATACCTACACAAGACCCTCATAATAGGAGAAAAGGATGATGACATCCCATTAAAAGAGAGACTAATGGAGAAAGGGAGGGGATATGACAGAGAGCAGAGTTATGAAGGGGAAAGTGGGGGAGGAGAGGGAAATATTATGGTTTATTGTCTGTAAGTATGGAAGTTGTCAATAATATATATCATATATGTGATATTTATATATATACTGGAAGGAAGAATTCTTTGATGGGATCAGTAAACACAATGGTAGCTAAGCTTGGGGACAGGGTCCTAAGAGGAAGGAATGGGGTAGCAGGGGCTTGACTGGACAAACACATTGAGTCTCTTTGATTCTGCCACAAGGAGGAGGTCAAGAGAGGTTGTTTATCCTTCCTCCTTCTTTCCTTCCTTCCTTCCTTCCTTCCTTTCTTTGAGGCAGGGTCTCACTCTAGCCTAGGCTGGCCTCAAACTCACAGCAATGCTCCTATCTCAGCCTCCCTCGTGCTGGGCTTGAACATATGATCCACCACATTTGGCCAAAGGCAAGTTTGTGAGCCTGAACTATGGTTCAAGAGGATTACTTCAGGAGCCTGGACAGGATGAAGCTGAAGGCTGGAAGAAATTCAGGCTTTGTGTTGACCTTGAAGACATGAGGCATTAGTCCAGAGGGAGAGAGCGTGAGATCCCATGGTAAACAGGAGTCAGCGTGAGACTGGGACCAGGAGCTGTGAAGGGCTGGGACTGGTGGAGGACTCTGACTCTTCAGGGGTTGGAGATCCCAGCCAGCACTGAGCGTGTTCTGCAACAGGAGACCTATGGTCTTTGTGCTTTGCTATGTGTGGGACACAGCAATCTCTTCGCTGCGCCTTGAGTGTACCCAGCTCATTCCAGCCCCAGTGGCTCTGCACGCTTTCTTCTCTCCGTGGTTTTACCTGACCTCCTCAGCGGACTCCTCATCTTTCAGGTCTCCCCTCTGGAATCCTCACTTTCCCGGTCATGTCTATCCTGGCCAACCTAGCTAAACTCACACTCTATGGCACTGCCCTGGTCTGGTTTCCCACAGATGTGACATCACGATGTGACATGATAGTTTTTTCATCATGATGTGACATGATTTTGTTTGTTTGTTTGTTCATTTGTTGTTCATCTTCCACTAGCATTTAAACAGAGCAGATTTCCCACCATGGACTCCCCAGCTCCCTGGCACATATATTAGTGTCTGTCAGAATTCAATACATTCCAGACTTTTTTCTTGATGGAACTTCTATAAGGCAAAGTGATAAGCCAACTGTGATCCCAGGAGAGCCCTTACTTCTTCCTTCCTTCCTTCCTTCCTTCCTTCCTTCCTTCCTTCCTTCCTTCCTTCTTTCTTTCTTTCTTTCTTCTGGCAGGATCTCACTCAAGCACAGGCTGACCTAGAATTCACTAAGTAGTCTCAGGCTGACCTTGAACTCATGACAATCCTCCCACCTCTCATCTCCCAAGTTCTGGGATTAAAAGCATGTGCCGCCACGCCTGGCTGAGCCCTTACTTTTTTTTTTTTTTTTTTTTTTTTCGAAGTAGGGTTTCACTCTAGTCCAGGCTGACCTGGAATTCACTATGTAGTCTCAGAGGGGCCTCGAACTCACGGTGATCCTCCTACCTCTGCCTCCCGAGTGCTGGGATTAAAGGTGTGGGCCACCACGCCTGGCTACTTCTTTTTATTATTTAAGATTTCAAGGTAGGGTCTCACTCTAGCTCGGGCTGACTTGGAATTCACTTTTTAGTCTCAGACTGGCCTCAAACTCATGGCGATCCACCTACCTTCTGCCTCTCTGAGTGCTGAAGCCTTACATCTTACTCACAGCCCTGAGAACTCCTGGCAGGCCATCCACCCAGCAGAGAAGCCCACAGTGTGTCTGCAGCAGGAGGCTGGCTCCTCAGGCTGCCCATGCTCACAGTGACAGGACAATTTTCATATGCAGCTCCCAGGGGAAGCATGAGCCGTTGATGGCAATGTATCATATTGAGATCTAACTAAGGGACCATGACAGTCCCTGTTTGGCCACATAGATACGTGCTAACTTTGAAAATGGGTTTTGGGGAATAAAAGTAAGAAAGGGCAGCTGCTGTGTCTCTCTTCCCAGTGGGTAGATGGCCCCATGTCCCTGCACTATATTCCTATTACAGTTTTATCCTTGTCTCATGACCATGAAAGATTAAGTATTCGGATGACAAGGTATGAGTAAAGCTAAGGAAATTAATTGAGAAAAAGCCCCAATGTGTCAGGGTAAGCATGCTTAGGATTTTGGCCAGTATCCAAAGAAGAAAAACAAAAGGGAAAACAAGGAGAAGTTAGGCCTTTTGAGTTAGAAATAAAAAAAAGCAGGTGGGCTCCACAGGGCCTTTGATGATTGTATTGAAGAAGGGTTTCCTGAGGGCATGGATCATTATCTCACCAAGAGCAGAACTACTCCTGCCATCTCTCTCTTTTTTTGTATTTTTATTTATTTGAGAGAGAGAGAGAGAGAGAGAGAGAGAGAGAAAGGGTGATGGAGGGAAAAAGAGAGATAATGGGCACGCCGGGGCATCCAGGCACTGCAAACAAATTCTAGATGCATGTGCCACCCTGTGCATCTGGCTTATGTGGATCCTGGGGAATCGAACCTGGGCCATTTGGCTTTGCAGGTAATGCCTTAACCACTAAGCAATCTCTCCAGCCCTACTCCTGCCATCTCTTTAGCATTTTTGTTGGAGAGGGATGGTCACTTGAACAGGTAAGTGATTGACAGGCTCCACCCAGGATCAGAGGACTCTGTTTCTCTGGTCAGGAGGAAGTGGCACTCCCATTTCGAATGTTACCAGGGAAACAAGAGGTGAATTTCATCCCCTCAGTGACCTCCAAGCCTAATGTGTGCCTGCTTAGAACATTCCTACTAAGAAAGGCCTTCACCAGTCATTTCTACAAAGGTTTCCTATATTCATTCATTTCATAGGATGGTAGGTGGTAACCACACGACTTTAATTTCCTTTTCCGTAAGACAATGGGAGCTACATCATAGCATTATTGAGAAAAGCTAAATAATCACTCTTGTGGAAAGCACTCAGCACAAAGAAAGACTTTCACAAACATTTCCCGCTGTTAATATTTCATTTGAATAAACGAAAGGCTCAGCTAGTCTTCCAGCCATTAGATTCTGTGATTTTAGCAGACATGACATATACTGTGGGTTGCACATAGTTTGCATCTACAAAAACTCATACTGGGGCTGGAGAGATGGCTCAGTGGTTAAGGCACTTGCCAGAAAAGCTAAAGGACCCAGGTTCGATTCCCCAGTACCCATGTAAAGCCAGATGCACAAGGTGGTACATGCATCTGGAGTTCGTTTGCAGTGGCTAGGAGGCCCTGGTATGCCCATTCTCTCTATCTGCATCTGCCTTTGCTTCTTTCTCTCTCTCTCTCAAATAAATAAATAAATAAATAATAAATAAATAAATAAATAAATAAAAACCTGCATGCTGGAGGGTGGTCCTCAGAGGTTGTTGGCAAAGAATTTGCAGCCAGGGTTTTCTGGGAAGGGTCTACATCATTAGGCTTGACCCTCATGTGTGAAGGAGTGGTGCTTTTCCCAAAGAGAATGTCCCTCTCCTTGAACGTCCCAGCCTTCCCAACAAGAACTAAACAAACCTCTTCTTTACAAATTACCTGGATTCAGGAATTTTGTCAAAGTGACAGAAGACAGACTAAGAGAGCGCATCACTAAAGTAATAGGACAGATTTTCAGGTGGTCCCTTGTGGTAGTTTGAATGTATGTCCCCCATAGACTTAAATGTTTTGTTAAAACTTGTAAGTTGGGCCAGGCAGCTAGAGGAGGTGTCACTGGGGGGCAGGATACTGGAGTCCAGCCCTAAGGTGTCAGCTGGGGGTGGATCTGAATACCCAAAGGTGTGTGCGTGACCTGGTGCTGGTGTGTTGCTAGCTGCAGTTTCTCTCTGCTTGGACTTATGGAAGCGGCTTCTTCCACTGCCGATGGAGTGCCCCCCGGATGTGTGAGCTTGAATTAAACCCTTCCTCCTACAAACTGTGTCTGCTGTGGATGTTCATCCCTGCAACGTGGAGCTCACTACAGTAGCCTTGGAATCAGGTTATGTGGCAGGATTTCCTTCCTGAAAAGAGGCACGCTTGCTGGGGAGCAACCTGTGGCATCTGAGCACTTCCTAGCAGGCTCTTAGGTTTTCCCCCTATCTTGAATGTAGACTGGACTGAAGGGAAACCGATTCTGGCATGCACATAACTCACCAGAACATGATCATGTACCTTTAAGGCTTCCTGGCTTGACAGTTTCAATTCTTCTGGGCAGAAGGAAATTGCCACAGTTTATGGAAACACAATGCTGATTTCTGCCTCCAACACCCCAAATGGCTATAAAACATGACTTGATAAAGGGACCTTTTCGATCTGTAGTAGGTTGGAAATGAAATGTAACAGAGGTGGAGGAAGAAAACCCCAGGCAGCTAGAGCCTGTATATTAAAACCCAGAACTACTGTGACTGGCAGCAGTGGCCCAGGAGTTCCGCCTGCCAGAGTTGGAAATGGAGTAGGTTTCTTCCTGGAATAGTCCCAGTTCCCGGGAGAGAATGAGACCATCTGTCTTATGGGTCGTTACAGGCTCTGAAACAGTCGCTTCATCATGTAGCTGTGGCAGAACATTTCGCAATCAGAAATACTTATGCTTGTCCAGATTTTCATATGCAACCACTTGGCACGGCAGTGGACTCTGCAATGCTGAAGTAAGAGGCCATCTTCCTTTGACTAAGGCCAGGGCCTCAGAGTGTTCAGTCCTTCGGAAAGACATCCCAGCTCTCAGGAATCAGCACGAATCATCCAAGAATGTGCTGTCTTCTCGTTTTCTCTGAACCTTTATTGCTTCCCTGAGAGCCAGACATTGGCGAGGAAGCCGAGTCTCATGACCTGCGTCTGAGCCCACGAGTCAGCTTAGGAAGAATTCGGTCCCAGCTGGTTGGAATAAGTCCACAGGCATTCTCTGAGCCTAGCACAACTCAGCTAATGAGGTCTCTGGACACTCGAGGCCTTGGCTGACTCGGTCCCACCCCGAATGCCAGGACTTCTTAAACATGCCATGGCGAGACAGAATCCCTGACCACCAGTGATGTGAACCTGTCACCAACTGGCTTCACCACAAACGGAAGTTAGTGATTATAGGCATGTTGCTTTGCAAAGCATGGGATCAGCTTACAACATCAGCTCCAGACATATGGCCCAAGAGCCAAGGGTGGAGGGCACCAAGGAGAGGTCCGGGTGAGGCGGGATGTGTGTGGGCAAGAGATGTTTCTAGGCTCCTCGCTGTGGGCTGGACTCTGACACTGGGTGTGTGTATGGGGGGAGGGGGTTCCCCTTCATAGGCACTGTTCTAACTGCTGTCAGGGGCCTTCTGAGACTCCTGTTGGCATTTCTTTCTGTCTGTCCTGAAGAATCAGACCTTCCAGTGGCATTCACAAATTTGACAGACTGACACACCTAACCTGTTTTATTCAATCCTCAAAACCCTCCTATGAAGTTATTAACATTGTTCCCACTTTACACGAGAGAAAAAGTGAGGCCCCAACAGACTCAGTGGCTTTTTTTTTAATATAGTGTCTTGATATAGCAGCCCAGGGTGGCCTCAAACTCACAATTATCTTGCCTTAGTCTCCTGAGGGTTGGGATGAGGGGCCTTCAACAGCATGGCTGGTGTTATTTGCTTCCTTATACTTTAACTTGTCTGGGTGTGAGGGCTGCATGAAACTGAACTATTGAAAAAACAGTTAGGAAACTTCCAGTAACTTTTTCCTCCCTACTCCTTATAGCTGTTTCCCAGAACTCTCTCGCAGCAGGTGCGTGGCGTGGCGACTCCTCAAGCCCTCCTTGTTCCTGTGACTCTCCTGAGTACGGGAGGCTTCTGACGACTCGCAGACCTGCCACAGGGGCTGCAGGACGGCTTGGAGGTGAGCCCTGGGGTATGCGCCCCTTCCTGCCATGGTTAAGTGCCACCATGCTCGTAGTGAGGGGAAGTGCAGGAAGGCATAGGGGTTAAAAAATATATTGAAATGTAAAATGAATTTAGATAAGTTGGGCATTTGCGTATCAAGCAAGATAGCCCTCCGTGTGTGCTGTCCAGCTATCACAGACATATTTAAAAGACCGGCTTGATGGGGGTTTAACAGCCCCGAGGTGCACTGAGCGCCAGCAGCTCACTCAGCACAGGCTCAGCCGTCTTCTCCACACATGCCAGCCAGTTTCTCTTTTACTGCTTTTTGCCTGTCCACAAATTGTGGACAAATATCCTTCCTTGCCCCGGTTGGATTGGCCTGTTCTTGGGGATCAAATGGTCAATGTGTGCACCCCTGCAGCTCCCCTGCCCATGGGCTTTGTGAGCAGAGTGGAAGAGCTGGACAAGCCCACGGCTAAGCAGCTACTCCGGGCCTGTGTGTGATCATTCCTGGATGTCACATTTCACTCAGTCTGCCAAAGACGTTATGGTTTCATAATTCTGCACTCAGCTGGGAGATCTTTGCTGGAGATGAAAGGCAGCAGGAAGTAAGGGGGAAAGGCGGTGATGATAATTAGGAGACAGCATCTTGTCTGGTCATGCTTACTGGCTATATTACACTGAACAAGCCAGCAGCCTCTGTGGAGAAATGAAGATGCTACAAGTGTCTTCAGGGCTCCCACCTGGGGGATGTCATAGTCAGCTCCATGCTGCTGGGGTGGACCTCCAAACCACACACAGTTTATGGGGTAAATGGGATTTATTTCAGGCTTACAGATCCAGGGGAAGTCCCACAATGGCGTAAGAAGCTGGTCCCCTTGATCAAATCCACACACAAAGAAAAATCAGCAGCACCACCCCAGGCCAGCACGTGCCGGGAACGCCAGGCCAAGCTCCAACCTCTGCACACCTCAGGTTGGAACTCAGATCCACCCCCAAGTAGCACCTTAGGGCTGGACCCCAGGATTTACCCATGGTGACCCCTCTTCCAGCCAGGTGGCTGGAGATCCAAGTTAAAGCTGTGATAAAACACTTGAGTCTATTGGGATGTAAATTCAAACTACCACAGCGGGTATTCACAGGCTTTCTAGAGATGAAGAGAAGAAGTCATCTGGTGGCAGTGCATGGTGGCCGATAATCCCAGCACTTGGAAGGCAGAGGCAGAAGGTTCACCATAATTTCAAGACCATCCTGGGCTATATACTGAGTTCTGGGCCAGCCAGGGCTAGATAGCCATGACCCTATCTTTAAAAAAATGTGTCAGCTTGTCTCTGTATGGTAAGAGGTGCAGTACCAGTTACGTCTCCACCACCTCACCCAGGACATGATTTTACCATTTGGCATACTGCCTCATTGCCACAATTTTAGCTTATTATTGAATAGAGACAGATGCCATACTTTAAAACAGATGAGGAATTTCCATAGGATAAGTCAATGGAGGAAATGATTTTGTCTCAATGAGATGCAGTTCAAGGGCTTGTGGCATTTTGAGCTTTCCGAACTCAGCTCGCTAAAACAAGACCAAATAAAGTGTCTGCTTATTGATTTACACACAAGTGCAGTGAGCTAAAGCAGGCTTTCTGAGAGTCAGGCTCCGAAATGGGGCCATTGGCCCTGTGTGTGTGTCCTCGCTGGCTCTCCACAGTGTGGTTACTTAGGAATGGAGTTCTCCATGAACTGGTGGAAAGTTGACTGAGAAGAAAGGTCTGAGTTCTGAGGATGGTGATTATCTGTAACATAGTAATTTGGAGAGGTGCAGTGAGCTAGGGCTAAGGGAGGAGAAGGTGGATGCTAAGAATGTTTTAATTTTTTTAAATTACTTGAGAGAGAGAAAAGGAGAGAGAGAGAGAGGGATAGAGAGAACAGGCACGCTAGGACCTCTAGCCACTACAAACAAACTCCAGATGCATGCGCTACCTTGCACATCTGGCTTACGTGGGTACTGGAGAATTGAACCTGGGTCCTTAGGCTTTGCAGGCATGCGTCTTACGCTCTAAGCAATCTATCCAGCCCTGGATACTAAAATTTTAAGTAAGCTGAACTTTCACTGGTCAGCACTCCTCCACGTGCAAGGAAGCCATTTGACCTGACAGAGTTTCCAGGCACATTCCGCCCAGGTTGGCAAAAGTATTGGGAGTGGTCAGTGCCCACCCTGAGTGCCTTGCTATGTGTTATGCTTGATACCTCTCACTTGCCCAGGCCATGGTGGCCATCATGCATTCTTACGGGCTTGACTCAGAGGATTTATCCCCCCACCCCCGGGGATATGATGCACATACCATGCTGCTCAGTCCTTTAGGGTGTACAGCTAAATGGTTGCTTGGTATTACTATGAGAAACAGAGAGGCATGCTGTCTTTTCTATCAAAGGGTTAAGGACATATTTTGCTCTAAAAGGAGACCGGTGTACTGGAAGCTCCTCCCGAGCCAGAAGTCCCTGGGCTTCTAAGAAGTAAAAATAAATAGATAAAACATTAAAACCCAGAGAGTCAATCATCTCTGAAACCAAACGTGACAAACAGTCCTTCTCTTCAGCCCCTGGTAATGTCTAATCTACCTGCTGATCATGACTCTGCCTATTTTAAATACTTTACATAAGTGGAGTCGTACGACGTTTGGCCTTTGTGTGTCTGGCTTGGTCAAAACCTAGTGCAGCGTGTTTGAGGTTTACACAGGTGAACACGTATGAGAACTGCATTCTTACTTATTGCTTCTCTTCCACTCATCACTTCTCTTCTCAGTACCAACCCTCACCTTGATGACCTACTCTGGCAAATGGGATCCAGTAAGCCAGTCCCCTGATGTTCTGCTGTCAGCGCCCGTGAGCATGCACACTGGGCCAGAAGTGCTGAGGAACTAGTGCCAGAGGGATAATGTTCCAGTTCCTACAGCCCTGGGGTGCATTAGTCTGAGATAATGTTCTCTGCCCTGCCTTTTAACATTCCCCAGTGGACGTAAATCACACACCAAAGGGCACTGACAGAATGCATCGGTGGGGTCAGTAGGTGAGCAGGTTATAGCAGGAGGAGAAAAATCCCTGCTACACGTCTTAGAAATTATCCGATAATATACTTAGCCTTTGGCTTGTTGTGAGTTAATGGTTAGTCAAATCAACACATTATAAAAGTTTTATCTAATCATCACAAATACATTAGTTCCAATACAGAAATTGTTCATAAATGGGTTTTTACGTGTGTGTGTGTGTCTGTATGTGTGTGTTTATGGTGCATGCATGCATATATGCAGATGTGCCTGCAGTGGCCAGAGGAGAACCTCAGATGTCCTTTATTGCTCCTCCAAATATTTCCTTGAGACAGAGCCTCCTGCGAGGGTGGAGCTGTGGTTTCCTTGAGCCACAGAGATTCTTCTGTCTTATAGGACTGGGGTTGCCAATGGCCACACCCAGACACCTAACTGGATCCTGGGGAATCAAACTCAGGTATTCACAGACTCTATCAGGTCTTTGTGCTTGCATCAAGGGCTCTTGTCCATTGGGCCATCTCTCCAAACCCCATAAGTGTTTTTTTTTAATTGTTTATTTATTTGCAAACACAGAGAAACAAAGACAGAGAGGGACACAGAGAGAGAGAGAATGGGTGTGCCAGTACCTCTTGCAGCTACTAACAAACTCCAGATGCACGTGTCATTTTGTGCATCTGGCTTTACTTGGGTACTGGGGAATGGAACCCTGGGCCATCAGGCATTGCAAGCAAGCAACTTAACTGCTTTTACATGGCTTTTAAGAGGACTAACGATAGCCCAAGATAAGAACTCGGTCCCCAATCTGCAACATTCCATCTTTCCACAATCATGAAGTTCTAGTCAGTCAGCCCATAGGATCCCATGACAGATGTGGCTTCTTTAGAGGGCTTTAGTTCACAACGGGCGGGTGTTGTGACTTCTGTTCTCAGTGTAGAGAAGCAAAGGTGGTGCTATCTATGGAGCGCACAGAGATGAGGCAGGTGAGGAGAAACATTAGACGTGTTGGGGTGAGAGGCAGGGAAGTGTCAGCATTCATGCCATCAGGGCTCTGCTTGGCGTCAGGAATGACAGAACAAAGGCTTGGGGAGGAAGAGTGTGAAGGAAGCAGGAGAACAGATGACTTATATCGCAGTGTGAGATGGGAAAGGATTTACTTGGGTTTGGTCAAATTTAATGAAGAAAAGCTGAGATTAAAGGGGCAGGAGAATAAGACTGGGGTGAGGTATGAAATGAGGATAGAGGATGGCCCAGGGCCTCAAATGATAGGATTCTCAAAAGAGGAACATCTCTTGGGAAGTAAGAAGTAAGGAGAGCCGGGTGTGGTGGTGCAAGCCTTCAATCCCAGCGCTCAGGAAGCAGAGGTAGGAGGATCACCATGAGTTCGAGGTCAGCTTGAGATTACATAGTGAATTCCAGGACAGCCTGGGCTAGAGTGAGACCCTACCACAAAAAAGAAGGAGGAGGAGGAGGAGGAAGAAAAGAAGTAAGGATAAACCGGGAAAAGAATCAAAAAGTATGAAGTGGGGAGGAAAGGTGACCTCAGAGTCCTTGGGGTTAAGAGAGTGGGGAGTCCTGATATGCTACAGAAGAGAGATTGTTCTTTAGGTTTTATTTATTTATTTTTAAATATTTTATTTATTTATTTATGAGAGAGAGAGAGAGAGAGAGAGAGAAGAGAGAGAATGGGTGCACCAGGACCTCTCTTGGGATATGAGAAGTTCGGAGGAGAGACTTTTTTAAAGTATGCCTTTATTAGTTTGAGCAAATTGACTTTATCCTAGAATTCCAGTATCACTATCTCCAGAGCAGAGCAGCCTCTTGATTCTGGCTTTTTTTTTTTTTTAAGCTGGTGTTAATAAATCCACTAGGAAGGCTGGGGATCTGATTGTTTTGTATAATTTAGATAAAGCGTTAGCCCCAAATCACTGTATAACCCTAATAAGATTTTATAGAGCAAAAGTTAGTGTGAGGTAAGCAGAAGTCTGAGTATGCCATCAGGCTTCCAAGAACCCTTCAGACCTGATGATTCCTCATCTGGGATTGGAGTCTGTGGTTGCTCCTACATATTGGAGTCTGTATGATTGACAGGTTTAGATAGGTCCCATCTTGTGGGGTATCCAGTCACTTATACAATGTAGACGATTGTCAGGGCAGGATAAGGTGGAAATGTAGGCAGCTCTAACAGACCGACTCTTATATCTAGGAATTTTTATATGATTTTCACTATTTAATTTTAATAATATTGTATAATCTCTTCCTTTAGCAAAGATGGCTTTTATAGTGTTTTGTCCACTTTAATATGAAGTCCAGTAATTGTTTTATAAGGAGATAATTGTTTTCCAAATGAGGTAGACCTTAGGCAAACTAATAGAAGCATCTTTGACTAAGGAAGCGGGATGCTTCAGTCAATTGTGATATATTTGGTTGGCTTTGATCAACATTCTTCTCCTTTTGTTAGTAGGAAAAGTTCTATTATTTTGCTTATAGGAGTTTTGGATCTAAAATAAAGGTTTCCATGAAGTAGAGACTTTTGGGGGCAGATTTAAAATAGGTATTTGCCAATATAAAAAGTAATTTTTTTAACCCAAATTATACTGAATAGTAAGAGAAATTCTTTTATGTAAAGGTAAAAAAAAATCTCTCTCTCTCTCTCTCTCTCTATCTATATACATATATATCTCTCTCTATCTATCTATGTACATATATATGTATATATGTTTATCTAATCTCCCATTAGCCTTTGGCTTGTTGTGAGTTAATGGTTAGTTAGATCAACACATTATAAAAGTTTTATGTAATCATCACAAATATGTTAGTTACAATACAGAAATTGTTCAATAATGGGTTTTTACGTGTGTGTGTGTGTGTGTGTGTTTATGGTGCATGCATGCATATGTGCAGATATATATACATATGTATATATATATATATATGTATATATATATATGTGTGTGTGTGTGTGTGTGTGGTTTTTTGAGGTAGGGTCTCACTCTAACCCAGGCTGACCTGGAATTCATTATGTAGTCTCAGGGTGGCCTCGAACTCACGGCGATCCTCCTACTTCTGCCTCCCGAGTGCTGGGATTAAGGACGTGTGCCACCATTCCTGGCTTAAATTCTATATTTTTAACATGAAACTTTGTCCAAATAATGTGTGAAATCTGGGTAACCAAATAGTAATAAGAGAAACGTGATCAATGGGAACATGTGATATCATCACCCTCATTTGTAGCTTCACTAAAACCAAGGTCAGCATTATGACTATCATTTAGGAAAACAGATAACTCAGACAACTTTTAAATGATCTAAACAAAAAAGAGTGGCAGTTGGTAGAATGTTGTCACAGAGGCTTTGAGTTCAGATGCGCTGGATACTCAATTGTGTAAGTGGTTGAAGATGGTCATCACCCAGTTCTCCTGAAGTCCATGTGTATGTGTCTCAGAAGAAGCTGAAACAAGTTTAGTGAGATATATAAATACAGGGTCTTCTTCTTCCTTGAAGTTGTGTAGCATAGGAGGTGGCTAGAGGTAGGTGGTAGGATCCATTCCATCCATGCTGAAAGGAGTCTTGGATGTGGTGTGATACCTCCTAGTTTTAGCCTTTCATCATTAAGTTCCACATCTTCCATGAGCTCACGATGGAAAGACTGTGACCAATTCTGAACATTTTATTTATCATCCTTAAGTCTGTTATAATATTGTGTGATCTCCCTGTTGGGCAGTGATGGTGCTCTGTCTATTTTCATATGAAGCCCAGTAAATATTTCATAAAGAGACAATGGATGTCTTCCAAATGGGAGAGGTCATAGATTTAGGATACCCAAGTTTATGGGGGAGTACATCTGATTCAAACCACCACTCTAAAGGTAGCCCAGGAAAAATTTAAGTCTTAGTAGTCTTCAACATTTCAAATATCAATAATCATGAAATTTCTAATTGGTCTGTCTGTAGTATCTTCAAAATAAGCATAGCTCCATAAATATATATACACAGACACCCACACCCATGAGTGTGTGCACATGCATGTGTATATGTATATGAATGGGAGCTTCCTGAGGGTGGGGAAAAACAATGGCATGAGGGCATGAGCAGAGGGTGCATATCACCTCTTGGCCAACATCAGGTGGACAAAAGCACCAGGAAAGTGTGCCAGACACTGGCAAGGGGAAGCTCGCTATAACACCCATAAGCCCGCCCCCTACAATACACTGTCTCCAAGAGGCTCCAACAGCCGGGGAACTTAGCATTCAGAACACATAAGTTTATGGGGGATATTACCTTGAACCAAGCCACCACATTCTACCCCTGACCTCCATAAGCTGATAATCATACAAATACAAAATGCAATGCATTTAGTCCAACTTCAGAAGTCTCCATAGATTTTATCAAGCCCAGGGGTGCTTAAGCATCCCATACTCCAAAGTCTTTTACAGAGCCATAATACCAAAACCAAAACTAAAACAAAAACATATAATGGCACAGAATAAACATTCACACTGCAAAACATGACATTGGGTGTAGCAAAGAAGTATCAACCGATACAAGATTTAAAACAAACAGAACAAATGTCAAACTGTAGCTCCAAGTATGACAACTCTAACCAGTGACAAGTCTCCAAGTTTGACCATCCCAACCAGTGATGAGTTTCTGGAGTTCTAATTCCACCCCTCCAGCTAGGCTTCTCATAGCCACAGGTATACTCTACCCAGTACAAGCAACTCTCCTTGGTAGCCATTCCATGGCCTTGGCTTCTCCATGGGGTCTCTGTTCATTCTCTTGGCTCCATTGGCCATCCAGGTAATACACCAAGCCTGCTTCCCACGGCTCGTGGCTATCTCCAAACAACAAAACTGTGTTGCAAACTTGATGACCTTCTTTCCTGAATGTTTTATACTCCATAGTAAGAACTTGTTAATCCAAGGGAGAATAAAGCTGATTTTGAGGAACAGGACACTCCTTCAACATTCAGGCCACTCAAAAGAATCTGCATTCTTCCTGTTAGCTCAATGCAGATTAGCTGACCCAATCTCAATGGTTGCAGTCTCTCAGACTATTGCAGCTGAATGGGCAGCAGTTTCATCCCAAAGATTTTCTTTCTTTTTTTTTTCTGTACCATATCCTTCTGCTAACACCACTCCTGTTCTATGCAATGTAACCTTGCAGAATGTTTCAGGACATGGGCATAACAGCAAGCCTCTCACATAAATTGCTTCTAGCCCAGTCCAGGCAAAGCTCTTTCTTCCCCTTATAAGCCAAACTTCACAATCCTTAGTTCTTACTGTATTCAGGTCTTTCAACTCTGACCAGAATAGTCTTTCAAGCTGTTCTTACAGCACTGCAAGATGTCTCTTAGGCCAAGGTTTCAAATCCTTCCACATTCCTCTCAAAAAATGAGCTTGAAGTAACCAAAGCCACAGTCAGGTTTCAAGCAGCAATAACCACATTTCTAGCACCAATTTTACTGTGGCCTTCACCTTCCCATTGCTGGCAGAACACACCCAACCAAACTTGTGGGAGGAAAGGGTTTATTTTGGCTTACGGACTTGATGGGAAGCTCCATGATAGCAGGGGAAAATGATGGAATGAGTAGAGGGTGGACATAACATGGCCAACATCAGGTAGACAACAGCAGCAGGAGAGTGTGGCAAACACTGGCAAGGGAAAGCTGGCTAAGCCCACCCCAGATAATGCACTGACTCCAGGAGGCACCAATTGCCACCACCAGTTGGGGACTTAGCATTGAGAACACATCAGTTTATGGGGGAAACCTGAATCAAACCACCACAACACCGAAGCTGGTTCTGTATCTTTCCAGCCCTCATTTTACTTCTCATTCTGAGATAGGGTCTCACTCTGTAGCCTCAGCAGTCCTTGACCTTGGATGCTCCTACCTCCCCCTCCCAAGCAGCTGGGATTCCAGACAGACCTGTGCCACTAGGCCGGGTGAACCCTCCCTGCTCAGGACAGACCATCACCTTGGCACATACATTACAGGCTCTCATGATGAAGTCCCACACTCCCCCCTGCTCCCATGTGCAAAGCCTCTGGGAGGGAGTAGAGGCACAAGAGATGCAGGCTCACAAGACACCTAGGGACGACTGCGGATCATGGAGACATCTCCCCACTTTTAGCTTCTTTGGCTGTGTGGCCATTAGTTTCATGGGGGTATTGAGTACCTGAAATATGGCTAGATTCCAAATAATCGGTTTCTTTTGTACCAAAGAATATCAACTATTTCACTAATAATCTTTTCTCTTATTGTTGCTGCTTTTCTTTTCTTCTCTTTTCTTTTTGAGTCAAGGTCCATGCAATTCTGGCTGGCTTTGAACTCCCAACCCAAGCCTTCTGTCTCTGCCTCTGAAATGCTGGGATTACAGGCTTGTGCCACATCTAGCAATGAGTACTCCCTTATATTGCTTATATGTCGAAATGATAATGTTTTAGACATCTTGGATTAAATAAGATGCATGATCATAAATAATCTCACCTGCTTCTTTTTGCTGCTTTTAACGTGGTAACCAGAAAACTTGATGCCATGTACATATGCATGTATATATGTATGGCTTGCACTATGCTCTTTTAAAAAAAATCAGTGCTGGGAAAAGAATCCATGGCCTTATTCATGGTAGGTGAGTACTCTGCCACTGAGCTACACCCCCAGCATTTGAATTCTTGAGACAGGATCTTCTTATGAAATTCAGGCTGTTCTTGAACTTCTGACCTTCTTGTCTCAATCTCCCTAGTGATGGATTACAGTCACGTGATGGCACACCTGATGCCGTATATCATATTTAAGTTGGACAACACTGCTCTAGGGAGAATGGCATCCATGAAGCCATCGGCTGGGGTCCTCGTGGGTAGAAGTACGAAATCAAGACACGCCCACAGCCCCTGTCTCTGTGTCTGGTGAGAAATAGTACAGATGTGTTAGGCTTACTGCCATCTTTGTGGGGTGGGCATATGAAGGCCTGGGCAAGGGTCCCGGGGATGTGTGGAACACATGTCCATCCAGTCCACTGGGTCATCTCAGCAGAGGACAGCGTGGCTATGTGCTCCATCCAAGGCCAGGAAGCTGGAGGCTTAGAGGTGTACTTGGTATTCTGGCTGGCTGCTCTGATTGACACAGCAATTATAGGTTTTTGCTTTGTTTATGCCTCTCCAACAGCATCACCGAATGCTTTCAACCAGCGATGGAAGGTGCTCCGCTAGGTTTCATTACAATGTATAATTGTATTTACCCTCTCAGGCCTCAGCCTATGGTGCCCGGTGCAGCTTTCACACCATTCGCTTTTCTCATAATTACATCACTGATTGAATGAAAAAAAGTGAAAAGAGAAGGAAAATCAAATCATTTTCCTAAACAGTGATTCAACTTGGCTTGGGTGCATTAACATAGAGAAAAAAACACCCAGCTTTCTGTTGCTTTATTCTTTTTTTTTTTTTTTTCTTAAATCTAGGGCTTTGCAGCTGCTTTGGTGCCAACTAGGCTCTATGTCTAGAAGGTACTGGCCTCTGGGCTTCCTGAAGGAGGAGCCTTCTGGCCACCTCATCTCTCTCCCTTATAGATCCAGTCAGGGAGTAAACTTGGCCAGAGCCTTTAGTGGGAAGTTCTCCCTGTAAGTTCTGGGACCTTGACTGAATGGCATTTCATAAGTTCTAGGCTGCTTCTCTGGTTGGGGTGGTGGCTCTGGGAGATGGCCCAGGATGGCTTTCCCTGAGGGCCAAGCCCACTGAGCACACCCAGGAAAACGGCTCTCTGTAAAACTCAGTGGTACAAAACTCACTCCCACTGGGCTTTTTCTTCACCTCTCTTCAGCCAGAGATACTCTGAACACAGAAGCAAGGTCTTTTTTTCCATCTTGAAGCCTAGACATATATTGCAAATTTCTCAGAGAAAATGAAGCCAGTATCCCAAAGTCATACCACAGAGTATGTAACCAATTAGAATTATTCCCAATAAAGCTTTGGATGGCAGAAGTGCCAAGGATGTCCCAAGGTACTACACAAGGTGTCACATGGCTAGAGGAGATGCATTCGAGAGGCAGAGGCAGGCTGGAGAGATGGCTCAGTGGGTAAAAGCATTGGCTCGGCCAGCATGTGGAACTGAGATTAATCCAAAACCCCACAGAGAAGGCTAGGCATGGTCACGCATGATGGTGGCCCCCGGGGTTGGGAGGGATGCGACAACACAGGAGACTTGGTGACCAACAAACAGCTCCAGTTTCAGTGACATAATGCAGAAGAATGATAGAAGACACTGAATATTTTTCTCTGACCTTTGCATAGGTGTATGCAAGATGCATGCATCTGTACATACATGTACATATACCCCCCCCAAACACACACACACACACACACACACACACGGCAGAGCACACTGACTTTTAAAAATATTTTTTAAAGTATTTATTTATTTAAATATGAGAGAGAGAATGGGCGCACCAGGGTCTCCAGCCACTGCAAATGAATTCCAGATGCATGCGTCACCATGTGCATTGGGCTTACATGGGTTACTGGGGACTCAGTTCTGTGTCCACAGGCTTTGCAGGCAAGCACCTTAACTGCTAAGCCATCTCTGAAGCCCCTACACTGACTTTTATAACAGATTCTCCCTCTAGATAGACCATGAATCTAATGATACGCAGATGAGCTAGCCATTAATAAAAACAGAGCCTTTGAGATCTAATCACTGCTTGTAGGTCCCACTCGTCCTACCTCTTAATGCCTTACAATAGGTATTACATTTAAATATGTGTTTCTGTAGAGATACTGAAACCCATCACTTAAATAGCGCACCAACCTTTTGAGTTAATTATAACCTGGGGAGTAAGTAACACGAACAAGCCTCAAATTTGCACATGCCTTTAACCTCCAGGGCACGAGAGCAGTTGATAGCTGCATTGAGGTTGGTGGAGGGGTCAGGGCTGGGGAGTATTGGGATAAAGTCTGAAGGCCCCTGGGCCATAGAGGCTGGGTTCTGTGGCAGTGGTGGAGGGAAGAGACATGAGGGAGGACCACTGACTGCTTCTTTCCTGGCAGATGTAATGACTCATTCTTTTCAGTTAGCTGATGTTGCACACTCAGGAAATGCTGTGCTAGAAAACTATGTGTTAAAATCAAACATTTTAATCCAGCTCTTTTAATAGATTATACAGCTGTGATAATTAGACTCTTGGGAGTGGGATGACAGTACTAAATGAGTGCAATTTTTTTTAAAAGGGGAATTTAATTGTGAAGGAAAACACAATACAGAACTGAGGCTTGGAATTAACCTGAGTAATTCCAAGTAGCTCACTGGGTGGAATGTTTTTCTCCATGTTTTCTGCTGTGGTGGTGGGGGGGCTAAGTACATTCATTCTAGGTATCAAGGTGGAGTCCCTGGGGGCTTGCTAGGAGGGTGCGTTCTGGAGGCTTCAGTCTGTGGGGTGAAGCAGAGACATTTAAGGACCACCCTTTATCTTCTGCCCCTTATGTAACTCATTTGAACCTTCTGGAAAGTTCCCAGGGGTTAGACCAGCATGCTTTAATGTCATTAAAACAGGCAATAAGAAATTTACTAATACACCCATCAATGGAGAATCTATTGCCAAAGAAAGCAGAGATGGAGAGAGAGAGAGAGAGAGAGAGATGGAGAGAGAGAGATAGAGATAGGTAGATAGAGAGAGAGAGAGAGGGAGAAGGGGGAGAGTCCTTATGACTTTGAGCTTCTAGATCTGTTTGGAAATCACATTCATTTTTATTACTTTCTCTGCTTAGACTGATGTGAATTGAGTTTCTGTCATTTTCAGTCAAAAGAATGCTGACAAATAGAATAGAAATCTGTGTAAAAATGAAGGAATCATAAAAACCATAAGACTAGAAATTTGTTGGCAAATAGCAAAGGAAAGGGTAGCAGTAGAAATAATTAGGCTGACTGAGGGAGGGCTTGCTTGGAAAGGATGGATGGGTTCAGAGCAACCTGGAGAGAGCTGTCAGGGAATGCTGTGTGCCCCCTAGATCCTCAAGGGAGAGAGCCTGGGCAGGAAGTGGAAGAAGGGTCACGTAGGCGGGCACAACCCCTACAGAAGGGCGCATCAGTCTTTGTGAAGGACCTAGGGGGTTTCCATTCTGTTTTTAGTCTCCTGGCCTACATTTTCTTCAGCTGGAGATGCATGGGCTATAGAAGCCGGAAGACCTTTGTGGGAAAGCAGTGGGAGAGAAGAACACCCACGCCAGAGGAGCCAGGGGGAGATGTCTAGGTACACATTTGCAAAAGGGCAGAGGGACATCTGGAGTTGAGGGTGAAGTCTGTTACAAAGAGAACGTGGAAAAATAAGGGAAAATTCATGCAGTGTGTGGGTCTGGTTTGTAAACTTAATATTAACATACAGCATTTATAAATATTCTGTCCACTTCTCTGATTTAATTAAAAAACCTGTTATACAAATGTTTTGAAGTAAATCCATTTTCTTATAATCTTATTAAGTATATTAAAATGATTTCAGGGTGTGGTGATGCACACCTTTAATCCCAGCACTTGGCCAGCTGAGGTAGGAGGATCACTGTGAGTCTGAGGCCAGTCTGAAACTATAGCATGACTTCCAGGTCAGCCTGGGCTAGAGGAAGATCCTACCTTGAAATACATACATACATACATACATACATACATGTATGTTTATATATGTATGTACACATATTCAGATACATACATACATACATATATATATGTATATATATATGTGTGTGTGTGTGTATGTATGTGTGTATCTGAAATGATTTCACTACTGAGGATTACTTAGGTGCTGGGACTCTAGTGCAGTGATCATGTGTTTGGCCAACATGAGAGGTGCAGAAAGAGACAGAGAAGAAGAGGATGAGGTGAGAAGAAAACTTAGATCTGTGAAGTCACAACCAGTTAACTGTGTTATTTGAATTCTAAAATAGAGAGCAAATAATGGTAATGTTAAAGCTTGATATTTACTGATCACTTCCTTTTTTTTTTTTTTCAAGGTACTGTCTCACTCTAGCTCAGGCTGACCAGGAATTCACTGTGTGGCCTCGAACTCATGGTGATCCTCCTACATCTCCCTCCCGAGTTCTGGGATTAAAGGCGTGCTCCACCATGCCTGGCCTTACTGATCACTTCTTATTTGACAAATATATTCTCTATTATTATTTAGTTTTTAGTTAGCTTACAATATCTTACACCATAGTGAGTTTCATTGTGACATTTTCATGTATGTATATATATATATGTGCATATATATATATATATATATATAATCATACTCTGTTCCTTTTTGCCCTTTTGCCCCCATTGTCCTCCTCCATACACCTTTCCTCCCTCTTTCTGATCTCCTTCCTCCCCACTCCCACATAGTTCCTTCTTCTGCTTTCATGTCACATATATTCCATGTCCTTCTCTTATCCCTCCTTCCCTCTTTAGACTTCTTCTACTCTCATGGTCCCCTTATAGGTTCTTAACCTTCACACAGCCCTAAGAGGTGTGTGCTTTGATGTTTCCGTTTCCCACAGCTGAAGAGTCAACATAGCAAGGAAGGCTGAGGGGCATCAGTGGCAGAGGCAGGTCTAACAGCCTACATAGTCCACCACCTGTGCTTGTGGCCTCTTCCTTGGCCTTTCTAGCTCTGGAGAGAGAACTCTGGCCTGGTCCACCCTCTATGTGTGACACAAAATAGTAGCAAGCCATCCTGCTCTTACACCTTGAAAACCCACTAATGGCAGGCTCCAGGGAAGTTGCTCACTTTAAAATCCATAAAGCATAATTATGTTGCAATAATGGCCCATTATCTGATGCCATCTCATGACACTGTGCCTGATTGTCACTCCGGTGGAAAGGCCCTCTGAAGTAAATCTCCTCTGAGTGACTCTTTGCATTATCCCCAATAAAATGAATCTATACCATAGAGCACTTGAGTTAATGGTACCTTATGACACCAAGTAGTCTTTCAGTGAAGTGAAAATTATTATAAATTAAGTGGAATTACCTACACCCTTGCAGAGAATATATATACCTACTCAATCTGCTTGTTAGGTGAGGCATAAGAATCCGTTCATGCAGAGGGATGAAGTATGTGAAGATGCATGAAGAAGAATAGAGACGCTGTGTTCTTCTGCTCTGGTCCTTGGCCCTCAGTCCTGTCCTCCTCCACCCAATCTCAGAAGCACTGCTAAAGCATTTGCCTTTTAACAGTAAATTGAAGACTGGCTGATGTAGCAACACTATGCCAAGATTTCGGTGTGAAGCGAGAAGGCGGAGTTGACAGTCCTCCGGGATTCTTATTCTCCTGTCACAGCTGCACATTTACACTAAATGTCTGGGGACCTGTGGTGCCAGGTCCTCTGCTTACTGTAAGATTCCAACAATTGGCCCATGACCTTGAGAAATAGTGGATGGAGGCAAGCAAGCAAGCTTCTAACCAGCAACAAGGAGGCTTTGGTATCCAGCCACACCTCTGCCCCATGAGCTGCTGACTGGGATCAGCCACCATCCTATAAGAGCTCCCAGGTTCCTCTGTGTGAAATGGAGACAATCATGATTCCTGTGAACCTGCTGCACTGGGCTGCACCGGAACAGAGGGGATGGGGAGAGAGATTCTAGAAGGCGAAGTTTGTTTCTTTGCTTATTATTTATTTATTTATTGAGGTAGGGTCTCACTCTAGCTCAGGCTGACCTGGAATTCATTACGTAGTCTCAGGGTGGCTTTGAACTCACGGTGATCCTCCTCCCAAGTGCTGGGACTAAAGGTGTGCGCCACCATACCCAGCTTATTTATTGTTTGTTTGAGACAGAGTTTCACTACAGAGCCCAGGCTCTTGTAATGTAGAAGACTCAGGAGAAAGCTAGCTTCTTTTAGGCAGTCTAGGGACAGAAGCCCAAAGAAGGAACCAAAAATCACACCACATGCCACCCCGTCCTGTCAGGAAATGGAACTTCTGTCTGGTCCAGATCCATCTACAATAGCTGCACTGTCCCCTGCTGCCCAGAGTCTAACATACTAGCCAGGTGGGCTGGCCTCTGGGGGCCACCCTTCAAATCTACAAACCAACCAGGTCTTCCCCTTACATACCTTAGTCTGATTAAAGAATCCATTTTCAATTGACTGTGAAACCTTGTCCTGAGCTGTGTCCAGCCCTCTCTTCGTGCCCCCTCCAGCTCTCCTTGCTCTACCCTGTGATCTTTACTTGCTCTACCCTGTGATCTTTACTTGAACACATGTAGGTCTGCCCCACGCTCTCAGTCCTCCGTCTGCCTCCAGCCAGGCTGGGTGCAGGGAGAGAAGAGCACTGTTTCCTGGCCTGTGTGATTTTCTGTTTGTCACTGTTTTATGCTCTGGGGCAACTTATCACTTTAATTACGTGCATGATTTTCCTCTCATCTCTGAATCTACCATGAGTGCAGTTTCCCTACACTCTAGATCTACCATGAAGGTCCATCCTCTGAATTCTTGGCCTGCTACTTGAGTTATTTCTCTAAACTTGGAGTAACCATGGGTGGAACTCTCTTTACTTCTCATTTCTTGTCTGAATTTTTGGCCTCAGCTTCGACATTTTCCTTCTGCTATTCTTCCTCAAGCCCCCACCATTTGCCCTCTCTCGTGGGGAAGCTCAGGGCAGATGCAATGTGTGTTCTATCTTCCATATGCTCACGGCTCCACTGCAGTCTTTCCCTAAAAGATCCCCAACATCTCTTACATGGATCTCACGGGCTCTGCTGTCTCTTCCACATGAGCGCGTGTTTCCTGCTTGCCGTGTGCTTATGACTCTGCTCTAGCCTTCCTTCTAGATCCCAGTTTCCCTTAAGTAAACCCCACAATTTGTGATTTGTCTCTAAATAAACTCAATAATTCATAGTTTATCCATCTTGAGTCCATTTTTTTTTTGGTTTTGTTTTTGTTTTTCGAGGTAGGGTCTCACTGTAGCTCAGGCTGACCTGGAATTCACTTTGTCATCTCATAGTGGCCTTGAACTCACGTCTATCCTCCTACCTCTGCCTCCCAAGTGCTGGGATTAAAGGCGTGCACCACCACGCCTGGCTTGTGTCCATTTTTTAAATCAATTCTTTGTTAAAAAACATAGCAGGATCCAAAATTGGCATTCATGAATTTTGGGGGCCCCTCCTGACCCCCAAAATTTTGCATCACTGTGACATACCAGGCTCACCTCCAACTTGGTATCCTCCTCTTTCAGCCCCCAGAATGCTCAACTTCGTGATGTAGGAACTTTGGGTCCAGGGAGAGATTAAATCCTATAAAAATGCAAGAGATCCTGGGTTTGTGGACCCCAACTTTTGGATTCTTATCCAATTAGCAAAAAATTAAAAGCAAAAAAGATAATCTGAGAAAGCTAAATTACGAATTATGAAGTTTATTTTAGGGAGAATTAAGATCCAGGGGAAAGGCTAGCCCAAAGGTCCAAGCCAGAAGGGAGACTCCCCTCTCTTGCCAGGATGGAAGGGGAGAGGGGAGAATTGAGAGAATCTCTTTCGCAGAGAGATCTCTACGGAAGAAGTCTATGGATCTCTCTCTCTCTCTCTATCTCTCGGAAGGCAAAATATGAGAGCCAGACCTAAAGGGTCCCTTCACCTTCACACCCACAAAGGGCTGAGAAGAAGCTAAGAGATGGGATAGTAAGGGGCTCAGAGCTTACAGAAAGATCATATATGTAGTAAACAGGAAATACCCAAAAACAAAGACAGGAAAAGGTATGGGAAAAGAGAGCTTACTAAAGCAAGGACCAGGAGATTCAGGTGCCAGGCCCATTTATATAAGTCACCCATCCAATTAGGATGAGCCTTGCTATCAAGTGTAGGAAGGAGAGAGCCATCCGTTGGTGAACTCAAGAGCCCAACTCAGGAGGGACCAGCCCACCCACGCGTGCTAGGCTGAGGAAGAGGCAGGAAACATTGTTGCTGAGGAATTGCTTGTAGCCATCTTAGATGAGACTGGATCTGACGAGGGTTCTAGTCCTGCCCTGCCAGACAAAGTGGCATCCCCATGTTTCCCTTGGGCTTTTGTCCTTCGCTGACTGCCTATATAAAGCTATCTTTCTTTCTCCTGTTTCTCCTTCAATAAGCGCTACAATTCAGTCCTGATGTCAGAGATTAAATTTGAGCAAGAGTAATGGAAGACTGAGTGAGCAGAACCTGCCCATTCAGCTGTTTCCTTTCCCCTACCTTGGCCCTGGATCAGTCACCAATCTCTCCTATTCAGTTTCCTCATCGGGGCTATCCTACCTAACAACCTTGTTCTATGAACCTAATAGGAACAAGAAAGGTTTACTTTAATTAGAATATTTGTGGTATAAAGGCTTAATATGGGCTGGGGAGATAACTTCTCTGTTAAGGGCACTTCTTGTTTGCAAAGCCTGCCAGCCTGGGTTTGATTGCCCAGTACCCATGTAAAACCAGGCACAAAAAGTGGCATGTGCATTTTGGAACTCATTTTCAGTGACATGTCCTAGCATGCCCATTTTCTCTCTCTTGAAAATAAATTAAATAAGTAAATAAATACACATAAAAACAAATAACTGAATAAATAAAAGCATAACAAATACAAATAACATGGCATTGGATTGCCCAGTTTTTTTTTTTTTTTATTGGAGCCCCTGACTCTTGTCAGCTTTTGCCCGTGCCAAGAAGCTGACTGTACAATGTTAAAAATGTAGTTTCTTCAATTACCTATATGGTTTTTATGGTTTTAGTTCAGTCAGCCAGCTAGAATTCCTTTTTGTTTATGTTGTTGGGCATATGATTTAAATTTAATTTTCCCAAGTAGATAAAAATTTCTGCCTATAAATGAATCTTTTTCCTTCCAGTTTGAAACGCCATCTCGTCATAGTTGAATTCCCACTGAGTCCCTTTTTGGACTGGTAATTCCATTCCACTGATCTCTTTTGTTGATTTCAGTGTCAAGGTCACACTGCTGCAATGATCACGACTGTAAATTCATTAGACAGGTTCTACCTTGTTCTTCTTTCTCCCCCTCTGACATGCTGCCGGTTCTTCCCCCCGTCTTTTTCAGAGGTCCCATAGCATTTGTTCTTTTCCTGGAACCTGTAATTCACATGCCATGAATTGCCTCATCTTGCGACACACCTCTCTCATCTTCCTCAACTGAAGAATGGTTTTCCCAATAACCATGTATAGAATGGACGATGGTTCTGAGGCAGCAGGGAAGCTCACCATTAATTCTTCTTTTCTTTTAAAGACCTTGAGGGCAACTTTATTAGCATTTGAGAGAGAAAAAGAGATATAGGGCAGGCAGGCGGTAAACCTCAGTCGTTTCTGGGAGCAGGAGATGAGTAATAGGAGAGAAAGTCATGCCTTTCAGTTGGGGTCCAGAAGAAGGCAGGTTTGTGGCAAGGGGCGTCCTCAAGCAGCTGCATCAAGTAGGGAGTCTTCAGAGAAACACCGAAAAACCCCAGAGTGACCAGGGCAGCATGCTTAGGATTTTGGGTAGAATCTAGAGAAGAAATGGGGAGAAAGGGGCAAGTTTTGCTTTTTGGGTTTAGAACTCATAAAGATGGCAGGCTTAGCTTTGAGAATCTGCAAGCCGCTGCTGCTAACGCTTCTGAAGAGATTGTGTTTACGGCACAGTTTGCTGCCAGCTGCCGGGTTTTTGCCAGCCCTCCTCTTTAGAGTCTGACTTTTCTGGGTGGGTAGGTGGTGGTACGCAGTCTGCCCTTGCTAAAGGATAGGAGTTGGGGTCCTGGACTGTGGTCCCAGCAGTGCTGGTCAGAGTTTAGAGATCTGGGCGAATCCCTGACTCTTGATGTACCTCTTGGTGCCCTGTCTCTCTGATGGTACTGACTCCACTCATACAAAACCATCTGGCTGTGCACTATCATTTTACTGAGCTGTGTCTAGATAAGGTGTAAAAACATTGAGTCTGAACCTTCTCACCCTGAGTTGCTTGAAACAACTAACAAATCAAATAATACTACCAGACTGAAACTCATTAAACTTTCTCACTAAAAACCAAAAACAAACAAATAAACAAAACAAAAAACCTCACAAAAAGTTAATCAAATTAATGCAGGATTTGGGGTTCAGGGAGGGATTAAATTCCATGAAGACACAAGAGGTCCTAAGCACATGGACCCCAACTTTTGGATTCTTCTCCAAATTAGCAAAGAACTGACAATACAGACTCTGAAAAGGGTGAATGATGAATGGTGGGGTTTGTTTTGGGGTGAATCAGGATGCAGGGGAAGGCTAGCTGAAAGGCTCAAACCAGAAGGGAATTCTTCCCCTTGCCCAGCTGGAAACGGGGCAGGGGAGATGGAGAGAACCTCCTCTATAGAAAACTCTCCCAGCACAAAGGCCTCTGGAGAAGACACAGGCACATGTGGAAATCAAGGCATGCTAGCCCAAGCCAAGAGATCCTCCTCACCTCCACGCTCACACAGGGGGTCAGGGAGAGCGAAGAGACCCGATAGCGAAGGGCTCAGAGCTTAAAGACAGCCCACACAGGAAGACGTCCAGAAACAAAATGCATGTAGAAGAAAGCAAGCAGAAAAATACCCAGGCGAAAGAGGAGAGAAACTTGAGTACCTGTGTTTAGTCAAAACCAGAGGGTGGACAGAGGGGATCAAGAAGAGAGAGAGTTACACACGGAGTGGTTGGGTTCCGTCACGTGGCTCAAACATCCAACTAGGAGGAGCCTTGTCATCAGACTCAGGTGTGTAAGGGAGAGACCTGATTGGTTGGTGGGCCTCGGGAGACTGACTCAGGAAGGGCCAACCCACCCAGCTGGGCTAAGGCCGGCAAGAAGCCGAGAGCTGCTGCTGGGGAGTGTGGCTTCCAGCCATCCGGGATGTGCCGGGATCAAGTATGGGATCCAGTCGTGCCAGGGCAGGCGTGGTGACATCCACGTTCTCTTTGGGCCTCTGTTCCTGGCCGACTGCCTATAGAACACAAACAAACAACAACAACAAAACCCTACCTTTCTCCTGTTCTGCCTTCCAAGAACTGAAAATAGTTTACATTGAATTCTTATGACAGTCTGTGTAGAAAGTGAACCCCTTGCACACATACCCAGGCTTGGAGGCACAGTAGAGTGGGTTTTACTGGGCTGTCCTTGGCATAGGCATGGCATGGCATGATTAGGTGGGGAGAGAACGGATCTCTAGCTTGGAACAATCTGTAATAAGGATTTGGGAACTTTTACCTAAGAGAAAAGACCAAGACCCGTTTACTTCACATCAATTGCATATTGCAGTTTCTTTTCCTAGGAGGATCCTAAGATCAAGATGAATGTGGACCATCAGACTGGCCGTGAATTCCTGGATTATTGACAGCAGAGGGAGAGTAGAACACAAACCCCCTTGACAGAAAGTCCAGTTTTCTCTCTCTCTTTTTTTTTTTCATATCCACTAACTGCAGGCTGAAAATTTGCTCTCGTATGTTTCTAGCTCTAGAATGTCTAGAATTGGAGTCATTGGAATATGATGTTGTATCTACAATAATATCCTGTTTAACTCCAAATTTTCATGTTGAAATTATGAACATTACTGTTTGTCCTCACAGATGTGCACACTTTTTAAGTCATAAGTGACTATGCAAGAGGGGGATTTGATAAGATAGTTTCAAAAATGCTGCTTTTTATGATCCTTTCATGAAAGCTAGATTTCAATAAAAAGTCTCCTCCCTCTTTCTCCATCATGTCTCTCTTCCTCCATCACATTTCTTTCTCCCTCCTCTCTTGTATTCCTTTGCAGATTGAGAAGCATGTTTTCCTGATTGGCAGAGAATGGATCTTATTGATGAAAGAGAAGACTTAAAGGAGCTGACTTACGTGAAAATCTCTTCTAGAAGAATAAAAGTCATATTTGGGAGCTGGAGAAATGGCTGAGCGGTTAAGGGCTTGCCTGCAAAGCCAAAGGACCCAGGTTCAATTCCCCAGTACTCACGTAAGCCAGATGTACAAGATGGTACATGGGTCTGGAGCTTGTTTACAGTGGCTGGAGGCCCTGCTGTGCCTATTCTCTCTCTCTCTCTCTCTCAAATAAATAAATAAAAATAAATTTTAGTTTTTTAAAAAAATCAGATTTGGTTGAGCACAGAGGAAGCAGGGAAGACCTCAGGAACTAAAGTCACCAAAAAGTGACCTGAAGAATGGATTTCCTTGACAGACTACTGCACTTCTAATTCTTGGGTTGGCTCAGGGTCCTTTGCAGGCTTCTCATCCTAAACAGACACACACAAGTTCCCAAATAATTCAGTGTGGTTCATAGTGTTGAGTGCTTGGGTGAGAGCATGCAGAGTCCTCAGAGGAGATGCTGTAGGGCGGGTGGGGGGTATTAAAGATGGAGAGGAACGGAGATGAACATGACTGCCCGTCTCCTTCGTCCCTCAGCCCCAGTGTCACATCTGCTGAGCCGACTGGCTTTAGGAATGAGTGCTGAATTAATGATTCTTACTGAAATTCAATTTCTGGCTTTCTCCAGGCATTGAGGTCTCTATTACTTACTTGCTGGTGCTCATGATTTGTTTCTTATCACTGCAAAAACTTATTAATGAATCAAGTCTTGTGTCTCATGGGCCCCTTTCTGGTTTCCTAGCCTCTCTCCACAGTTTCTCCCACCTAAATACACATATTTAATCAGAGAAGCTAGGATCTATATTCAAAAGAAAATATGCATTATTTGTCCCTCTAGCCTAGGTTACTCCACAATGTAATTTCCCAGTTCCATTCATTTTGCTGAAAATTTCATAATTTCTCGTTCTTCTTTAAGGCTGAGTGAAATTCCACTGTGTATAAGCACTACATTTTCGTTATCCACTCGTCAGTTGATGGACAGCTAAGCTTATTCTGTTTCCTTTCTATTGTGAAAAAGAGCAATGACAAGCATGGATGAGCAAGTACCTCTGTGGGAGGATGATGCAGAGTCCTTTGGGTACATGCTAGAGAGTGGTATAGCCAGGTCACACAGTAGTTCTACTTCTGGTCTGTTGAGAAGCTTCCACACTGATTTCCACAGTGGCTGCACCAGTTCATAGCCCACCAAGATTGCCTAAGGGTTCCTACTTCTCTATGACCTCATCGGCATCTGTTATCAATTGTTTTCCAGATGATAGCCATTTTGATAGACAAGAGGCTTTAAAGAGTGCAGAGAGGGAAACAGAATGTGTGAGATATAAAGAAGAAAGGTTTAGTTACTGGGGGGCAGAAGGGTGCAGTGGAAACAGGGGGATAGGAAGATGGGGAGAGGAAGGGGGAAGTATACTTGAATATAACATGTACAGACTTTTTTCGTATCATTATTTCCTCAATACTATATTGACAGCATCTACATTTCATTAGATATTATGAATTAATAATAATAAGGTAAATTATCTTAGTTTCTATACTTAAGTGTTCACTTCTTTTAGCACAGAGAACAAGGGCCCTTGGATTTCTCTTCCTCTGGGCTCCTGAAATGTTTTGCTGGAACCCAGCACTGTACCAGGTGAGCCCGGCTCTGGTGGGTTTTGACACAACAACATAATAACCACGCTGTGTGAATAACAGTATTTCCTAACATGGAGCATATGCTGGGCATTATTCTCAGCATTGGATGGAAGAAATGATTTCATTCTTTCAAACATTATGTGGGGGAAGCCTGGGGGCTGTCGCCCAATGGTCTAGCATTTGTGGGTTCCTGAATTGCATGTGTGGGTCCCAGGGCTCCGTTAGCAGGACACCACCCTCACAGTGCAGTTTCACGGTGACATCACTGACACACTTACTCCCTCTTCTTGGTTTTCCATTTCCCAGTGTTCCTGGAGGGGTTTTCTGGGATCTCCCTTCAAGGAAAGTCCTATTACCCCAACTTTGTCTTTCAGGAATCCCAGCCTAACAGATGAACTGTGTCAATTTTTTTCTAGATCTGACTATATATATATGTATATATATATATATATACATATATATTAATCATATATATATTACGAAAAACATATTTCAGCTTTCTGATTTTTAAAACCGCAAGCAGGTTATCTGAGAAATGCGAAACTCATTTCAGACTTCGCAGAAAGCAACACTTACAAGGGCTTGAGAAGCCCTCCCTCTCTTGTCGTGAGAATCCCAAGGATAGCATGTGACCGAGTGGAGCCAGAGGGCAGGGGAACGATCGGCACGAGAAGGAATCAGAGACTCCAGCCTTCACACACCCAAGGGAGGCCTTTGTCCAGCCAGCACCGACCAGTCAGCCTGCTGCAGAAAAGACCATCGAGCAGAAATTAGCTAGAACTGTGCCAGAGAAACCACCCAGCTGACACAGAATCGTGAGAAATGGTAAAAGTTTGTTGCTTAAAAAAAAAAAAAATTTCTTAAACCTCTGAGTTTGGGAACAACGTATTATGAGCAAAGGCTACCTTGTAAGTTTCTAGTGATGTCATTGGTAAAATGCTATTTGAGCTGGGCCTCTGTGTCTCCTCGGTAGTACGGTCTGTCAAATGTCGTGTGATATCTGGGTAGCGGGATGGGATGCTTCAGAGTGGAGGCTGTGACTAAGACATATGTCCCTTTACCATTTTCCTTTAAATCATAATAGACCCACCTCAATATGTTATAGTACCAGTATCAGTCATTAATCCTTTGTAGTAACTATTGCAGCTCGGTTTTCAGGGAGATCCAGTTTGTTTTGACCAGTCATCTCTGGATAATGGTTTGTGGCCCTATATCCTACTTTGAAACAGCCATGTGACGCAGAGGGCTGGGTAAACGTTGCCGTTAGCTTCAAGTTGATCCACCAACACCCGGCCAAGAGCAGCCTGTGGGAGGAAAGGGTTTGTTTTGGCTTACAGACTCCTAAGCTCATTTATTGTTCCATGATGGCAGGAGCAGAGGGTGCCCATCACCTCCTGGCCAACATCAAGTGGACAACAGCAGCAGGAGAGTGTGCCAAACACTGGCAAGGGAAAGCTGGCTAGAATACCCATAAGCCTGTCCCCGACAGCACACTGTCCCCCAGGAGGCTTCAATTCCCAAACTGCCACCAGCTGAGAACCCTAAGTATTCACAACACAAGTTTAAGGGGAACACCTCCATAAGACCACCGCAGCAAACTGCAAGGAACAATTGCATGTCTCTTCCTCCTTCAGCATCTTTAGCCACCCCACACCATTGGGAGAAGCTCGCTGACTCTTCGGTTTGTAAGCTTGCAGTGAGATTTGGAGCATACGCTCCCAGAGGAAAGCCTCATTTCTGACGGTGCTAGAAACAGGGGGTTTATTTTCATAGGCAGCAAATACGATTTCAATGATAAGGACTTGGAGATTCATGGGTTGCGTCCATCTGGCAACACGCCAGCCTGCTGGCATTGAGAAGAGCGTTTCTGAAAGGTTTTAACAATCAGTAGGATTTATGAGAGGCACAGCAGACAGAGGGAGGCTGGCAAAAAGCAACAAAAAGGTATCAGAAAGGAGAGGGGAGAAGGGTTAGCCAGCCTCTTCTTTTTGGAGGACGTTTTCAGGTTGGAAAATAACACCAAGAATTCTCCCTGTGGGAGTCACTCTTGTATCTGCTTTGTTTTTGATCCTCTGAGTCGATCACATTCAGAATACATAGATTTTCGGGGTCTCTGTCCTGTAGCATGCACCCTCATCTCTTCCTGTAGCTCACTCACCTCACACTTGGGAAGACCCCCCACCCCACCCCAGCCAGCCTCTGGGAGATGGGCTGGAACTAATCATTGAACAGCAATAGGAAAGGGGCTGTGTCTGGATCTGCATGCAAAGTGTGTAACATCCCACTGCAGGGGACACTTAGGACTCAGCTTAGAGTACGGGGTACCAGACCAGGGAGAAGAACTGAGCTGGCTGGGTACTTTCTTCCCTTGGTCCTGCAAGGGGGCTGGTATGTTCCTAATGTGACTCCCATTCTGAGTTTCTGCACAATTAGCGATATCAGTGCAGACACGCCCTTCTCAGACAAGTGATGCATCAGGCTGGCCCGTGGTAGGTAAGCTTATTTCTCCTTTTAGGAATAGTCCTTTCCATACTTTTTCTTTTTCTTGTCTGATGCGATCTTCCCAGCTCTTTCCACTCACTAACTTTGATAAAGAAGTGGATAACCAAAATATGTCACTTTTCATTTTACACTTATCATAGCAAAAATGTAATGAAAATGGTGACTGATACTGGATGACTGACATGTGAAGATAGTTGGGAGAAGTGGAGACTGTTTATGCAGAGGCTCAAGGCCATGCAGAGTGACGGCCACTCAGGTCAGCTACTAGTATCCAGGGGAGAATGTGGGCCCAGTGTTGCCAAATGTCATTTTATAAAAAGAAACAGAAACCTAGATTTCTTTGTATTTCTATTTTATTTTATGGCTATACCATGCTATGCAGCCCAGGCTAATCTCAAATTTTGGTCCACCTTGCACAGCCTCCACAAGTTCTGGGATTCTAGGTGTGCGTTGCCATATGTCTTTAGAAATCTGTATTTTGATGTATTTGGTGTATAGTTTAAACTGGGCAGAGGCTGTGGTGTGGAGACCATGTGTTCAGTACTAGGGCATCCTCAATGATACGGGAGGCCGGACGATGCCGTGGAATAGCCCATCCAACGAGCTGGTTGCTTATTCTCATCAAGGGCTTTCTGGGCCCCTGGGAGGTGTAGAGTCTACCAAAAATAGGGAGGTAAGGGAAGAAAATGCATCTGGGTTTTATTTATAACACGCATTAGCTTCATTTCAGAACATAAATATTTCCTCCCAGTGCCAGAGGCAGAAAATCCATTTCAGTTGATCTGCTGTGCTGGGGGACTATGACCCACACAGAAAAGACTGATTTATAAAATCTTGCTCCTCCCCAAAGTATTCCACGTATTCAGAGAGTTAATTGTTCCACTGAGGTTTTCCCTGATTTTTATTTCATCTGAAAATAACCAGGAAGAGCAAAGACGTTGTTGGCTGAGTCTCAAGCCCATGAAAATGGTGTGTGGGCCTGTCAGAAAGATGATAGTTCAATATCCAGAGGTGGAAATAGCTTCCTTTCTGCTCTGGCCTTCTCCTCTGGGTGCCCTGCCTCTGCGAGGACTTGCTCCTAGAGAGGCTCAGTGCTCTATAAAAGTGCCTGTTTGGTTAACACAGCCATGAAAGGGATAGATGGGGTTGGCTTTGTAGACACATTTCTGCTCGTGGCTAAGCTATTCTAGAGGGGCAGTGAGTGCCTCCAGGCTGGATATAGAGCTTCCTGAGGAATCGTGGACTCCATTCTGGCCACAGCAGGAAGCACTGGATGCAGCTTGCTTCTACCAGACCAGAGTGCTAGGTCCACACCTCACTGCTCAAGTCCTTTGTGTGTATGTGGGGGGAAGGGGGAAAACAGTTGTGCAAATTCTAACCAACCAACATTAAAGCCATCAATAGAAACTGGTCATCAAGCATGGAGGTCCAAGTAACTCTTCTGTTGAAGTGAATGGTGACTAGTACTTTCTTTCTTTTTATTAATTTATTTAAGAGAAACAGAGAGAGAAAGAATGGGTGTGTCAAAGGACTCTAGGCACTGCAAATAAACTCCAGCTGCATGCACCACCTTGTGCGTCTGGCTTCTATGGGTCCTGGGAAATTGAACCTGGGTCTTTTGGCTTTGCAGGCAAGCACCTTAACCGCTAAGCCATCTCTCCTGCCTGTTTTCTCTCTCTCTCTCTCTCTTTTTTTCTCTTTCTTTAAAACTAGTTACTAATGCGTATCACTAACACCTGGCTTACTTCTCATTGCCGTGTCTCACTGCTACTTTCCTTAGTAGATTTAGTTCCAATGTGTTCCTGGGTTCGTTTCCAACACAGCAGTAGCCAGTTTATTGTCAGATCTGATTGGGACTCTTCTATTTATGTTGGGCAACAAGGCTTGATTCATACTTCCAGGATCTTGAATCCTTTCCTTATTTGAGCTACTTGCAATGAGTAATTTAATTCACACACAAACACCTATACTGCTAATGCTGCAATGCGGGTGACAGATCCAGGCTTACCGTCTGTCCATCATGACTTGGCACATGCTAGTGTCAACCGCATTAAAAAGTCAGATTCTCCTTAGCAGGAATGGTCTGCCTGAATAATTTCTGTGGATTTGTTTTCACGTGTATTCCAAAGGAGCTACACATTCTTATTCCGCGCAGCCATTCTATATATGTCCTGGTTGATTGGTTTTAGATTAGCCATTTAATGAAAATAAAATGTATTTGGAGAGCTTCGGTGGTGCTGTCATTTTATCAGGAGCTCTGCAGACATAAAAATGAAATCATTTGGTGGATTTCTTTCTCTTAATGGGAAAGTCATGCTACAGGCAACTCCTTGGGATAATGAAAGGAGCTGGGTATAAAGTGTAAACATGCAATTAGGGAGGTTAGCTGTTTGCTGTGTTTATCTGCTGTGTAATTCTCCAAACTAATTAATTTTATGCTAAAATGTGTGAAATCTAGATAATTCAGGCCTGATTTGATTACCCGTCTTTTAGAAAAGAAAGCACCTCATATCAAATGTTCCTCCATGGGCAAGCAGGTTGCTACTGGGCGTTGGGATATAACAGTGTTTGGTCTCAGACTAGATTGAGGAGGGCAGAAAGGTTACCACACTAGCAAAATGTTTGCAAAGATCTCTGTATATCATCTCGCTCTGATTTGGAAATGGGACACTGAGGCCTCGTGGGTGGTCAGGAAAGTTTCATAAATACTGAGCATATAGGTAATAAAGATGAAACATTGCCTCTTTTATTTCCCCTTCTGGATGACTAGGCTGGATCCTGGAGACATGGCCAGAAGAGGCTGCCTCCTCCCACCCAGTCCCAACGCCTGGAGAGGTGCTCTTGACCATGAGGCTAGCTTTAACTGAGAGCCGGCACTCTCTGGATGTTGTGGTTTGGGAACATCAAATTATATCTTAGAGCTCAAATTCCTGTCTAACTAATGTTCGAAAGCCCGCCATTTACAGATCTCAAAGCATGTCACTTAGTTAGAATGATACCTCATGCTGTCTCCCTGCACATCCGGGTGTAATCCTACTCTGATATTTTTTTCAATTGGATTTTCAATTTTGCTTGGATGATTTCCAGGCTAGCCCAGAGTTAGGAGCTAGAGAAGAGAGTGTGGGCGGGAGAATTGGTGAAAAATTAGCAAGAATACAGGTCGTATCCTCCATGGGAAAGCAAGCCAGGAAGACCTGATGTATACGAGCCTTGTGTTTCACCTTTGTCATAATTGTTCTAATGACACTGTAACAAGAAGCAGATGGTTTTTGTCTCGTGAAACCTCCAGGAAGCAGATGGCGTGAACATCTGAGACAAGTGGCAACCTGCTGGTGAGGGAAGACCGAAGGGAGGGAAAGGCCACAGGCTCTCACCTGTACCCAGCTCTGGGACTTACCAAGTTGAGCCACGCAGGAGTTCCTAGCGACCAGTGAGTGAGTGCCTCCGCTCTGAAAACGGTGCCTCTGTAGCTGGAAGCAGAAACCTCCCTCTGTAGCGGACTCGCTCCTCACGACCTAGTGCATGGCACTGAGAGTGACCGCTTCTTGCAAGCCCAACGGAACCCACCAAAGCCTGTGAAAGACGAGCCTGCTAAATATGACCCAGCCATTTCAGACACTCAGCTTATCCAGGCTTGTATATATTTCTGGCCAAGAGAGATGTTGGATAGTTTAAATAGCAACCAGCATAAAATAATCCATATGATGCTATTCAAGCTTTGCACACCGCGAACTAATAATAAATACTGAACTGAACGCCTTACGCTGAATTGCCCTGAGTTAGGTCCTGGGCTACTCTCTCTTCTTCATTCTTTTATCAGTTCATGTCATTAATTCTTGCAGCATTAGTTAATTCTAGTCAACAATGATGTCTGCATTGCCAGACCGGATTGTCTTTTCTGAACAACTAAAGTAAATTGCACGTCTTGTAATAGGCAGTCTATCAGGAACGTACAGTTCAGCCGCAAAGCACTTCCAGATAATCTTGTTAACAAATGGGCAAAGAACTTGTATGTATGTTTTTTTTTTTCTCCCCCAAAGAAAACATCCAAAAGTCCAACCTTTGTGTAACAGGTTTTTTTTTTTTTTTCTGAATTGAAAGATTCCCTTCTGGGGAGAGGAGGGAAGCTCAGAAGACACAGGAAGATGTAAACAAGTGAGGAGAAAGATGAAATTTAAAAGGTCACAAGACCCCTCCCCAAAGTTATGCTGGGGAGAGACATGTGCAGAGAGTGACAGAGGTGCAATTTCTGTGAGTCATCCTTTACACCGGGGTGGGCTTTTCAGTGATGCAGCTGCCTTTGAGTCACTCACGCTCTGTAAGCAACCCCAATGAACTCATTGGTTCACCAGAACTAGATTTTGGTGCATTCTTTGGGCTGTTGTTCATGACTTATCTGGGATGAATAGACATGTGCTCTGGGACTCCTTGGAGGAGGAAGGCGATCATTTAACACTTGACGCCTGAATGTGGGGGAACAACGGACCCAAAGGTGAGTTTGGGAGGAGTTATTGTGTGGTCCTGGCTGTGGGTAGCACGGCATACAATCGAGGGTGAGCATCTACAGGGCAAATACCAACATGGCTGTCCCTCCCCATGTGGTATGCGGTGGTGTGCCTTCCTACAGAGGCATTGGTTGTGTGGGTCCAGCTATTGGTAGAAAGACGTGCCGCTAAGCTAAGGCTGAGCCATCAGGATGTACAGTATCTATGGGGGGCGGGCGGGGGGCAAAAATCCCTCAGTGGCCAGCTTTGTCTATGCTCATGCATAATTTATGAGTGGAGTCTGCTGTGGTGATACAGGGAGACCCTGGGAACAGTGGCGGAACTAGAAAATACATTGATTTGGATTGCTCTCAGGGACTGGGGTTTGCCATGGAGGGTGTATGGCCGTTGGAGTGGGTAATAAGACACGGGGCTGAGACCAAGATGGCTGCCCAGGGAGAACTTGGCTGGTGTGAAGAGCTACAGTGGGAGGATGTGTGGCATGCACCCTCTGTGTCACTCTCTGATTGGGCAGATAAATTTAATTAGGAGACAATGAGGTACATAAAGGTGACAGAGGATGCTCCTCAGATCTGACCCGTGGTAGAGAGGAAGGGGAAGATGCATGCAGAGGGAGGTTTGAATGATGGTACAGTTCAGGAGACCATGATAGGGAGTATTCTGAACTACTTTAACTGGAAAAGACTTTTAAGCAAGAAGTTAAAACAAAACAAAACAAACCAAAACAACCATCTCTCCCAGCATGGCTTGTGAGGCTGTGGGATAAGATTAGTCGGAGTGCTACAAACGCTGAGAAGCAGGGTTAGGTAACTACTCATCCCTCCTTGAGTGAAAGGCTGCGTAGGCTGGGTTGATATGATGGAGGTCAACCCCTGATGGCCTGGATCACGAGAGTCATTAGGGACCCTAGGTTGTCTCTAGCAGAGGTCCCTGCAAGACATCAGGAACTGGAAGACAATAGAGGAAGACCAAGCTCTCCTGAGGGATCCAGGAATGAGAGAGGAGGTGTTTGGTGCAAGTTCACTAGACCCTACGGAGCTGTGTTCACTGGAAGCTAAGAAAGTCCTTGCAGCAGGGACCTTGAGACTGGTGAGGGGCTTTAGTTGTTTTGCCGAGTCCCTTGGTGGGGTGCGACTGTCACCTAGTAACAGAGGACCCTGGCAGACCCGAGTGACATAGACTGGCATGTGAATCCAGCTCCTAACGTGCTGAAGCCATCCAGGGGAGATTAGGGAAGGGCCAAGCCGACAAATGGCAAATGTGGCAAGATCTGTGCACAGCTGCAGTTCCTAAGGAGAATGTGACAGCCAAAGGCGGTTCTAGTGAGCGCCTGGAAGGCTTTAAAGTCTGAAGAAGTTCTCAGAAGGCTTCAAGGCTAGACCAATGCAGGTGGAAAAGATAAACATTGTCCCAGGGGTGGGCAAATATGCCCCCAGGGTGAGCCTTGAACATTAGCCTCCTGCGAAAATGGGAGTGGAAATAAACGGTTTATATTTAGTCCACGAGTCTCACAGGCAGCCAGATGTCACTGAGAAAGAGGCAGTAGTCAAAATGGCAGTCTCTGGTTTATTTTTATTTATTTATTTATTAGAGATGGAGAGAGACAGACAGAGGAGAGAGAGAGTGAAAGTGGGCATTCCAGGGCCTTCTAGCCGCTGCAAACAAACTCCAGGCACATGCACTACCACATGTACATCTGGCTTACATGGGTCCTGGAGAATCAAACCTGGCTCCTTAGGCTTCACAGGCAAACGCCTTAACCATTAAGCCATCTCTCCATCCCAAGATGGCAGTCTCAGTGCCAGCCTCCCAGAGCCTTTCAGATGGGGGTGGGGGAGCCAACCTGAAAGGCAGGCACAGCAGCAATCTGGAGAGTGGCCTCACTTACCCTTGGCCCTAAGTTGGGCCAAACACCTTGAGTGGGTCTCACCTATCCTCAGGGGTTGGGAGATGCTCAGAGGCTCACGGAGTACTGCAGGGTGAGGAAGTGGGATGACTCCTGGAAAATGTGTTATGGAAGGCTAAATAGGGTAGTGTCTCCCATCTGTGGTGCTATCTCTTGATGTGAGCAATAGTACCTTTTCATGCAGCACTGGACCTTAATCACATCTTTCTTTAGTATCCCCTGTAGCTGATGACCACTGAGACCAACTGATGTCTTCTTGGAATGGATAGTGGCAGACCTTCAGAGAACCTAATACCACACTTGGTAAGAAGGTGTAGTGCTAACCTCTGTGTGTCTTACATATTTGGAGAAGTATCTGGAAGAACGACAAAGATGGCAGCAGTTAAGGAGTTTAAAGGAAGGCATCCTGCATGAGTAAGAAAAGACATACCCAGATCACAGAGTGGTTGAATAAAGGTCCAGGTGCCAGGGGTGGGCTACCTCGCTAACAGTTGTTGGCCGGGGAGGCCTCAGAGGCCTCCAAGATGACAGAGGCTATTGTCCTGCTGTTGGTTACGTGCCAGAGCTAGATGGGAAGAACTCTTCACTTCTTTCAAGTGTAACTCCTCTTACGTTTTCCCCTCTCAGTGACGCGAACTGCCATCCACTCCGGTGCTCAGGCTGTGGAATTTTCCATGGTTTCTCCTCTTTCACCTTCTCTCCTGCCTCACTCATTAGCAATCACGATGTGTCTTCAGCCCATCCTCTTACCTCCAAATTCAGTGTCATATCCCCCTCCCAGCCACTACCCATGCCCAGCTACAGTCTGCCCGTTCTTTCTGTGCTGCCTCATCCAGTCTGTTTCCCAGATACGTCTGGGTGATGTTTGTATAGATATAAATTAGAATCGCACCTCTCCCCAATTTATAGCCTTCTAGGGGACTGTACTGTGCGTGGAGGAAAACCCAGTTCTCTCACATAGCTCCCAAGGCCATGCACACCTCCCCATTCCCATCCCACTTCCCGCACCTCTCTGCCCGCCCATCCCTCCACTGTTCACCTCCCCACACACTCTGAATTATAAGTGCACTGCTACCCAGCATGCCTTGAGACTAACACATTCATTAATTATCTCAGCTGAAGTGACAGTTCCTCAGCTCTTCCTTCTCTGCCTGTCTATTTGGTTCCCGAATTTCTGCTCATCTCCATCTCTGTGAACAGCATACTTCCTTCACGGGGTGCATAGCAATTTGCGACAGTATCTTTGCTTGGATTCTTGTGCATTTTGACTCCTCTTCTGGGCTATAAACTGAGTGCAGGAGACAGGCTTATCTTAACTTTTATCTTTGAGGGAGTGAAAGATGAATGAAGTGCTTTCAACATTTTGGAAGTATAACCTAAAATACATAACTCTTCCCTTACCATGCAGTTTGAACCTTAAAACAACAACAAACAAACAAACAAAAAAACACTCACAATGAGCTTTCTCAGGAGAATATCCTTAACTTCAAGTTACTCTACCACCTGGTTCCTTTGTGGGCTCACTTGCTAATGTGACTCATGGAAGCCCTGGGGTAGAAAATGTCAAAGTCATTTCTGGACAAGAATTCACATTTCTAGAATCTTGGCCGTGAGCAGGTGCTGTGTACTCCGAATGAGCCAATGAGAGGCTGCACCTCTCAGGGTCCTAGCAAGAACCCAGTGCTAGCTAACACAAAGGGAATTTAAAGAAATAGCTGTAGATGTGTGAGTGGAGTTAAAGGAAGAGTAATGACAAGCAGACCCCTGGGAGATCAGCAGCTGGTGAGAACTGGCACCATCTGGTGGTGGATGTGGTGATGCCCTGCTCAGGTGTCCCTGCAGACCTGAGGGGCTCGTTGCCCCAGGTGCTGGGAGCACCGCCAGCTGGCAGCCTAAGAGCCAGTCACTGGGCAGGGTGGACAATTGTCTTGCCTGAAGAAAGCCACTTACATGCCATGCAATGTCTGACCTTCACGAGGAGGACAGGTGCCTGGCTTCCTTGGACCAACTCTGTCAGGTCATGCCAGCTTCAGAGAGGTCCACACAATTAGATGCTTCAGACGTCTTTTCAATCCTGCTTCCTTCTCTTCTCCAAAATAGATGATTTCCAGGATGCTTTAAAACTTTTAAAGTTATTAATTTTTTTAGAGAGACAGACAGACAGACAGACAGAGAGAGAGAGACAAACAGACAGACAGAGAGAGAGAGAGAAAATTGGCAGGCCTGGGCCTCAGCCACTAAAATTGTGCCACCAATTGGGCATGTGCGACCTTGTGCTTGCCTCACCTTTGTGTGCCTGGCTTACGTGGGATCTAGAGAGTCAAACATGGGCCCTTTGGCTTCACAGGCAAGCATCTTAACTGTTAAGACGTATCTCCAGCCCCAGGATCCTTTTTAAGCAAACTACTTGGCCAAGATTCAGGGATCTATCTACATTTTATGAAGTTTTAAAATTATTTATTTTGCTTTGCTAGAGACAGAATCCAGGGCCTTATACATGCTATGTAAGTACTCTACCACTGAGCAACGCTACACCCCCAGGCCTTGAATCACTATTATTTATTTATTTAATTTTTTTGTTGTTTTTTTGAGGTAGGGTCTCACTCTAGTCCAGGCTGACCTGGAATTCACTATGTAGTCTCAGGGTGGCCTCAAACTCACGGTGATCCACCTACCTCTGCCTCCCAAGTGCTGGGATTAAATGCATGCACCACCACACCCGGCTTTATTTATTTATTACTAATATTTATTTTGACACAATCATGCTACATAAATCAGGCTGGCCTTATATATGCCATGTCGCTCAGGCAGTCCTTAAACTGCTGATCTCCCTCTCAAGCCCAAGCTTGGGATACCCCTGCCTCAGCCTCCCAAGTGCTGAGACCACAGGCATGTGCCACCATGCCCAGTGAATGTCCATTTCAGAATCTGCTTTCTTGACAACCCACCCTGTGATACTCTCTTGACCCAAGTGTGTGCAAAGGAGCAGACTGGTGATATCAGAATCTGATGAACCACTGTCAGAGGGGCCGCGTCACGTCGTGACGGCAGGGTGAAGGAGTTCAGCGATTGCTCAAACCGCAGCTGCAGGGAGAGAGGAGGGGAGCAAACCCTTTCCTATGAACTGTCCACTCTGCTGCCTTGCCTCGCCCGACCCCAGCTGGAAAGTAGAGAGCAAAGGAGTGGAGGTAGGCAGCAGTTTCCCAAAGCAGGGAGCTGCCAGAGAGGAGCAGAGAGCTAGCCAGTCTGGAAGGGAACGTGCAGAGGAAACAGACTGGCAGATTTGAGGTGACCTTCGTATGGACGGACAGCCTGTAAGGGGTAGAAGCAGAAACTGGATCTGAAGGTCTGTGCTCCTAACCACCACTCTACTGTCCTCATCTCCAGGAGTACTTTCTCTTTGGGGACATCTCTGAGCCCTTCTGTCTCCTTCATTATCCTCTCACTCCATCATTCAAAGCTTGAGAAACACCGTGCCTGTGGAGGCTCTGTGAGCTTTGCTACTGTTTGGCGTGTTAGGGGAGTGAAGGGCTGTGAATCTCTTGAATGGATTTAACATTTCCATGGAACCTGAGAGACCAGAAGAAAAATTAGAAATTGAATGAATGCTGTCACCCAATCCTTGCTAGCTATATGTCCAATGTCCAATGTCCACAGCTCCAGGTGAGTCCTGCTACGTAATTGACCAACAGCTCCGACTTTAGGAATGAAACATCAAACTGCTGTTTGAGCCGTGAAATTCTAGTCATGTGAAATGTCGGATGTGAGGTTTGGCGTGGTGTCCTCTCTCGAGTGGTACTGCTTCTGAGGAGGGAATGTTATTAAGGAGAGCCAGGGTGAAGCTTGGTGGAGGCCTTGTAAACGGTGCTTGCCGTTCCATGGTTGCGTTTGTTGATCTGCCTGTTGGGCTGCCTTAAAGCTTGTCAGCCTGCTGTCCTTCCGCAGGGCAGCTCTTGATGTGGGTGCCTGCAGAGACAAGCCAGCCTCCTGGAGCCCTCCTCAGTGTAACAGGAGGTCGGGGGTCTCAGTGGAGCCTGCGTTAGGACAAGGGAGGGGACATTTCTCCAACAGGGCTTTGGAAAATGACCATGATAAATATTTCAGTTGACATTTATTTTCTTGGCAACAAAACAATGCCATGACTGACCATGGTATTCTGCAGGTGCCTCTGCTGAATATCAAGAAACGAAACAGACAAGTGCCGAGCTACAGTCTGATCATTGCGGCATCAGGGAGGCAGAAGCAGAAAGGACGCAAGTTCGAAGACAGCCTTGCCTACAGAATAAGCTCCTTTCTCCAAAAGTGTGTGTGTGTGTGGGGGGGGGGGAAGCGCAACCGAGTATTCATCATTCTACGAGATTACTTCATTTATTAATGTATTTTCCACTAGAATGCATGTTGTGCAAGGCCACAGGCTCTGCTCTGTTTGCTGATGAATGCTGGGTTCACAGGTGCTCGCTAAATGCCTCTTTAGTGTAAAAACCTGTGGGCAAGAGCAAGCATCCCAGCGGCTGCCCCAGAGGCGGTGGTCTCTAGTGTGCCCTCTCACTTGTTCGCCGTCCTGGGGCGAAGGTTTAGGGAGTGTGCCTCAGACTGTCCCTTCCAGAGAGGCCTTCGAGGAGGCAAAGCTTTCATGAGGCTAACAGGATGCAGTGGGTAAAGGGGGGACTTCAGTGCTCTCCTCCACTGCAGCTGGAAATCTTTCCTAAGGCAAAATTTTCAAGCCCATTACTTTGGCTATTTTACGAGTCATCAGACAGTCCGTGGTCAATCTTGTCAGAAGACTAAACAAATGTAATTCCCTAATTAGCTTCTGCATGGGACGTGCGCGCAGGCCTCGCGGCCATCCATCTCTCCTGCCGGACAGCGCACCGGAGGGCGTCCAGCCAGCGCTGCAATCAGTAACTTCAGTGCAGGTATTGAGGAGAATCCGCTTTGCCAGGCCAACCAGGCTGCTGAACCTTCCCATCAGTGGTCACGAAATAATCATTTGAAGCTTTAAAGAGATGGAGAGAAATGCTGACAAGAGAGGATGAGAACTTGGGGGAAATGAGAAACAACTGTCCTCTGTACTGTGTCACTGTCACCTCCGAAACACCTCTGAGCAGAGAGACCATCCTGTTCACACACAAGTAGGTTTACAAGGTGGAAAATCTCACTTAAAACTAGTATTAAAATGCACCATATGCTTTAAAATTTTAATTAAGGTATAATGCATGTGTTAAAGTCTGTAAAAGGCACTAATCTTCAAGGTACAGCTCAATTAATCTTTATCTCTGCAAGCGTCACCCAGAACAGGACATAAAACACTCCCAGCATCCCAGAAGATTCTGTTTGCCTCCTACTAGCTAATTACTCTCAGGGATGACCACAGTTCTGGTTTTTATCCCCACAGAGGAGCTTTAGAACATCACGTGAGTTGAATCTGTCAGTGCATAGTTTTCTGAAACTGGCTTCATCTTTTTTTTTTTTGTTTGTTTGTTTTGGTTTTTCAAGGTAGGGTCTCATTCTGGCCCAGGCTGACCTGGAATTCACCAGGTAGTCTCAGGATGGCCTTGAACTCATGGTGATCTTCCCACCTCTGCCTCCCGAGTGCTGGGATTAAAGGTATGCACCATCACACCCAGAAAACTGGCTTCTTTTATTCAGCTCTGTGTCTGAGCCATGTATCCATACGGAATGTTTGTCAGACTTGACTTAGGGTGGGGTTGGGGTTTAGCTTCTTTTGTAGACTGACTAGATATATAGTCACTGTCAGCCCCAGGGTCACCTGCAAGTGAACGCAATGGTGTTTCATCAAAGTGAAATGTCCTTGGTCACACCACAGTTTACTTAGCCAGAATTTTGGGGGGGACTTGAGCTAAGACTTTTGTGTGTGTGCTTGTGTGAGACAGCCTCTTCCTTATGTAGCCTAGGCTAGCTTGGAACTCTTATAGGCTAGCACCCAATTCTTGATCCTCCTGCCTCAGCCTCCTGAGTTCTTGAATTATAGGTAATGTACTATCATGCCTGGCTGGCACAGTGTGTCTAATGTGAACTCCAGGTGAGCAAGCAGATGGGTAGCCATGTTGATGTCTCTTCAGCACCCAGAAGCCATGAGTTTCAGAGTCCAGAGTACTAGCCATTAACAGCCATGACTTTCAAAGGAAATCTTTACCTTTGCTGTCTTGTTGATATGTGGATGGTTTTAATAACCAAGCCTCGAGTTGGGTGGGTGCTGTGTGACTTGGATGGATGGATAGGGAGAGAGCTGGATGGACAAAAGCTTTTCTAGCTAAACTGATTGTATTACTTACTCTTCTTGTCACTGGGACAAAATACCTGACAGAAACAAAGAGGGAATGATTGATTTTGGGTTCAGGGAGTTCAGTCCGGTGTAGAGCCATGACAGAGCAGAGTCGCTCACATCAAGAAGCAGGGAGAGGGAAACTTCAGCATTCTTCTGTACTTTACTTTCCACCACATTTTACTCTCTGGGCCCCTAGCACATGGGATGGGGCTGTCTACATTCAGGCTAATTCCCGAATAATCTCGCTCAGCTAGACCTCCATGAAACGCCCTCACAGACCCAGTCACACAGGTGTGCCTCCATCTCTTGGGTGATTATAAATCTAACAGGTCGAATCGAAGGTTTCCAATCACATTGGTCCTCCTGCCAGCTTGTCTGGAGGTCAGGCACCCCATCATTGAGATGCTGCAGACACGCCCCATCATTGAGATACTGTATGTCAGTGTGTAGCAGGAGGTGGCAGTTATCTTGATCAAACCTGTGGCTACCTGGTGGAGAGTTTTGGTGGAAGGTGAAGAGATGTGTGCTCTGGAGAGACTGCGAGGTAACAGTGACATGGGCACTGCTGAAACAAATCTTTCGGGAGTACAAAGCAAAGTCACTCCATCTGATCCGTCTAGCATGTCTCACGTTATTTATTTTATTTTTTCATTTTAGAGAGAGAGAGAGAGAGCGAGCAAGAGCGAGAGAGAATTGGCACACCAGGGCCTCTTCACCTCAATCAAACTCTAGACGCTTGCGCCACCTAGTGGGCACGTGCGACCTTGCGCTTGCCTCACCTTTGTGCATCTGGCTTACCTGGGATCTAGAGAGTCAAACATGGGTCCTTAGGCTTCGCAGGCAAGTGACTTAAACACTAAGCAATCTCCTCACTTTAGAAGAATTGCCTTTCCTTTGCTCTTTAGCCCAGCCTCCCCTTCAAGAAATGCCCTTTGAGATTCATCTTAGCTAAAGCTGTTTTAAGATAACTTGAATCTGAACCAGGTATGACAGTGCACTCCTATAATCCTAGCACTTAAGCGGTAAAGGCAAGAAGACTGTGAGTTCGAGATTAGTGTGGGCAACACAGTATAACCCTGTCTCCAAGAGAAAAGCCAAGGGCTTGTGATGTAGCTCAGTAACAGCGGCCATGTAGGGCACTTATCTAGCACGTGCAGTAGCTGTGTTTGGTCCCCAGCAGCTACCACTGCAAAATAACAACAACGGTTATAATAATAGCTATTACCATAGTTTGAATTTGATTCTGGGTTTGAGCTTGTGGCTGTCACTGAACTGCCTCACACTACCCAGCTTCCCTTTTGTTCCTCACACTGGAGCCCTGTAGGCATTTAACTGACTGCCTTTGGGAAGAACTGACTTCCTGCAGGGAGCTTCCTCCCTGAGCAGCATTTCTTCTTCCTTTCATAGTCTCTTCCCCCAAAACAATTCCCATCTTAACTTTTAAGACATTTTATTAGGAAATAGTTATAGACCTAGAGCAGTTCCAAAAACATATCTAAAAAAAAAAAAACACAAAGAGGTATAACCCTTACCCATCTTCCTTCAATAATATTTACATATACAATATTTGACATTGTCATGGTAGATTTAACTGTTGCACTCTAAGCCTGCTTAGTTTTCAAGAGTTTTGGTATGCATTCATTTCTTGCGTATCTATTTTTGTGCATAGCTCCATGACACTTTATCATGTGGACAGAGATCCGTGTAGACATGCTTGTGAGTTTTGACAGTGTCAGAACCTTTCTGGGCTCTGGGTAGGGCTAAGCTTGGTGGTTAGAGCTCAAAATCCTCAAGGATTTATAAGTGTGTTGCTTTAATCAAATACCTTACAAATAAGAAAAAATTATTTTGGCTCACAGTTTCAGAAAACTTTGAGCCGTCATGGCAAGGAAGCCATGGTGGGGTGGAAACAGCTTAGTTCATGGTGGTAGGAGTGTGTAGCAGTGAAACAACAGGAACTTATTACATGCTAGTGGACAAAAAGCAGGCAGAATTAAGTTAACAGGCTCAAGTTCATTTGTTGCTGTTTTTCTTGTTTGCTTGTTTTGTTTTGGTTTTTTCGAGGTAGGGTCTCGCTCTAGCCCAGGCTGACCTGGAATTCACTATATAGTCTCAGGTTGACCTCGAACTCACAGCAATCGGTTGGTTACCTTCTGCCCCCGAGTGCTGGGATTAGAGGAGTGCACCACCATGCCTGGCTCAACTCTTGTGTTTATTATCTCCTGGTCACATGAAATCATGAACAAGGACAGGAGGAGGGAAGGCATAAAAGGGTATGCAGGCACAATTTGTTAGAAAGAGATAGAAGCAGGCCCCCAGGGGTGGTTTGAATCAGATGTCCCCCATCAGCTCATGTGTTTTGAATGCTTGGTCCCCAGCTGGTGGAAATTTGAAGTATGGAGCCTTGCCTGAGGAGATGTGGCGCTGGGAGCAGGCTTTCGGGGAGTTTATAGCTTCCCCCTTGCCATTGCTCAGCTCACTCTTGCTGCTTTCCGACATCTGCTGTGGCAAGATGGTGATGCCCAACCTCTGCTATACCATCCTTCTCCTACCATTTCTGAAACTCCCCTCAAAAAGCCAATGTAAGTGCCTTCCTCCCACCACTGACTAATTGTGTTGTCCTTCAGTGAGGAGCTATCTGCAATCCCCCCTTCCCCCATGGAAATGGGGGACTCAGAAAGAGTTGCTGGCTGTCACCTGGCACTGCAGTGGCTTTTATGTTTGGAAAGGAGTGTGAGAGATGACTGATACTGGAAATCAGGTATTGAACAGGTACAGATGTGATAGGGCCACACGAATACATCTGGGAGTCTTTTATTGGTGAAGAGGTAAGGTGAGAAGGCTCAAGGGAAGACTGCCAAAATTCTAGGGAAGCTGAGCTAAATCAGGAAGTGAGCAGAGCCATGGACAGCCCACCAACATGCTAAGAAATGAAGGATTGGGAAATGAGCACAATGGGCAAAGGCTGGTGTCCTGATGAGTCTGCAGCTACTGTCTTGATTGGCAGAATTTCGGCACATGGGCTGGAAGTGCCTTATTGTCACATTAGTTAGGACGTCACGGCAGGTTGATGCTTACCCCTCCTCGAGGGCCCATGACCCTGACTAAACTGCCAGTGACACAAGCCACCGGCTCCTAGTCTCTCTTACCACCGCCACCAAGATACAGGCCAGTTTCCTTGCACAACTCTCCCACCACCAGACTCTACTTTAATTTACTCTTTCCCTGTCTGATTTCCACAGAAGATGGTCCAGCTTTCCTCAGGGCAGAGTCTGTTTATCTTAGAATCTCACAGGACGCAAAGAAGAGGTGTTCAGAACATATGAATTGATAATGAATGAATAAATGAATTCAGAAATCTTTCCAAGAAGTACCTGCGAATGTCCAGCCCTATGCTACAAGGGCCAGCAATGTGTAGTTCCCTACCACGTGGTAGCACCTGGGATACTGGCAAAGACGTTTCTGTCATAGGGGGAGAGTCTGAGGTTTTAATTCTGATGGCGACACACAAATGGGTCCAAAGATGATGTTGCAAGAGAAGCCATTTTCTTTTTCTTTTTCTTTATGATTATGAGATCAAATCCACAGCTGTGGATATTCCAGGAAAGCACTATACCACTGAGCTACAACACAGCTCAGTGTACTGGATGTATTTTTAACATGAATTTTATTTTTATTTATTTATTTGTAAGCAGAGAATAAGAGAAAGAGAGGGTGAGGGGAAGAGAGAGATGCCACTTTGTGCATCTGGCTTTATGTGGGTACTGGGGAATCAAACCCAGGTCACTAGGTTTTGTAGGCAAGCTCCTCAACAGCTGAGTCATCTTTCCAGCCCAATGTGCCCGATTTTAAAGATTGGGTTTTGCAGTATAGCTCAAGGTGGCCCCAGACTCTCAATCCTCTTGCGTCTGCCTCCTAGGTGCTGAGATTAGAAGAGCGAACCATCTTGCCAGGATGGAAACCATTTTCTGCTCCTCATGTTTGATTTCAGGAAACTCACTTGGGGTGACTTAGATGGCCGGTTAGATCCTCCTAGAGTCCAGCTTGGAACAATTTGAGGTTCTCCACATCTTTGACTGATCTAAGTGTGTGCTGCTTTCTAGAACCTGCTTGTTTTCAGAGCTTGGCATCTGTCCCAGGAAGAAGTTGGCAATGAGGAGACACCAGCTGAAGCTCAAGTAGATGTGTGTGGTCCTTTAGAAAACCTATGCGCTCACAGTTTTCCGCTGCATTGTTCAGAGTGGAGAAGCCCCTCTTTCTACCACCATCTTTATTCCCCTGTGTTCAAAGTGACTTTGGATTTTACCCTCTGTCATGCAGAGAGGAGTCAGAGAAACAAGCCTCAGGGAAACTTGATTCTTCCCACTCTCTTCTGTTTTTTGTTGACTTGTTGGAAAAGATGTACAGTTGTTTTGAAAAACTTTATGAACACAGACTATGTAGGCAAGATTAATTTTGTCCTCCAATCAAATCTCTACCTGTGACCAAAAATAAAATAAAATAAAATAAAATAGCTTAGGCTTAAAAGTGCTTGGTGAATAAAATTAATTGCACCAACTAAATAAAATGTGTCCTGTCCAATCCATATAGATGTTGTGTCAACAAGACAAATGGACTCAGTAGCCCAAGTATCTCTGTGGATGAAATGTATAATAATGTAATTACTTTGCCAACAAAATGCTAACTTGCTTTAATCATTCTGTTCACAGCATAATGTGAAGTGATTTAGTGGGGAAAATGAATCCACTTACAAATTGTTTTATGGTCATAATGCAGCCCTTTGGTGGAATGTGAATTGATGATAATAATTTTATGGGCAAATGATTTTTCAATTAAAATGTCTTTTCATAGACAAAATGGGAGTGTTACAAATGGCTCCCAATAACCACATGCCAAGGAGCAGGCAGGAAGGGTTGTCACCTACATTAACCAAAGCTTCGACCGAAAAGGCTTGAAAGCTCAGAAGCTGATTTATTTTCATCAGATTTGTAATTTCCTTCTCTCCCATTTGAGAAGAACTTGCTTCCTGCCTTCACTGATTCAATACCAGAAATTAAACCCAATGGCCAATCCACCAATCACCAGCTGCCATGTTTCCTTCCCTTGCCTTAATTGACTACGGCCATATTGTTCATTAATAAGCACTTAAACCAGGGCAGTTTTCCTGCTATCTAACAAGGACCCCATTATCTTTAGTGCGCATGAAAGTAGAATAAATCACTGTAATATAGTCGTGTTTAATTTGAAGGTTGTGGTGGAGAAAAGACTGCTTCTTTCTGGGAAAATTGACAGGATTCCTTTTAGCAAGATGCTGTCTAGAGGAACTCAGTTCTTGGAGACAGCGGATTCTCTAATGAGTTAGTGTGAGGGAGGGAGTGTTGTGCTCTCAGACAGGTCGGTTGTTCTTTCTACAGGCTCATATAGGAGCGGAAGGCCTTCTCTATCACTACATTTACTGTCCTTTCATTAAGCCAGGAAGCTCCATTTTTGTCCCTGTTGAGAGTTTCATATTCTTGTAGACTTTCTTTCCTGGAGGCCAAAACCACCAGAAATAAAGCGATTGTCCATCACTTAAGATTATGCAGGGAAAGGATCCTTCTGGAGACAGTGAGGAGTGAGTCTTGTCAACAGGCGGGGTGGTGAAAGGAAGTGAGAGCAGATACCAAGTCCACTGATCTGAAGAAGAAAATGTTGCTCTTCCTCGACTGTGTATCTTCAGTGAGTCGCACTACCATTGTGAGCTTCCCTTTCTGCACCAAGAGGATAAGGATGAATATGTGTCAGTCAGACTTTAAGCTACCGTGACAATACCTTACATAAACTATTTAGGAAACAAGAGTTTAATTTGGCTCTCAGTGGTCAACAATTTCAGTCCATAGTCCTTAACTCTGTAGATTCTGGGCTTATGGTAGCCCAGAACATCATGGCGATTGTGTTATGTGGAATCAGAGACTATTCACATCATGGTGGACAGGAAGAGACAGAGCAGTGGGAAGGAGCCTTGGACAAGGTACAGCCCCCAGCCATCATCTCCCAGTGTCCACTTTCTGTTTTAAATTTAATTTTATTTATTTGCAAACAGAGAGAGACAGAGAGGAGAGCTAGAGATAGATCAATAGATTGATCAATCAATCGATAGATAGGTAGATGATAGAGAGAAAACAGACATGCCATGGCCTCCAACCACTGCAAACAAACTCCAGACGCATGTTCCATTTGGTGTATCTGGCTTTACTTGGGTACTGGGTAATTGAACCTGGGTTCTTAGGCTTTGCAAGCAAGCACCTTACCTGCTAGACCATCTATCCACCCCACCCACCCACCCAGGGTCTACTTTCTCCAGTTAGGCTCCAAGTCCTGAAAGTTCTAGAATCTCTCAAAAGATTACCACTAGCTGAGTCAAGCTGCAAAGGTAACCAGCCTTACAGAGCCTATTAAAAAGCTAGTTGCAAGACATAACAGACATAAGAATAGTTGATATCTTCTAACCCTTCAAAGACAGCTGTCTGGGCTACCTTACTGGGGAGGATGGTATGTGGCATTTGAGTTTGCTTTACCAGCTGCTGAGCTCAGTTGCCCATGCCTGCTGCGGGTGGAGGAGTGGCCACTGTAGTAGTTGTATATATACAGGCATGTCTATTACTGACAGACATGACATCACGGCCGACTGTGAACAGGTTTGGTCACACAGCAGTATTGCGTTTACCTAGACATGGTTGCTTTCTTGCTAGCATTTCAAAATAGTAAGAAGCTTGTGTACAAGTCCTGATTTCATGCCCATGTGGCGGTGGCTCACGACTATGATGGCAGCACTCAGCAGGCTGAGGTAGGAAGATCATCGGGAGTTTGATGACAACCTGGGCTATAGCATGAGTCCCGTGTCAGCCCTGGGTTAGAGCGGGACCTTGCCTCAGAAACAACAGCACATCCAGATTTCTGGCTTCCACGGAGGCTATATCCACCTGGCCTGCTGGCAGCAGCTGGTGAGGGTAAGGAGCAGTTGTTCCTTCAGGCAGGGCCCATGCTTCCCTGGTGCCCTAAGTGCCCTGCTTTCTGGCATGTTCCTGAATCTGTAACTCACGCTTCCCAGTAAACACTTAGGTTGCGAGTTAAGGTCTGGGCATGTGTCTGGTGTAGTCACTCTTTCCCAGCTAAGAGGACACTGACCAGGAAGCAGGAGGTCAGCTTTCCTATTTACTGCTCTCATATCCTCATTCTCTTAAGACTATGAAATGAGAAGAGTCATCCCTGAGGGGATGTTTGTAGAGCAGATGTGATGCCAGACTGGAAAATAAGATCCAGTAAATAAATTAAATAATGAAAGGAAAAGTGCTATCAATGTTAGATCTGTTTCACCTATTAGAATGAATGACAGGAGGGGCTGGGGAGTTTGATCAGTGGTTAAACGCATTTGTTTGCAAAGCCTGCCAACCTGGGTTTGATTCCGTAGTGCCCACTTAAAGCCAGACATACAAAGTAGTGTGGGCATCTGGAGTTCATCTGCAGTGGCAGAAAGGCCCTGGCATGTCCACATGTCCATATTCTCTCTCCTCCCTCTCTCTCTCTCTCTCTCTCTCTCCACACACACACATATAAACAAATAATATTTTTAGAAAAGAATAAATGACATGAAATTACCATTTTTCTAGGTCAAAATGGCTGAGTATTGGCAATTTCATATGGTTCTATCTAATAAATGAAAAACTGAAACAGACCCCAGTATTAGTTACTTTAGTCATTGCTGACAAATACCTGACTAAAAGCAGATCGAGGAAGGATTCAGCTCAGCCTACAGGACCAGGGGATACTGTCCACTGTGGTGAGAGAAGCATGACTGCAGAAGGCCAGCTGGTCACATTGCACCCATGGGCAGGAAGCAAAGGAAGTCACCAGCTACACAAACCTTGAAGCCTGTCCCCGTGACCTACTTCCCCCAGCCCACTTCCCCCAGCAATGTTCCATACAACCAGCATTAGCAGCTTGGGACCCGATGATCGGACATCTGACCCTATGAAGAACATTTCATATTCAAACCACAAAATGACACTGCTGGCTCCCATAGGTTCATGTCTATATTATGATGAAAAATGCATTTAGCCCAACTTCATTGCCCCCGTAGTTCTCAGCAGTTTAAACACTGTCCAAAAGCCCAAAGTCTCTTCTGATTCTCAAGGAAGTCTCTTAATTGGGATTAAAAAAAAATTGGTTGTTGAAATCACAGGGCTGAGGAGAGATGGCTCAGTGGTTAAAGGCACTCGCTTGCAGGGCCGGCCACTTTGGGTTGGATTTCCCAAGACCCATGTAAAGCCAGATGCACAAAGTAGCCCATGTATCTGGGATTTGTTTGCAGTGGCAAAAGATTCTGGGGTGCCTATACTCTCCTTCTCTCTCTCTCTCTCTCCACACATACACGCACACGCACAAATCACATAAGATAAAATGGCAGAGTAAACATCCCCATTCCAGAAGGGAGGAATGGGGCTTAGCAAGGTAAAGAGTGAGCCAAAACATCATCAAAGCCCAGGAGAGCAAGCACCAAATCCTGCAGTTCCACGCCCAGCAATGGGGACTTGTGATGGAATCATCTAGACTCCAGAGGGCTGGTGTAGTCCTTCTGCTCCTCCTCTACTGCTTGGGGCCAGCCACCCTCCGAGCCTGCAGCTTTCCTCAGCAGACATCCCGAGCTCCTGGCATCTCCAACATCCTGGGATCTCCACTGCAATTTAGGCCTAATCTTACAGCTTCAGGAAATGGCTTTTGAGGTCTTCATTCAGGGACCCTAACCTTGCCTCACATTGCCCAGCCTCGGTGACCCTCTGAAACAGCGGAGCAAGATGCCTATAATTTCGTGACCTCTCCAATCTTGTATCCCTTTTGGTAGCTACAAAACTATGGTACAAAACCTTTTGGTAGCTACAAAACTGCATACACAACACTACCAAGCTCTGTTGCCAGCTTTGGATATAGCCTGGCTCCGTTGGACCACAGCCGTAGCAGCCTCTGCCTGCCTTCCCAGGCTGACTTTGGTAAAATGCTTCCCAGTGTGGTTGTGTTCAAGCACAAAGGAGTCCCTTTAGTTTAGGCTGTCTCCATCAAATGAGTTTGAATTTTCCCAAGGTGGAGTCTGCAATGGGTGGTCTTTTACTCTTGGGGTGTCTTCCCTGTGGTCCCCGTGCCACAGAAGAGGATTTTCCTCAGTGCTGCTGATATCTAGCAATTATAGCCGTGTTCTTAGCACCAGCCTGAATTCTATTCTGCCTTGAGACAAAACAAATTAGTTCATTACTTTTTAAATCAGTCTCAATCAAGTTCTTAGGAACTGGGTAGAATACAGCCAGCTTCTTTGACAGCATGTAATAGGAACTGCCTATACCTAAGTTCCTAAGAGCGTGCTTTCTCTCCTCTGAGCCATTATGATCTGAGCCTGTACCATCTGCATTTCTCTTGGTATTATGGCCTAATATCCCACCAGAATGGCTAATTAAACTATGGTTGCAGCATTCTAGGGCCTTTGTAGCCCCAAATTCTAAACTCTTCCATATTCATCCCACACACCAGTTCCAAAGGCCTATGACCCATATGATCAGTTTTACCATAGCAACAGGCCCACTTCTTGAAACCAGTTTTCTCTATTAGTTACTTTCCTCATTGCTGTGAATAGATGCCCAATAAGAAGTAGCTTAAGGAAGGTAAAGGCTTAATTCAGCTTATGGTTTAAGGAGATACATTCCATCATGGCAAGAGGGTGGCTGATCGCATTGCATTCACAGTCAGAAAGCAGAGGTCAAGCAGGCAGTGAATGGACTACAGACTCTCAAGACCTGCCTGTGGCAACCTATTTCCTCCAATTCTACCTCCTGAAGGTCCTACAACCTTCCCAAACAGCGCTACTAGCTGGGCACCAAACACATGAGAGATGTCCACATTAAAATCAAAACAATCACTGAGGGATGGCAAAGAGGTGTAGGAAGAAACCAGGCATGGTCTCTGGCCTGCAGGTTCTTCCAGAAACAGCCTGACTCCAGGCTGGCCACGAGGAGGCTAGTGAGCGAGTGAGCTACCAACACTACTGAAGAGGCCACCTCGTTTGGGACTGAGGCCCGCTGCAGGGAAGGAGCCATGAGCTAATCCTTGAAAGAGGAGCCTAGTGCGAATGGTGCTGGGGGGGGGGCAGCGGATGAGAGAACCACACATGCCCCTCTGTGTCCTGTTCTCCACTTCCAAATGCAGTCATTTCTGGTGTCCTGGCTTGGCAGTGCTCAAATCTACAGGGCCCAGAAACATGTGGAAGATCAAAGAAATGATTTCACCCAACTCTCTAGATGCCAAGACTGTATGGCAGAACATCTGCATATTTATCAACAGATAAATATTAACATTCAAGTAAAAAAATGAAGCACAATATAGTAACTAGGAAGGGGCAACAGACCAAGGAACAAATCAGTCCCTGTGTTCATGATGGAGAGCGCTGCATCTCACTCTCTCTCTCTTTCTCTCTCTTTCTCTCTCCCTCACACACACACGATACATATATTACATATATACACACATACATGCATACACATGGCATAAACAAATACAAATTTCCCTTTGTTCTCCAAGCTTTCATCTTTAGGAGCTGGCAGCTTGGAAGGGGACTAAGATCTAAGATTTGTTTTTACTTTACAGTCTGAAATGAGGCTGTGACTTAACTTTTTCATTTTATTATAACTAAAGATGACTCATGTTCATTTCCATTTCAGTAGCCAGGGATCACTTTGATAGTATCTTCAGTTTTTTTTTTTTTTTTGGACCATTTTTACACTAAGAGCTCTTGCACAAATGGTAATTTGTTAAAGCATAAGAAAATAGCTATAAATCCTTAAGGGCATGTCATATTAGAGAGAATTTAACTGCACAATATGGCCCCCAAAAAACTTGTAGAATCAGTGAGAAGAATAAATGAGGAACAGTGGGTGGTCCAAATTGATACTGACATTGTACAGTAGTTTTCTCCACCATGTCATACCTACCCTAACCTTGCCAGATGCTGAGACTCACTAATATCGTGCCAAGAGAAGAGAGTTTGAAGAGCATCAGTTCTGAATATGTTTTACATTAGTTTCTTTTGTGGGTTTGCAATGAATGTTCCCAAAGCTATAGTTCATATTTTAGCCCGAGGTATCATAAAGATTTTCTTTTATTTTCTTCTTACTATTATTTTATTGATAACTTCCATGATTATAAACAACATCCCATGGCAATTCTCTCTCTCCCCCCTTTCCCCTTTGAAACTCCACTCTCCTTTATACCCCCTCCCCCCTCAATCAGTCTCTCTTTTATTTTGATGTCATCATCTTTTCCTCCTATTATGATGGTCTTATGTAGGTAGTGTCAGGCACTGTGAGGTCATGGATATTCAGGCCATTTTGTGTTTGGAGGAGCACATTATAAGGAGTCCTACCCTTCCTTTGGTTCTTACATTCTTTCTGCCACCTCTTTGCAATGGACCCTGAGCCTTAGAAGGTGTGATAAAGACATTTCAGTGCTGAGCACTCCTCTGTCACTTCTTCTGAGCACCTTGTTCAAAACATTGTTCAAAAACAGATAAAGGATATCAGATAAAGCTGGGTTGTCATTGATAATGTGCTCAGTGTCAGTCAAAAGAAATATGCAGTGGGGATTCTAGGCAAATTGACTATTTTCTATGCAAAAAAAAAATAAATTACTGGTTGGAAAAAATGTTGGCATAAGAGATTTAAGAAAAGGTACATGGATATTTCTAGAAAGGAATGTGTAATCTTATCTCTTACTACCCTCTGAGATGAAAGCTGGGTTTATGTCAGCATGGGAGGGTGCTCATGGGTTTGTGGGCACTGGCTGTGACATCACACTGAGCTGGTGGTGTCCCAACATGACTCCAGGATATCCTTGGGCCTACTCTTCTGCCCTCCTCCTGTTTAAACTGATGACAAGGGATAAGTCCCCACTTGGCCGCTGGGAAGTTAGAAAGCGTCTCCGCTTCTCTTGATTCTGGTCTCTTGTTGTCTGTTCTGTTTTAAAGCAGGCCTCTCCGTCTACGGGGAGCTGAGAGCAAACCTGTCTGTCACGTGTGGCAGCAGTTTGAAATTAGTGGTGAGTTGGATTTGGAATTAAGTAGTCATGCGAGCGAGCAGATCTTTTATGCAAAGCAATAGGCCTTCAGGTGGGTTTATGGAGCTGAGGCTCTGCATCGCTGGCCTGGGCAATTGTGGCTTGATGGAATACTCATTTCTCATTGGTGCTGCTCCTTTATTTTTTTCTGCCACAGTTTGTCAGCATCTGCCTGTTTTACAGTCTTAGGCTCCCGATGGCATTTAACAAAGACTGCATTTTCTGTAGAACTTTAATACAGAGGTCATGGAAACTCACTTTGGCCTTTGGAAGGGAGAGCTAAGATAGTCTTTGACTCTTTTACCACAGTGAGTCCAGGGAGAAGAGAAATAATAATATACTTGGACTAATAGTATATTTTAAAGTCCTAGAATAGAGGTCGGCTGTATGTCTCTTCTTATATTAATTCTTAAAAATATAATGCTTGGTGAATTAACATTTTTTTGCCAGAAAATCTGGGGATTGTTTTTTGAAACAACCATTATATTGTCAGAGTTGTTAATGGGTAAGACTGAATAAATTCTCAGAGAGATTTTACCTGAGAGCTGGACATCCACAGGTCATGTGGTGTTTCTCTCTCTCTCTCTCTCTCTCTCTCTGTGGGTGTGTGTGTGTGTGTGTGCACACACACAAAGGGGGACCTGCCCATTGCTATCTGCCCAGTAGTCAGAAGTGCTGGATCATAGTGGTTACTCCTCTGGTCCATTCCAACCTCATTGCTGGAAAATGAAATTGATGTTTAAGGGAAACTTGTAGAAAGCTTTAGTTGGTGGTCAATTTAGGGGAAGGAGAACTGGCTGGCACCGAGGCAAAGAGAACTTTCCGAAGAAGGGAGGAGTCAGGTACATCCATATGGCCTCAGGCCAGCACATGGTTTAGTGCAGCATGATTTAGTGCACAAAATAAAGTAGGAATGAAAACATCATTGAGGCACCATATTTCCAAGAGCCCTGACGAACATTGCAGCAACCATACCGGCAGTGTTATTACTTGACGTCCCCAGGAAGCTGCTTTTGGACAGGCGCTGAGCATCATGGCATTGGTTTAGTCATTACACATACAAAGAGTTATAAATTAACTATAAGTCATTTTTTTTACATCAAAACAGAAGTCTGAAAATTGAGTCAGTTGTCTGAGGGTCACAAAGCTGATACGTGAGACTGGGACACCAGGGACCAGACTCTTAACACCATGCCCCAGTGTGGTGTCTTTAAGATCTTAGTAGGCTGCGTAGTGCATGGTGATTCCCACTGCTCTTAGCTGTAAGCGGGGACAGGGACATGTGGCACAGGCTCTGTGGGCACAGTACCCGGGACACAGCGTGCACTCATTAACACTTGCAGGACGGTGTTGGAGAAGTGCAGAAATGAGCTTCACCCTGAAGTATCCTGGTGGCCACTGCTGTGCTTGTGACCCTCCCATCTGTTTTTCCACAGGGACAGATCTCTCTGTGCTGGACAGTACTGGTGTCACTTTTAGAGCCTTATTCATATCTATTCAGGTGTGGGATGATACTGTTCTTGGGATGTGGTTGGAATGTGTCAACCTCAGGTTCACCTGCTGTAAGCGTGGTTCTCAGTGCAGCAGTGCTGAGGAATGGACAGATATGTGAGTATTGCCCACGGGGGTGGACAGGTTGCTCAGTCGGTTAGAGAACTTACTGGCTTTGGAGCTGGGCTCTATTACCCCCAAACCAGTTCCCAGTGACACACTTCCTCCAGCAAGACTCCACTTCCCGAAGGCCCCACAACTTTCCCAAATTGCCGCCAGCTGCGCAATCAAATATTCAAAACACATGAGGCTATAGGGGACATTTTATATTCAAACCACCACATGACCTAACAGATGGGCTTGATGGATCTTGGACTTCCGGTCTCTAAAATGGTGAGTTGAATAAATGCCTTTTATTCACACATTACCTAGTGCCAAATATTTTGGCACAGAAAACAGGATATAGCTATTAGTTATGACTCATGCTAACAGTCTTACCTTCTGGTACATTTAATAAGTAGACGCTTCCCTTTCGTTATGAGGCATTATCTGTGGTGCAATTTCATAGTACAGAACCCACTGAATCAGGTTCACAATACTCTTTTCCTGAAGCATGATTGCTCTGTTGCATCTCTTAATAACATACTTGCTCAAGAACCCCTATCACAGGCTTTTGCCTGTAGGAAATGTGATCTCAGACACCCTGGAACATAAAACTTGAAGATGTCTGTGTGTATTTCCTACCACATCTTTAATCTGTTCATAAAATACTGAAATATATTTCTGGACTTTTTGCTGAGGTTAACTGGAGTACTTTTTGTTGCTTACAGTGAAAATAAGCTTGACATATACAAATTCAAACCTCCCTGTTTTATTTTTAATCAGACAAGAAGAAGTAAAGAGGCTTAAAACTCCAAAACTGGGGGCTGTAGAGATGGCTCAGAAGTTAAGGCGTTTGCCTGCAAAGCCTAAGGACTCAGGTCTGATTCCCTAGTACCCACGTAAGCCAGATGCACAAGGCAGCGCATGCATCTGGAGTTTGGTTGCGGTGGCTGGAGGCCCTGGTGTGCCCACTCTTTTCTCTCTATCTGCCTCTTCCTCTCTCTCTCTCTCAAAATAAATAAATAAATAAATAAATAAAATATTTTTTTTTAAAAAGAAAACTCTGAAACTGGATGGGGATTCTGAGATGCACCCGAACGTATGAATCTTGGTGCAGGGAGATGAGCAAGGCCTGATCGTGATCTTACCAACAAGCTCAAAATACATCCTCTCCACAGGTGGGATCTTGTGTCTGTGTTATCTGGAGCAGCCGCCAAGGAGCCCTCATGAGGATCCTGTGAACGAGAGACACAAGGCTGCTGCCACTGGCTTTTGTCGTCAGTGACAAGGTTGCATTAGCATGCGTGAATCCCATCCAAATTTCTCGAGATCTTAAAGGATTTTTAGGAGTTGATAGAGTCTTGGCTGCACTGATAAATGCAGTGTCTAGATAGGGAAAGTAGAAAGCCCCACCCTGTCTGGTGCTACTGAGAAGTCTCTCAGGACGCCATCACTAAGTAGGCAGTTGAGGGTCTAGATGGGGAACGTCAGCTGAAGGCTTGAGGCCTCTTGGCCTAGAAAAAGAAATAGTAGGGACTGACTGAATGCAGTCTTCATGTTTTGGAAAGGCTTCATGTGCCTATAGAAGAGGAATTAGCAATTGTTGAAAGCTATAAAGTTCCACTTCAACATAAAAAAGGATTTTCTTACAGTCATTGAAGTACGCCCCAGCTGTCTTGGTGGATTTACAGAAGTGTTCAAGTTGAAGTCTGAGAGTAACTCATCTGTGCTATAGAGGACACTGACAGTATATTTTGTGGAGGTCTAAATTATATGGCCTCTGGGTTACCTTCAAACTTGAAAGCCTTAGGTTCTCTGAACTAGGTTTAGACAAAGAGATATACCTGGTAGAGAAGATTTGATTTCATAGCTCTGGGGTTAAACACTCTTGGGAAGGGCTGGCTTAGTGGTTAAGACGCTTGCCTGCAAAGCCAAAGGACCTCGGTTCAATTCCCCAGAACCCATGTAAGCCAGATGCCACATGCATCTGGAGTTTGTTTGCAGTGGCTGGAAGCCCTGGCAGGCCCAATTCTCTCTCTCTCTCTCTCCCTCTTTCTCTCTCTCAAATAAATAAATAAAAATAATGATAATAAAAGTCTTGTGGGAAGAGCAATGTGGGGGGTGGGGAAGATAAAAGCCAAGATATTCATCTGTAAGCTTTCTGGTCTTCTCTCCTCTATCCTGAGCAGTCTGGAATTGCCCCTCCTTGGGCAGATGAGCACACCTGTATCCTCAGCCCCCACCTGGGAGCTTTCCTCCTTGAGGGTAGACAGAAGCTGTGCTTTGAGCTCAGAGGAGGTATGTCTTGGAGCCACCATCAGTGTTGCTCTGCTGTCTGTTAGCCTTCTGACCTTGAAAAAGTCCTCTAAGCCTTTGTTTCCTGTGAAGATGATGAATATTGCCACATCTACAGATAAGACCAGGGGCCATGGGGAAATACCTGAATGTGACTTTATGTTTCACGTCTCAGCAGGGTCCGAACTATTACTCAACAGTTACCGAAATGCTACATTTGTTGTGGAAGGTGCTCTGGTCCTTTTGAGCCATGCTTGAGTCTGCTGGGGAGATAACTGTGGAACAGGCCTTAGGGCCCAGGGTAGAAGGAAATCAGGCCAGGCCCAGGAATCTGGAAGTCACTTAGAAGAAATTTTGTAGCTTGTGTGGGTGGGTGATTGCCAAGGAGGAGGAGAGTGTATACAGAAGGAGCAGAAGTCCTGAAGAGACCCTGGGGGTGGGGGCAAGCAGCAAGGGTTTGGAGTACCCCGGGAGAGCGGGTCATAACTGCGGGGGGTTTCGGAGGAGGACTATGAGGAGAGCAGCCAGGGTGTAGACTGTGGAGGGAGCTGAGTAGCCTCATTCAGTTTTAGGATCATTGTGAAGGGACCATGCACCTAGGTAACTGGAAGGTCACTGCTGGCATGTGGACAAGGCTGAAATCAACTTTGGTTGTAACCTAGCTCTCTGGCTTGCAGATGTCCACAGTGGAATCCAGCTTTAATTACACAAACTGGTCTAATAAATCCATATATATATATATATATATATATATATTTTTTTTTTTTTCATTCCACTATAGTGCTCTTACAAATACAGAGTCTTTAGAGGGAAGGACTTCTATTAGCTCTGGTAGACATCTCCATGGCCTCACTCACTTTGGTTGGCCTGTCCTTATCTCCATACCTGGACCCATCCCTGCTGCCCCTACACAGTATCCAGCCTCGTTAGAGTAGGTGACCGCCCCTCAGAGAGATAACACCTTCCATTCTGATCCAATGTGAGGAGGGATTATTCTCAAAGAAGAGTTCAGTATCCCGAGCATTAAAGCTCCTAGCTGTGGGTAGTGCCGAGGAGACAAAAGAGTTAACGTACTCTAAAGGGAAGTCGGGGTGTGATTGTTCGAGGAGGACCTTGCCAGAGTGTGCACCTGGTGGGAAGATGGAGTAGGGAAGGAAAGAAGGGGTGGGGAGAGTGGGGCTTGACAAGCCATTGCTCCAGACACCCTAGAGTTGGAGTGGGGACAAGGTCAGTAGGAGGAATGACAGCCAAAGATGCCATAATCGCCTTGGGAGTGCAAACAAATAATGGGCTGTGGAAACAAGGGAGCTCTAAGTCAAAGTGAGAGCTTGGTATTTCCAACCAAGCCATTTTCCTTGACCTTTGTGCCCTGTAGCTCTCCTATTCTGCCTCTTGACCTCTCCCTTTCTCTCACTCTCTCTGTGAAAAGGACAAGCCGAGTGACAGAGGCTGAACCTTAGAAAGGGCATGTGACAGGCTTCTCTGAGGCCCACTTCCTACGTCTCTGTCCCCAGCATCACCCTCCCCACCATCTCTGCCTCTTGACCCCTGCCCATGCATTGTCCTTAACTTCTGGCTCTCCCGAAACGTCTTGGATTTCCCTCCTAATGTGACACTGCCTCCCCTGAGGGGTGACCCTGATTCTGCTTTAGTGGTTCACTATAGAGCTAGCATGGCAGTCAGGGCTGGCGAGAGGGGAGGAAAAACTTAAAGCAGAAACGAGAGCTCCTCCTATTCTTTTCTTTCTCTCTCGGGGTAACTGCAGAAGCCAAGCCGGCCGGAAGGCCTTGCAGCTTGGGAGAAGCTGCTACGGGGTGCAGGAGCCTCGGTTTCTCACAATGGTCACGACCAACACTAAGGATATATAAGTGTGACAGTCTAGGGATCTGGGGGGGCTGCTGGACCCATTAGACTCAATTCTTCCAGCCTCCCCGCTAAGGTCTGGAAATCAGGTAGAATTTTAAGAGAGTGGATTCAGGTTTCTTATGGCAAGACTTGAACACCTTCTCTGGGAAGGGATCTGGCATTCCTCTGTGGAAGGGGCAGAGCACCGAGATGAAGGAGACAGGTACCAACCAAGGTCAGTAGTGTGGCAAGTGCCAGAGCCTGTGGCCAAAGCTCCTCAGAGGTAATTCCTTGGGGAGTCACTGCCTCTGCGGGTAGGGTGATGGTGAGGCAGGGCCCTCTGCCCGTCTGCCGCCCCTAACTGAAGAGCAGCGGAAACTTTCAGGGAGCTGTCTGCACTTGCCCACCTGGTCCTGACACGTGGCTTGTGCTGTGGCAAATCTTCCTCTTGCCCACTTGATACGTGACCTATTTGATTCCAACGTGGCAGCTCATGGTGGACGAATATAGCAGCCGTGCAAAGAGCTTGAGCGTTTTAAAATAGAAATTTAGGAAAATTCAAGTTAGGGGGACAAATAAGTGTGGGAGTCTGTCTTCACAATTGAGCTGGTTTCTGTTTTCTAGCATCCGTGTACGAATATGCTGCTTTCATTCTTGGTGTTTGGCTCGGGTCCTCACTTTACAAACATCACTGTAGATTTGGGAATCTTAGAGAGGAGGGGCCTGGGTTCTAAAGCCTCTCTCCTTGTGATGAGCCTGTTAGGAGGCAGTATTGAGGAACACTGGTGCCGGCCACACATCTCCTTGTTCCCTGCTATTTCATGTATCAGCATAGTTACCTGAGTAGCACCAGCTGGTCCTGAGAACAGTCATAGGGCCTGGACTCACCTGCGCCCCCAACTGTGCCATTCGTGATGACAATGAGCCCTGGAGACAGGCTGCATTCTCAGAGATGCCCATTGGGGTTCTGTCCCCTCCTCTCACCACTCTCTGCTGTGTTTCCTCCTGTGGCACCACGAGATGTCCCACGTCCACTCCTTGTAGGTACCAGGCTCCGTAGGAAGGGAGGAAAGAGCCTACATTTCTGCTCTGCTTCTTTTGTTAAAAAAAAATACTTTATTTGGGCTGGAGAGATGGCTTAGTGGTTAAGCGCTTGCCTGTGAAGCCTAAGGACCCCGGTTTGAGGCTCGATTCCTCAGGACCCACGTTAGCCAGATGCACAAGGTGGCGCACGTGTCTGGAGTTCGTTTGCAGTGGCTGGAGGCCCTGGCGTGCCCATTCTCTCTCTTTCTCTCTACCTCTCTCTCACTCTCAAATAAATAAATATTTTGTTTATTTGCAAGGAAAGAGAGAGAATGGGTGTACCAAGACCTTTATCTACTGAAGATGATCTCCAGATGCATGTGCCACTTTGGGCATCTGGCTTTACGTGGGTCCTGAGGAATTGAATCCGTGTCGCTAGGCTTTGTAGGCAAGCGCCTTAACTACTGAGCCATCTTTCCAGCCCTCTATTCTACTTTTTGGATCCCCAAGCGTGGGCACTTGGACTTCAGACCTCACCAATATAATTCCCTCTTATCTTTGCAAAAGACTTCCTTACTCTCTCTCTTTCTCTCCCTCCCTCCCTCTCTCTCCATATATAGACACTTACACACACACACACACACACACACACACACACACACATGTAAGGCATGATGGCACACACTTATAATCCCAGCATTAGTGAGGCAGAGGTAGGAGGATTGCTGTGAGTTCAAGGCCAGCTTGGGACTCCAGAGTGAGTTCCAGTTCGACCTGGCCTAAAGTGAGACCCTATCTTGAAAAAAACAAACTCTCTCTCTCTCTCTCTCTCTCTCTATATATATATATATATATATATATACATACATATATGTGTGTGTGTGTGTGTGTGTGTGTGTATGTATATATATATAAAACACATACATATACAACGTCCTTGTGGATGATTTTCTTCTCTTCACCTGTCTGCCTCTACCTACAGTACCCCCAAGGATCAGAATGTGAAATCTCTTGCCCCAGGCCTTCTTCATTCTGTGATCTCAACTTATGCAAATAGAAACTTGGAGGAACCACTAGACAACCAATTTATCAGACACAGCCAGGTTCCACAACCCGCTTCAGGCTCCGTTGGAGTCCTTATGACAAATGCACAGCAAGACACCTGAGACACCTGAGATACATCTCGATGCCCTCTCTTGCATACGGCCCTCCATGATTACCATCCAGTTATTTTTCTCTGTCCTCTGGACCCCTAGGGCCCTAATTTTGGAGTTTTCTTTAGGCAGGTCTTTTGTGTTGCTTCAACCATAGTTAGTTCTATACGTATATGTATATTTGTATATCTGCACAGATAGTTCTAGATGATGATGTATAACTCCACGTAGCTTACATGTAATTTCCTGGCACACAGTTGACATAAAATTCTTGTGCATGCACATGCATGTGCACACACACACACTTTCCTGTGATTACACAGGCCCTCCCGGTACCACCCCTGATACTCAGCAGGTACTGGCTTCTGTTGATCGAGGTGAGCGATGCTTTTTGTGTGCACAGGTTTTTCATCACAGCCTGCATCTTGCAACACAAAGCCTTACCCTGGCACCTGGGGAGGCTGCTGGCATCTCACTTTCCAATGCTGCACCTGCAGAAATCTTCCTACCCTGAGAAAGATTCTGGAAGCTCAGAATGAAACCTTAAATCAGTTCGATTGTGTGCACAATGACAGCTTCTTCTCAGGGCTGAGGTGAGCGCTCCACTCTCCAGATAAGGACATCCATTCGCCAGGTGCCTTGTGAGTTGGCCCCCCACACCCCCCATTTCCCCACAGCTCCTGCCTTGTCTCATGGAGAAGCCTGTGCAGAATGGAAACAACCCTTTAGGAGAAAGGAGCATGAAGTTTAAAGCTCAGTGATCTGGACTTCTGCCTTCAGAAGAGTGGGAAGAACATGGCAGTAGGTAATTTGTCTTCCACCAACCTGGATGTGGTGATTAAAGGGAAGTGGACATTCATGCCAGGTGGACAGACAGCAGCGTGTCATCTTCAAGCTAGCCACACAGATTTTTCCCAGCTGCTCTCTGGAGAAATCAGATCTGCCGATTCTCAGTAAGATTCAGAGTGTCTGCCTTTGTCACCAGGCTCAGGACATCCTAACCAGTGCAGACCGATCTTGAGGACCTATAGAGAGACGGCAGCCCCATCTAAGCATGGCGTGCCTTGCTGTTCTTGTGTGGGTTGCTTCTTAACAGATACATGTGCCGATTGGAAGCGTCTATTTCAATGTTGCTTTGCAGGCTGAGTTCTTTCCCATCGAGGATTCCGAGGCTACATGCTTGGGAGCTCTTGTTCATTGGACAGGCTCCTTTCCACCTAGATTAATTTGAGCTGGGTAATCCTTCGCCTCTTAGAGTCCTGCTTTAATTGCAATTAATTTAAAAAGAAAAACATTAGCCAGGCATGATGGCACACACTTTTAATCCCAGCACCAGGGAGGCAGAGGTAGGAGGATTGCTGTGAGTTCAAGGCCAGCTCGGGACTCCAGAGTGAGTTCCAGTTCGACCTGGGCTAAAGTGAGACCCTATCTTGAAAAAACAAACCAAAAATTAGAGACTGACTTGATTCTCTTGTTCTTTCCATCAGAAATGCCTTTGAATAGGTGGTGGAAACCCTGGATGATCCTATTGGCAAAGTCTCAGTCCCTGTGGAACTTTTAGGATAACTATGTAATGTCATGAAGAAAATGTCATTTATCATTATTTTTTTTATTGGTAGGCTGAGAGATTTGTTTGGAAAGCATGTGTTGATAAGTTTCTTAAAGCAGAGAGATGGGCTCCTCAGGGACAGAGATATGGCAAAAGTGCTTCTGCATGACAAAAGGGGAATAATATGTTCAATTATTCTAGAGAAGAAGCAGTGTGGTAAAAGAGAGAGAGGGACAGAGAGGCAGGGACAGGGCAGACGTGGCATGCCGTGAACTGAGTTCACAAGAAAACATGGGAAACTCGGTATGATTCTGTTTCTTGTGTAGGCCAGTAAAGCATGTAGACTTTGGAATCCAAGCTCACGTGGGACCTGCCAGAGGGTGTGGGGTGGGCATGGGGGTGGTGGGGGGGTTGCTGAGACGCACAGGCAGAGAGAGAAGCAGTGACTTGCACAGCTCCAAGTTGTCACTAGCCCTGGTGTCAGGGCTTGGGAGCAAGGTGATCTCGGAGGACACCTGCATCATACCTCTAAGGTTGTTTTTAACTTTGGAACAAGCCTGAGGTCACATGCATGCATTTCTTCATTCACTCACTCATTTTATCTGACTCTGCTTATAAATCACCAACTCCATGTTCAAAGTTAAGCTGGGTTCTGTGAGGCAGACATTTTAAAAAAGAAAGACAGTTATGCCTCAAGAGACCTAATGTCTTATTGGGGAGATAAATTCATGGGAAAGTTTAAGATATTCAAGCATTGAGCCTAGCAGATTATTGTTTTAGTACAGAGAATTGCTGTACCATTTCATATAGCTTCGATTTAGTTAAAGTGCTGATGAAACCATCTCTTCCCCTAGACACATTTTCTGTCTGGAGGGAGGTGACAACTGTCTTGTCCGTGGTATCTTTCTGCACTGTCACTTGACTCATCTACACGTCACAGAATACAGATGGCGGAGGGAATGCTTCGGGCCAGAATATACTCAGGCAGGGACAGGGAGCTATAGGTAAGCAGAGAGGCAGGTACAACTTCTTTTCCGTTCCTGCAAGGTGCCACCTCTACTTCTCAAATTCTGTGCCCAGGCACCAAAGACGAGACGTGGTAAACTCGGTCTCTTCATTAAAGGAGCTCAGAGTCTATGGGGAAACACTGGGTGTCCTGAAATGAAACCAGCATAGATCAGTTTGAGAAAAAGGGGGCATTTATGATGAGACTAAATAACCATGGGGTAGCAGCCATGTGACAAGTCTTGTAGGCAACAGAACCCTTAGATCAAGCGCCAACTGCATCCGCTTGACTCTCAGAGAAGCTGGCCTGTGTTCGGTCTGTTTCCCCACCCACTTTAGCCTGTTGTTAACTATAAGATGTATGCTTTTTCTTAAATTCTAGTTTGAGAGTTCTCAGAATTAGCTTGGCTTAAATCTACTAAAAATGGGGTATAACGAAGTGCGACATATGGGAGTTAATGGAGGAAAGCAGTGCTCCAAAGCAAGAAATTTGGGGGCTGGAGGTATGGCTTAGTGGTTAAGGCACTTGCCTGCAAAGTCTAAGGACCTAGGATCAGTTACCCAGGATCCACAGAAACCATATGTGCGAGGTGGTGCATGCATCTGGAGTTTGCACTGAATAGAGGCCCTGGCACACACATTCTGTCTATATATCCCTATTTATCTCCCCTCTCAAAACAAACAAACAAACAAACAAACAAACAGACAGACAGAAACAAACAAACTATTTTTAGAAAAGTAATTTGGGGTGCTGGAGGTCGGAGTTTCTGGGGAAAAGAAATCTTTGCATATAGTTGAATGTCCAGTGCAAGCCATTCAGTTGAGTCCCAGGTATATAAAGGTGAAGAAAGTGTGGTCACAGTCTCTTTGGGAGATGCTAGCAGATGTCAGAGCCACAGAACAGTGGGAACCTCCAAGGACCTTGCTCCTTTGTGGATGGATGCCCAAGAACCATGCTTGTTGCATGAAAACAAACAAACAAAAAACAGCTTTCTATCAGGAAACCCACTGAGATTTGTGGGCAGTGCTGACTTGTAAATAGCAGCCACCTTCTGAGACCAAAGTCCCGCTAAGTGCATACTTGTTCAAATCGAAGCAACAGAAAGGGCAAACTCGCTGGGGTGGTGGTGCACTCTTTTCATCCTAGGAGCACTTGGGAGGCAGAGATAGGAGTTTCACCATGAGGTAGAGGCAAGTCTGAGTCTACATAGTGCATTCCAGGTCAGCCTGGGCTAGAACGAGACCCTACCTTGATAAACCAAAAAAAAAAAAAAAAAAAAAAAAAAAAAAAAAAAAAAAAAAAAGAGGAAGAATGAAAGAAAAGGGCAAAATAAACTTTAAAAAGCTAAAGCGACATTTTGCTCTGCAGTTGAGTGTGATTTAATACTGGCTCCATTAGCTTCCTATAACCACCTTTCATTCTACCCTCTGTGAAATACCAGAACGGCTCGTCATTGTGTGCCAAGCTTCAGATAGGACTCTCTCCTAGTCTCTCTGTTCTTGAGTTTTTCTCCATCCACCTCAAATATACTCATATCTTTGTCAGATCCATCAGTATTGGTGGATAATTAGCACAGGGACGTGGCCACTGTGGTCATTTCAGGCTGAGTGGAGAGGACACATCAAAGCCCCCAGTACCGTGGCCCGTGCAGTGTTACAAACAGCCACCAGCTCCCCCTCAAGCACATAGTCTCGTGCTCCGTGGCACCCAAGTCAGTGTCTAGAGGTCAGCTTTGAAGGATTCTAAGTAGGACACTGACACAATTATATCCACGGGTTGAAAAAAAACAAAATTCCGGTGACAGAAAGAAAAACGGTCATGAAGAGTTGGGGGTGAAAGTATGGGCACAGCTCAGAGCTGACGTACATCTTCATTTCTCTTTTGTTATCAAGAAATAAATCTATTAAGTTATGAAAACGAGTGGCATGGCTTTTTTTTTATGTAAGAGAGGAGATATTTCAACTTGAAAAATATCCAGCCTATTCAAGCTCTGCTTTTCCATTATGGGTGAAGAGGTTGAGGTCCCTGAATCGTGAGAGGAATGTTAGAGATTAATTAGAACACCAGAGAGTGGCAATGCACCGCAAAGACTTTCTTAAATTGCACACCTTTGATGTTGGCTGGCAGTCTCTCCGAGCATCATGTGTCTAAGTGGCACATTCCTTCCCCGTCATGTCCCTCACTATCTTGGTGGTTTTCACTTTACTCCTTTCAAAGACCACAGATAAATAAAGGGACATCTCAATTAGCAAGTCACTGCAGAGACTGCCAAGGCCACCATCCTTGTCCACGGTAGGGACTTGTTCTCATCACCAGCGGGTGCTTTTAAAAAATACTTTATTTATTTATGACAGAGAGAGAGAGAGAGATTAGGTGTGCCAGGGCCTCTAGCCATTGCAAATGAACTCCAGACATATGCACCACCTTGTGCATCTGGTTTATGTGGATCCTGGGGAATCGAACCTGGGTCCTTAGGTTTTGTAGGCAAGTGCCCTAACTGCTAAGCCATGCCTCCAACCCTCAGCTTGTGTTTCATGGGATGACATGAGGTTCTTATGACTCTTCCTATTTGGGGAGTTCAGAGTCTGTAGCCTGACCTGCCTCTTCATCTCCAGGCTCCCCCAGCACCTGTAGGAGAGCGCAAATCACAGGTCATGTCCTGCCTTTGCTGGGTTGCTTTGATGTCTCCATTGTGATGTGTTGTGGAAAGCTTCTTCTCTGGTCATGTCTGTTTGGAGTTTCTTGTGTTTACATACGTATTTCTTTCCTTAGGTTTTGGAAATTTCTGCTATAATTTCATCAAATAGATACTTTATGCCTTTAACTTTTTAATATCAGTTCCCTCTTCTATCTCATGGATTCATAGTTTGATTTCCTGATTATATCCCTGAGTACCTTGTGGTCATATATATTTTTGCCTTTATTAATATTTGAATGTATCGTGTCAACCTCCTCCTTCAACTCTGTTATTTCTTCTCCTTGGTGAATTCTATGAGTGATGTTTTCACCTTTTTAAATTTTATTTGATTCATCATATTTTTCATTTTCAACATTCCTACTTTTTAAAAAATTCGTTTATTTACTAACAAGCAGAGGGACTTAGAAAGATAAGAAACAGGCAGAGAAATGGGCATGCCAGGCCCTCCAGCTGTTGCAAACAAAGTCCAGATGCATGCACCACTTTGTGCATCTGGCTTTACATGGTACTGGGGAATCAAACCCAGATCATTAGGTTTTGCAGGCAAATGCCTTAACCACTAAGCTATCTCTCCAGCCTCCTCTTATTTGTTTTTAAAATCTTTAAAAATTATCTTTTCTTCTATCATGTTGCCTTCTGGATCTACATTGTGGATTTCCTCATTAATTTTACTGGTGTTTTTCTCTATGTCTTCCTCTTGGGGTCCTGGGTTGAGTCCAAATATGTTGTTGTCTTTAAGGTCCTTGATAATTATTAGTAAGAAGCTTATGAAATCTTTATATAGAAATTTCTGTCTTCCAGTATCTTTGACATCAGTAGTTGAGGAGTTATAAAAACATTTTTATTGATTTATTTGAGAGGGGCACAGTGAAAGAGGCAGACAGAGAGAAAAGGTGAGTTTTGGTGCCTCTTGTCACCGCAAACAAACTCCAGATGCATACACCACTTTGTGCATCTGGCTTGACATGTGTCCTGGAATTGAACCCAGTCCATCAGGCTTTTTGCCAGCGAGTTCCTTTAACCTCTGAGCCATCTCCTCAGCCCAAGTTATAATATTTTTGAGAGATGATGTTCTCTTGCTTTTTCATGTTTGTTATGTTTTGTGTTATGATTTTTTTTTTTACGTGTATTGGTCTGGAAATCTCTTCTGGTTTTATGTGGAGATCTTGCTGTTCAGACTACGCTTAAGGGCTCATGTCTCAGTGTTACTCAAGGAGGAGACAGCAAGTATTCACAATAGCTACGATGTCAAGTCACACAGGTCATAGAAATACTTGAAATTGATCAAAGCCCACCAACACATCACCAATGACCACAAAACAGAAAATGAGAACAGTAATGTAGCATGCGGTATGAAGTTAAAAATAATTTAGGCTAAGCTGGGCATGGTGGCATACACCTTTAATCCCAGTACTTGGGAGGCAGAGGTAGGAGGATTGCCGTGAGTTCGAGGCCACCCTGAGACTCCATAGTGAATTTCAGGTCAGCCTGGGCTAGAGTGAGATTCTACCTCAAAAAAAATATTAATAATTTAGGCTAGATATGAAAATAATGAATAAATAAGATTAAATAAGAAGGTAGTCAAAGAGGAAAAATACGAGAGGCAAGGTTAAATACAAGAAAGAAAAAAGAAAGAGGAGGAAGAGGAGAATTTCATGGAGAGGAAGAACAAAAAGCAATATATTAGAAAAAAGATTTTAAAATAATAAGAAAGTTCAAAAACAAAGTTAGGGACTGGAGAGATGGCTTAGTGGTTAAGGCGTTTGCCTGCAAAGCCAAAGGATCCCAGTTTGACTCTCCAGGACCCACGTAAGCCAGCTGCACAAGGGGGCACAGGCATCTGGAGCTTGTTTAGTGGCTGGACGCCCTGGCGTGCCCATTCTCTCTCTCTCTCTATCTGCCTCTCTCTCTCTCTGTCACTCTCAGATAAATAAATAAAAATGAACAAAAATTAAAAAAAATAAAAAATAAAAACTGGTAAGATAAAATTTGAAAAAAAAACTATTAAAAACATAGTAGAAAGAAAAAAAGGATTTGGGAACATAGGGGACAAAAAGGAAAAAAATAAGATAAGAAGGAGAAGAAAGAAGATTGACCAATGTTTAAAAAAACATATGAACGAATAAGATTAATTAAATATATGAGGGTAAATAATAAATGAAACCCTGGGCTGGAGAGATGGCTTAGCGGTTAAGCGCTTGTTTGTGAAGCCTAAGGACCTCAGTTCGAGGCTCGATTCCCCAGAACCCACGTTAGCCAGATGCACAAGGGGGCGCACATGTCTGGAGTTCGTTTGCAGTGGCTGGAGGCCATGGTGTGCCCATTCTCTCTATCAGTCTCTTTTTCTCTCTGTGTCTGTTGCACTCAAATAAATAACTAAAAATAAACAAACAAAAAAAATGAAACCCTCTTTTTACATATGATACAGTGAAAGTCCTGCTGAAATTGCAGGGAAAGGAACAAAGAGGGGAAAAAGAAAACAAAGGATAGAAAAGACAAGCAGGGGAGATGGGTCAGCAGATCAAATGCTTGCCAAGGAAGCAAAAGGACCTGATTTCAATCCCTAGCACCCATGTCTGATGTCAGGCATGCTGGTGAACACCAGTAATCCCAGCCCTGGGGAGGTGGAGACAGGAGCATCTCTGGGGCTGGCTTAGTGGACATGGCAAGCTCCAGGGTCAGTACAAGACCTCGTCTCAATGACAGAAGAAACCTGACATCAGCCTCTGGTCTCCACATGCCCACATACACATGCCCGTACACATATGAATCTGCATATAGACATGCATACACACACATATGAATGTGCATATACACATGCACATGTATATGAATCTTCATATACACATGCACACACATATGAATGTGCATATATACATGCACATGTATATTAATCTTCATATACACATGCACACACATGTGAATGTGCATATACACATACACGCATGCACACACACATGAATCCACACATATACATGCACATGCCACCTCCATCCTACACCCAAAGAAAAAAAGGAAAAGAAAGTTTTGAACAGCTTCCTTCTGGGTCTTTAAAACTTGGGGTGCACTTAGAGCCTTTTGTATCTCCTATGGCTACTGCAGGCGTTCGACAAGTACCAGAGCCTCATTCACTTTAGCAGTGTCCTTTCCACATTAGCTTCGCAATCTGTGGGCTGGGCAAGTTCTCTCACCCTCCTGAGACTCTCCAGATCATATTCCCTGGGTGGCTAGAGTTCTTAATGAGGGGAGACATTCACCCAAGCATGCTGGGATTGTGGGAGCCATAGCACTGAAATCTGTACAGGTGGGGGACGGGGGGCTTGTGTTTGTGCTTTCAAGATCTCCTGAGAATTGTCTTGCTGGATGGTTGGAGCTGTGCATGGGAAGTGTTCAGTTGGAGTTTCAGACTTCTTATGCAGGGCATAGAGGTTGATTCAACTTGGGCTCAGGGCTGTCAAATTCAAGAGTTGTTTTCAGTGGATAGTCTGTCCCTGATGACTTAGGGTTGAGCCATTTTTTAAAATTAATTCATTTTTATTAGATACGGACATACTTTAGTATGTAAACAACACATGTTGGTACCATCCTTTCCCTCCTCCCTGCCTCTTTTCTGAAGAGGCCCTCCTCGTTGGGGGTGTAGGCCAACCCCACGGGGATTGTGGGTCGTGCAGTGTGGGGCACAAGTCAGTAATGGGGGAGAGGCAATGACTCTGCAAAATGTCACAACTTGTGGAGGGTTGAGCCATTAAAAAAACTAAAAAAATATTTAATTAATTTATTTATTTGAGAGAGAGAGAAAGAGGCAGAGTGAGGCAGCGAGAGAGAGAGAGAGAGAGAAAGTGAGCACACCAGGGACTCCAGCCACTGTAAACAAACTCCAGATTCATGTGCCACCTTGTTCATCTGGCTTACATGGGTACTGAGGAATCGAACCTGGATCCTCAGGCTTCATGGGCAAGTGCATTAACTGCTAAACCATCTCTCCAGTTCTAAAAAGTTTTTTTGACCATTTTCATACACGCACTTACTGCATTTTGGTCACAATCCCCTTCCAATGCCTTCTTTTTTCTCCTTCCCCCATTCTTGTCTGTTCTAAGAACCCCCAGGTTAATTCAGTTTCAAAGAAAAGATTCACTCTTACGATCGAGCCCACCCACACTCCTCCAAGTCCTACAGACAAAATAGGATCCTTCTTCCACTGTTGACCAATAGTTCACAGAAGGCGTGGCACACGCCTTTGATCCCAGCATCCGGGAGGCAGAGGTAGAAGGGTCCCTGTGAGTTCCAGGTCAGCCCGGGCTAGACTGAGACTCCTACCTTGAAAAACAAAAAACAAAACAAAACAAAAACCCAAAAAGTAATAGTCACACATATCTCTAAACAGAGTCCAGCCGATCGTCTTGTAACATTGAAGCCTGTGACTCACCTTGGTGGTTTGGCTCTCCTCACCTGCCGCAGGTGATCCATCTTGCTCCATTCTTCTATGCCTTGCCTTTGCTTACTTCAGTTTTGTACTCGCCAAGACGCAATCGCATTGCATTTGGCAACAAATTGGTGACCCAGATGGGACGATTCCCTTGTTGGACAAACAGAAAGGTCCTGTCTCTGGCAGGCCCTCTTGCACCGCTGGTGCTAGGTCTTAAACTGGGAAGAGAAACGAAAGCCTTGGATTTTGGCTCCTCTGTAGCCATGTCATGCTGAGAAAACCTTGCAGTCACTGCAAATCTTTGCCTGGAAGTTGTTGCCATTGTGGCTGTTTCTTAGACGGACGGGTGATGAAGAACCCTTGAGCCTGCTCATAGAATTTCATAAGAGAGCAGAGAGGGACTGAATGGATCAGAGAAGCGTGGAAAGGGTCAGCTACAGGTGAGAGATTGCACCCCAGCCTGGGGACCAGGGAATTCACATTCCAGTCTAAGCTGACAGCAGGCAGACTAAAAAGAGCCTCCATCTGGAACAGAGGCAAGTCAAAGGCATTTGACAGGATAAACCTGAAAAGAAAGAATCAGACTGAAAAAAAAAAAATCTGTGACCTGATTATGAGCAATCTAAAGATTGGGACATTGGAGTTTCCCATCTTACAGATTTGCATGAAGATAAAGGAACACCAGAGGAAAATGTGGGGTCTCCTTCCTCCCTCCCTCCCTCTACTCCCCTCTTCTTCCTCCCTCCCTCTTCTTCCTGCTGCTCCTTTCTCATCTCTCTCTCTCTCTCCTTTCTGGTTTGTTTTATGTTCCACAGCATTTAGATGTATAATTTCAAATCTTTATCTGAGTTAAAAAAAAAAAAAAGCATAAAGTTCACATTTTGCCTAACCATTCTTTCCAGTCCTCTTCCCTTATCCCTCCCTCTGGTTTTGCTTTTAGAAGGTCGGAGAGAAATTTGTTTCTTTCTAGCAACTACAGAGAACCTGGACCATTGAATTGACAGGGGCCTGGGAGACAATGACTCGGCGGAGACACTGCTGAAATTGTCCCATCGTCAGAGTCTGGGATTGGAAACACACATACTTAGTATTATGCAGATGAACACATTCTGCTTTCTTCCGGGGTGGGGGGTTGTTGAAGCAGTTACCACTCTGGCTGAGAAGGCCACAAAGTGCGTAAATCCTTGCTACCAGAGATGGCCCCTTGTTTCTGGATTGCCCCGTCACTTTGGGAATGATAGCGGCCCTGCCTTTGAAGAAGACAACCCAGAAGATGAAGAAGCGTTCAAGAGTCAAATAGAGATTACACGCGGCCTGGCTTCCACTACAGCCAAGACAATAAAAATGATGCTGTTGTGCCAAGAGATGCGCTCTCCTTGTGTCTTTTAAAACATGTTTAGGGAGAGCTGGAGGGATGGCTTAGCCATTAAGGCACTTGCCTGCAAAGCCAAAGGACCGAGGTTCGATTCCCCAGGACCCATGTTAGCCAGATGCACAAGGGGGCACACACATCTGGAGTTCGTTTGTTTGCAGTGGCTGGAGGCCCTGATGAGCCCATTAATTTTCTCTCCCCCCCTTCTTTCTCTAAAATAAATAAAATATTAAAAAAAATGTTTAGGGAGCCACGCATGGTGGTACAAGCCTTTAATGCCAGCATTCAGGAGGCAGAGGTAGGAGGATTGCTGTGAGTTCAAGGCCACCCTGAGACTACATAGTGAATTTCAGGTCAGCCTGGGCTAGAGAGAAACCCTACCTCCAACCCCCCCACAAAAAAAAATTGTAGGGGGCTGGAGAGATTGCTTAGTTGTTGAGGTGCTTGCCGGCAAAGCCTAAGGACCCAGGTTTGACTCCCCAGAATGCACATAAGCCAGATGCACAAGGTCATGCATGTGCAGTCTCTCTATCACTCTTTCTCTCATAAAAAGCCAAAAATATTACTTATTTATTTCTTTGCATGAATGAGAGGTAAAAAGAGAGAGAGAGAGAGAGTATGGGTATGTCAGGACCTTCTGCTGTTGTAAGCACAAATTCCAGATGCATGTGCTACTTTCTGGGCCTGTATTTACATGGGTCTTGGGGAATTGAATCCTAGGCCATCAAGGTTTGTAAACAAGCACTTTAACTGCTGAGCAATCTCCCTGTTGTCTTAAGACCTACCTTTGTCAGCCTGAGAGTGCCAGTAGTTCTCTGACTTGAGCCTTCCGAACTGTTCATGGACAGCTATTCCCAGACCATGCTTACACTGATACCATCCTAGATCAAAAAATCAAAAATTATGTATGCTATCTAAAACAGATTTTTAAAAAAATTAGTATTTATTTATTTGAGAGGGAGAGTTAGAGAGAGAAAATGAGAGAGAGAGAGAGAGAGGGAAAGAGAGGGAGATAATGGGCTTGCCAAGACTTCCAGCCATTGCAAATGAACTCCAGATACATAGGCCACCTTGAACATCTGGCTTATGTGGGTCCTGGGGAATCAAACCTGGGTCCTTTGGCTTTGCAGGTAAGCACTTTAACTGCTAAGCCATCCCTCCAGCCTTAAAACAGATTTTAAATTCACCTGAAATGTATACATATGTTAAAGATTCTGCCCTTACATGTCTTGTATACTTGTGCAAACCAGGTAACTTGGTTCTATTAAAATCTTGAAAGGCAGAATTCCCTTAGGATTGGCTTAATTTGAACAAGACCTTATTTCATCTTACTAACAACTCTTCTCTTAGATTAGAAGGTGTGGGTCCTTGGATTCATCACACTCGAATAAAGGCACAAGAACCAAAAGACTCAGGAGAACCTCCAAATGTTTGTTCCGTGGACTGTGATCAGAATTCACATATACTCACTAAAGAAAGTCAAATAATATGAAAGATAACAGTGAATATCCATTTTGTCTTATTCTTTTAATTGGCTTGTTTGGCTTTTAACCGTGTTTCAGCCTGAGTTCTCAGGGACATCAAGTCACTATGTTGGTGACTGTGGGCAATGGGGGGGGGGGTGTTATGTAACTTATAAAATTCAAGCACTTTAACCACGGAGCCCCCTTTCCAGCCTCTCCTTCATTCGTTTCTGAGACAGGGTCTCATGTAGCCCAGGCTGGCCTTACTGAATAGCTGAGAATGACTTTGAACTTCTTATCTCCTCTCACCAAGTGTTAGGATCACAGGTTTGCACTACCACATCTAGTTTTATGGGGTGCTGGGGCTGGAACCCAGGGCCTCATATATCCTCAGCAGGTACCCTACCAACTGAGCTATGTCCTCAGTTAAATTTTCTCATTTAATTATCTGCCTATCTATCTACCTACATATCTATCTATCTATCTATCTGTCTATCTATCTATCTATCTATCTATCTTCTATCTCTGTGTGTGGGCATGCCAGGACCACTTGTCTCAGCAAATGAATGCCAGCATCTCTTTTTGAGTCTGACTAACGTGGGTGGCTTGGGAATTGAACTGAGGTCAGTAGACTTTGCAAGAAAATGCTCTTAATCCCTGAGCCATCACCCTCTGCCCCTTTCTACTAATAATTTTTTTTTGCATGTACATGTGTATGTGGGTATATCAGGGCATTTTTTTCCACTGCAAACAAATACCAGGTGAACGTGCCCCTTTTTGCATCTGGCTTTACAGAGATATTAAAGAGCCTCAGACTCTGAGTTTTGAATAAGGACATTCATCCCCTACCTCCGAATGCAGAGCTCTCTCCTCGCTCCCACCTGACCATGTCTACACTAGCTCTGGGATTCTGGAGCCACAGCCTCTGATGGAAATTGTGGATACCTCTGGGCTGAGAAAGAAAGAAATGTCACTTCTCCAAGACTCTACCTCAACATATCACCCAACGCCCATCTCTTGGAGGCCAGTTTCCTTCATCTCACCATAAACCCTGTCCCTGAGCCTTGTCTCAGTATCTCAGGCCCTCTTGCTTTCTCCCTGGTGCATGCACCCCCCTTCTCTCTCTCTCTCTCCCTCCTCTCTCTCCTTCCCACCCTTTCCTTCTCTACTTCTCTCCACAACCCATGACAACAAAACAAAATAGCATATGCTTGGTGCTTCTATCCGAACCCCAATATCTAACAGCATTGCCCTTGCCATTTGCCCATCTACACCCATCTAAGTCCCCTACCCCACCTCACCTGCTAAAGAAGCACCCCTTCATCCTCCCAAGTTATTAAGCCTTGGCTCTCTGCCACACACTGCTCCAGATGCCGGAACAGACACGCCTCCTTTCTTCTGGCCCTTGGTGCACTTACTGGTTCCACAGCCCTAGCTGCTTGCTCAATATTGTCCCAGAGTTTTGCTCACTATCCATCGGAGATCATTACACGGGCTGTGTCCCTGCTCCTACCCTGGCCATTGTCATGCTGTGGAAACCCTAGAGACATTGGAGAGTCCCCATGGGGAGCAGGTTTTCCTTATAGGAAGCATCCCAAGAACAAGTGAGAGCAGGCTATGGTTTCCAATCCCAGCTGGCTCAGCCTCCACCTACAATAGAATGAAAACCTTGGTTATAAGTTATAGATTCTGGCTTTTATTGCTTCATAACCACCTCACAAGTGGTTAAATGGAAGGTCCAAAGGCAACAAGTTCATTTCCACTTAGAGATGATTTGACCTGAGAGATAAACTACTTCGGAGAAACCAGCTAGAAACCAGAAGAGGAAGCAATACTCATATTCTCTCTCACTCTGCGAACAATACTGCCTTACAGAGTGGTATTCTAGTTTTATCATTACTATAACCAAATACCCAACAGAAATAACTTAAAAGAGGAAGGATTTGTTTGGGCTCGGATTTTCTCTGGGTTCTGTCCATGGTTACTTGGTCCCCTGCGCTTACCTAGAACATTATGGTGGTGGAAGCTAAGGTTCTTCCATTCAAGGTGATGCAAGAATTTTGGAGTCCAGGGAGAGATTAGACTCTAAGAGAATGGAGGAGACCTCAGGCCCATGGACCTGCCAACTTTGGATCGTTGTCTGCTATTATCCAAGAAAATCTAATTTCTCTGTCGTAGATGTTCCTATTTATCTGAAACTTTCTTCTGACAGGCACCAGGAATGCTATTTGTAATTCTAGCACTTTTGCTTAGGTGTCTCAGTCCTGGCCCCTGTTAATGAGGTTGGGACCAGAGTCCTTACAGCAGAATGTCTTTAGTGTCACCTGCAGTTCTTTTGAGATGAGTTTTCCTTCCTGTTCCTGGACTTGAATTTGATTTGATCTGTCCCTGGCTCTAGTGGGACCCAGACAGACAAAGGCGGACTTGGATATTCAGCGGCAGAAAGGGAGGCCCGCCTTCATTTATTCCTTTACCTTTCCGTGGGAAGCACACGTTTGCTTTACCTTGTTGGGAGATCTGTGGAAACGTGCAGCGACAGCCAAAGCCTTAGCTTGGTAATTGTCTCCTCCTAGATGGGATGATGAGCTCTTGCATTTTGCTTAAGGGGAGACTGCAAATCATCCAGGCAAGGCTGAGCTGGTGACTCCGGGGGAAGAATGCTAATGTCCTGAGCTGCCTGTGTGAGGGGGCTAATTAGCTGTCCACCGGGAGGCACTGCCAGTAGGGCAAGGCTGTCACTGTGTGCCAGGCTTCTTCTGAATGCTGGGACTGTCCACATCCACTCTCCTTCTGCTCCGTGCGCACCCTCCCCATCCTCCTCCTACAAGGCTCCAATGCTGTGGCCGTTAGGGAGCGTTTCAGCAGTACGTTTTTGCTGATGGAAACAAAAGCTTATGATTCCTCACACAAGATCCTAGAACCCTGGACTGTTCAGGATACCAGGAGGACGACAAGCAGTGCAAACTTCACGTACCCACTGGCCTCCTGATGAATGTGTCCACAATTCTTTCTTCCCTCCATTGCTCTCCCCTTCCATTCCTTTCCGTTTTTCTTTGCCTTTCCCCCCACTTTCTTCCCCTCCCCTCTCCTGCGTAGTTAAAATCACTTTCAGCTGGGCATTCCAGAAAAGCAAGGCATAAACATGAGGATTTAGGCAATTCCAACATCTGTCCTATTTTTCCTGATGCCATCTTCTGTCTTGATAGAAAGTTTCCTAAATCAGAGGGTGCCCCGCAGGCTGTCAGTGAGAGCAATGCTCCCTTTCCACTGCAGAACATCCAAGTTTGCCTTTCTCTAAGTTCCACTACGGCCAGGACATGGAGATCCTATGTCAAAGTCTCAATGTTCCTTTTCCAGGAGGTGGAGAGAGGTGGAGGTGACCTCATAGAGTTCGCCTCTGCACGAGCTTTGTCTAGCGACCAAGTGTGATGCACTGACGCCAGTGAGGCGAAGGGACGGGTGGGTAACTCCGCTTCGGTCTGGGTGCTGTACACAAGGATGAAGCTTCGGGGGAGAGGGGGTGTCAGTCATGCTGTTCACTGAAAAATAACAATAACAGCAACAAACCACAGCCCTCACCTCAAAGGGAATAAGAGGTAGTTTATTCTGGAGCTAAATATGAGTGGTCATGAGCCAGGGACACAGATTTAGGTTACCTCAAATTCCATGTTCCAACAAATTCCATGTTCCAACGCATTAACAGTTTCCATAAAGGTTTTGCACTAAGAGAACAGAGAGCGTCACAAATGCAGGCCTTCTAAAGGACATTGGTGGAGACACCTGTGCCAAAGACTTCTGCTCCTATCTCATGACATTCTTAGCCTGCAGTTATGGGTGCTAGAGGGTCTGTTCTTACTTTCAGAAGGTTTGACTTAATAGCCACATAGTTCGGTCTGACATAGTCGTGGCTGATACGTGGCCATGAAAGGAGCTACGGTAGCCCAAGACAGCTGGGCTGTGGACATGCAACAGCCTTGCAGTGTTTGGCGGGACAGCTGCTTTTCAGTGCGCAGCGGTCAGCTTCCTTGGAGAGCCACGCACTTGTTTTGGGGCTTGCCCGTGCTCCGTCTCCATTTGCAGGCGAGGGCAGAAGAAGGACCAGGAGGCTGGCTGCTTGCCTCACCTTGTGTTCTGGCTTCCGCTCCAGGTTCTTCCTCGGGGCTGATAACTAAGAGATCCTGTAACCCTGCAGCTGCTCTAATGAATATGAGTCAGCTCCTCACTACATCTCATCCAAGATGACACAGAAGGCCAAGCCACCGTATTCTTAACCGCAAACAGTTTCTGAACTGGCTCCCCCGCCCCTGCTCGCCTCTTTTCTCTGGAATCTAGCATTACTTCTGCCTAAGCTTTGCAAAGAGGGGAGCCGGAAAGCTTTTGACATCAGAGCTAGCTGGTAGGTTCATTAAAAGGCAGATTACCAGGCAACTTTCCTGGTCTACAGAACTGAGCTCCCTGGGAAACGGGCTGGGGGCATCCTGGAGGTGATTTGAATGCATGTCAATGTTCCAACAACACTGTCCCCACCATAAAAGTTTGACAGAGAAACCTCAGCTCTGTATGCTCTGCTATTTTCCAGCACTTAGCATAAAGTCTTGTGTGTATCAGGTAATTCATAAGTTTTGTGGACAAATGTGCAGCACAGGTCGCCTGAGACACATTCATGTGAGCGTTTCTCTCTACGTTTTCCTTCATTTGCGTCTCCTGCTTCAAGCACATGACAGGCTCTGTGTTGTTCTCTAGAAGAACAGAAGGTAGTTGGCAAGGCCTTGCACGTCTTGGCTTTTGTTTCTACAAGCCCCTCAGAGAGCCAAGTGAGTCATCACTGGAGATGCCACTGAGGAAAACGGAGTGTGCAAGTGTTTTCCAAAATGATAATGAGCCTCTTGCTACAGAAGACGGGGAGAAAGTTATGGCTTTCAGAATCTTTGAGGTGCCTCTGGCTACAGAAGGGACGCTCTCAAGTGGCTGTATGCTTTGGATGAATACCTCTGTGACAAGGGCCTAAGCCGGAGAAAGACGTAAGTGACTCCATATCGTGAACTGATACAAGGAAGTTCAGCTCAGCTGGTGCCTCAGGATGCGCTCTCACTTACACCTGAACTTTATGCTTGGCTTGCTTGAACACAATGGGTCACCACAGGACAACATGTTTTTCTCGCTGTTGCTAAGTGCAATCTTTGGTTTCTGTGTTAACTGCTGCTTGCTTGCAGTTGCAGGAGAGGAAAAACATGGGGAGTGGAGATTCCAGAAAAGTTCCTGTTTTTTTTTTTTTTTTTTTTTTTTCGAGGTAGGGTCTCACTCTAGCTCAGGCTGACCTGGAATTCACTATGGAGTCTCAGGGTGGCCTCAAACTCACGGCGATCCTCCTACCTCTGCCTCCCGAGTGCTGGGATTAAAGGCGTGCGCCACCACGCCCGGCTGTTTTTTGTTTTTTCTAGAGTCAACTGACATTAACTCTTGGTTTTATAAGATTATGATTATCGAACTTCTAAGCTGTAAAACTAAGATGTGAAATCTTATGTTTTTTTTTTTTTTTTTCTCCTATAAAAGGAGCCATGAAGTACAGCCTGGCACTGCATTCAGGCTCCTGAGGCCTGGGTGTAGTCACCAGGTGGCCAATAAAGATTGCTTTCCTACTACTTGGTGTCCGAGTGGTCTTCCCTGGGGGTCCTCAGCATAACACCTCCCTCATGCTTACCAAGTTCTGGGCACAATTCTAGGTACCTTGGTCAGATGCCATGACACCTCTATGAGGTAGGAACTACATTTTACTGCTGGGGGCACCAAGGCTGAGAAGGGTGAACTAATTTTCCCGAGGTGACCCATCTGATTTACAGAGCTAGACTGGAACACGGGTCATTTCATTCTATAGCCCTTGTGGTAATAAGCATATTGGTCAGTTTTATGTCGCTGTGATAAAATACCGGACAGAAACAACTTGGGGAGGAAAGATTGATTCTGGCTCACAGTTTCAGAAGGATTTTAGTCTGTCACGATGGGAAAGGCTTGGTAGAGTCATGGTGATGGGATCATGAGGCATAGTGGGCCATGCCTTGTGGGCATGCCATGAGGGTTAAATGCCATATCTCCAAACGACTTAGCTCCTCACATCTTGGTGGCCAGGCAGCAAAGGGCATGACTTGTAAGCATGAGGAGAGTAGAAAATTCAAAGACCTCCAGCAAGGACCCACGTGGTAGATGGTTCCACGTTGCTGGGATGAGCATCCAAACCAGACCTAGTTTACAGGAGGAAGGGGTTTACTTCAACTTACAGATCCAGGAGGAAGTTCCATCAACGGTGGAAGGGGCTGCTTCCCTCATCCAAGTGGACCATCCCGTAAAACCCCAAAGCAGCAATCACAAGCAGGCAGAAAGCAGCAGGGACTCCACCCGAGCTCGGCTCCGGCCCAGGTGTCTCCTCTGCCCTCTGAGCAGGAGGGTCGGCTTAATCTCCTTCCTGGGGTCCCTGCCTAGAGGTCTAATTCCTAACGCTAGATAGTGAGCAAAGGAAGGCGTACGGCAGTAACAGACGGCCCAGCCCAGGAGAACAGGCTCCATGGCCTGGAGCTCCTCCCTCATCTTCCTCACCTCTCCATGGTTTGACAGACTCCCTTGTTTCCTCACGAAAGGAAATCTTTCTGGTTCTGACAGTCAAGATTAATCACCTGCTGTGAGTTCTGTCTCTTTAATTTTTAAAAATTTATTTATTATTTATTTATTTGAGAGTGAGCGAAAGAGGGAGAGAAAGAGAGAGAGAGAAGAGAATGGGTGCAGCAAGGCCTCCAGCCACTGCAAATGAACTCCAGACGCATGTGCCACTCTGTGCATCTGGCTTACGTGGGTCCTGGGGAATCGAACTGACGTCCTTTGGCTTTGCAGGCAAACGCCTTAACCGCCAAGCCATCTCTCCAGCCCAAGTTCTATGAAATGGATATTCAGACAGTTAAGTTGGGAGACAAGACATACGAGACAGTTTCTGACCCCAGGGATGTGAGGAGAAGAGTGAGAGTGACAGGCCCGGCGCCTCGCAAACCTCCTCCCCGTGGTCATGCACATCTGCTCGGAGCTTCCTGTTCCTCTTTGTTCCTGATGTCTCTCTGTGACTGTCCCCAGCTCTCTGAGGTCTGGGTACTTTCTCTTGTCCTACATGCAGGGCAAATGGAGAGTCCCAGAACACTGGCAGCCCCGGGAGCACTCTTAGTAGTCATGAATTGCATTAGTAGAAAAATATGTTGAGGCATTGACTCTCATGTGGGACGGTTCTAACCCTCGGCCATATCATCTTCGAAAGGTCCCTGGAGTAGCGCCTGAAACACATAGGCAGCTTCACTTTGCTATTGATGTGCCCATCCATCTGCAAATCCTTCCTGGGTTTGTCTCTGAAATAAGCCTCGTTTACTCATAGTCTTACCCCAGAATTTGTTGGAGGTAATTCAGGCTAAGCTGTCACAGAGGTGTAAGTGTTGATGTATGTGTGTATGTGTGGGGACAAAAAGCATATTTTGTTGGAATGAAGGCAGGGGCCAGCAGGGAGGCTGTTCTCCACAAGGGTAAATGTCGTCGTTATCCAACTTGGGAGGGCAAAGGCATCTGAACAGCTGGATGAAAAATGGAAGTTACACTGGAAGAGCAGGCTCCTAGGTTTACATGGGTTTGCACCACATCACCCACCCATAGGCTAACCTTTGTCCCTTTGTCTCGTGGGCTTTCTGCTCCTTTTCTTGCAATGCCTTGGGTGAGGAAGCCCCTAGTGACCGTTTGTGGCAGTTGCTTTCTGCTTGTTGGCATAAAAGCACCCGGCCAAAAGCAGCTGATGGGAGGCAAGTTGTTTAGTTCGGTTTACAGACTCCAGGGGATGCTCCATGGGAGCAGGGGAAGGCATGGCACGAGCAGACACTGAGTGTCACCTCTGCCACTGCACAGGGGGAAACAGCCGCAGGAGAGGGCGTCAAGCTCCAGTAGGAGGGTGCTAGCCATGACACCCCCGAGCCAGCCCCCAACAACACGCCTACCCCAGCAAGGCTCCACCTCCCAAGTTGCCACCATCTGGGAACCCAGCTTTCAGAACACACGAGTTTATGGGGGACACCTAATTCAAACCACCACACTGTCCCAACAACGTGGCAGATATACAAAGTGTGGTCAGGGAAGAAGTCCCTGGATGAAGAGGAAACGTGGAAGAGAAGGGTTTCCCTGGATGATCAATGTAGAGAAGAGCTGAGTCAGTTAGGAAGGACACTCAACCCTGAAGCTCCAGCCTTCAACTTTAAGCTTCTTTCTCTCTATGAGAATGATGGACTCTTACAATGAAGACGTGTGGCTCACTACAATCACGGTTTTTGTGCATTAAGGGTTATCAGCTAAGCTTCTTTCTCTCTATGAGAATGATGGAATCTTGGAATGAAGACGTCTGGCTCACTACATTCACTGTTTTGGTGCACTAAGGGTTATCAGCTAAGTCTGGGATGACATGGGACTATTGACCATGGATAAAGGCCAGGAGATTCTGTGCTTGAAGATATTTCACAAGTGCAACTAAGAGCTTCCATGGACTAGGTGAGGCACGACCTTAAGAAGGCTGCATTCTCTACGGCAGTCCTACAGTAGTCTGGGAGTTCAGAGGAGAGCTTGCCCCATTTGGTTCAACCCATCTTTCTCATTAACTACAACTTCCAGTGCTTAGCAGGTAGGCTGATAGAAAGCTGTGTGATGGATCCGAAAGCCCAGAGTGACTGATTGAAAGCAATTGAAACATAGATTTATCATAGTTGTTTTCATCAGGGGATGGGACTTTATGGCTTTGGTGGGAGAAAATGTATTTTTCCAGTTTGATTGATCTCAATTTCCTAGGTTGTAGCCACCAACTCTGTTTCAATCTGGTATGTTACTGCTTCACACCCAGAGATGAGTGGACAAACCCACAGAAAATCATTTTTACTTTTTTAGTGGTCACACAACGTCACTAGAAAGTAACAATGCCGAGGTTACACAGCACTGTGGTTTACTGCTTATCTTGCTTGGCCTGTACCTTATCCATCCTCAAAGTAGACTACTGAGTTTGGGGATAGATGCTGAAAGTCACCTTCAAAAGTTCTGAGAATGGGCTGGAGGGATTGCTTAGTGGTTAAGGCATGTGCCTGCAAAGCCAAAGGACCTCGGTTCAATTCCCCAGGACCCACGTAAGACAGATGCACAAGGTGGCACATGCACCTGGAATTCGTTTGCAGTGACTCGAAGCCCTGACACGCCCATTCTCTCTCTCTCTCTCTCTCTCACACACACACACACTGTCTCTTTCCCTCTCTCAAATAAATAAATAAAAATATTTTTTAAAAAGTTCTGAGAAGTAAGTAGGGGATGCGAGATAGATGGTTCAGACAAGATCAGAAACAGGATTAAAAAAAATCTGTAGGGTGTTTTTTTTTTTTTTTGGTGTGTGTGTGTGTGTGTGTGTGTGTATTAGACAGAAGGGGAGAGAGAGAGAGAGAGAGAGAGAGAGAGAGAGAGAGAGGGAATGGAAATACTTGCGCCACAGTGCACATGTGGAGATCAGAGGGCAACCTCGATGTCCATCCTAGCCTTGCACCCTGTCTGAGCAGGGCCTCTTGTTGTTCCTCACTGTGAATGCCAGGCTAGTTCTCTTGTGATCTCTCGGGGATTCCCTGTCCTGTCTCACCACAGGAGGGCTGGAATTACAGTCACTTTGTTACTGCATCCAGATTCATGTGTGTTCTGGAGATACAGATTCATATCCCCATGCTTTTGTGACAAGCCCTTTACCCACAGAGCCTCTCCCTAGTCTAGAAACAGGGAGTTTTAAGATTGTCAATTTTGAGGCTAGAGAGATGGCTCAGAGGTCAAAGGCACTTGCTTGTAAAACCTGATGCGCCAGGACCCACATAAAGCCAGATAGACAAAGTGTCTCATGCATGTGGAATTTGTTTGTAGTAACAGGAAGCCCTGACGTACCCATTGTCTCTCTCAAATAAATAAATAAATAATTTTTTTTTTTTTTTTTTGGTTTTTCGAGGTAGGGTTTCACTCTAGCACAGGCTGACCTGGAATTCACTATGGAGTCTCAGGGCGGCTCGAACTCACGGCGATCCTCCTACCTCTGCCTCCCGAGTGCTGGGATTAAAGGCGTGCGCCACCACGCCCGGCCAATTAAATATTTGTTAAACATTAACCACTTCACTAAGAATGGAGTCTTGACCTAGCCACTTTTGTCCATTTGAACCAGACCTATCTCCTAGTCGGGTGTGAAATGATCCGCAGAACTCCTCTGGGGGAGTCTCGTACCGGACATCTGGTACCCACCTGAACATGTTCTTGGTCACTTATCATTAGAGCCAGGTCTGTGGCAGAGTTCCTGGCAAGCTCACGCCCTTTCAGACAGCTCCTGAAGAGTCACTCCTCTGAGGAACAGTCCTCAGCAATAAAGGGGAAGCAGAGGACAAGTGGTGCGTCTTCCTTCCAGAGCCAACGATTCCTGTAAGTATTCCGTGTGTTTCCCAGGAGGTTCTAGAAGAACCAAATCCCTTTGCTCACAGAGATGGCAGGCTCCCTGCTGCTGGCCTATCTGCAGACCCCACGCCCCAACTTCCTGAGACCACACCCAGGTGAACAGCCCGCTCTCCTAAGTGCTCCTCTCAGACCTTGCTTCTGGAAAAAAAATCTCATTGCAACTAAACACTCATCCCCTCTCAACATCCAACTTTCTTGGAATTTGGGGATTTGGCTGTCCCATTTGTTACTTTGTCACTAAGAGTTACGTCTATCTTCATATAGATTTTTCTTAATTCCAAAAGAGGTTCAATTCCTTACTGGGTGCTGGGCACCCAAGGGTTTTGATGACATAACCACTTGGCACTTTTTAGTGTCTGGGCTGTGTTTGTGCACGATGCTTTGGGGTGACGATGAAACTTAGATGCCATCTGACATAAAAGATAGAAACAATTTTGCCTGCCTTGCATTTATTGTTCCTTCTACTGATAACAGTCTTTACTTTTCTTGGCTCTGGCCTGTGTTTTGTTCTGTGGCTCAGCCTGCTTCATCTCATCCCTGACGCCGGGTGGAGGGCGGGCTTTGGATCAGGGCCGGCCAATTCATCTATTCTGCCTCCTAGCCACAGTGGTTATTGATCCATAGATAGCCATGCGACTCATTCTTCATTTATTCTCAGTACTAGGATTAAAAACAATTTTTTGTAATTTTTATTTATTTATTTGAGAGCGACAGGCAGACAGAGAAAGAGGCAGATAGATAGAGAAGGAGTGGTCACGCCAGGGCCTCCAGCCACTGCAAAGGAACTCCAGCTGCATGCGCCACTTTGTGTATCTGGCTTACATGGGTCCTGTGGAATCGAGCCTCGAACTGGGATCCTTAGGCTTCACAGGTAAGTGCTTAACCGCTAAGCCATCTCTCCAGCCCAGTCCTTGGATTTTTGTTGCAACTTTCGTTAGTGAAGTTTTTTTTTTCTGTTCCTGGGTATCGCTGTTGGCCTCACAGAACTTTTAGCCTGAAGCTTCTGGGACATTTTTGTTACGGTAATGTGAGCCTGCTGACCGTGAAAGCGGCTCACGGGAGGAAACGAGACACAGACCACATCCTGGTGACATCATCACCACATGCGAGCCAGTCCTGAGCTGGGGACATTCTTTCCTGTGTCTCAGGCTGAGATAACCTGTATGAAAAAAATATATATACATATCATTTCAACACAAGGCACAAGTGATCTCAGTTGGGCCTGAACTTGGGATGTAAATAAACATAAGGTCTTTGAAATATAGGTTAGTAATTCCATCCCTTGTCCAGGCCCTGTTGGCATGAGTTGAAGGACAGAACATGATCTGCTCCAGTCTCCAGAAGCCAAACAAGTACTTCTCTCTGCTCACCAATGGTGAGGACTGTTTGACCAGCACATACTGAGGCCATGATTCAGCAGGGAGCTTCCTGAGACCAGACCACAGGTGACATGGTTTAGAACAAATTGAGAAACACACATAGCAGTAAGGAAGATGGGACATATATCATCTTTATTTTCGGATGATGTTAAATTGGAGGAAATATCTGGACATGAGGTTGAATATTTCACATCCGGACTTAGGAGAGCGGCCAGCCAGCAGCAGTTTGTCCCAATGAATAGAAGGAGACACGTGAGACTGCAGGGAAGCCAGATGGAAAAGCTCTATGACACCGTCTGGGCTGTGATGTAGGGGAATGGATCAAAGGGTAGGGGAAAGCCCAAAGATTTCTTTTGAAAACTTTGAGAAGTTTTTGCTGTGAGTTAATCAAATGGGAGCACTACAGTGACAGTGACCCTACTGTGAATGTGGCCTTACTATGATTAGGGTCCCCTTTGGATGCCAGGTCAGTTACTAAGCTGTTGTCTGTCCACTGTAAAGCACCCTGGGGTACCCTACATTGTAATTCTGCAAATGAAGCTGTAAGCCATGGTCCTGGGCCACCTACATGTCTCCTTGTGACAACTGTTCATGCAGAGCCGGGTGGAGACCAGAGAGCTGGGGGAGAGAGCGGGATGGTTGTTCTTTTTAGTTCCTGGTTCTGCTCATATCACCCGTTAAGGTTTCTTCATCACAAGGGCACAAGTTGGTTGCTGCGTTCCCATTCCGGGGTTTGATTGTTTTGTTGCTGTTGCTGATGGGGATTGAACCCAAGACCTCATACATGCTGGGCAAGTGTTCTGCCACTGAGCTGCTCCCTCAGCCCTCCAGCTTCTATCTGAAGTTCCAGAACCAGCCTCGTCACAGTCCCTTGAGATGCTCGCACCCACCTGTAATATCATCATCTCCTCCTGCTCCTCCTCTTCCCTCCTCCTGCTCCTCCTCTTCCCTCCTACTCCTTCTTCCAAATCCCTCCTGCTTCTCCTTCACCTCCTTATCCCCCTATCCCTTATTCTCTCCCCTCTTTCTCTTCTTTCTCCCTCCTCTTCTTCTCTCTCCTACTTTCCCTCCACATCTCTCTTCTTCCTTCTTCCCCTGAACTTCCTTTTTTTCCCCTTCTATTCTCTCTCTCACCAGCCTGTAGGGTCACCTTCCCCTCTCCTCATTCTCCTTCTGTATTTTGTTCCCCTCCTACCCTCCACTGTCCTCCTTGCTCCTCCACTCCTCTTCTCTATTCCTCTTTTCCTTTCACCCATTCATGGCCCTCTCCTCCTCCCCATCCTGTCCTTCTCATCCTAGGACTGTGTGGGCCCTCCCCCAAGCTGGAGCACAGCTTCCTCCTCAGCTCCCAGGTTAGCAGTGGCTGCTTCTGGAACTGTTGCCTTGGCATTACCTCAACACTCCTTTTTGACCTTGCTTCATTCACCAATTCCTTTTTGTTCTAAGAATTGTGTCCAAATTTGCTTTTGGGGAGCCACTCCTCATCCAGTTTCATTCCAAGGGTAATTTCACACCCCAGGTGGGTCCAGTTTGAGTGTCTCCTTGCTACTGTGATGGTCAAGGACCCTGATCAGCCAGATGAGGGTTAGGAGAAGGACTCTTGTTAAAACCATTGGTGAAAGAAACTCAACTGGGGTTTCTGGGTTGGTAGGACAATAATTCTGGGGCTGATGATACCGAGGTCTGCCAACAGGAGGACAGAGTTGGCTTGAGAAGGAAGCTAATTCCAAAAAGAGCAGAGGGCTAGAGAGATGGTTTAGCAGTTTAGGTACTTGCCTGTGAAGCCTAAGGACCTGTATTCTCCAGGCCCCTCATAAGCCAGGTGCACAAAGTGATGCAAGCACACAAGGTGACACATGAACCTGGAGTTTGATCGCAGTGATTGGAGGCCCTGGTGCACCAATTCTCTCTCCCTCCCTCTCTCTCTCTCTTTCATATAAAAGGCCAGTCTGTTGAGTTTGCCTCAAAAAAAAAAAAAAAAAAAAAAAAAAACAAAAAAAAACCCAGCAGAATAGGAGGAAGTAGAGAGAAGATATTTTACAATAGTACCTAAACCCTAAAGAATGAGGATGGTTGTCAAGTTTATTCTGAAAAATCCTTTCAATAAAATTCATCAGACATAGAGTAATTTCAACCAAGACAGTGCCATTTAAAAACAGGCAGTTCATGTGTTCTTGAGCCCAAACCAGTATATTTTACAGTACCTTAAATGAAAATATATTGATTCTAGTCACTGTTGTCTTACACTTGAAATGCATCAGAGAACAAAAGAAGATTCCTTCTCCCTGGATTTTACATTATCCTTGGGGAAATAGGCAATAAATCCATTTTAATAAGATGAGTAGTAGTAAGAGAAAAGAAAAATAAAGCTGGGGGCTGGAGAGATGGCTTAGTGGGTAAGGCACTCGCCTATGAAACCTAAGGACCCAAGTTTGACTACTCAATTCCCATGTAGGCCAGTTGTGCAAGGTGGTGCATGCATCTGGAGTTTATTTGTAGTGGCTAGAGGCCATGGAGTGCCCGTTCTCTCTCTCTTTCTCTCAAATAAATAAATAACTAACTAAAAATGTTAAAAAGAAAAGTAAAGTAAAGCTGCAGCTGCTACAGAAAGTGCAGAAAGTGGGGGGGTGTTCTGTGAAGATAGGAGGGGGAAGACCCCTCACACTGAGGGGAGAAGTTAAACAGACTTTGGGGAGTGAGCCAAGGTGTCATATGGAAGAATGGAAGAATAGGTTTAGATGTCATATGGAATACGGAAGTATAAGCCAAGGTAAAATCCTTGTCACAAGGGCACACCCCACAGCCAGGTATCAGATGGGTCCTGGTTTTAGGAGCTGGGATGGGAGAGGACCTTTCCTAATTCTGAACACTCACAGAGACTCCACTTCACCACAGAACCATTTGTGGCATTTCAGAACCCCTGCCAGGCTCTGTGCAACAGACTTGAGAGACTTGAGTGCATTGCTCTGTGTGATCACAAAAAACACAGCCTGTGAGGCAGGAGTTATAGATATTCTGAGTTTACAAATAATGCTATTGCATTTTCGAGAAGTGATGAGAAACTGACCTGAACATGAAGAGTTTGTGGGGGCTGAAGAGTCAGGTGTTAGCCCCAGACGTCCTACCCAAACATGAACACATTCTCCTAGGCTGCCTCTCAGTGGTATCTTTCCTCTGTCCTCAGGTCCGTCCTCCATTGCAATGTGAGGATGTCTGTGTATGCCAGCAAGCTTGCTACTGACATTTCCCATCTTGTGATGCAATGGTTAAAAAAAAAAAAAATCAGAGCAGGACAAGGTTGGATTCAAGGTAGTGAAGTTCTGAATACATTTGTATATTTCAGTGCCACGTGCAGTTTGTACCAAGCCCGATTTATATTTAAGTTTTGTCTGGCTGATTAGCTACAAAGGAATTTGTGATTTGTTTCTTAATCCCTATACATTGTTCCACAGAATGGTATAAAAACACTATGCAGCGCAGTTTCAGAATGGTAATACATTTTGGAGCGGTGGAACTTTAATGGTGTAATTGAGTCTGAACTGAAATAATATGGTTCAAGGGAGAGATTTGAGGAGGGTATTCCAAAAGAGAAGCTTCTGAGCAGCTGGGCCATGATGGTTTTAACATTCAACAAGTTAAACGCAGGCTTCTGCAATGGTACTTGGCGTGCCTCTGAGAAGCGGGCCAGATCTGCTGTGGGCTGCCGGGCTCTCTCTCCTGTGGCTAATGGACCATTTGTTCATCTTGACCTTGGAGATCGTGTGTGAAACTGCAATTGAAAAACTACATTTAGTTATGACTCCAGAAAGCTTTTCATAGTGGCCATTTAAAGAAATCAAAGCAATTTTATTAATTCTCAATTTCATAAACCCTTGCCAAATGAAGAGCAAAATGTAGAGACAGCCCTACCAAAGTGGATGAGAGAGCAAAGCCTGCCCTTTGCAGCACCTCTCCTTGCCAGTTAACCCTGTCTGTGCCCTGCAGGGTCCCTCTTGTAGCACCCTGGTCAACCTCCTCTTTACCCTCTTCAAACATTTTCTGCCCCACGTGCCATCCCTACCAGGGTCAGTTTTCAAACACTCATCAGTTTGTGCTGGTCCTGAATCTCCACGTAGAATTTAGACTATGTTAATTATTAAATGGAACGGATGTGCTTTAGAATTGGGTCAAATATAACAAAATAAAGCGTAACTCACATATCTTACAGTGAACGGAAGGATACAAGTGACCCAGACAGAACTTCCTTTAGTGCTTCAACCTTTCTGCATAGGTGAGTCTCCCATCACCCCACCCCAGCAGAAATTTGCCCCTGAAAATTGAATGCAGTTGGTGTACATGGGAGGTGACCTCAAGAAGGAGGGAATGAGGGCTGGAGAGGTGGCTTAGCGGTTAAGGCACTTGCCTGTGAAGCCTAAGGACCCAGGTTTGATGCTCCAGGTCCCACAAAACCAAATGCACATGGGGGTGGATGCATCTGGAGTTTGTTGGCAGTGGCCAGGGGCCCTGGCACACCTATTCTCACTCTCTCTCTTTCTCTCCCTCTCTCTGTCTCTAATAAATAAATAAAAACAATTCTTTAAAAAGAGTTAAAAGGGGGGGGGGCTGGAGGGATGGCCTAGCGGTTAAGGCACTTGCCTGCAAAGCCAAAGGACCCAGGTTCGATTCCTCAGGACCCACTTTAGGTAGATGCACAAGGGGGCGCACACATCTGGTGTTGGTTTACAGTGGCTGGAGGCCCTGGTGCGCCCATTCTCTTACTCTCTCTCCCTCTTTCTCTGTCAAATGAATAAATAAATAAAAATAAACAAAAGAGAAGTGGGGAATGGAATCAGGAGGCAGAGAGACAGCAGTGCCAGCTTCGCTGGTGAGCGGTGGCTATTGTGGCGATGGAGGCTTATTGGGCTACGGTCCTGTGAGCGCTGTTCACTGGAACCCTTACTCTCCAACCCCCGTTTATAATTGGCTGGCAGCAGTCCTTGGGGTGCTGACTTCCGGGACCTTTGACCCTGCTGTGGTAGATGACAGGGCCCCCAACTTGTAAGAACCATGGGTGTTTGTAACGTGTACCATTGGCACATGGATGCCGAGCTTGTCTGCATGGGCAGTTTTACATCTATGCTCATCAAGGATTCCAAGCAAACAGAGCGAGGAGTCAAGCAGCAGTCACTGTCCTGACAAGTGACTTCCAATCAAAACTAAGCAGAAGAGATGAGAAGGTCATCTCATACTCAATAAGGGAGCAATCACTCGAGGGGACATTGCAGTTCTAAACATGTATGAAATGAACACTGAGCCCAATTTAATAAAACAAATGAAAATTATGGTTTTTTTTTGTTGCTAAGGCTTTCCATTGAGCTTTTTATTTGACGTATTAAATTTTCATTTCCAGGAAATTTCATTCCTTGTTTTTTTTTTTTTCTGCAGCATTTTATCTCTTTATTGAATGCCATTTCACTTCTGCATTTCACTCAGCTGTTTGGGTACTCTCGGAACGCTTGTGGAATTTGCTTATGTCCTCTTTGATTTCTTCAAACATATTTGTAAGCATTCTTTCGAAATCTTTGTCTCAAATTTTCATCCAATTCACTCTCGTTTGTTGGCATCACTGTTGAATTGATTATGTGTGTGTGTGTGTGTGTGTGTATATCTATATCTATATCTATATCTATATCTATATCTATATCTATATCTATATCTATATCTATCTATCTATCTATCTATCTATCTATCTATATAATTTTTTTGCAGGGGGAGGAGAAATGTTTGTGTTTCTTCATTGGGACTTGCACATCTGGGATTAGGACAATGGTTGATTTTTTTTTAAATGTAAATGACCTTTATTCTTTCCAAGGAAGTGTTTGCACTGGTTCGGGGTCGTAATAGGCGGAGGTTTAGTTTTCCTCTGTTAGCCTGGTGCAGAGGGCGCCACGCCTACTCCTGGAAACTAGAATACTATCTGCACCAACAGTCACTGCTAAGGACTGAACCCACTATGAGAATACAACAACAGTTAAATAAAATACAAGTGTCCCCTTAAGTAAAAAATCATTTTAGGAATTTAATTTTTTAAAATTTATTTATTTGAGAAAGTGAGAGAGAAAGAGGGAGAAGGAGAGAGAGAATGGGCGTGCCAGGGCCTCCAGCCACAAACATGCACTACCTTGTGCATCTGGCTTACTTGTGGATTCGAACCTGGGTCCTTTGGCTTTGCAGGCAAACGCCTTAACTGCTCAGCCATCTCTCCAGCCCCGTTTTAGGAATTTAAGCAGCATTGGTAGTACTGTGTGCTCTAATATACTAGCTCCTGGAGGCATGAGTAGAAAGGACAAAGCAGAGTAAGACTGGTGATTAGGATTGGGTTGGTAGACAGAAAGTAGTGGAGGGAACATAAATAGAATGGGGAACAGTGAGGACAAAAAGGGGGAAATAAAAGCAGTTTTGACTATACATAGACTGAAAAGATAGAGGTAAAACCATGTAATTGAAGAATATAGAACAGTCACAGGTCGCAGGAGACCAAGACACAAGACCTCACAAACTAGGCCAGTTTATGTTCTTTGTAATGGGAAAATGAAAAAGGAAAGAGTAACGGGGGTGGGGGGAAGCAATACAGGGCAAAAAGAGAAGAAGGCTGAGCTAACCTGCCAAACTGACATTGATTATTAAATAAAGGAGGAAGAGGTATGAGGAGGAAAGGTGGTTGTCACCGTAGCATATAACTGCTGTCGGGTCTGATTGTGGAATTCTATCTTCAGTCTCTTGGTGATTTTTTTTAAAAATTTATTTATTTGAGAATGACAGACAGAGACAGAAAGAGGCAAAGAGAGGGAGAGAGAGAGAGAGAATGGGCACACCAGGACCTCCAACCACTGCAGATGAACTCCAGGCCACCTTGTGCATCTGGCTTACAGGGTGTGGTAGTTTGAATTGGTGACCCCCAATATATTAAGTGTTTTATTGTAGTTTGAATCTGCAGCCACCTGGCAGGAGGCGGTGCCACTGGGCGGATCTTAAGGTGTGGTGGTGGGTTTGAGATTTCAATTTAAAGAGATGCAAAGTGTGCCTAGCTGGAGTTCCTGAAGTGTGCTGTGCTGTGTGGCTTTTGGCTTTTAGGCTTGGACTTCTCTCTCTACTTGGACCTGTGAAGGTAGGCCAGCTTCTTCTTCCATTATGGAACATCCCCTGGATCTATAAGCTTCAATAAATCCCTTCCCTTCCTCCATGACTGTGCCTGGTCTGGACGTTCATCTCAGCGAACCTGAAGCTGTCTGCTACACATGGGTACTGGGGAATCGAGCTTTGAACTGGTGTCCTTAGGCTTCATAGGCAAGCACTTAACCACTAAGCCATCTCTCCAGCCCCTCTTGGTGATTTTTTTTTTTTTTTTTTTTTTTTTTTTACTGTTCCCATAACCCTCTTACCCATGAGAGTCCCACTGCAATGAGCAGCCCTGTTTTTCCATTTTTGCTTCCGGGTCTCTCTTTGGGAGGTGAGGCTACAGAAACCGCGCCAATCTATGAATGTTCCTTCATGAGTAGAGTCTCAGATGCTGCTCACACCTCGGGGCATTCCTTCAGGAGACTAGTTGCAAATGCTGACCCTGCCCTTGTGCAATCCTTTCTGATGTCCGGGGAGCCACTTGAGGCCTGCATGAAAATCCCCCTGCTGACTTGGATCCCACAGGTTTTCAGCTTTCTGAACTCTATGGTTCTGACGCACACCTCTTCCTTGCAGTGTAGCAATATTCCTCTGGCCAGGTTTCAGCATCTGGTCCCAGGATGCTCTGAGTTTCCAATGAATGGTTCACAGAGGGTCTCAGGCTGTGGAGCTGCTGACTCAGCAGGGGGCTTTCTGAAGTGACATCCTCTGGTGCTCTGTTGAGTGCCAGAATGCTGAGCCCGAGGTACTGAGGGTCAAGTGCCAGGGAAGGGAAGGGAGGGCTTCCCCAGCATCTGTTGCTGCTGCTCTGGGTAGAACCTTTCACAGCTCTTGAAAATATTCATTATTGAAAGTGCGGTGCAAACTTTCTAAGCCTCCCTGGCTCTCATGGTCTGCTGTGGGGACTTCCTGCTAACTGAGGCAGGGAGCTGCCCACTTTCCCCTTGTGCCTTGTAAAGTCCCCTATTTTACTTTTCTGCTTAAGCTAGAAATATTTGCACGTTACCCACCTCTTCTGATGCCTCTCAGACTGTGCCTAGGTATTATCACTGACCTTCTTTCCAACACATGTCTTTTACCTCATAGCTCAGCAAGTATCTGATCTTTTGGGGATTCCTATAATCTCCCATTTTCAGCACTGGCAATCTTCTTGTTGTAAACATTGGTTACACTAGAGCTACCTCCTCTATTTTCTCTGTACACCTTGACTTTACTTTCTTAAAGTGGTTGTTTGCAGTCTCATGGAGAGGAACACAGTGGGGCCATAGTCTCCCAGGCTTCCTCAAGGAGGAAATGAATCGATTTTCATGGCTCCATTTCTAAACGTCCTGGGAAGAGATCTCAGTGTGGCTAGAGTTATGTGTCCACCCACAAACCAACGGTGGGATTCCCTGCCTTCCATGGGCCTTTCTGATGGCTGTCAGAGGGAATCAGTTCTGGAAAAAAAAAATCATTCACCACCGAGCGCACCAAATACCCCTAAGTTGCAATCATTGGGACACCTACACCTCAATATCTTCCTTTCTACTTTTTTTGTTTATTTTATTTATTTGAGAGTGACAGACAGAGAGAGAAAGAGGAAGGGAGAGAGAGAGAGAATGGGTACACCAGGGCTTCTAGCCACTGCAAACAAACTCCAGACACATGCGTCCTCTTGTGCATCTGGCTAACGTGGGTCCTGGGGAATTGAGCCTTGAACCAGGGTCCTTAGGCTTCATAGGCAAGCGCTTAACCGCTAAGCCATCTCTCCAGCCCCCTTCTACTTCTTGTGCCCCAGTTGTCTACACAGAAGTATAGTGTGGGGAAGACAGTCTCAGTCTGTGAGTATCCTCCTAATTTCTAATTATTACAAGAGGGGATACAGATCCCTTTTCAAATACTTACTAAGTCCAAAAATAACATGCGTATTAGGACTAAGCTCAGTAAATCATACCCAATAATCAAAAAGAAGCCTAGAAAAATAAACATTATAAGGGCCATGAGCTAGAGTTTATAATTCTCATTATACCTAGTAATACTTATTTTATATGGTACTTAATAAGCTAGATGGGTTTTCAGCACATGTGAGCACACCTGTGCTGGGTAATGGGTGAAAGTGGAAAATAGAGCATATCTTTTATTTAGTTTAGTGAAAGAGATAGTGGCGCAGGATTTTGGGGTTCAGGAGAGGTTTCCCAAACTTATGAACCTCAATTTTGGGTCCTTATCCATTAACAAACTGCTAATAAAAATGGACTCAAAAAGTATAACTTATGAATCACTGAGTTTATTTAGGAAAAAATCAAAAAAATTGTGAGGGTTATTTAAGGGAAATTGGGGTCTAGGAGGCGTCTAGAGCAGTCACAAGTGCATAGAAGATAGACATACTGAGACATCCCTCTAGCCCTTCTTGTTCTTTTCTTGATGAAATCATTTCAGGGTTAATTCCAGCAAGCTCCAGGGGCTCCTTACTGACCATTCAGGGGTCAAAGTCAGGGCTGGCCATATCAAATAATTAGAAGCCCATTATTGACCAGAACCCCTTGGTGTCTGGGCTCATTAGTGTTCTTATTTCCCCAGGATCCTTACCTGTACCCAAGTTGCACCTCCTATTTTTCAGGCCTGCCACTGTCTTGACGCTAACCCCTTCTTTCCAGGACCACCATATGCTCCAAGACTCTGCTTCTGCCCTTGGCTCTGGCTTCCTTTGAATTACAACGACAATGTAGGCTACAGACCGGGGCAAGATGGTGGTTTGTCTTTCTGAGGCATGCTTGGACAGCATTCCTTTTGCAGGGAAGAACCCTGTTAGGACACACATATGGTCACTTTAAGAGGCCCTAATTGAGGCAGCCATGAGAATTACAACTTTTTTTTAATATTACCTTTCTGTCTCCTCCCTGAACCCAACGTTGTCATGAGCATGAGAAGAACAGCCCCTCCCCATTAGACACCTTGAAGCACGAAGACTTTCTTTATCTTCTACTCTCTCTCCATTGCCTCCATGGAAAATTACATATACACGTGTGTACTATATATGATAATCATATACATAATATATATATGAATGGCAGAAGCTGAGCCATGTGACAGGGAACTTCCCGTCCCCTCAATACTTATATGGATTTTTGGAGCCTCTATCTTCCTCTGGCTCTGGACCCCACCATGCCACCTTCTAAAAGGTCAGTCTTCTCAGCTGCCGCCCATCAAACCAGCCTGCTCTCCTATTGCCTTTGCCCTTTACAGCCCGGGCTTTGGCACCCGTTGATAGATAATGCAGGGGAAGAAATCGGTGGGTGACCATTCTGTCCCAGACAGAGGAGCTGAGACAAGATGCCCTTGTAGAATTAATACTTTATTAGGAGAGTTATAGCCCCATGCCATGGGCTGGGAATGGTAAGGTCTGGGAAGGAGAGAGAGAGAGAGAGAGAGAGAGAGAGAGAGAGAGAGATGGAGAGAGCGAAAGAGAATAATTCATTTCACCATACAACAAAATGGCTTCACGTGGCTCAACCGTTAAAGATTATTCAGTGCTGAAATGAGGCTGGTGGATATATCTACTGAAGAAAATCTCCTTTACAAAAACCTGTCTGTTCCCTCCTTTCTCTTTCATTCCTCTACAAGCCTGCTGTTCAGAAGTCACTTAAAAGCCAACAATTCGAAGTATTCAAATCAGTTCTAAATTTGTCTCTGTTAATATGGATGACTTACTGGTTAGGATATGAATTTCGAGCTGTCGTTGTTCACCCATTGTTGAAGTAATTAATATCCCCAGTGTGCTGGGAAGATTCATAATCACCACGAGAGAGCCTTACAGAGATGGCTTTGCCAATGGCGCCGCCCTCCTCTCCCTCCACGGGAAGACTCTTTTTATTCTTTATTTTCTGCGGATGGCAAATGAGAAAAGGATTTGGAAATACAGTCAACGCCCAAGTTCTTCTTTTTACTACATATTTGACTCCAAGGTCGATGGAAATTGGTGCTTCATATCGTTTATGGGAAAAATAGGTGAAATTTAAGAACCTCCTATTGCTCGCTTCCGAGGCTTTGTGACATTCAACTTCATTTCACATCACTTAAGCGCTACGCCAGCAGGAAGGATGATGCAGCTCAGGAAACCTCCTGGTATTCCTTTGTGAAAACACAATGATCCTGGGTCGACGTAGCTAGGCAAATAAACCAGACAGAGAAAACAAATACCACCTGATCTCATTCATACGTTGAGCCCAAGAAACATGTATGGCTGGAAGTACTGAGCAGAATGCCGTTTACTGGATGACGGAAGAGTTGGTCAAAAAAACTGAAACTGGGCTGGAGAGGTGGCTTAGCAGGTTAAGCACTTGCCTGTGAAGCCTAAGGACCCCTGGTTCGAGGCTCGATTCCCCAGGACCCACGTTAGCCAGATGCACAAGGTGGCGCATGCATCTGGAGTTCCGTTTGCAGTGGCTGGAAGCCCTGGCGCGCCCATTCCCTCTCTCTCTCTATCTGCCTCTTTCTCTCGCTCTCAAATAAATAAATAAATAAATAAATAACGAAGGAAAAAAAAACCTGAAACTTAGGCTGGAGAGATGGCTTAGCAGTTAAAGTGCTTGTCTATGAAGCCTAAGGACCCATGTTGGATTCTCTGGCAGCCGTGTAAGCCAGATGCACAATGTGCCACATGCGTCTGGGGCTCGTTTGCTGTGGCTGGAGTTCCTGGCACGCCCATTCTCTCTGTCTGCCTCTTTCCCTCATTCTCTCTCTAAAATGAATAAATAAAATATTTTTTAAGTGAAACTTGTTAGAATACATTCCAGAAATCTAACATGCAACATGGCAACTGTAGTCCATAACAATGGTTTGTATTCTTGAAAATTACTAAGAAAGTACATAGGAACAATGTGAGGTTTTCATATAAGTTGCTCAATGTTGTCACCCCACAATTTGTATTTTGAAATATGTTCTAGGGATGGAGAAAAGGCTTAACAGAAGGCTTAAAGCCTGTGGACCCAGGATTGATTCCCCAGTACCCACTAAGCCAGGTGCACAATTTGGCATATGTGTTTGGAGCTTGTTTGCAGTGACTAGAGGCCCTGGCATGCCAATTCTCTCCCTCTTCCTCTCTATGAAATAAATAAATAAAAACAAAATACTTAAAAATTATGTTCTACATGATATGTATGTATGCATATATATAATTTCTGCAAATTAAAAATATCATAAAATAACTTAAGCCTTGTTTCATATGAAAAACAAGTGAAGTCATTTTGCAGACTTTATTGCAGAATTAAAATTGATAATATTGGGCTGGGGAGATGGCTTAGTGTTAAGGCGTTTGCCTGCGAAGTCTAAGGACCCAGGTTCGATTCTCCAGGACTCACGTGAGCCAGATACACAAGGTGGCACAAGCATCTGGAGTTTGTTTGCAGTGGCTGGAGGCCCTGGCATGCCCATTCTATCTGCCTCTTTCTCTAACTCCCTCTCTCTACAATAAATAAATAAAATATTTTTAAAAATTGATAATATTAAACAGGGTGTGGGAGTACTTTTATCCCAGAACTTGGGAGGCTGATGTCAGAGAGTTCATTGGAGGCTAGCCAGGGTTACAGAGTGAGATTCAGGCCAGCTCAGGCTAGAATGAGACCTTGCCTCAAAAATATTGGTTAATAAAGACTTCTATTGTTGTCATAGGTGGAGTGAGTTTCTACCTCAACGTGTTGAAAAAGACTATTCCCTTCTTGGCGCATTGTCAGAGCTGCCTGGCTGTGGGAGGGGTTAGTCGGAGCCCTTGGTTACCTGCAGTCTGGTGTTCTGGTGCGGGTGTATGGGGTGAAGGGAGACTGGAACAGTACCTGATGGTGTTGTCGCAGAGCTTAGCTGATCCCCTGTCCTCTCCTCCCGGTCCTCTGTGCTTGCAAGGCTGGCCACTGCAGGAAGAAGCCCTGTGCCCCAGTTCCCACTGCCCTAGCTGCTGCTGCTGGCATGGCAGTGCAGAGCCGGGCAGTTCTGGGCCGGGGAGAAGCACTTTCTGGTGCCAGGCCAAGCTGCTCCGCATTGATCTCTGTCTGAGAGGCCATTTGCGTTGGTGGAGAAGCACTTCCCAGCAGTCAGCTGCTTCGTTCTGGCTGAGGAAGCTGATGGAGGTCGTTGGAATGTGATCATGTAAATGCATCGTCCCACCGAGCCAGATTTTTTAATAAAGGGAGTTTGCAACTTCAGCCTCTAGCGGGACTGTTCCCAGTAAAGGGAGCTGGGCGGCAGCGCATGGCACTGGGAGGGCGTGGAGAGAGAGCTGGAGCCCTGGGCTTGTTATGATTCTGCCGCTGGACTGGTGACGTCTCCCGAGCCACCTCCTTCTGCCATGGATGGCATGTCCCCCGGATCTAGAAGCCTGACATAAAGCCCTTCCTTCAAGTAACTGTCTGCTTGGATGTTCAGCCCAGCAACTAGAAGCTGACTGCAACCCTGACCCACGCTGATCCCCACACAGATCTCACCCTGCTTAGTATGTTTGTTTCCAGAGCTTGTTTTTTTATTCCAGGAAAATATTGTAGCGTGTATTTATTGTGCCTCTTTTGTTTCCCTAAGTTTTGTTAGCAATGCTGTTAATCCTTCTTCTGACCTAGTTAATATCAATTTCCTCCGCTTGAATTAGTAATGCAGTTTACTTCTCCGACTGGCCCTGACTGACATTTCTACCTCTATAATTAGTCTTTTTATTAAATAATATTCAACTTCAACTGAATGGTCCCTCAATTCCTTTTTAAGCCTGCGCTGATTAGTCCAAATCTGGGTGGTCACTAAGAAACAGAGTAAGTCTGCTCTGTGTCTAAAATTCATTATTTCTTTCCGTAATTACTGGCTTTAAACCCACACAGTCTCTCTCTCTCTCTCTCTCTCTCTCTCTCTCTCTCTCTTTTGGTCCAGAGTCCCTTACATATTCCATTTCCTTTCCAGAAGCCCACTTTTTAAAACCTAGCATCAATTCTACCCTTTTTGGCTTGAGTTTGCCCCCTCACCTTGCCATGCCACACTCACCAGGGCCGCTGTGCAAGAAAACTGATGATCTGTCACAGGGTCGTTATGCAAATGTGTTTTGCATATGGACAAATGATCAACTCAGAGATAGACGTCTCTAACGGTGTTACTTCTGGTGGGCTATTGAAAGAGCGAGCATATTCTCTTCTTTTAAGCTAGCATACGAAGTGATGGACTTCTTTATGACATTCCACAAAAATGAGACTTTAAAAAACATTCTAATCTCCCCTACTCTAACACCCTCGCCTTACATCCCCGTCCCTCTCATCTTAGTTCTCGTCCTCTCGGAAAACAGGCCTCCCTTTTCCTGTGTTCATGTCACCTGTATGTCATTACACTGTCTTCTCTTCCCACCCTTGAAAAGTGAAATGAGAGCTACCATATGACCCAGCTATACCACCCTTGAGTGTGCACCCTAACCTAAGGACTGTAAGTTCTCCCACAGAGATGCTTGCATATTGACGTGCTATTCATTATAAGGTTTATTTCTTCCATATCAGCATTTCTTTCTACTTTTATGATCTACACACACACACACACACACACACACACACACACACACTTAAATATAGGTTCTACATATGAGAAAAAAATATACAGTGTTTGTATTTTTGAGTCTGACTTAGTTTGCTTAACATTATGATCCAATTGAACCATTTTCCTGCAAATGTCATGTGTTCATTTTTCTGTATGCCCGTAAAAATTTTACTGTGAACACGACAAATCCACCGTACTAATGGGCACACAGCAGACATGGTGTCCTCCTGTAGCAGACAGCTTCAGGTTTGCTGAGATGAACGTCCAGACCAAGCACAGTTATGGAGGAAGGGATATTTATTGAAGCTTACAGATACAGGGGAAGTTCCATAATGGCAGAAGAAGCTGGCCTGCCTTCACAGGACCAAGCAGAGAGAGAGAAGTACAAGCCTAAAGCCAAAAGGCACACAGCACACTTCAGGAACTCCAGCTAGGCACACTTTGCATATCTTTACATTGTAATCTGAAACCCACCATCACACCTTAAGATCCACCCAGTGACACTGCCTCCAGCCAGGTGGCTGCAGATACAAACTACAAACAAATAAACAAGAATATATTGGGGGCCATCTATTCTATTCAAACCACCACACCTGCCTAGGATCAAATCTGTCAATATTTCATCATAGATGAGGGAGGGGTTCCACGAGACTCCCACAGCTCCCAGAGTAAATAATGGAAGAGGATGACTGGCTTGAAGAGAGCAATTCATGTTCATTAGTGGTGTAGTCCCCAGAGGATCGCCCCACCCCCGCCCATGATTAAGTGACGCTAATTTAAACCAGTAGGTCAAAAAATTGTTCAGGCATGGAAACAGGATTGAGATCGAATGGAAAGGAGAGGGGTCTAGTGGGAACTGAAGGGAGAAAAGAGAAGAAAGAGGGTAAATGGAAAGGAGTGAGATCAAAACACATTATATACATGTGTCACAGGAGTTTAAATCTGCATTCACCTGGTTGATAAGGGTATTCAGTACTTTTTCTAATATTTACTAGTCACTTTACTTCTTTTTTTGAGAACTAACTAGTTAGTTCATTAGTCTGTTTATTTATGACTTTTTTGTTTTTTACCAAAATTTTTTATAGTTTTTATATATTTTATAAATATTTGTATATTTAGATCTTAAACCTCTGTCTAACATAGAGTTGGCAAAGATTTTCTCCCATTCTGTAGGCTGTTTCTTCCCTCAATTTACTAATTCTGAAGTTTATTTCCTGTGGTATTGGTATTCTTTACAGAAAGTCCTTACCTATAATTATATCTTGAAATATCCTATTATTTTTCTTAGGAAGTATCAAACTTCTAGGTGTCTTATTAAGGTTCTATATATATATATATATATTATTGTTTATTAAAGAGGAAAAGAGGCAGGTAGAGAGTGGACACTCCAGGGCCTGCAGACACATGCATCACCCTGGGCATGCACCTTACGTGGGTACTGGGAAATTGAACTTGGGTCTTTAGGCTTCACAGGCAAGCACCTTAACAGCTAAGCCATCTCTTCAGCCCATAAATATATTTTAATTAATTTGGTGCAGAGTAAAAGATAAGGGTCTACTTTCATTCTTCAATAGGTGGATATCCAGTGCTCCCAGCACGACTTGTTGAGGCTACCTTTCTTTCTTTCTTTCTTTCTTTTTTTTTTAACAACTCATGTCTTTGACACCTTTGTCAAAAATTAAGTGTAGGGGGCTGGACAGATGACTCCATGTTTAAAGGCTCTTGCTTTCAAAGCCTAGTATCCTGGATTCAATTCCCCAGTACCCACATAAAGCCAGATACACAAAGTGGTAAATGTGTCTGGAGTTTGTTTGCAGTGGCAAGAGGTCCTCGTGTGGCTGTTCTCTCTCTCTTTCTTTCTCTCAAATAAATTAAAATTATTTAAAAAATAGGTGCAAATAGCTTGTGGATCCTCTATTCTGTTCCATTGGCTTATATTTTATATGTATATTACCGTGCCAGTATGATGCTGCCTTTGTCAATATGGCTCAGTAGTATAATTAGAGGTCAATAATTCTAATGCCTCTAGTATTGTTTTTTTTTCTGCTTTGGCCATTAGGAGTCATTTGTACTTCCACATGAATTCTAGGATTATTTATTCTGAGTCTGGGAAGAATGCCAAGGGACTTTTGATGAGGACCATTGAATCTTTAGATTGTTTTTTCATAGTGTCCTTTCCACTTTACGGAGGAGCTTGAGGAACGCTGATATTAGCCCTCCTCTAAATTCTTGACAGAATTCAGCAGTGAATCTATTCAGCCCAGAGCTTTTCTCTGTTGGGGATATTGTTTTTTTCCATTGTGTAATGTAGGTGACTTCCTTTATTTCATCTTTGTTCCTGTTCCTTAAAATCCAAAGGGGCCATGTGGGTGACGCAGAGGTGAGAAAGAACGTTTACTAATGGCTTTCACCACAGCTGCTGCTCCTACCCCAGCGGCTTTGGGCCTCATACGGACGACAGCAGACACTGCTGATGGCATCAGGAGCCCTGGAGAGACAGCATAAGCCACGTGTGGCAGAAGGACATGAAAACCGTAAACAACAAAATGCACATAGCTCAGAATTTCCTTTGATAGAAAATGCAGTGTGTGATAAGTTCCCAGGATGCACAGGGAACAACAGACAGGTCTATACACAAAAGCGCTGTGTTCGTCAGAGCATGGCTAGGTCAAATAAAATGCAGACCTTCAAGGAAGTGCTAGGAGTTGTTTTTAATATAAGTTGGTTTCATATTCTCCAACAGCATTTTCAGCTCATTTTTCAATCATTAAGTAATGTTCAACATAACCAAAAATGTCGTCTCTTCTGTGACAAGGAGTTCCTAACTAAAAATGATTTTGGGTTAAGGTGTCAGATTCCTATGCCTTTGTACAATAGAAGGGGGAAGTATTTTAAAAAGTGACAGATGGACCTGTTACAGAGCACAGGTCTGAATGTGGCTGGTTTAGGGTCTGGACTCCCTTGGCCAGCGGTCACAGCACAGCGGACCACCGATGAAAATACAGGGCCTAGAAGTATTCACAGTGCAAAAAGCCACTATATCTATCTCAGTGCTTTATAACTCATTGATCCACTTTTAACATGTTTGGAACCCAAATCCCAAAGTTTTTTTCCTAAAGAAAAAAAAAATCATTGACCAGGAACGTGTACTTCTGATTTGACAAATGGTATTTTTGTGTTCTCAGCATTCACAGAGTCCTTCAGGATGATGGCTCTCAGGGACCCTGCACTCTCTCCAGGTCAATGTCCCCGGGGGCAAACAGGTGTGTGTGTGTGTGTGTGTGTGTGTGTGTGTGTGTGTGTGCAGATCTTGAAAGTAGAAAGAGAATGCTGATAGGGGAGGAATAAACCTTAGCCATTAATTCCCTCCTGCGAGTCCCTATGTCTTTGCCTGCTGTACACAATTCAGCACCAGCTGCCCGTGGGCTCAGGAGGTGTTATAATATGTACCATGTGGAGCATTAACTGAAGAGAGGAGTCCATCTATGCAGGTTTGGAGAACTTGTCATCTATGTGTGAATGCAGCTGATAACTGGGGTTGCGCATGGTCCCACACAGAGTCTAGTACTATAAACCTGGACTAAAGCTCATGGTTGGGAGGTCATAGGTGCTTGGTAGGAAGCTACTACTGATATTTTGCTAAATATATGTGTCGTGTTCATCATACCTCCTTCTAGAGCTGTTCATGCCCATAGCTTGGTCCTGCTTTCAGCTTCGGTCAGACAAGTTTCTTTCTGCGGTGGGAAGAAGTTATATCAGAGACTCATAACAGACAGTTGTACAATGAATACCTAACTGTTGAGTGCTCAGAACTAACAGGATTTCTGTATCATCCTCCTCCAAGACTCAGGCACAAGGAATCTTCCGGAAGAGGAGATGGAAAGAAAGTAGCCACAAGAGGATATGGAGGGTCGTGGATTGCTGTCTTTAGGACACGGCATGGCCGTTGTGTCATGAACTCACGGCAGCTGTGGTCACCTGCTCAGGTTTTACCTGCTCAGGTTGGGTCCCTCCAACATCCCGTCATAGACAGTGGAAGGAAACGTGGGGCTCCACCCTTCCCCCACTGTCTTGTCAGTGTGTGGTTGCTGGGAGAGGGGAAGACATTTTTCCCAGCAGTGTAGCCACAACTAAGTTATCTGTTCTCCAGTAAACACCACCCTCCTCCACCATCACTTAGGCAAGCAACCCTAGTTAATCTCCGCGAGCTGCCAGAAAAAATAAAAAGACATCGAAGTAAAAGAGGGACGAGTTGGTAAGAAGAAGGTTTTACAAAGAGTGGGAGGAGAGTAAGAGAAGGGAATGGGAGGGTAAGTTTGATCTAGATACATTATATACATGTATAAAGTTGTCAAAACATAACTAAATGAGTTTTTTTTTTTTTTTTTTGCAGTCTTCCTTTTTTTTTTCTCCATTTTTATTAATATTTTCCATGATAACAAAAAAAATCCCATGGTATTACCCTCCCCCCTTTCCCCTTTGAAGTTCCATTCTCCATCATATCCCCTCCCCATCTCAATCTTTCCACTTACATATATACAATACCAACCTAATAAAAGCCCTCCTCCCTTTCTTTCTCTTCCCTTTCTATCTCCTTTTTTAACTTACTGGCCTCTGCTACTGAGTTTTTTCCTTCTCACACAGAAGCCCAATCATCTCTAGCTAAGATCCACATATGAGGGAGAACATGTGGCGCTTGGCTTTCTGGGCCTGGGTTACCTCACTTAGTATAATTCTTTCCAGATCCATCCACTTTTCTGCAAATTTCATAACTTCATTTCTCTTTACTGCTGAGTAAAACTCCATTGTATAAATGTGCCACATCTTCATTATCCACTCATCAGTTGAGGGACATCTAGGCTGGTTCCATTTCCCAGCTATTATAAATTGAGCAGCAATAAACATGGTTGAGCAAGTATCTCTAAGGTAATGAGATGAGTCCTTAGGATATATGCCTAGGAGAGCTATAGCTGGGTCATATGGTAGATCAATCTTTAGCTGTTTTAGGAACCTCCACACTGATTTCCACAATGGCTGGACCAGATTGCATTCCCACCAACAATGTAGAAGGGTTCCTCTTTTTCCACATCCCCGCCAACATTTATGATCATTTGTTTTCATGATGGTAGCCAATCTGACAGGAGTGAGATGGAATCTCAATGTAGTCTTAATCTGCATTTCCCTGATGACTAGGGATGTAGAACATTTTTTTAGATGCGTATATGCCTAAATGAGTTTTTAAAAAGAAAAACAGTATTACTCAGCCCCCATAAGCCTGTGTAATTTCTCTTGCTATTGATTTCAAATTTCATCACATGATGATCAGATACTAGAAATGATTTGGGTTTACATATATTTGCTAAGATGTTGTTTTTTTTATGGCCTAGAATGGCTCTATTTTAAAGTCTCATGGGCTGCCAAGAATGTGTGCTTTGTATCTGTTGTGTGGAATCTCCTTTTTATATTCATTAATTCCATTTGATGTATGGTGGTGTATATATCTCTGAAGTTTTCTGGTTAATCTTTACTCTGAATGATCTATCTAAAGATGAAATAAGAGTGTTAAGTTACTCACTATTATTAGTTCAGGACATGTCTGTTTTATGAAATTGGAAGCATTAAAATTTGGTGCAGCCATACTTATAATTATTATATCTTTTAATGAATTATTTATTGATAGCAGTAACCTTCTTTTTCTCTGTTGACCAATTTTGGTTGGAAGTCTACTTTATCAGACAGCAGAATAATTATGACAGCTACTTTTCACCTTTCACCTTCTATTGCCTGATGGATTGATTTCATCCTTTTTTAAAAAGTTTATTCATTTATTATTACTATTTTGTTGTTGTTTTTAGAGGTAGGGTCTCACTCTAGCCCAGGCTGACCTAGAAATCACTATGTAGTCTCAGGCTGGCCTCTAACTTATGGTGATCCTCCTACGTTTGCCTCCGAAGTGCTGGGATTAAAGGTGTGCGCCACCATGCCCAGCTCACCTTTTTTATTTTTGGGTTTTTTGTTGTTGTTGTTTTGTTTTTTGAGGTAGAGTCTCATGCTAGCTCAGACTGACTTGGAATAATTCACTATGTATTTGAATATAGTATTTTAATAATCAGCTAGTCTGTGGCACTTTGTTGGTGTGTTGAGATTATTATGGAGGGATGTGTTCTAATTCCTTTAATTTTGTCAGTTGGTTTTTTTTTATTATTATTATTTTTGGTGTAGCATTACCTTCTCATTGCTGGGATGGACAAGACACCTGAACTAACTATTTCCTGGTTATATGTGCTTGGAGTTCTAAATTCCTCTTGAATTTGGATATATACTTTTGTCTCTAGATTTGGGAGATCTCTGATTTTATTGAGTAGATTCTGCACGTGGCTTTTAATCTCAGACCCCTCTTCGATGCCATGGCTTTTTAGGCTTGGTTTATTGATCATGTCACAGAGTTCTTGGATGTTCTTGTCATACACTTTTATTTTTGCATTCTTTGTTGTCACTTGAATGCAGTATTTCCTCAACCTAGTTCCCATCAGATATTCTTTCTGGTGCTTGATAAAAATCTATTGGTGATCGTTCACAGTGTTGTTTGATTCGTAGAATTTTTATTTCCAACATTTCCGCTTGTTTTTAAATTTTCAATTTCTGACTGAATTTTTCTCCATGTTGTTGGCTTTTTCATCTAGTTTTTGGGTTTACTCATCCATTTTCATGACTTTTCCCTCTATGCTGTTGAATTTCCTCTTAGGGTCCTTGATTAAATTCATCTGCCAGTCTCTATGCTCTCTGAGGTCATTAATAATTTTTTATTAGTAAACTTGTGAAATCTGCACCTGACATTTTACCTATTTTAGTGGCTTTGAATTTAGTTGTTGGAGAGCTTTTGCAGGAGTGATATGGCTTTGCTTTTTCATGCTCCTTCTCTTGTTTCTACATTATGGTTTGCACACTTGTTAGTTTATATATCTCTTTCAGTTTTATTTGAAGGTCTTCTTATGAAGCAGACTGGTCTTGAGGCCTCAGAGCCCAGTACCACTTAGAGAGGAGAAAAGAAACTTTTGTATCAGTGTAACCTCAAACCATATGAGATATATGAATATACTTAAAATCAATTAAAGCTCAATAGTGTATCACCAGTGAGTATAAGACAGAAAATGACAATACTAATATAGAAATTGCTATGAAGTTAAAAAATATTTAGAGCTAGAGATATGGCTCAGCAGTTATATATGCTTCCTATTCAAGCATGAAGGAGGGCCTGAGGGGGCCCAAGACCACCTGAGCTAAAACCTCTGGAACCCACATTAAACAGCTGGGTGTGGCCATGTGCACCTACAACACCAGTTCCATAGGGAAGTGGTTGACCTGGGAATCGAAACAGAAAGCTCTGGGCTCAGTGCGAGACTCTGGGTCAAAAATCTGGAATATGTGAAAGAGCAATGGAGTAAGATACCGAACTTTCTGTTCCATCCACTGCTGGCAAATGTACCCCACTGCAGGTGATCATTATGGGGTGCACATACATGTGCACACACACACACCACATACACCCATGCCACATACACACACACACACATACACACACACACACATACCACATACACCCTCACCACATACACCCACACCACATATACCCACACCACATACACACACACCACATATACCCACACCACATACACACACACCACATACACTCATACCATATCACACACACACACCACATACACCCACACCACATACACCCACACACTACATACACACACACTACATACATACACACATACCACATCAAGCATATGTACACTAGCAGAAACAAATTATTTAGAGTAAATATGGAAATATTGAGTGAGATAAAACAAGGAGGCATGGAAAGTACCAAAATAGGAAAAACAAAAGAAAGGTTAGATAAATAAAAAAGAAGGAGTGGAGAAGACTTTTTTGGAAGGGAAGGGGAAAGAACAAGGTAAAAATATAAAAACAATTTCCTTATCATGAAAAATTTCATAGGCAAAATTAGATGAGTATAAGGAGAATGAAAATCAAACTATTACTAAAAACACAATAGAAAAGACAAAAAGGGAAAGCACAGGGAAAAATAGGAATGAAGAATAGACAAAAGGAAAAGTAAAAAACATGGTTGTTTGTGGTGGTTTGAGCCAGGTGTTCCCCATAAACTCAGGTGTTCTGAATGCTAGTCTCCCCAGCTGATGGCGATTTGGGAATTAGCGCCTCCTGGAGGCGGTGTATTGTTGGGGGCGGGCTTATGGGTGTTACGGCCAGCTCCCCCTTGCCAGTGTTTGGCACACACTCCTGTTGTTATTGTCCACCTTATGTTGGCCAATGGGGTGATGTCCACCCTCTGCTCATGCTATCATTTTCCCCTGCTATCATTTTCCCAAAATAAACCCTTTTTTCCCCCCACAAGCTGATCTTGGTTGGGTGTTTTCTACCAGGAATGCGAACCTGACTGCAACATTGTTCAATGATGATAATAATGTGTAGACAACGTTAAATGAACATATGAAACAGAATACATAATGAATACATAATTTTTATGTACAACAAGTAAAAATAATGCTAAATGTGTAACAAGATAAAAAGGACAATTACAGGGGGTGAAATAAAATAAGGAAGGAAAAGATGAAGTGTGAAGCAGCTTGTTTCTGGGTCTTTGAAAATTGTAGAGTTCTAGGTATATCCACGGAGAGGGCAGCTGACAGCGTGAACTTGTCTTTCCTACCGTTTTTGCTGTTGTGGACCCTGTATTAGGGAAGCATCTAATGTCTATCAGACCTGTCTTCACCTTCATGTTTTTCTAAACTGTTTTGTTTTTTAAATTTATTTTATTAATTTGAGAGAGAGAGAATGAGCACTCCAGGGCCTTCAGCCTCTGCCAACGCACTCCAGATGCATGTGCCACCTTGTGCATCTGGCTTACATGGGTCCTGGGGAGTCAAACCTGGGTCCTTTGGCTTCACAGGCAAGCACCTTGACCGCTAAGCTATCTCTCCACCTCCACCTTTACTTCTTTAAAAAATATGTTATTTATGTATTTATTTGAGAATGAGTGAAGGAGAGAGAATGGGTGCACTAGGGCCTGTATAAAGCAACACTTCAAACAAATTCCAGATGCATGCACCACTGTACATATGGCTTTACATGGGGAATTGAACCTGGGTCCTTAGGCTTTGCAGGCAAGCGCCTTAACTACTGAGCCATCTCTCTAGCCTAACTTTACATTTAAAAAAATATTATTTATCTGAGAGAGATAAAAATAAGAGAGAAGAGAGAGAGAGAGAGAAAGACAGAGAGAGAATGTGCGTATGGGTGCACCAGGGTCTCCAGGCACTGTAAATGAACTCCAGACATATGTACGATTTTATGCATGTGGCTTTATGTGGGCACTGGGGAATTGAACCCAGGCCGTGAGGCACTGCACAGGAGCGCCTTTAACTGCTGAGCCATCCCTCCATCCCCATCTTCACTTTAATAGTTTCCCTTCTTTGAATATGAGAGGTTCTGATAGACACACTAACTTTGCAGCCTGTAGGCTGGGCAGATTCTCACCCTTCCAAAACTCTGTAGATTATATCCCTTGGGATGACAATATTGTAGCTGTGGGATGTCTCCCAAGTGCATAGGGAGTGTGGGGAGACAGCTGAGCGCTGAGATCTACACAGGCAGGGGACTTGTGCTTTCAGGACCTCCTGAGGACTCATCGCTCTGGCAAAGAGGTGCAGCTGTCAATGTCACATGCTCATCGGGAGTGGCCGAGTTCTCAGGCTCCGCAGCACTGAAGGACAAATAGGTGGACTCCAGAGCTCGCTGCACCTGCTGACCCCAGACTCGGAGTTACCTGACTGAAGGTGGTCCCCGGCTAAAGACAGCTGCTCCCAGACGCTGAAAGCGGGGCTCTGTTCCCCTGTGGTCTCCTCTGCCTGGGTGAGTTTTTCTTATGCCTTCGCCCCTGTGTGACTGTCAGTGTGTGGTCCTCTTGTCCTCTGCATCCGTCTCAGCCTAGAGCCTTGGCCAGTTAAATTCAGATTGGTGACTTGCAGTTGAGGCCGGGATGGTCTTTAAAGAATAGCGTCCCTCTCTAGATGGCGCCCAGTCACTGCCCTCTAAATCGTAGAGTGGCTGGATGGGATTCCTGTCCACTGCTAACCCACTCACGGGCAGGATGGCTGGATTTGAGGTTATGGAGGGCCATGGGCTTGTCTGGAAGGTAGGACTGACTGTTTCTTTTTTTTTTTTTTTTATCAGAGACACTCGGATTTCCTTTTCCACTCTTGCCTTCTCCACCCGGGAGCCATACATCATGTTCAGCTTGCCGTCCCCCTTCCTGGCGATTGTCTTTGCTCTTCCCAGTCTTGTCAGATATCCTGTGGCTACCATTGTGAGTTTCGAAAGCTCTTTCCTTTTTTCTCTCTTTGGGCTAGAGTCGGGTTTTTGCTTTTGCTGAATCATCTCCTGCAATGGGCCGCGTGGAGTCAGGTTCTAGTCCACTATCTTACCTGGAAGTTCAAAAGAGCTACTTCAAGGAGGGATCTTTTTGGGAATATTTCTGACTTAATTTATTTTTTATTTTTTATTTTTGCTGCCCAGGGAAAGAAGGCAGAGGTCTAGGTCCACATGTACAGAGAGCCAGAAAACAGATTAAAGCTGTTCATGCTTATATTTTCCTGATAGCCACTTGTTTAGATTGAATATCCAGCAAATTCTTTCCGGTGATATCACTTAGTCAGTTATTTGGCCCAAACCATGGGATATGTTATGTGTCATGGTGAGTGGGTCATGTGATTGGGTCTCATAGGCATAGTAGAAAGCTTGGTTGAAGAATTGGGTTTTAGCTTAGTTATTGTTTATTCTTATTAGAAATTGATTTCCTAAAATTTGAATTTAACTTTAAGATGAATTTCTTCTTTTATACAAAAATTTCCAGTAGATTAAAAAACAATAGAGCTTTGGTGGCACATTACCTGTAATTACAGTACTTGGGAGGCAGGAACAGGAGGCTTATAACTTGGTCTACCTGGTCATGTTCATGCCAGCGAGAGGTTTCATAACAAGACTTTTCCTCAAAACATTTTACATTCATTTAGGAATAATATGGAAATCCTATAGAGTGAAACAGAGAATAGAAACATATCAGATAGTCCTTATCATCCAGATAAAAATATTGAGAACATATATTTTAGGTAATATTTATATTCTTTTCCCAGTTAATATTGTTTACAAATATCTTTCCATGTTATTTGAAGCTTCAGTAAAAAAAGGAATGCTTTCCTGGGACAGCACATCTGTAATTTAAAATTTTATACACTCTCTGACCTCATAAGCTTAGCTCTAAGGGTGGCTGAAGGAAGGTTTTGGTTAGGAAAATCAACCTGTTTTCAATAAAAAAGCTAATTTGGGATTATTGTGATTTAATCTCCTTGGCGAATGTATTGGTTGCTTTTCCTGTTATTGTGGCATAATGTCTTGTCATAAGCTACTTAAGAGAGCAAAGATTTATTCTGGCTTACAGTTTCAGTCTGTTATGGCAGTGAAGGCACGGTAGAGTTTAGGGACAAGAGCCTGTGCCTGAGGCCTCTTATTTTGGCAGATTACAATACACAGGGTTCCTTGGAGCAGAACCAGAGATACATGTAACCTGCACAACTGCCTCCCTGTTCCTCTCCTGCTAGCTGGTCCGCAAGCTCCAAACATCCCACAGGCTTTCCAAAACAACACCACACCACTAGCTGGGGACTAAGCGTTCCAATGCATGAGCCTGTGTGTGTGTGTGTGTGTGTGTGTGCGGGGGGGAAAAACTGACCTCGTAACAAAGTCAAATGATATGGAAGAAAAGTTCCACCGAGGGTGTAGGACTTACCCCAACAACACAGCTATAAAAGCTCCTGCTTGAATCTGAGGGTCCACACTTCTGTCTTGCCCAGGACAAGAGACAGATGAGTAGTCCCCCAGTCATGCCTCCAGAGGTGGTGGTGAAGTCAGGCATAGAAGTCAGCTCTCCCAGTGTATAAAATATGGATCTCTGAATTTTATTTCAGGTAGCTTTTTCTTTCTCTCTGGAATTGGTTCTGTTTAACATTTCCCATACCTTAAGGAGGCAAACAGAAGGAAATCAATGTGAAATTGCTATTAGGCTTATCTTCAGAAGTGTATCGTTTCTCGTCATAAGAGCCATTACACTGCCATTACCTCCTCAGAAGCCGTCAGTCCTGTTGATTCCTGTCTGCTCTCGACACTTTTGTCTTATTAACTGATCTATTTTTCTTGTTTATTCCTTTTTAGCATGGACATTGATCGACAGATGCATACATTTCACATGAAGCCTTTGGGGTCTTTTAAAATCTCCCTTGCTCAAAGCAATCATCCACATATGAAAACTGTCATGACAGTAATACCTTCCTGTCCTTTGGTGTGTGAGGTGCCTGGAGGCCCCTCTTCTCCCAGTCCTGTGGGATGTCAGCATGAGTGGAATTTTAAGTAGAATATAAATTACTTTTCTAAGTTGTATTTTACAGTGGTGAGAGATAGGGAAAAAAGAAATTTTGTTTTACAGAGATAGTGTGACTCACCCAGTGCCCATGAATTCGTGGGATGACCACTGAAAGTCAGGGCTTTCTTTACAAGAAACATCCTCTTTACTCCCACCTTAGTTGCAAGCAAATGAGCCCTTCAAGATGAATTTTAGGAAGACACTTTTTAAAGGAGCTCTTAAAATAGACATTTTTTTTTTTTTTTTTTGCAAGCTAAATATATAGCTCACTTGGTGCACTCCTTGTCTCTCAGAGCCCTGCCTGGATTGTCGCTGAAGGATTGGTGTCAGTTTACAACAGGTCAGGCGAGCAAGAGGTAATTTGGATGCTCCTGTAAAGCCCACATCAATTCATCTTATTTTGATTATATTCAGATTGCATTTATTTAGTGTTGAGTTGTGTTCACTTTTTAAGTATAATTGTGATTTGCCCTTTATTATTTTGTATTTTGAATCACATATACATGTATATACATACATATATATGTGTATATATATGTAAAATGTGTGTGTGGTTTGCTCATTTGTGTGGGTGTGTATGTGTGGGGGTGCAATGCTTATTTGTATGATTGATATACTGCATAAACATTGTCTCAGGAGCCATTCACCTTTTTCTGTTTGTCTGTCTGTCTGTTTGTTTTGGTTTTTCGAGGTAGCTCTAGCCCAGGCTGATCTGGAACTCACTACGTAGTCTCAGGCAGGCCTCGAACTCACAGAGATCCTCCTACCTCTGCCTCCTGAGTACTGAGATTAGAGGCATGCGTCACCACGCCCAGCTTCACCTTGTTTTTGAGACAGAGTCTCTGATTAGCCTAGAGCTCATTCAGTACCCTAGACTGGCTGTCCAGGACGTCCTAGGGATCGTCCTTTCTCCAGCTCCAGCTCCTCCCCAGCACTGGGATTACAAGTGGACACCACCATGTCTTTATTTTTTTTTTTTTCATGGGATCAGGGAATAAAACTTAGTTTCTCATGATTGCAAGACAAATACTTCATAAGCTGAACCATCTCCCCAGCTCCTACTAATTATTTGATTTTAAAATGTCAACGTGTGGTGTGAAAATGAAAATGAAAACAATTGAAAATTAGATCACTGGGTAAAAACTAAGCTATCATATTTCTGTCCTTCAAATTTCCTGTTTTGCTGGTGTTCATTTATATACACTTCATTTTGTTTGTGATGTTTTTGATATGTTGATTCCAAATCTCCCTCCCTTTGTATGTGGCCCACAACCCAGCTTGCTTGGTTCATAAGTCACATTCCTTTCACAGCATCTGTCCTGTTTTCAATGCCTACAGTCAGGCTGGTTCTTTGTGTATGCACTGTGAAAGTCAGAAGACAAACTGGCTAGCATGTAGATCCATATCCATTTCCAAATTTAGCTCAAATACTTAGAACATGGTGGAGATGACAGCAAAGACTCACATCCATCTGCACTGAAGGGTGTGTGTGTGTGTATGTATGGATGTGTGTCAAAACCCTGTGGATCTGAGTTTGCATGAACTGTGGTTCATTTCTACTTGTTGGCTAATATCAACAGACAGCAATTGAAGACTGCTGAGTAATTTCTTCATCTATAAACTAGATATACTGTTTCATATTTCACAATGTGACTGCGACAGCTGCACTCGTGTATGGAGAGCACCTCATGCCTGGAGCAGGATGAGCAATCTTTCTTGCCATCATCCTGTCTTCAAGGTTTCGTTATTATCCTAGGTTACCACCTATAGCCGTGAGAGTAAGCTCCTCACACTGACTGGTTTCATGGTAATGGTTACATATTTGGTGTGTGATTCTGATCTCTTTGCAGCCTGTGAGCTTCTAGAGGCAGAGGCTATATTCCATCCCCACTTGCTATGCCCTCATAGCTCTTGCTTCCTTTGTGACACCAAGTTAAAGCGCTTCCATCCAGACCGATCGCTAGGGAAGTCATATCTGAAGTGTCATGTGGAAAGATTCACGGCCAGTTTCTCCACATGCTCTTAGATGATGGAGATGGGCATTAGAGTTTATGATCTTGGTGAAAAATGTTTGAGTCTCTGTGTTGGTGCTTTCCCCAGCCCTGGGCTCTGCTCTCAGAAGGCTTCCGTCAGGGTGCTGGACAGTGTGCAGAGAAATGGTCCTCTAGACCCCATAGCAAGAAGCCATTTCCCAGGCTGGCTCCATAGGAGTGGGTTTACCCGCCTTAGTTACACTCTTGTCACGTGATCTTCCCTGTGAAGTTCTATCATACTGGTGTGATTATGAGATAGGCCTAAGGAGTCCTCCATGGTCACAATATGAAAGAGTTTGATCCTTTTAATAATACTGCCATGCCCAGGCATCCATGTCAGGGCCTTTTTTTTTTATGCCCCTTGAGGTGTTATTGTCTTCTGTTCTTCAGAAGGGAATTTCAAAGGTAAAATGTAGGTTATTGACTCAGTGTTACTCAGCCACAACAACAACAGGGTTGACACAAGACTACAAAACAAGCACAACCCTCCACAGTGTGTGTGTGTGTGTGTGTGTGTGTGCCGCACCTTGGCTCACCCCAGTATGTGCGTACAGCAGTCTGGCTCGCTACCTTCAGGCCAGGGTTCTTTCTAAGTGCAGGAGGCCACCATGCTTTAGCACTAGTAAGCAGAATGGGTTGATCTATTGACTTATGTAAGTCAGAATGCTGCCGCTGGCCAGAGTTGACTTGGCTCACTAACTTAGGATGCCTCCTGCAAGATAGGTTGACCTTCAAAAATACGAACTTTTAGGTCTGAGAACTTATCACAGACCATTAGTCATAAGAAGAGGGGCTATGGTTTATGCGTGTGCTTTCTCAACTTTCTTATATTGTCTCCTGAGGTGTATTTAAATAAAATTGGATTTACACAAAGTACCGGGAGTATAACATCTCTCAACAACACAGCTTTGACTGAAAGCGCCTTTTTGTGGACACATTTACTGAGAAATGAAAATGGCTTAAAATCACCAAAGCTCAGAAGTAAGTAATAAAGGTGGAATGAAGTAGCATCCTGATCACTGGAAAGTGTTTAAGTTTAGGAAGCTTTAATCTTATATCGCCTGAAGGAAGAGCAAATATCTGTTCAAAACAAAAACTGACGGCAGCTGCTTTCATGTCCTAAATGGGAGGCTCCGTCTCAGGAAACAGGAGAGAGAGGTTCCATCTTCCATGGCCTGCTCTGTTGTCACAGGTAAGCCCACCTACGGCACCCTGGTCCTGCATGGCCTGGATGACCAAAGGCCAAACCAAGATTGGAAAGCATTCTCCACCCAGCCATGTGAGTTTCCAAGGGCATCTTGAAACAGAAAGTGTAAAAAGTGGCAGAGGTAAGAAGGGCATTTGGAGAAAACAGTCTTCCTAGGTTGTATAGCCACTGGATAGTTGCCTATATTCCAATAAATAACTCCCAGGCCATGCCAATGCAAGCAACTCTAATTAAACTCAGTAGGTCACAAACAAACAAACAAACATAAATAAATAAATAAATGAAGGAAGGAAGGAAGAAGAAGAAACATGAAAGTAGTAGGGGAGCTTGTTGGGGAAAAAAGATATTTCAGTGGGATTGGAATGGGAAAAGAGAAGGTCACGGAGGCACATATGATCAGTTATACTCTGTAAAATGTATGTCATTGTCAAAGGACAAATAAAAAGATTGAAAATAAGAAACATGTTGGTATATGGTCAGTGGGGAATTCTGTATGGTAGGGGGGGGAATGCAAGTTGCTAATTAGTTTCATCTCTAGGAAAAGTGTTCTCTGTAATCAGATTTGTAATTTTATTTCCAGCTGTGCGTGGTGAGTACCCAGCATCCTGCCAAACCTTCCTGAAAGTGGAGTACTCAGCAGTTGTACCCTGAGGGTGCTCTTAGGGGAATGAAGAGAGAGTGGCTCTTTGGGTGAGAGTAGTCAGTCAGCTGATGGGTTACAGTGGCTGAGGGCGTCAGGGGTGTCTTAACTCAAGCTGTAATAACAGAATGGGAGGGAGGCTTTAAAACAGTTATGTTCTTGCACTTGTGGAAACCGGAAGTGTCTGGTGAGGGTCTTTGCTTGGCTGGCCGGTCATCTCTTTCTCAATGTGTCCTCATAAGGCTTGTCCCTTGCGGTGGGGAAAGAGTAGAGGAAAGAGAGGGACGGACAAGGGGAGGAAGACATAAAGAAGGAGAAATGTACAGTTGGTAGGGCGTTGGCACCCATAACTAAGAAATGAGCTACAGAACAATATGCTATCAGTAAGAAAACTGAAAAAAAGAAGTGAAAAAAGCAAAAAACAGTACACATGTGAAAATGAAGCGAGATGGTAAGAACGAAAGAAAAACAGAAGGACTCAGCAAAATTAACAACAGCAACAACAACAAAAACACAAAAACCTCAAGGGATATGGGTCAGGTACTGACCACATGTACATGGGCGAATGTTTGTTTTTCCCCTCAGACTACAATGTGTAATGGTAACACAGCAGGTCAGTCAGATCAAACCTGTGTGCCTTCAGGTGAAAAAGAGTCACATGGAAGTGAATTCTGTCCTATCAGTGTTCCTTGGTTGGTGTTGCCCTGTTTCTAGGCCAGATGCAAGTTGGTCTCCTATGGGTGTGGGATCTGAGCTCCCACAGGTAGGGAATTGTGTGGTCTGGAGGAATGTGGATGTCCTGCCCAGCTGGGCATGTTCGCCTGCTGACTGCAGGTGTTGGGCTCCCTTGGAATTGCAAAGGGAGAGTAACTGCCTTCTATTAGCAGAGACCCAGCCTAGGATTTCTAGTCCCAGATCCACTAAGTCCTCAGTGTGCTTACCCGTAACTGGTTTTCAGCAGCCAGTGCCCTCTTCTCCAGACCCCATGAGCCACTCCCTCATGCAGCTGGCCCATGGAGACTGCGGCTGGGGTGGACTGGCTAACCCAGGCATTTGTCAGGAAACAGCTGGGGCCCTCTGGTGAAGTCTGTGGCCCATGTGCTGAGATGTCTTAGGTGTGCTCAGAGCTGGCAGACGTAGGAGCTGGAAGGATCCCTGAGCCATTCCTTGCAGAAGTCACACTAGTTGGTCTTCAGGCTGCCTTTATCTCTACTTCGGTGGCTCCTCTGCTCACCTGGAGGTTGGCTCTCTGTTCCTGGGGGGAAACCATGGGATCCCTACTCAGACTTTCTTCCTAGTCGAATGCCATCGGAAAGGAAGCAGACGTGGGAATTGCTCTGGGTGGCTCTCTTGAGTCTACTTGTCCCTGCCGCTAGGTGGCAGGCTGTTCTGAGCCCGTGGTGTCAATGATGGGGGCTGTTCGGGCAGAGCTCGCTGTCAATCACAGCTCTCACCTCAAAGGGGGTCCGGAATAGTTTATTCTGGAGCCGAATATGAGTGACCATGGCCCAGGAACACAGATTTAGGTTACCCCAATTCCATGTTCCAATGTGTTAACAATTTCATAAAGGTTTTACAGTTACAGAACAAGAGAAAGTCATAAATCAGGCTGGAGAGATGGCTTAGCTGTTAAGGTGCTTGCCTGCGAAACCTAAGGACCCAGGTTCGATTCCCCAGTACCCACATAAGCCCAATGCACAAGGTGGCACATGTGTCTGGAGTTTGTTTGCAGTGGTTAGAGGCCCTGGCATGCCCATTCTGTCTCTCTCTCTCCCTCTTTCTCTCTATTTCCCAAATAAATAAATAAAATATTTAAAAATAAAGTTGTTAGTCAGGGCAGTTTTCTAATATGTTGGCTGGCCATCAGGTAGGCAGTTTTAGCAAAGTGGGGAAATCTCCACCGTAGGTGGACAATCTGATGACATTCCTAGCTCTTGGGTTAGTGGAAGCTGGTGATCTGTTAGAACACTAAAAATAGGTCACGCTTGATCAACCAGGATGTTAGGTCAGACACAGAGGTGAGCAATAAACGGCTATTAAAGGGCTAAGGGCAGCCCAAGGTAATTTGGCTCTGATGGTGCAACATTTCATCTTTCTATGATCACAGGAGTTCCGTCAGTCCATTCAGCCTTGTTCGAAGCAGATGCAGCAATTTTTAGGAACTTTAGTCCATAACTCTGTCATGGAGTTGGCCCTGGCCGTTTGGCTGGGCAATGACATTGCCCTGGAACCTCTGTTCCTTCATCTTTTTTGCCTCTACTCCCTCAGACATGTCTTGTACCCCACCACGTTACCAAGCAACGGAGCCTGCCTTTTTCTAACAATGAAAATTCTAGATTCTGCTCCTACCGCAAATAGCAGCAACCATGACGTTTCTTTTGGGACCATCAACACAATGCGTTCAAAAGAATGATTATTTAATTGTGGTTCTAATAATCCAAATGCCAACTTTGGCAACAGAAGAAGATCAATTTGGGGGGCATGAATGTGAGAAGAGGGGTGTGGCGGAGAAACAAGGAAAGATGAGTGAATATGAGCAGAGTAATGATACATGTGTGTGAAAGTGTCCTAATGCAACCCATTAGCTTGTACGCTAACTAACAAATTCAACACTAAAAACATAAAAAGAGGGATCCACATCCCCCTGGCATCCAGGAGGCAGTATGGTGCTACGATTCAGTCCACAAGGCTAGGCATTAGACCCACCTGAGTGGAAATCTTCGCTTTCTCTCTTGCCAGCTGCTTACTGTCTGTGTCTGATTCGCTAAAGAAGGCTGGCATTGTCATGTTGGGATGTTCTGTAAGAAAATGCACGCACTCATTTCAGCACAGTGTTGCATACTTAAGAACTTGCTCCCAAAAATGTCTGCTCTCAGTGGAACATCACAGAACAAATTGTCCCAAATCCGTCACGTTCAAGATGGAAAGGGGAACGCCATTAGCATTTGCCGAAATGGTATAGTCCCTCATGCTGTCTGAATGCAAATATGCTCATTTGGAACTTGGTACTGAGAGGCAAAGGGGAACGGGTGCATTGGATCAGAGCTGGCTGCAAGGCGGGAAATCACTTGGGCACAAACTGCCTTGCCGCAGCCCGGACGGCTTCCCTAGAATTGCTGGAGGGGAAATGGAGTCTAGGAGTGAAGGGCCGCTTCCCCTGGGGGTGATTCAAGTGCTGGCAAGACCTTTGCTGTAGCTCCAAGTTTCTTTCTTTCCTTCTTTCTTCCTTTCTCTCTTTCTTTTGAGCCAAGTAGTGCTTCTTTGTGGTCACCATAGCAACAAGGATGATGGCGCTGCCATCCTTGGCAGGCTGACCTTTTCCAGGTTGGCTGGCTCTCCTGATTGGTTGCCCTGATTCTTGCCTTATTTACATGCACCCAATCAGCCAGGGACCACCTGGATCTATATAAATCCCTACACTCTATCTCCCTGTCGCACTTTGCGGACTCCACAGAGGAGGAAGGCCTGCCTTGTTCGTGTGCTGGATCTACGGCACCCGCTCCTGCTATCAAGACCCCTTAAACCTGCTTGTTACGTGGGTGCTAGACCTCTTCCTGCTTCCACAGGGCCAGGGCTGCTCTCAGAGCCTTGACCTATATCTAATCTTGGCACCAAATCTGGCCTGCATCCAGGCCTGTGTTCTTGGTGTTTGGAATTGCTCCTGCTTTGGAGGAAACCTGCAGCCCTCCTGCTCTGATTCCAATGGGACATACTGTTCTGGTAGCCCCAGCTCCCATTTTTGTGGGGACCCTTCTTTTCTGGTATTCCAAGACCTTCCAAGGGTTCAGTGCTGAAACCCTCAACAGCGACCATCAGTTGGTATCACACTGCCTCCAAAAAAAAATCAGGATTCAGAGCTGCCCAATACCGCCTTTGCGCCCTCTGCCCTCTGCCACCAAGAAGTCAGAGTTTTTACTTGTACTTTCATGTTGTGATGCTGTGTGGATAGAGTCCTTGTTTGCTCATTCTTTGCCTGTATGTCTGTCCATTTCGTTCTTCATGGTAGGAAGACAAGAAAACCAGAAGAGTGGACCATTTCAGTACCAGCTCTGGCGCAGTGGAAGATGTCTCCGAAGCAGCTTGGAGAGTTGTCTTGATGCTGGGGCAGAGACACTGGAGCTGTGGCTGGGATCGTGTTGTGGTTGAAACTGTGTCCCCCCCAAAATACAATGAGACTGTAATTTCCAGCATCCTAGATTGGGGAACTAGGTCGTTAAGTGTAGAATTACTTATGATGAGATCTTAATAGGACACAGAAATCCTTGATCCAATAGGATAGCTATTCTCCTTAGAACAGGAGAATTTGGACGTAGACACAGGGAAGGTGGTCCCATGAAGATGGAAGCAGAGAGTGGGGTGATGGTGTCACAACCCAGGGCTGAGTGAGAGAGTATTTTTTGTCCTGGGTCACTGTGGTGGTTTGAATGTAAACGTATGTCCTCCATGGCCTGAGGTATGTTTTTCTTTTCTTTTCTTTTTTTCTTTTTCTTTCTTTCTTTCTTTTTTTTCTTTTCTTTCTTTTTTTTTCTTTTCTTTTCTTTTTTTTTTTTTTTTTTTTTTTTTTTTACTAACGTTAAGCTTCCTACTTACATCTTCATTAAGCTTCCTGCTTATTTCTGGAAGAATCAAGGAAGAGTCCTGTCCTAGAGGCTTGCTCCTAGAAGCTTAGGATGGAGCTCAACTCCATCACACTTAGAACTTGCACTTCTTGCACGCCCCCTCCTCCTCCTAAAATGCAAGGCAATACATTTCTATTGTTGTGAGCCTCCAGTTTATAGTTAGAGCAGTGTCAGGAGAGTGTTGTGTAGCTATCTCCTTGAAATTGAGCACTCTTTCCTGAAGGGAGAGGGAGGCTCCTAAGACTCAGGAAGCTTAGAGACTTACAGGACTCACTAGCTCCTCCCCAAGGTCATATAGGCTGCAGACAACTGCAGGAGTCCAGAGGCTCTCGGGTGGAGATAGATGTCTGCAAGGTGGGAAGAGATCTCCAGGATGCAGCTGTCAGCAGTCAGGATGAAAGGCTGGGGTCGCCTTTTCAGAGATGCAGCTGCCTTGGAGCTGGTCTCATGGTGATTAGCTTGGGAGCATTTTCAGATTTTAAGTAGTCCTTCTTGGTAAGGCTGGGCTATAGGAACTTTTAAGCCAGGTCCCTGCTATCAATTTAGGACTCTGAAGGTATCCCCTGGGCTTGTGAACTTGTCATTAAAATCCACAGGTAACCATGGGAGAAATAAATGAGAAGCAAAAATATGAACATTAAGATACAAATCAATGTTTCTGAATTGCGACTAGAGTTTCAGCCTCTTAGGAAGCTGCAACACTCATTCAAGATGGAGGGAGGGCTCATGACCTCTCATGAGGAGAGAGAACCTATGGAGGGGGTTCACTAACAGCAACGAATTTGAAAACTTCTCTAACTTCTGATGGAAATGATGACTTCAGTCTATCCAACCTCTCACTGTGGACACCTCCTAGATTTAGATTTTGGCACATTCCTAACTCATAAATAAAATCACCACAAACCTTACTCACTTCTTTATATACATCACAGAACACTCCACAACGGTATATTTACACTTGCACAAATTCCTCTGTGACTTGCCTGTCACCTAGAGAAAGCAGATCCAGTGTCCCCCCACCCCCACCCCCACCCAAATCCCAACGTCCCGGAAGTTCAGGGAGCGCAGACTGAGCTGAATCTGGCGCAGCCTATCAGGAAGGCGAGGGGCCCATGCTCTCCTTTACTCTTCGTTTGATTCTCATCTATGGACTTAAACCTGGGTAAAGAGAAGATGCCAGCCTTCCAATAGAATCCAGGGAGACGGAAGAGTAAGTGAGCAAAACCCCAAGGCAGGAAAGAAGTCTCACATCTACTGGACAGAAGAGGAGCAGTAGAGGAGATCTTCAGTGGGTGTCAGAACTTACGGTATCTGATAAATGGCCTTAGTGTGTGGAATCGGCGAGAAGCAGCTGTCCAGTAGAGCATGGCTGATGAGTATAGGCAAAGTACCATGTCTTGTCCACAAGGTCGCATTGGCTGCAATATTTCTAATGACTTTTACTGTCTGGGCTGAGCGGCTGGACGCCTTTGCCAGTCGAAGTGATGGCATGGAAGTATTACACACAGACTCTGCTAGAGCTCTTCCTCCTTTTTCTCCCATCTGCCCCACTGTCTGTGCTTCCATCAGACTTGTGCCTCTTTAAGTGGATACAAATGGAGAACTAGGCAAGTGCCACCGGGCATGAATATTTCTGCTTGTTACAATTGGTTTGGGGGCCATTATGTAGCTACAGGAATTTTAAAATAAAGATCTGGTGTGATAGGAAAAGAGCAGAGATCATAAAGCATCAGAGTCGTCCAGCCATGGGGCGATGAGGCGGGGAGGCAAATGCTTAGGCCTGAAATAGCTTTGAACTAATCTTGGGCTAGACAGATGGCTCAGTGGTTAGGAGCACTTCCTCTGCAAACATGAGGAGGCCTGACAGACAGCTCACGTTCGATCACCAGGACCCACTATAAGCAGCTCGGCACGGTCACAGACATGTGTAACCCCTGTCACGTGGGTAGCAGGCACCAGAGAAGCAGCAGTGCCCATGATAAAATGGCAAGCTCCAGGGTCAAAAAGTGACTGCTGCTCAAATCAGAGTGGGCAGAAGAGCGATGGAGCAGGACGCCTGACTTCTGACTTCTGCCCCATTGCACGGGACCGCACCTTGCCTCAGGCAAGTGCGTGGAGCAGATTCACGTGAACGCACCATGCGCCTCACACACCCACACCCCCACACAAGCAAAAATGATTATAGAACTTGTTAACAATGACAGCCAGACTGTGGCTTCATGGTGAACTCGGCACCTGGGCTGGATGCCAAGACGACCAGGAAGGCTTGCGAGGGGTGTTCCGGCGTAGGGCTGCTGTTGGAATAGCACCCACTTTCTTCACTCTGCCTTCCGAGCTGCCACATGCTCTAACCCTCTGCTTGAGTCCCCAGCCATGCCTTCCCTGTGCCCAGATCCACTGGTTTTCACCTTGTCTGTGAAGGCAGCAAGTCTCTCCTTTCTTTGTGATGTAGCTTCCATATTTGGTTTTGACTTCGCACAGCTGGGCTCTTCTCATCATGAGAGGTTCATCAATTGCTCGAAGACACCTACCTGCCTTTGACTATTCCTCACGAAAGCAGCCTCCCTTCACCTCCTGTTTGACCTCCTTCCTCAGGCTTGTCTCTTGACAAATGGTTTTATCGGCTATTCCCCTAATAAAGGTGGTTGAAAAGAAGAGCCACACATGGGTTGCTCTCCATCGCTGCTTTTGCCAGAGCAACGCCCAGCACGTGGTGGGCACTTGTTGTGTGACTGAATGAAGTGAAAGAACAGACTGCACTTGAACCTGCACAAGTAAAGCAGGAAAACCACCGGGGAACCAGTGGGATGGGAGAAACATTTGCTGCACAGATACAGATGGGTACCAGGGCTGGCGCTGTGTCTTTCCTCTGATGTAACCATTGTTCTACATCCAAAACCATCCATTATCTTCGCATAGCAGGGCACGTGCTTGTGACAGGTACTAAGGCCCATGCCTTACAGTTTCTGGCTGAAGAGGACTCGAATCTCTTACTAAGCTCCCTCGTAAACTATCTCAAGCAAGAGCTCTGACTGGCCTCATTAGGAGAGTCGTTAAGAGCATTTCCTGTGCAAGCATGAGGGCCTGAGGAGGCCTCAGAGACAGCTTGATTTTGATCCCCAGGACCCACCTAGACAGCCAGACAAGGTCATGTGTGCCTCAAACTGCTATCCCATGGTCGGGGGGCAAGCAACTGTGGTGCGCAGAGGGCACACATGAGAACAAGGTAGCTTCTAGTGTACCTTTATGGAGGTAGAGTGTAAAGTGTTTTCCACAATGGAGGAGTATTGAGAAGGGCCCACCACACTGGGCGTTAAAATGCAAAGACTTGGGAAAGTTGTTGCGAGAAAATTGTTAATAACAATGCACCAGCAGTTAGAAATGGTTGAGTTCTTATGTATATGAAAGTCCATTAGAGTTCTTTTCTTTTTTTTTTTAATTTTTTTTTGCTCATTTTTATTTATTTATTTGAGAGCAACAGACAGAGAGAAAGGGGCAGATAGAGAGCGAGAGAGAGAATGGGCGCGCCAGGGCTTCCAGCCACTGCAAACGAACTCCAGATGCGTGCGCCCCCTTGTGCATCTGGCTAACGTGGGTCCTGGGGAATCGAGCCTTGAACCAGGGTCCTTAGGCTTCACAGGCAAGCGCTTAACCGCTAAGCCATCTCTCCAGCCCTTTTAGAGTTCTTTTCAATGTATGCAAGTGGATTTGTTTCCAAGAGCGGGAGAGAAAGGGTGCAGGTACTATTGGGAATTGAGCATAAGCCTCATTTTATCTCACTTCTCTTGCTGCCCATGGTCCACGTTGCCTATGTAGACATTTTCTGTCAGAGCTGCTTTGGCACAAAATTATTTGAGAAAATCTTGGCCGGACATATGCTATGTGCTCAGAAGAGTTCCTCCCAGTCCTGGATTGGTCCGTGCCTGGAGCCCCGGGAGGGATGATGACATTTGGAAGTTGGACCAGGTTCATCCCGTCAGGATGCTGTTCGTTCTGGCTTCCAGATGACGCCGAATTGCTGCCGCATACCGGAGTGCAAAGGCTGTGATGGGCCCTCTCTGCAGGGTCGGACTGTGGGACTCAGGGCGATCCTAACTTTAATTTGTTAAGACGTTAGAACTTGCCCTGAGGTGATGGTTCTGGTGGGTAAACGTGCTTGCTGCAAAACATAACCACCTGAGATCAGATCCCCAGAACCCATGTAAAGTCCCACGAAGCAGTGAACGTCTGCGATCTTGGACCTTCTGCTGCAAGACAAGAGACTAAGACCGAAGAATCGCTGGAAGCGACCAGGCCAGTAGTCGGGCATAAGCAGTGGTAAAAAGCAAGGGGCTCTGTCTCCTGTGAATAGTGAGACCTGCTATTCAACTTCAGGTTGTCCTCTGACCAATGCACGTGAGCGTGCACGCGCACACACACACACACACCATAAAAAAAACAAAAGAAATCAGAAGTTGTCACATGCCCAGACAGCGTTTTGTTTCTTCTCCACAGCTGAGGGGAGGAAGCAGTTGTTGTCTCTTGCTCTCACGACTTCCTGCCTAGATTAAGAGGCATGTTGCAGAGAGCCTGCTGGAGCACGTTGCATGAGCTGAATAGCACCAGCTCCATCCACCACCATCCCACTGGGGCGGGGGGGGGGGGTCTCATTTTCCTTTCAAAAGCAGGAAAGCGGAGCACACTGTGCTTGTCCAGTCCCAAGCTCCCCAGCTGCACTGCCAGCTCCGCCGAGGAGCAGCCATGGCTGGCCGAGGGCTGGACCACTTAATTAGATCTGTGTTGACACCAGCTTATTTGGGAGTTGTGCTCACTCAGTACATGGAATGGCGTGCATTTTGTTCTTTTGGAGGAGGGCAGCCAGTGTTGACCAGTCTAAGAGGCAGACATAAAGCAGCACAGCCAACAGAGACAGTGTTAGGACAGATGAAATCAGTGTTCTTTCCCTCCCTCCCTCCCTCCCTCCCTCCTTCCCTCTTTCTTCTTCCTTCCTTCCTCCCTCCCTCCCTCATTCCCTCCCTTTCTTCCTTCTTTCCTTCCTTCCTTTCGTCATTCCTCCATTCCTTTTCTATTTTTTGATGCTATTCCTTTGCTCAGCAGCATTTGTAGTGAATTTATAGTGATAGGAAATATATATCTGGTCTTTGTCTAGTTCTGGTTCCTGGCACAGAAATTCTAAAATCCTCAGAATTTTCTGAGTGATAGAGTGTCTTTTACTAGTCTCACAGCCTCTTTAAACAGGTTTGAGCTTGTGCTAACGAGATAACTCTTAAACAGTATATGGAGGCTGTCGGTTAGGGATAAGATGTGGCTTCCAGAAAGATCAAGCCTTCACTAGAGGGTTGGGCTTTTCAGCTTCACTTCCTGACCTATTAAAAGAGGAGAGGAGCTATAAACCAAATTTAGTCCCAAATAACAACTAATTTAATTAATCAAACCCATGTTATGAAACTTCCTTACAAACACTGAAAAGGGGGGCTAGAGAGATGGCCTAGTGGTTAAGCGCTTACCTGTGAAGTCTAAGGACCCTGGTTCAAGGCTCAATTCCCCAGGACCCACGGAAGCCAGATGCACAAGAGGGCGTGTGTATCTGGAGTTCATTTGCAGTGGCTAGAGGCCCTGGCATGCCCATTCTCTCTCTCTCTCTTTCTCTCTCTGTCTGCCACTCTCAATTAAATAAATAAAAATAAAAAATTAAAAGAAAAACAATAGCCAGGAGTGGTGGCTCATGCCTTTAATCCCAGGACTTGGGAGGTAGAGGTTGGAGGATTATCGTGAGTTCAAGGCCACCCTGAGACTACATAGTGAATTCCAGGTCAGCTTGGGCTAGAGTGAGACCCTACCATGAAAAAACAAAAAACAAAAAACAAAAAACAAACAAACAGAAAAACCCTAAAATACAGGATTGAGCAACTTGGAAAATTAGTGGACACTACTGAAGTGCCGGTGGGAGTGTCTAGAAAAGTCCTCTATAATAGGACCCTGTTCATCCCTTCTCTTAGGCTCTTTGAGTTTTATCGTTTGTAATGAATTGGTGAACACAAGTAAAGTGTTTTCCCCAGTTCTGTGAAAACATATTGTTAAGGTGAGATGTTGGTTGTGACAAAACTGGCTTCATAGCCATTGTTGTGGTTTGAATATGAAATGTCCCCCCAGGCTCATGTGTATGAACATTTGGTCCCCAGTTGGTGGCAGTGTTTTGGGAGGTTGTGGAATCTTTGGAACTTGAGACCTGGCTGTCAGGTGGAGGACTTCTGAAGTTCCACCTGCCCCTGGTTCTGACTGAGCTCTCTGTGTCCCGCTGTAAAGCAGTGACCGCCACAAGCCCTGGTTGCCACAGATAGAAGCTGCCCTGGTGTGCTTTCCTGACCACGATCGAATGAGATCCTGAAGACCGTGAGCCACCCTTCCTCCCTGAAGTTGCATTTCTCAGGCAGTTTGTCACAGCAAGGAGACACGTCACTAATGCAGCTGCTTACTCACTAGTCAGCCTGAACTTGAGCCTGGTGTCTCAAGCCAGCTTTCTGGTTGTTGAGCCTTTACGATGGGCAGAGGTGATGTCAGCTGTGCGTGGATAAGTAAGAACCAGGTTGAACTACTGGACATCCAGTTGGTGCTAAAGAATCAGAGAGCACTTACTGAATATGTAGTGTGTGTCTACCAGTTTGAAAGCTAGAAATGAAAATGTAAATCCTGGACTCTGATTTGGCAGAGATGAGGAGCAAGGTTCCTTCCCAAGCAGTCACTTAGGAACACAGACCCAAAAGAACACAGATGCAACCCTGCCCTAGAGAGGCTAGAGGAGAACTCGACTCAGGATTCAAGATGGTGATCAAGGTTAGCTTTTTGGCTCTTTCTCCTAAGATATTTTTATTTATTTATTTATTTAAAGAGAGAGAGAGAGACAGAATGGGCATGTGGGCATGCCATGGCCTCTAGCTGCTGCAAATGATCTCCAGATGCATCTGCCACCTTGTGCATCTGGATTACGTGGGTCCTGAGGAATTGAACCTAGGTCCTTTGACTTTGCAAGCAAGCGTCTTAACCTCTAAGCCATTCTTCCAGCCCTCTTTCTCCTTAACTTTTCATGAGCTATTTCTGAGTCTGCATTCTCCTCCCTGGCCCAGCAACCAATAAAGGTTTTTCACATGTATTTGAACTTGGCAGTGAGGCACATCCCAGTTGGGTGCCTGATAAAAGACCTGATCCAAGCAGCCATGGGATATGTCTGGATTTCACTCTCTGAATCCTTCCCAGCTGTTGGGATGAACCTTTCTCAGCTTAAGAACTTTTCTACTTTTCTTAACCTCTCTCTTAAAATAATTTTTTCATAATGTATGCTTCTTTGCGTCTATGTTTACCAGTTCTTTGCTAATTGTTGAGACAAGAACTTAAGAGCCACTGGCTTGGGGAGTTCCGTGACCGTCCAGCGGGGCTCTGACACTCTTAACCCTGTGACAGATTGTTTGTCAGTGGAGGCGAGGTGGGACTAGTCTGTGTCATCCTCAGTGACCTTATAGCTGTGGAGAGAGAGAGAGAGTCAGTCATAAACCCACTTGGAAGTTTAAGCAGAGTGAAGCGTGGGCCGTGGAGGGCACCAAGTTGGAAGACTGGGAGCATTGTGTCAGGAAATGAAGGTGTCAGAATCTGGCTGGGAGGATTTTAGTAGAGAGGCGAGCAACACCCAAATCAGTAAGAATGGTTTTGACAAAAAGTACAGTTCTTATAATCTATTAACATCGTCATTTGAGATCTGGAAACCAATCAGAATTGGCTCTGTAATTGACATGGTGGCTCTGTTTCACCTCTCCCCGCTCAGCCAGCTCTGGGCTTCTGCCCATGCCATTTTTTCTGCCCTGAATGTGCCCTTCTCCTCAGCATCTGTGAACTCCTGCTTATCACGTAAGGCTTTGGCTCAGTGGCCTGCCACCTGCCCTCTGCCAGAGTTGGCGAACTGCTTCCGTACTTGCAGTCCCTGCATCGTAGATGCTCACTGTGTGCCTGGTGACAGTTTTTACCCCCTCAGAGTTTCACCTTTGGGTGGTAAACATTTTCTCTTGTGCCAGGGATCCAGTGGGGGCTAAGGTCCAACCAGACAGTGTCTTTCTCTGCTTCCTGCTCTATCCACCTTTAGTAGAACAAGCAGTCTGCTTCGGCAGGCTAGAGACGCCTGGCTTTTTCTGGCTGACATCACCGTCACTAAGGGTATTGCTCGGCATTTTCCAGGTAAGTGTCCCACGTCAGGCACTGTGCATGTTTTCAATCAGGAAAAGATGTATTTCCTATTTAAAAAGACAAGACCATTGAGAGCCTGTGAGTGAAGGTTGGAAGGGATTGGGCAGACAGCGCTGGGGTCTCAGTGGTCAGAATTTGGGCTCTTAGGCTATTGGGCTTCCCTCTTAGGTCTGGACTAGAGAGTAAGGTCTTCACCATTTTATCAATACCAGCCCACAGAGACCAGGTCCAGGGAAGCCTGGGAAGTCTCTGCCAGAAATGATCTTACTATGGGGGGGGCCAGGCTTGCTCTGATGGGAAAATATAACAGGATCATTTCACATTTTTTTAATCTGCTTCTGTCATTATCAACAAGGTTTCTAACTGAAATGTTTTCTGCCCAGACCATGTATTCCCAAAGCATTTAGCTCTTATTATTCCACTCTAGCCAATACGTAGAGGAACTGTTTTGGATTCCAAAGGAGCTTGGTGTTCTATTCAAGACTAGCAGGGTGGTTCTGTGCAGATAGATTGTCAGAGAAGAACCCCAAGGGATGGTGCAGGAATTACAACGTGGGAGATGAAGGTGCTTGAGGACACATTGAGGCCTGGGCCCTCCCTCTTCCACTTTGGGAAGAAAGAAACAGTCATAGTCATAAAGCAGGACCTGCACTTTCTGTCTGCAAGGCTGTTAGCAGCCAAACAGCCCTGGTTTCCCAGGCAAGTTTATAAGCATAGTTATTTAAAATAGGTTTACAAAAGGAACAAAGCTAATGCAGCATTCCAAGGTCCCCAAACAACAAACAAAAGTTAAGTCTTCACACAAAGTAATGGCTTGTTAGTGTGAGATAAAACCAAAGGAAAAATTGACAGCTGCTCATATGCATTAGGTTCCCAAAGCTCAGGAGACTTTCAAACTTGGTTTAGTTGCTGTATTTTAAGTGGCACATGCATAGACATGTCTCCCCAGGACTGTGGTGACCATTCACAGGACAAGAATACACACACACACACACACACACACACAGAGAGAGAGAGCGAGCTAGAGAAAACAAAGACAGAGAGAATGGGCATATCAGGGCCTCTAGCCACTACAAGTGAACTCCAGATGCATGCACCACTTTGTTCATCTGCCTTCACATGGGTACTGGGGAATTGAATCCAGGTTGTTAGCTTTTTCAGGCAAGAGCCTTGACTGCTGAGCCATCTCTCAAGCGCAAGGTATGTTTTTGCTTATAGCATTTGCTGAGCATATAGCACTGTCTTTGAACATACTGTTCTTTCTGCCTGGGATCCAAGGCACCCTTCTTGGGGTTTTCTATAACTCTCATTCATATGTGCTCTATTTTTTTAAATGTAACATTTTTGTATTTGAGAGAGAGAGATACAGAAATAGGAAGGTAGAGAGAGAGATAGAGAGAATGGGTGGAATGGAAGCCAGGGCTTCCAACCACTGCAAATGAACTCCAGATGCATGTGTCCCCTTGTGTGTCTGGCTTATGTGGAGCTTGGGGAGTCAAACCTAGGTCCTTTGGCTTTGCAGGCAAGTACCTTCACCACTAAGCCATCTCTCCAGACCCTGTTTTTTTTTTAAGAGATGCTTTTTCATTAATTTATTTGAGAGAGAAAGGAGAGGGAGAGAGAGAGAGAGAGAGAGAGAGAGAGAGAGAGAGAGAGAATGGGCACAGGGCTTCCAGCTGCTGCAAACAAACTCCAGATGCATGCACCATTTTGTACAGCTGGCTTATATGGGCCCTGAAGAATCGAACCAGGGTCTTTTTGCTTTGAAGGCAAGCACCTTAGCCACTGAGCCATCTCTCCGGCCCCTCAGATGTGCTCTTAAAACCAAAGCAAGAGGTGTCTCAGATCACTCACGGTCGATCACTCTCATGTGTGTCATAACTACACTTGACCTAACATACTTAGCTCTCATTAGTCAGCTTTGCAAATAGGTTTACAGGCCTTTTCCCCTCACTCTGGCAGGGTTTGCTAACCACAGTCAGGTCTTGTTTCTGCAATGTGTCCATTATTCTTCAATTTGAATCACCCAGAAATTTTTCAAAGCATGGTCACGTCACTTCTGTCAGTGAGGCACTGTGATGTGTGTCACAGAAGGGACAAGGCCGTGTTCTTGGGCTCTCACAGAACCCCGTTGCCGGCTGGGCCTCCAATCCGGAGGCTGAACTGTGGCTTATGATTAGATAGTGATGGAACTGGCCCGTAATGGAGACCTTGTCTTGGGCACATTCAGAAGGGCTGAAGGGGAGCAGAACCCAGGATGATTCTCCTACTACATCATGATGAGACTCTGTTGTGCTGCCCAAAATTTCCTCATGGTCCATCCACCACAGGGACCCCGGCTTCTCACACTTTGAGAAACCCTGCTCCCGAGACTGGAACCGTCAGAGGACGGCAGTCTTTCCCGTATCCCTGTGTCTGTCGTATGATAAGCACTTCTGGGCAGAATCAATAGCAACGTGGTTATACTGTGTTTAGTGAATGAATGACCTTGTTCTTTGATGAAAGGGCAATGCATGAGGAAGACACAGACACAGCCCTCAGCAATGCTCAAAAGGAGTCTGTATGTGTGCTTGTCCTGTATGGTGAAACTCCAGAGAGTCTCCGGTAGCTGCCTTGTGTTACACATTTGCTACTTACTACGTAATAAGTAAATGGATTGTACTCATGACATCCTTTGACATTTTAGACCACCTTAACAGGTAGGTATTAGGAAAATTTTTTTTGTATTATTTTTAAGATATGTTCTCACCATGTTGCCAAGGCTGGTCTTGAGCTCCTGAATCTCCTGCCTCAGTTTCCCAAATCGTAGGTGCATATCACCACACCCAGATGTCAAGAAGGTGGTATTGTTGGCACTGACTGTAAGATAGGGTTATACAGAAATAGGTAACAAATTTAAAAGTTGGACATAATTTACCTCACTCCAAAGCCATATGAAGTGTACATACTATCTTTCTGTGGCTCGTGGTGAAAAGACCAAGCCTAGGAACCAGGAGCGGACAGTTAACCCACTGGGTAGTGCTGGTTACCATGTGGGCTTGAATTTCCCTGGCCTTACTCTCTTAAGAAAAGAGCTGGTGGTTCTCCACTTGGAATCAGCAGAGAAATACTTGGAAACTTATTAGAAAGAATGACCTAGATGACAAGTCAGAACTTCTGGAGTTAGATTCATGATTTAGTTTTAATTAAAAAAATATTGTGAGCCAGACGTGGTGGCACACGCCTTTAATCCGAGCACTTGGGAGGCAGAGGTAAGAGGATCACCGTGAGATCGAGGCCACCCTGAGACTACATAATTCCCGGTCAGCCTGAGCTAAAGTGAGACCCTACTTCAAAAACCAAATATATATATATATATATATATATATATATATATATGACAGGTGAGTTCTCTGTTAGTACTATATTGCTCTTATAATGAATTGCTACAAATTTCACAGCTTGAAAATAATGTAAAGACATTATTTTATAGTCTTGCAGGTCAGAAGTCATGAAAGGCCCTCAGGTGGCTGATATTCAGGTGTTGAAGGGCTGTGCACCTTCCTGGAAGCTCTAGGGGAAAATCCTTCTCCTTACAGTTGAATATGAGAATTGTGAATAACACTGCATATTCTTTTATGTCATTTGTCTAGTAATTTGGGGTGCGTGGGTCTGTGTGGTGTATGTGCACCTATGGGAATCCCTGAACTTGCTGTCAGTGGGGTGTGTTCACCTGCAGAGGCCAGAGAGGAGTGCCTGGTGTCCCTGTGCCCACTGCTCTTCCTCCCATTCTTGTTTGAGTCAGAGACTCTTTCTGACCCCAAGCTCTGGTCTTCTCGGGTGTCTGATCCCCTGTGAGGCTTGCATTACGGATGTGCATGACTATGCCCAGCCGTTTATGTTCCTGGGAGTGGAACTTGAGTAGTCTTTTCAAGCCCTGGGCCCAGATGCTTGCTCAGGACATTCACGTAACTGCTGAGCCATATCTCTAGCACCAGTAATTTGTCTCTACTGTAATTTACATAAATATTTGTTGTTAATGGATGAGAAACATAGCAGTTCTTCACCTCAGATACTCTACGAAACAAATGAGCCTTGGGGGAATGTTTTTCTCTCTGAACAGAAAAGGTAATAATTTTTGGTGGAGGCTTCGTAGAGTATGCCACATCTATACAGAATGCTGGGACTGCTCCTTCCTGGTGGGGTGTCTTACAGTGGGACTAGCATTTGTTGGTAGTAATGTTAGGTATCATTTATTGAGTCGTTATCTCATGCCCAGCCTTATTCTACATGATTCATACAAATGTCCCTATTTAGCCCTCATAATTGGTCTAAACTATCATTATTGCCCTTTCTACAAAAGAAAAATCTGAAATCCAACAAGGCTGAGTGGCACAGGTGGCTCCTCATATGACTCTTGGTGTTAACAATGGTCAAAAGCGGTCAGAATTGAGCCACGTTGGTACCAATTATCTCTTAATTTCCTTCAGCACAGGGAGTTATGTCACCTTACAGGAGCTGCTTTAGGTTTGTAAAAGAAATTGAAAAGCTTTCAGAATCAAAATGGAGTCACATGTGCCAACCCTAAACGAACAACAAAAGCAAATAAATCTGGGAGGTTATGAAGAAAGAGTCCTTAATGCATGACTGCCTGACAGGAACTATCTCCAAGGACAGATGAAGCCTCACGCTTGCACGAAGGCCACCTCGCCCTCATACAGAAGGCACTTCTTCACACACTTCTCCCAACCAACTGTCTAGTTAACATTAGACTGATGAAACCCACAGTGATTGAGGATGAGGATCATTGTTTCATGGTGCAATCCTGCTCATTTTTTTGTCTTTAAAACTTCACCTTGTAGGGGGTAGGGAAAGAGAAAACAAAACAAACAAAAATACTTCACCTTGATCAAGAGGTGACTGGATGACAAATGTGTTATACGTACCGAATGGACTATTACTCAACTATAAAAGGAATGTAATTATTTCATTTCCAGGAAAATGGGTGAAACTTCAAGAAAGCAAATGACAATAAATTCTGGCAAGGATATGAGGAAAAGGGAACCTTTATTCCCTGTTGGTGGGAGTCTAAACTGGTACAGCCTTGATGGAAGTCAATGTGGAGGTTTAGCAAAGAGCTGAAAATCAAACTTCCATATGACTCAGTTATACTACTCCTGGGCATATACCCAAAGGATTGTATATCCCACCACGGAGATACTTGCACAGGTAAGTTCACTGCTGCCCTATTTACAATAGCTAGGAAATAGAATCAGCCAAAATGTCCATGTCCTCATGACTGGATACTAAAAATGTGATAAGCACAATGGGATTTTATTCAGCTGTAAAGAAAAATAAAGATATAAAATTTGCGAGAAAGTGGATGGAACTGGAAAGATTTATAATTAAGTGAGGCAACCCAGGCTCAGAAAAACAAAAATATACGTTCATTCCCATATGTGTTCTCATATCTCCTTCATTCTCATATTCTCATATCTCAAATGTTTGTATGAATGTAAATAAGTAGATGTGAGAGTGGGTATAGGATATGAAACTACACTGGAGATCACAGGAGGTTACAGGGAGCGATGAGAAATGTAGGGGTGGGGCAAAAAGAAAATGTAGTATGAAAGCAGAAAGAGGCTACAGTGGAGGATGGGCACAACTGGGGAGGGAGTGGGAGAAGAGGGGGAAATGAAACTTAAACAATTTTTTTCTGAAAACACATCATAATTTAACCTAGTTCTTTGTACATGTTAGTAAAAATAGATTTTTGTTTGTTTTTATTTTGTTTTAATTTTTTTGTTTGTTTATTTATTTATTTGAGAGCGACAGAGAGAAGGAGGCAGAGAGAGAGAGAGAGAGAGAGAGAGAATGGGCACGCCACAGGCTTCCAGCCTCTGTAAACGAACTCCAGATATGTGCGCCCCCTTGTGCATCTGTCTAACGTGGGTCCTGGGGAACCGAGCCTCGAACCGGGGTCCTTAGGCTTCTCAGGCAAGCGCTTAACTGCTAAGCCATCTCTCCAGCCCCTAAAAATAGTTTTAAATAGAAGGAGAACCAATGAGGTGGATGGAAATCAGAGTGTTAAACAAAGTAGATTCAGACAGAAAAAGTACATTACCTCACGTGGGGGAAAGGACAAGAGAGTAGAAGGTGGTGTGTGAGAGAAGAGAATGGGATCAGCGATGGGGACGCAGGATGGCAGAGCAGAATAGGTAAATGCGATGAAGGCATGTATTCGCCATATGTGCCAGTGCCACTGCAAACATTATATTGTAGAATGCATGGTCAAATTTGACTTCCACCTTCAATCTCTTTGGCTACACCCACAATCTACCATGACACGCATAACCCCATCATGATACCCTGTTATTCCCACTGAAAATAAAATTAATTTCATTTTTCTCATGAGAATTTTTGGCTAATTTTTTTTGATTGGCAGGTTGAATTGCCATTACCTGCACCCAACAGCAAAAGCAGCCTGGCAGTGAGAGCAAGGAGTATCTCACCGGAAATGTGCATTTCCTCACGTGCTTGGAAAGGACTGGTTCAAAGTGGGGCGCTCTCCAGCCTGTCAAGTGTTGGCAGCTGAATTGCCAATGTCTGGCCCTTTGGGACTGATTTGCTGGTGAACGAGAGTCATGACCTTATCTTGCCCAGTTCATGGCTTGATTGGTGCTCTAAATTTTATGTCCAGATGATGAAGGAATCAGCTGTCTATGTAGCCAGAGAAATGCAGACAGGGTGATTACCTTACTCTGGATACAGAGACCTTAATGAGAGGCCCACTGTTTTGTGCATGTGCCCAAATCCGTTGGGGAACCAACTGCTCTCAATTCGGCTAACTGATCCCTTCACTGGTATGAGACCCATAGCTGGAGCTGGGAAACAAGTCAGAACAATATCCAAACATAAACCCACTCTCCAATATCAAGCTTCCCTCAATTGTGGGCTACAAGAGGGCCTACACCTATTAAATTCTCTATAAAAAAAAGGGGGTTATCTCATTTGTCCTGATGCTAACTTACTCTCCGTTGGAGAATCTGCTTCTCTTTTCAGATAGATGTAGATCCTAAGGAGAGAGCCACCCCATCATACCTCAAAAGGGCCCCGGCTGAAACTAAGAAAAATTGGAGAAACAAGCAAGGGCGCTGTTTTCCTGATGAACCGGATACCAGCACAAGGGGGAAGGAGATCAGCACAGAGAAAAATCAACTCCTACCAAATCAGAGAGCCAGAGCCTCAGAGGCCCCCAACACCTCATCACTGAAGCGGATCCAACATGGCTCAGGGAAATTTTGCGGAAGAGGGGGTGGAAAGAATGTCAGAGCCACATGTTAGGTCATGATATGCAGAGACATTTAGCTTACCCATAACTGTGGGCTAACTGCACAATGCATGACCCGTATACCTCAACAAGGAGGGGCCAAGGGGAGGGGGTAGGTCACAGATGAGCCTAATAATGGTACCAAACTGACTGTAAAAAAAAAAATAAAATAAAAAATAAAAATGAAAAAAAAACTTAAAAAAAAAAAGAAATACATGAAGGGAACATTGGACTAGAGCCTGGACAGTGAGGAAAAGGGTGTTGTCAGCTGAGGCCAGCACTAGGGGTCCACGCTATGCAGGACTCAAAGACTATGACTAGAAACTCAGAGAATTTGTTAACAAAAGTGGAAGCATCTTAAGCATAATGTTAAGACAAGTGTCTGTTTGTTGATTGTTGCTACATCTGCCATGTGGAAAAGGGTGGGAAAAGAGGAAATGTGAGGCCAGTCAGAGAGACACTACAATTATTCAGCAAGAAGAAATGTTCACTGGGGACTGGTTGTGTGGTGGGACATAGAGCTTAACTATTTGCAAAGCATTTTATTGATATTTAAACCATCTAAATCCATCTCTCAAACCTTTCTGTCCTCTCAGAAGGCAATAGTATGGTCATTTTTTAGTTGTTAATTTTTTTGTTGTTGTTGTTTTTATTTATTTATTTGAGAGCAACAGACAGAGAGAGAAAGAGGCAGATAGAGAGAATGGGTGCGCCAAGGCCTCCAGCCACTGCAAACAAACTCCAGATGCGTGTGCCCCCTTATGCATCTGGATAACGTGGGTCTTGGGGAGTCGAGCCTTGAACCGGGGTCCTTAGGCTTCACAGGCAAGTGCTTAACCGCTAAGCCATCTCACCAGCCCATTAGTTGTTAATTTTATATTGAAACTTGAATGATAATTATGCTATGGTACAAAACACTTGGGTGTACACTACATCACAACTGGTCCCTTTATGCATTCAAGAGGGAAAGAGGTGGCTAATGTCCATTCAGGGCACAGTGTATCATTTTGTAGAATGGGAATGGTCTGTGCTTAGCTCTAGTTGTCATGGCTATGACATGTTAGATGCTTAACCACTGCCCTGAAACAAAATTCCTGTAGAGGCAATGGACCCTGTGAGGAAAATTGAAGAGCATCATAACATTGGTGGATAAATTCCCGGGAATTCCTTTGGCAAAAAAAAGTGGGCAGTACCCTTTATTTCCCCCGCTGAACCACTGATTAATTCCACCAGCACTTGCTGAGCACTGACTAGCCCATGAAATAGATACAGGGACACAAAGATGCCTTCTAACAGGAAACCCCCAAGTTTAGACTTCATCCTGCCAGACCCTTGCGTGGTCATTGGAATCAGTATTTTCCCAATCGTATTTGCTGTCATATTTACACAGGCCCCTCTTCCTGTCATTTAGCACATGCCTCACTATGCCCAGTCACACATTTCCTGAAATCACAACTCCCCAGAGATCTGTGATCCAACAGTCTGGAAAGAAAAAAGGAGAAGGGGATTGATTTACTTAAGAGTTGCTTCCTAGGATTTTTTTTTTTTTTCTAGGACCTGGGTTTTGTGGTTTTGTATTTCTATAGCACAGGTAATCCAGTATTTCAGAACGATTCCACAGCAAACCTTAAAAAAAAGAATAAAACTTGTCTTTTTCCATAACAAAATTCTCTGAGTCAAAGGTGCCAGCCTTTATTAATAAAAGATGATATTTATTAGCTTCCTGATGTAATTGGAAAAACAGAGCATTTGGAGACGAGAGTAGAGCCTGATGATTTATCACTGAAGTTGTTTCTGAAGCTGGCCTGCACCCCATCAATGTGAGCTCAGAATATCTTTCCTCAGTGGCCTGGCCTTTCTGCTGCACTCTCCTGAGATACCAAAATAAAAGACTCTGCTTCTTTTAGAAGAAACATTTCAGAGGCCAAAAAACTCTCCCAGAAATCATTTGTAAGCACCTTTGAGGCCCCTGTAACTGTCTCGGTAGCAAAGCAACAGCTTAATTTTTCCTTCTTACTGAACTATTTCCTTTTGTTTCTTCTTCATTTTATTTGGAATACACTTATTTTCTTTCAGTAGCATCTGAGGTCACAAACAGAGAGCAAAAAATATCTTTAAAATACATTGTTGTCTGCTGGGAATCCAGTTCTGCACATCCTTGGGGGAGAAAAGGTTTAACTTGAGAAAAACAAAACTGGGGCACTGTGATGGTTTGATTCAGGTGTCTCCCATAAACTTAGGTGTTCTGAATGCTAGGTCCCCAGCTGATGGCAATTTGGGAATTAAAGCCTCCTGGAGGCAGCATATTGTTGAGGGTGGGCTTATGGGTGTTACAGCTAGCTCCCCCTTGCCAGTGTTTGGCATACTCTCCTGTTGCTGTTGTCCACCTTATGTTGGCCAGGAGGTGATGTCCACCCTCTGCTTATGCCATCGTTTTCCCCTGCCATCATGGAGTTTCTCCTTGATCCTGTAAGCCAAAATAAACTATTTTTTTTTCCCCACAAGCTGCTCTTGGTCTGGTGATTTCTACCAGCAATGTGAACCTGACTGCAACAGTTGCCAAGCTGGGACATTAGAAGCACTGTCCAGTTTCTTCAGAGATGGGAAAATTTCTTCAGAACAGTCAGAAAGATAATACAAACCCAGGGATGCCAGTGGTGGTGGGATAAACACTGTAGTTCAAGACTGGGGAGACGGAGAGACAGAGCCTCCGGTTACTGTAAGGAAAAGTGCATGAACGCTAAGCCTGTAGACCATGGCAGAAGAGGGAGTGACAGAAAGAAAACAGGGAGAAGCCTCACGTGGAAATCTTTGTACAGAAACAGATCGTGGTCAGAAGGCGGCGAGTCGAAGAGTTGTATATTAGGCCGGCATCCGAAAAGTTCTCCACGTTTCTGTAAAAGTGCAGTGTGGAAACAAGGAAAAGTATGTCCAAGTTTCCTGCTTTTAGGAAGCAAATTTCTACATTTTCCTTTCCTCTTGAACTCCCACCAGGCATCACCATGCTGCCTGGCCAGCACCTGGCTCAGTGTGGCTCTGGTGGAGCATTGCTGGGGCAAGCTCATGGGAAAAATACATGCTGAGGGAGTTGAGTTGGACACGTGGAATGTTAATTTTATATTGGAGCTTGCATGCCGATGACACTCTGGTGCAGAATAGCTATGTGCACCTACTTCATAGACTCGTGTTCTCTTTAAGATTCTGTGGCAGTTACATTGATGGGACAAAATACCTGGCCAGAAGGGGCTCTAGAAGGAAAGGGTTTATTCCGGGCTTATAGTTTCAAGGGGAAGTTTCACCACAGCAGGGAGAGTGTGGCCGGAACAGATAACCAGGACTCACATCTTCACATCAGCAGGGAAAAAGAGGGCGTAAACTGAGCGTGGCAAGTGAAGCAGGACTATAGACCCAATTTCCCCACTCTCCAGTGACACGAGCCAGCAAGGCTCAAATTCCCAAAGGCTCCATGACCATCCCAGACAGTGTCACTAGCAGGGGATTAAACATTTAAACCCATAATGCTATGGGGGACATTTTATAGTCAAATCACTACATTTCACCCTAGACTTATATAGACTTATAATCACCTTACGATGCAAAATACAGTCCATTCAACTTTAAAAGTACTCACCTTCTTTGCAAGCCCCAACACTGCTCAAAAGTCTAAAGTCAAGACTCAACTGACACTAAAGACCATCTCCTAACTGTGAGCCCTGTAAAAATTAAAACAAAAGTTATGTACTTCCAATACACGATGGCACAGAGCAAGCATTCCCATTCCATAAGGGAGGAATGGGGGCACAGCGGTGGGGGGGGGGAGATTGGACTAATATAGGATTAAGATCCAGCAAGGCAAACATCAAATCCTGTAGCTCCAAGTCCGGCATCCAGGGCTTGCAGTGAAATCCTCTGGGGCCCCACCGAAAGGCTTAGGCAACTGTGCACCTCCAGCTACGCAGCCTGCACCCAGATCTGTGGTCTAAGCAGCTGCCCAGGTCTTCCATCTTCTCAGCCTGCTTCCTTTTCCAGAACCAGGACCACCTGGGTGATGTTGGCAAGCTCCTCCTTCAGGCGGGCATGAAGGCTGACCTTGGACCACAGCTGTAGCAGCCTCTCTTACCTGACCTGGGGAGAGCCGGGAACCTCTTCATATTCCCCACTGAAGCCATTTCCTTTTAAAAGAATCAGCATTCCTATTACCTCGAGCCTTCAGTGGGTTGGCTCTCATCGTCAGGGAATATTTCCTGTGGTTCCGACGCAGCACAGATAACCCATCCTCAATGGTGACAATCTCTTGAATAATTTCAGCTGAAGTGGCTACAGTTTCTGGACCTGGGGCCTGAAACTTGTTCTTACAGTTTCAAGGGGGACATTTCATCACGGTGGAGAAATCATAGCAGGAACAGACAGCCAATGTCACATCCTCACATGGGCAAGAAGGAAACCAGGAGTGCGAGAGAACTAAGTGGGCTGGGCTACGATACCTCAAGGCTCACCCCCAGCGACACAGTACCTCCAGCAAGGCTCCACCTCCTAGAGACTCCATGACCTCCCCAGACAGTACACCCGCAGAGGAATAGGCATTCAAACACATGAGGCTGTGGGTGACATTTCACATTCAACCACCACGGACTGGATATTTGGAACAGATAGGAGAGTGGGGAGAGGGAGCAGGCCTGTGTGACTGAGGGCAGGGACTGGACTTCAGGCACCCGTAGTCACAGAGAGGGGAAAGTGTGCAGGATGCTGCCACCATGGTCAGTGGTGACCCCACCCCCTAGCTGTCCTGGATTTTCAGTGGGCTTCACGGGGGTGCGTGAGGCCCAGACATGCAGCACAACTCATTACCAGACCACCCCTGGGTGCGCATTGAGCTTATCTTCCTAGAGCACACTCCAGAGGAGAGAACTCTGGTTCCAAGATTACCTTGTACTAGGAAACAGGGAAACTGAAGGCCATTCCAACAAGCTCTTTGTCATGCCATGCCCCTACACACACATACACACACACACACACACACACACACACACACACACACACACAAGAAAAGGTGAATATTTCCCAGACTTTCCTCTTTTCAAAGGGCACATAGCCCAAGAAGAAGGAGGTGCTGATAAAATGAATGCCCACTGTGCCCTGCATGGCATCACTGGAGTGGAGACTGTACAGACAGACAGAAACACACACACAGATACATGTACGCACACATGCACACACACTGTTAAAATTAAGGCTTTTTAATATTTTCTGTCAGATTCAATGTAAGTATAGAAGGATCATACTTCAACATAAGGGTTACATATGACAAAACTACAGCCAACGTCATAGTGAATGAAAGGTAAACTAGATACATCTTTCTAAAATCAGGAATGAGAAGAAAGATAGCCACCCTTGGTGTTCTTACCCAGTGTGGCCCTTGGCATTTTAACCGGAGATATTATGTGAATAAAAGACAGATAATTATATAAATAATAAAGAACTCAAATTATTTCTATTCGTAGGTGATCTGATGCTATGCTTAACAGATCCTGACAATTCTACCAAAATATTAAATGCAATGTCAACACAATTATATAAAAAGCAAAGGGCATACAAAATTAGTTGCACTTTTAATATACCAGCAATCAGCCAATAACATCTAATGCACCAAAAATTAACCTGCTGAGAAATAAATAAACAAAATAATTCCATCTCATAATAGCCTCAAAAATGACCAATGAATAAATTTAATCAAAAAAGGTGAAAGACCTTTATAAGGAAAACTGTAAGACATGGAAGAAAAACAATTAAAGGAGACACTAGAAAATGGTCACATGGCTCATGCTTGTTGACAGGCAGGATATTGTTCCTGTGGACATATTACTGAAGGCTCCCCATAGACTCAGTGCAGTCCCCACCAACATACCAATGGTATTCTTCAAAGAGCTAGAATAACAAAAAAACAGTGCTAACATTTATATGAAAACAAGAACACAGAATAACCTAAAGAATCTTCAGTATAAATAGCAATACACAGACAGTCCTGACTACAAATCATACCATGGAGCCATAATATCCAAGACAGTATAGCACTGGGTATAAGTTCAAATACATAGACCTTTATATAATGCAGCAAAGTTCCTAGAAACAAATCCAACTATCTACAGCCATTTCATTCTTAACCACAATGCCAAAAGCACATGCTAAGGATAAATAGCCTCTTTAATGAATGGTCCTGTGAAAGCTAGATGTACACATATGGAAGACTGAAACTAGGCACTTCATCTAACCCTACACCAAAGCAACTCAAATGTACCAAGACCTAACTGTAAGACCTGAAACTGGTACTGCAAGAGAAAACACAGAAGAAACACTTGAAGAGAATAGGCATAGGCAGTGAATTTCTAAATAAGATTCCAATTGCTCAGGAACTAATAGCAAGAACTAATAACTGAGATTGTGACCAGCTATTAAGCTTCTACACAGCAAAGGGAATAAGGAATAGAGTGAAGAGACCATCTACACAATGAGAGTTTGTTCTTTGCTAGTTATTAATTTAAGAAAAAATTAAGACCCAGAGTTCATCAACTACCATTTGACCCAACTAGTCAATTTTTGAATATATACTCAGAAGAACCAAAGTTAACTTACAATAAAGACTTGAGTAGCCATGTTTATTGTGACCCTGACCAAGATATTTAATTTATAGGGAATTAGCTTAGATGCTTCTTAACAAAAGAATAGATTTTTTAAAATGTGGTACATATTAGAGTTTCTCAGGTGTGTATGAAGCCCCAGTGCTGCTTACCTTGGACATAGTGCATAGTGACACCTGCCTGTACTCTCAGCACCTGGGAGGTAGAGAATCACAAGGTTGAGCTCATCCTTGGCTATATAGTGAATTTAAGACCACAGTGGGATGCATGAAACCTTGTCTCAAAAAAATAATAGACTAGAAAATATGTATATGCTTACCATATGAATTGACTCAGACATTGAAGAATGAATAATGTTATTTTCAGGAAAATAAGTAGAACCTTAGATCATCATGTTAAGCAAAATAAGATAGTCACAAAGGCAAGTCTCATTTCATATATATATATATATATATATATATATATATATATATATATATATATATATATATATGATCTAGGAAAGAGAAAAAGGATATGAAGGACCAAGGGGCACTAAAGGGATATGTAAGGTGTGTTAGTGACATTCTTGTTGCTGGAAACAGTAACTTAACCAGAAGCTACTTAAGACAGGAGGAGCTGACTTACGCTTACAGGTCAAGTTCACGGTGACCACGATGAGGGAGGCATGGCAACAGGAGCTTGAGGCAGCTGGTCACATTTGGTCCACAGTGAGGAAACAGAGAGTGATGAATGTGCTGCCCGCTTGCTTCCTCCTTATTTCTCTTAACCCAGTGTCCTCTGGTTCCATCTGTTTTCCTGAAAATGGTACAGATTCCTTCTTCATCATCACTGAATAATGTTCCATGGTGTGTATGTGCCACACTTAATTCATCCATCGCTGGGCACCTGGGCTGGCTCTGTATGCTAGCTATTGTGAATACTGCTGCAATGACCTTGAATGCGTGTGTGTGGAGGGGGTGTCTTGTGTTCTCCTATCATTTTCTTTGGACGTATGCTCAGAAGGGAAGAGCTGGATCTGGTGATATATCTAATTTTATTTTTTGGGGGAGGAACTGCTACACAACTATAATGGCTGTACTAATTTACATTCCCACCTAGAGTGAGTAAGAACCGGTTTTTGTTCAAGTCTTTGTCAGCATTTATTTATTTTGATAATAGCCATTCCAACTGGGGTGGTGTTATATCTCATGGTTTTCATTTGCATTTCCCTGGTGGCTAATGATACTGAACTCTTTTTTTTTTTTCATGCATTTGTTGACCATTTGTATTTATTGCCTAGAGAACTGCCTATCAGATCATTCACTCATCCTTCAATCAGATTGCTTATTTTTTAAGTGTCTTTAGTCAGATGAATAGTTAGCATTTTTGTTTCTGTATTGTGTAGCTGTCTCTTTACTCTTGTGATTATGTCTTTTGCTGTACAGAGCTTTTTGCTTGATATAATCTCACTTATCCTTTTTTGCTTTTGTTTCTTGAGCTTTTGAGGTCTCTCCAACCCAACTAGTTACTGACTCCTGTGAATGTCTCTTGATAACAAAGCAGGCAGTGGGTGAGTCAGACATAGTGTCAGACCCTGCAACTTTGTTACCACGTATGCTACATATATGTGTCTGTATATGCCTCTGTGCGTGGAGAGAGCTTTGCAGATGAAAGGTACTCGGTCCCATAGCATTTGGTAGCAACAGTAGTGTAGCAGACAGCTTCAGGTTCGCTGAGATGAACTTCCAGACCAGGCACAGTTATGGAGGAAGGGATTTATTGGAGCTTACAGATCCAGGGGAAGTTCCTTAAATGGCAGAAGAAGCTGACCTGCCTTCATAGGTCCAAGGAGAAAGAGAGAGACAGAGAGAGACAGAGAGAGAGAGAGAGAGAGAGAAGCACAAGCCAAAAGCCACACAGCACAGCACACTTCAGGAACTCCAGCTAGGCACACTTTGCATATCTTTATATTGTAATCTGAAACCCACCATCACACCTTAAGATCCACCCAGTGACACCGCCTCCAGCCAGGTGGCTGCAGATGCAAACTACAAACAAATAAAAACACTGAATATATTGGGGGCCATCTATTCAAACTACCACAAGTAGTAATAATAACAGTAATCCTATTACTAACAATAGCTAGAACTATAGCTTATTGACTGTTCAGTACAGCTATGCAACAGACATTGGCTAAATAATTGATAGTATTATTAGTTTAATCTACAAAATTCCAGAACAGTGATATGACTTAGATTAGGATGGCTACACGGGGTGGGCGGGGGGATCTGAAATGTCAGTGGACAGGAAATGATAAAGCCCACTCCTTCCTCTCACACTTCAGTCTTGCAGTTTCCCTGGACATTCAGAGCCTGTAGCGGTCACTGTCCTTTTCTTCCCACTCTGCAGGGCAGTGCTCTTGACTCCTTTGCGTAGTGAAAGCGAGGTGTGCAGAACACATATTTGCATAACTACATCACAGCAGATGTATTGTCATTTAATTCTTCTTGTAAGTTCCTGGCCAGACATAGTCAGGTGCCAGACCTACAAGTCATATTGCCTCTCATATGTAGAACACAGATTTAAATATATACATATTCATGTACATACAGACGGCTTGCTGTCTGCTGGGTAGATCAGACAGTCTCCTCCCAAACACTTGTTTAACCTTTATATAACCTTTCAGAGGGGTCTTGCAAACTTTTCCCCAGACTTCTTGACCTCCTGACTCCCTCCCCGCTTCAGGAGGGAGTTTTCAGTTCAGAGAAAACTGCTGCACACCACTGGTCAGAATCTGCCCCTCAACAGTCGTTTATTACTCCTGTAACCTTGGCAGTTGTCATGTGACCGACTTGTTGATCTGACTTCATCCTCCCTTCAGAAGGGGATATTTGGGAACTGAGATTTTGCCATACAACACTATCTTTAAGGAGACTTTGTAGAGAGTAGTGTAAAAACGATAAAATAAGCCATATGCTAATGTGACCCCAAACAAATAAAAATGAGAGATTTGGGGGGTCAGTCTCAAATAAGATGACATCTGGCCCAGGCATGATCCAGAGAGTATGACCCTGTATTCTTTTCTTTTGTAACTTTATGAAAGAGAGAGTGACAAGGGGGTGGGATTTGGCACGCCAGGGTCTTTAGCCACTGCAATGGAACTCCTGGTGTGTGTGCCACCTTGTGCACATGCGTGACCTTGTGCTCATTTATTGCTTTCTGCCATTGACTTATGTGGTTTCTGGGGAGTCGAACCTGGGTCATTAGGCTTCACAGGGAAGCGCCTTAACCACTAAGCCATCTCTCCAGCCCGACTCTGTATTCTTAATCACAGTGCCTCAGGTATTTAGCTTGCATCATCTCTGAAAAAAATTAGATTTCATTTTTCAATCACTCATTCATTCATTTCATGATGTTAAAATTTGAATTTTCCTTTTAAGGGAAAAACTAAGCAGTATTTACAAAAGAGCTTCTCTCTGTATCCAAAACCTCCCCAGTCCTTCTCCATCCCACATTCTTTTCCTTTATAAAATTGTTATTTATTTATTTATTTGAGAGAGAGAGAAAGAGAGAGAGAGAAAGAGAGAGAGAATGGGTCCTCCAGGGCCTCCAGCCACTGCAAACGAACTTCTGACGCATGTGCCACTCTGTGCATCTAGCTTAGGTGGGTCCTGGGGAATTGAACCGAGGTCCTTTGGCTTTGCTGGCAAACGTCTTAACCACTAAGCCATCTCTCCAGCCCTCTTTTCCTCTTAATTAAGCTCCAAAGAATTGCTCCTGCTGCTGCCTGGGTAAGAATAGCAATGATGTTACATGACCTGTAGCAGGTTATTAATTGTGTCTCTGGGTCAGGAGGCAATTGGATTGGTGGCAGTCCAGGAAACTTGAACAAGGTATAATCAGTGAGAAAAATGCATTGCTGTGCAAGAATTACTGCAACATATGCATCCAGTTGGGAGGGAAGGAAAGCTGCTCACAACATTATTTATTCCACTTTGATGGACTCGGCCAAGTAAAACCATTCCTGGTAGATGTAAGCATGCTCGGCAGGGCCGTGGGTCATGTGGGCACTGCCAAAACTTGACCTGAAGCAGAGTGTGGTGACAATCCTCCTGCCTCAGCCTCTCAAGTACTAAAGTTAGGGTTACAAACTTGTATCGCCAGACATGGCTTATTAAGTAAATGTTGAACAGAGACATGCTTGAAGGTCTTTTGTACTTTCCAATGAGGCAGGTCGGGACAACGGAGAGGGCGTGAGAGTGTCTAACACTGGTGTGGTGAAGACAGTCTCACGAGAGGAGGCCAGGGCCACTATCAGGCCAAGGAGAGCCACGGACAATCTCAGCAGCTCAGTCCCAGCTCGTAGCCATCCTCGAGTTTCATATCTGCTCCTTCTCTGTGTGTGATGTAATAAGATCACGCATGTGAGAGCCATTCCCGTGTCTGTGCATAGCAACGCGAGTGAATTCACTCTGAGTTCTGAATGAGCGTACCTCAGTTTATTTATCTCTCCTGATGTTGGTGGTCACGTGGGTGGATGGCAGTTTGGGGATGTTTTGAATAACATCACCGTAAACCTTCTTGCACTTGTTGCTGAGTGCAAAAGTGTACTGGGCATATCCAGGGTCACATTAACTAGGCCATAAGGTATATGCATGTTCAGTCCCATGAGAGAATGCCAAATGATTGTCTAAGGGTCCTTGCTGCATCACATACTCAGGAAAATTTAGTACTGCGAGTCTTATTCTAGGCAGCAGTTTTAGTATGTTTCACAGATGACTAAGAAGGCTGAAGACTTTTTATGTGTATATATTTACTGTTCATTTAAATATTGTCTTCTGGCAAACTCAAGACTTGGCCCATTTTTTTCTGCTAGGTTGTCAGACTTTTTTTTAATGTGTGTATGCTTGTACATGTTTGTATGTGTGTGTGTGCATGTGGCTGCGTGTATGTGTGCACGCACACATGTGTGTGCATCAAAAGTTAAAATCTGGCATGTTCCTCAGTCATTCTGCACCTTATTTTTTAAGACAAGATTTTTCACTGAACCTGGAGTTTACTGATTGTGCTAGAAAGTAGGTAGACAGGAAGCCCCAGGGATCTTTCCACATCCCCTCTTCAGCACTGGGATCACGGGCACATACCACATCCAACTTGTAGGAGGGATCCGAACTCATGTCCTCATGTTTGTGAAGCAAGTACTTTACCACTGAACTATCTCCCTGGCCCCTTCCTGACTCTTTTACCAATATGTATGTATTATATATAATATATGATATATATATATATATATAGTTTTTTTTAAGTGTGTTTGGAGGCTAGAGAGATTGCTCAGTGGTTAAAGGTGCTTGCTTGCAAAGCCTGTCAGCCTGGGTTCAGTTCCTCAGAGTCTAATTAATGCCAGATGCAAAGTGGTACATGCATGGCACATGTACCCATACACACATACATACATACATACATATGCACACACATACAAGCATGCAATACACACACATACACAAATAAATAGCTTAAAACAAAAAAATGTTTAAAAGCAATAGGTTTCGTTGTAAAATTTTCATGAATATACTATTCACCTCCCATTAGTCTTCCTCATGTTCTCTCTCCAGTCGCCTTGCTCTTCCACAATAGTCTCCTTGCGTGCTTTCATGTCATCTATTTACTATGTGAAAAGTGACTGTAGGGGCTGGGTAGATGGCTCGGCGGTTAAAGGCACTTGCTCGCAAGCTTGACAACATGGCTTTGGTCTTCCCGGCACCCTCATATAGCCAGACACAAAATGACTCCTGCTCTGTCAGCCCAACACAGCTACAGCAGTGGGAGGTGGGTTCAGGTGAATCTGGAAGCCCCAGAACCAACTAGAACTGCCTCAGGCAGTGACAAGACAGCAGGAGAGACCCTGTCTCAAGGGAAGGAGAAGACATAAAACCCCAGCTGTCCTCTGACTGCCACACACATAATGTAGCATGTGTACACCCCCCCACCCCCTCACACAGTGTGACTTTATCTTCATTTGAACAGAAAAATGAGTTTATTATATATTAGTGACACATTATTCTCATTTTGTGCATACAAACACTTCAAATTAAGCTTAAAATTGAGGAAATCTTGAAAAAGAAGAACAAAATAATTTGAATGAAAATGAGGTCAATTGAAGCCTTAATTTCATGAGACTATTAAAACCACTTATTCAGAGTTTCAAAGAAAATAATTGAAGTTGGACAACTAAGAAATTGTTAGTTTCAAAACTGATTATTCCTTACGGATTCCCCCAATCTCCTTTTACCTTTTATAATTCATTTTTTGAAAATGCAGTGAATTGGCAAAGGCCATGGTACAATGGAGTACTAAAACAGTACTGATTTTTGAAGTGAGTTTTTCAGCTTTAAGTCAGTCTTGGTGGTGAACGTGCCTATAATCCCAGCAGAGGACACTGCTCATTGAACACAGTGGGGTCAAAGGAGAGAAAGGGGAGAAAATAGTGTGGGAGGAGGATTAATCAAAATTAAAGATGTTATGAGTAAGCTGTATGGAAGCCTATGGCTTTGCTATCTAACAAATGTATATGTTAAGAAAGAGACACTTGGGCAGAAGTACCCTGTGAGGGTGGGTAGTATTGTGCTCAGAAGCCATAGATTGTTACCAGAAAAACTTCACTGTCAGGGATGTTATACCTCCCAGGGAGTTGTCAATCAGAGTGACCTCTGATGTCTTCCAAAAAATACATGCTCTTGGTTGTCCACCAGAAATATATGTCCAGACATTATTGCTGAAGACACCACATGCTTGGGCTGCAGGACACTGAGAAACCACGTGGGAACTGATCTGGAAGCCTCCTCCCTGTTGACTAGCTGGAATGTGCTATGCAGCCTGTTGAGAGAGAAAAGTCATTGACAGTCTTCACCAGAGGTAGATCCTACAAGCTACACAACTGACCAGCCAGCAAGATGTGTCAGATGGTGCAATAGTGGTGTATCTGTTATGAGAGCAAACAACTGCTTTCTGATTGGATTTGAGGCCTTGTTCCATGGGAAGGAATTTATGCTTGGTACTGAAAAGAAACTAATCAAAAGTCTATGGCTGGGTAGGTTATAAGCCCTAGGAAGGAAGCCACTACTGTGGTTTGGTTAAATGGATATAGTATGCCCCACCAAATTGCCCTCTAATTATTTGTTTATGCCTATCTGTTAATGCTACTCTCACTTTTGGTTAGAGAACTTTCACTTTTCAGATGGAATTGACCACTGGGGAGACTCAATACTCACCAATGTCCTGAGAAAAAAAAACGACAGTGATGTGTTCAGTATTAAGTGAAACATTTCTATCACACCCTCCAAGGCTCAAGGACCATGTGGAAGAGGCAGCAGAAAGAATGTAAGAGCTAACGGAAGGAGAGGACTGCTTATGATACTGTGTTCCAGACACAAAGTGGCTATGGCATCCGTGACCTCATAGTGGCTGACGCTATCAACACAAAACCTACATAATATTGCAGCAAAAATGTGATGACATCAAGATAGAAGAGAAGCTTGGTGTGGAGCACTCCGTAGGCAGAGGTAGGAAGATCACTGTGAGTTTGAGGCCAGCCTGAGACTATGGTGTGAGTGCCAGGTCAGCCTGGGCTAGAGAAGGCCCTACCTTGAAAAAAAAAAAAAACAAAATAATAATAATAATAGAAGACAGACTAATTGGAAAGAAGAAGAGATTCAGTGGAGAGTGGACATGGAAGGAGGGTCAAAGAAGGTGGAGGAAGGGAAATTAAATTAAATTAAAATAATTAAACTTTAGTGTAAGCATTTTCTGGCGGAGAAGCTAAAGTATGCTATTGACGGTAGAGCGGAAGTGGCAATCCGAGACAAATTCGGGCAATCACTGCTGTTCTCCTAAGGCATTTCGGTGTCTCATAGGAATGAGTTTTCATAATTCAACATGCCCCGCTTGACTAGTCATATCAACTCTCCTTGAAAGTCTGTTTGGTACTAAGATATATTAAAAAAAAAAAAAAAAAGACAACACAAAGCCAGAAGTTAACATCAGAGACCTTCAAAATGACAAAAATTTCAACCCAGGCTAATTTCATTCTTGTTTGGTGTTTTGGTATGAGGAAGAATTCCATGTTTTACAAACATTCTTTTTATTTTGGGGGTTATGGTGTATTTAAGTAGAATTTTATGTCAGTGAAAATTCAGTGATGTTGACACATAGTATTTTGGGATACAATGAGAACTATGGTGGAGTATGGCACCCTTTAACTTCTAAAAGTGTGTAAGCCTGGGGCTGAAGTGCATGCCTGTCATTCATCCTAGCACTTAAAAAACAAAAGCAGGAAGGAGTTCAAGGCTAGGCTAGGCTACAAGAGTGATACCTTTTGCTCAAAAACAGAAAGAAAAAAAAGGCTGAGATGTAGCTCAGTGCTAGAGTACTTGCCCAGTAACTTGCTCAAGGCCCTGGTTTTTATCCTCAGGATGGAAAAAAAATGGAAGAAATAAAAATAAAATAGTGCCTGTCATTGTGCATATATTTTTTTTTATTCTGTGCATCAAAACCAAGTGTCAACATTAAATATATTTTCAAGTTAATAGTTTGTATCTTAGTACATGATTTAGTCATCTACTCACACGTAGGTATTCAGGGATATAATAGGGCTGGGGAAATGGCTTAGTGGTTAAGGCATTTGCCTGCAAAGCCTAAGGACACTAGTTTGATCCCCCAAGGACCCATGTAAGCCAGATGCACAAGGGGGCACGTGTGTCTGGAGTTCATTTGCAGTGGCTGGAGGCCCTGGTGTGCCCATTCTCTCTGTCTCTCTCAGGGATATAATAAAAATGTAAATATAAATGAACAAAAAAAGAGTCAGTGACCTACTTATGTCAATGTGTATGAAACTTTTATACACTCCGTGGTGATGTCACGTTATCCTCAGTAATTAGCAAGATCTATTTTAGGAGTCGGTAGTAGGAGAGGACTACACATGTTCTCACAGTACAAGTGGTAATCAATCAGGCCACCAGAGAGTGGGTTAGACAGTGATAGAGGGAAGAATGGGGAAGAGTCACCTGTGGTCAAGGAAGCAGGTCTGATCAGGTAAAAGTGAGGCGTGTGGGTATTGAGGGGAGCACACTGGCATGCCCAGACATCACATGACAGAAGAAGAGACTTGGCAGAAGGGTCAGGGCTCAGGGCTTTGGCATGAGGCACGATGGGGAAGTCAGGTGGGCAATTTTCTAACTGGGACCTTAGACAAATCCCTTCCCATCTCTGAATTTCCTCTGCCTTAAAGTTTAAAATAGGGCTTTCACACCCATATCATAGGATTTATGGGAAATTAGATAATGCTTCTAGTACATCTGACACATAAAATTCTAATTTTGTGTGATGCCTAACTCTCAATATATTTGTGTTTATTTATTTGAGAGAGAGAAGGAGGGAGACAGAGAAAGAGAGAGAGAGAGAGAGAGAGAGAGAGAATGGGCATGCCAGGGCCTCTAGCCACTACAGATGAACTCCAGATGCTTGCGCCCCCTTGTGCATCTGGCTTACATGGGTCCTGGAGAGTCAAACCAGGATCCTTTGGATTTGCAGGCAAATGCCTTAACTGCTATGCCATCTCTCTAGTCCTGATGCCTAACTCTTAACACAGAACTAAGGTGGATTGACCATGTGAGGTGGGTCCTGCTCATTTTTCACACCAGCATGCTTGAAGCAAACCACACCTAGATCCTTCTCATCCCCCAAAGGCAACTCCCTGAAACTTCATATTTGTTTCGAACAAATAAAAAAAATATTCTGTGTTAGGGGGACAGGTAGGGCGGGTGGCAACTGGTAAGTTCTGGATGTCTAACTTGCTGGTGGTCCTCAGACATATGCTCGGTGTGCTGTTTCCGAAGCTCAAATAAACGTCAGCACTAATCTTTTTAAAACAGCCGTGGCAAGAGATGCATTCCCACTAGAGCATGCTAGGGACGCTGAAGCAGATGGCGCTTCCAGAGAAAAGGTCGTGGTGCCAGGAAGGCGCTTATGTTATTTGAGTTAATTAAGTCACTAGTTACTGGAAATTAAATATTTTACTAGTTGTCCCAAAACAACACCTTGTGTTTTCTAATAGAAGAACCGTACTATTCATCAGGTCCTGTGTCTTAAGGGTAAAGTGCTCCAACACTGGGCAAGGGGAACATGCATTGCTGCTGATGGGCTTGTAGGTAAGCGTGTTCCCTCTCAAACTGCCGGACTCAAAGGACTTCACTAGATTTGAACTGGGGTCAGGACTAGGAGTTTCAACCACTCAGCAGTTGTTGCAAACAGTTCTGTGGTGAAATAAGGTTAAGCAATTTTGATTAGAGTTTTAGAATTTAAGATGAGATAAAATATATTGTTATATAAACAGATAATTTGCCAAATGGTGCTAAATCTGTCAATCCTCTGCTCATCACCAGTCAGTCATCCAGTTCATACTGGGCACCTATTGTGTTCATTCTCTGTTATAAAGACAATGGGAAGGGAATACAATCAAGTTGCAATATGTTCATATGTTGAAGTTATCTACAAAAAGAGAAGAAAAAGAAAACGAAGAACCAGGATCTCTACTATTTAGGAGTTTCATCTGGCTTAATTCATTTTAGAAGTTTTCTGAGCTTTGAGCTCTTCCAGTGAGAACAGAGAGAAGTCATCACTTCTGGCCTGACTAACCTAAAGAGCCAATTTGGCAAAGAAATGGGATGGTGGGGTTTCCAGTAAGTGCCTTAAGCTTCATCACCGAGACTACAAGAAGGTGGCTGTTTATTTGTTCAGGGTCATCATATGTCGAGGGCACATTCTAGTGAGATGTCACTCGTCAGCACTTTTTAATGTGGGCCAGCTACAGGAGAGTTGATTGGTTTTGTGTTATCTGTAATTAAAAGGTAGTAAGTAATGACTTCATTTGTTGTCTAATTTAGAATTAAGTGGGAACTCACCTGTTTGCTCTGTGGTGACTGCTCACTCTTCATTTAACAAATGGTGCCCCTAAAGTAGAGGATCTCTCCCTCTCTTGGACCTGGAGGGATCCCCTCTTTCCAAAGCAAGAGTATGAAGGAGAAATCAAGCTTTGGCAGCAGTAGGCTGTACAGCTAGCATGGGGGTCTCTCACAAGTCCCTTGAGACTGATGTGATACTGACTGTGGGGTGAAGGGAGAAGGATGGAGACCTTGGGACTGACATGATACTGACCATTGGGGTGAAGGGAGAAGGATGGAGAGCGCACTTCCAGCAGAACGATCAGCCTGTCCCCCTTGATTAAGGAAGGAAGAAGCTGTCCTGCGCGTGGGTGGACAGCTTCCATCATGTATCATTTGTGCATCTGCTTTCAACTTAACCCCTTTTTCTGTGTTAAATCATTCCTGCCATAATCATGCACAGTTTTTGAGGGGGAGGATGCTACTTTCAGCCTGATATCCCTTGATCACAATCCTGTAGCAGGGTTTCCTCTTCCAGGCATAACCCTTTGGGGAACCCACTCATCATCCTGCAATAAATACTGATGGCTGGGCTGGAGAGATGGCTCAGTGGTTAAGATGCTTGCTTGCGTGCAAAGTCTAACCACCCAGGTTCAATTCTCTTATACCCATGTAAAACCAAATGCCCAGAGTGGCACGTGCATCTGAAGTTCCTTTGCAGTGGCAGGAGGTTCTCATGCACCCATTCTTTCTTCTCTCTTCTCTCTGCTTGCGAATAAACAAATAAATAAATAAAAATAATGGCGGTATTAGGCAAACATGTGAGCACATTGATCTCACTGATGCCTGAATAACAGTATAAGAGGATGACTCCAGATCCTATATTCCAGCTAGTTTTTTTTGCAGGTGGGGGGGTTCAAGGTAGGGTCTTGCTCTAGCATAGGTTGACCTGGAATTCATTATATAGTCCCAGGCTGACCTCGAACTCACAGAGATCCTCCTACCTCAACCTCCCAAGTGCTAGGATTAAAGGTGTATGCCACCATGTCCAGCTCTAGCTGTTTTAATGGAAGAATTTTCCAGATTCTCATGCAGTGAGAAGAACCCAAGCAGTCTGGGATGATCGTGCTGAGCTGAGGAGATAAAAGTCTAAATGGTTTTCGAAGCTGAGACACCTGAAAATTTTAGAGCAGAGAATCATAGCAAAAGTAGCTACTTAAAAAAACAAAATTAGAACTCAATAAACCTCCATTGAATCCACCTAAGACTTGGTCTTACATACATATCAAAAGATTGGGCAAAGGGGACTGAGGAGACAACTCAGCAGTGTAAAGTGCTTGCCACTTAAGTGTGAGGGCCTCCGAGCTGAGACTGTCAAGTTAGACACCCCAGAATCCATATAAAAAGCCAGGCATGTCCATGTATGTCTGTAACCTCAGTCTACAGGGGCAGAGACCCAGGGTTTGCAGATGGACAGCAGCTCTGTGTTGAAGGAGAGACCCTGTCTCAAAGAAAGACATATGTAGATGAGCAATAAGAAAAAAACAGCCGATATTCTCTTCTGGCCTCTTCACACATGTGAATGGGGCACGCATCTGTACACATTCACATGCATATACCATAGACACTATACCACAACACACACACACACACACACACACACACACACACATACATGGGGAAAAAAAGGCAGGGCAAAGCACAGCTATCGTGACCTTGTAAGCAAAGCAATTGCCAGAATTCATGTGGCACAGGTATATACTCGGTAGCTCCTAACGAAAGGCAAAACACTTTGTTACCACACCATGTGGGTCATGCCTTTGTACTGTGATGAATACACCATTAGATAAAGATCATCCTAGGTTTTCCAAAACAAAACCATAAAATAGCCATGAGACGGCCAAACTAATCTACAAGAAATGTTAAAATAGTAATTGATAAAGATCCTGGCTGAGTTCTAATGGATAAGAGTTGAAACAGACTTTGGGTAGAATCCCTTTATGGCTACCAGCCATTCTGCAGGGAGATTCTCAAATGGCCAACCATGGAAGCTTCCAGGACAAAGGAAATTCCTTACTTTTATACCTATTGTTTTTTAATTAGTTATGGACATACTTAGTCTGTAAATAGCACATTTTGGCACCACCCTTAACCTCATCCCTGTCCTCCCCCCTCGATAGGGACCCTCCTCTTTGGGGATGCTGGTTATCCCCATGCGGAATGTGGGTCGCACATTGTGGGATAGCCATCAGTTATGGGGAAGAGGCAATGTCTCTGTGCATGATGTCCCAACTTGTGGCTCTATTGATCTTTCCGCCCCCCTCTTCCTCAGATTTTCCTGACTCATGCTGGGTGCGTTTTAGATCTCCTTCAGAGATGAGGTCTTGGGAGCTTCTGGGTCTCTGGATTTCTGATTTTTATACCTTTTAAGAGGGAGGATCTCTAACGAGAGATGAGGCCTTGCTCTGCGGTGGACCTGACTCAGGATGCTAGTGTTAGGGGCTAGAAGGTGTTACTGGATAGGTTGAAAGTCATAAGTCAAATTTCTGTCTTGCCCTGCTATGCTGCGCAGGCTGGACCTGTAATATGAAGGCATAGTGTCTATGACCGGACAGCAATACTCTTCAAAGGAGGATAGAATGACGTACACATTCTACAGTGTGCTCCATTTATGACAGACCAGAAGCAGCAGAGATGCTGGCTGGAATAAACTGACAGGATTATCACCAGAAGAAAATTGCATGAACACTGGCTGCCAATTTCTTAATGTAAAGTAATAAAAAAAAAAAAAAACAGAAAACATTTACCAAATTTAGTTTGCTGAAAGGGAAAACAAAACCAACAACAACAACAAAAAAAATCCCTCTCAAGTGAGAATCCTATACAGGACAAAAGTATACTTCAAAAATGAAGAGAAAATAAAAACATTTTCAGATTAACATTAGTTGGGATAATTCATGCTTCTGTAGCTTCTTTCTATGTAAAAAAATGTCTTTATAGATTTATTTTTATAAAAATCAAAGAAAATTTGATGCAGGTGATAAATGACAGTTGGAAAGCTGCATCTACACAAAAACTAAAACCTCATAGTCTAACTCCATGAGGAAATATACAAAACTTTTCCCACTTTATAATTTAGTAAGTGACAACAATTGGTGTTTTAAGGGGAAAAATATAGCAGTGTATAATGGGGCTTGTATTAACCTGTGAGTAAATAAAATGTATGGCAGCAACTGCATGATGTATGGAGAAAGAAAATGTCAGTGCCTAATTGTGACTGTCACAGAGTGTTCAGCACGTTATTTGCCCCAGGTTAGCCGCAGTAGGTTAAAGGTGAATAGTAGTAAACTCTATAGCATCCACTCTGACAGAAAACAAAGAAGTCTGTTTGGTAATCCAATAGTGGAAAAAAAAATTGAATAAGAATCTGACAATCCAATAGTGAAAAATAAAAAGAATAAGAAATCTTAAAACAAATGATGGAAAAAAAGTCAAAGGGCAGATTGGACACAAGGAATAGAAATAGCCACGTGGTGGGTTTAAATCTCATCACGCCAATAACCAAATTAAATGCAAATAGTCTGACCATTCTAATAAAACATATTGTCAGAATGAGTAGGATAGCAAGATACCACAGTGTGCTCTTCACAAGAACAAAATGCTTTAATCTAAATGAGACAGATTGAATGTAAAAGGTTAGAAAATATTTACTGTGTGAAAACAAATAACACAGGTGGAATGATTATTGTAAATCAGGAAAATAAGACTAGGGGTAAGAATTGCCAGAGACCGAGAGGAGACAGAGCATGTTCTCAGCTTGTATGGCGCTCTGAGTTCACTACTCAAAAAGGCAAGAAAAATAAGTTCAACACACACTCACATGTGCACACACACATACACACATGCACACACACTCATGCTCACATACACACACACTCACAGAGCACACACACACACATGCACACACAATCACATGCACATTTATGCACACACTGATGCACACACACTCATGCAGCTCACACACACACTTGTGCACACATGCTCAAGCACACTCATGCACACGCGCATTTGGGTTGGCCTTGAAAATGCACTGCTTGGATGTTGTGCTCCAGGGAGCAGAACAGGCTCTACATCTCAGCAGTTTGCCCCCAGACACCCTTGATGCTTTCACCGAAGCCATGTTTTCTGATGTTGCCCCAAGCCCATGACTGAGCATGCTGGAGGCGTTTGCTTTTAAGTGGATGTATATTACTTATTCAAGAGAACAGATTTCATTGTGATAGTTTCATACATAAATGCAACAATTATCTTTCCACTGCTGGGACAAAACACCCAAATAAATGCAGACTATGGAGGAAGAAGAAGAAGAAGAAGAAAAAAAAACTATTTTGGCTTATAATTTTGAGGTGAAGTTTCATCATGGAATGGCAGAACAGAGTCCAGGCATCACTTCTTGCCACAGCAGCTGGCAGGAAGCAGCAAGATGGTGAGCTATCTCTGACAATGGGGCTAGGGCTATAATAACCTAAGGCCCACCCCAAGTGACATACCTTCTATAGCAAGACTACCTCCCAAGTTATTGCCACCTGGGGATTGAATATAAAGTTTAATCACAAACAAATGAAACTATGGGGGACATTTCACATTCAAAGCACCGCTTTTCATACCTGGCCCCCATAAAACTCATAACCATCTCAAGATGCAAAGTGCACTCAAGTCACCATAGTGTTTTTATCAATCCCAACACTATTCAAAAGTCCAAAGTCTCTTCTGAAACTCAAGACAACCTCTTATCTGTGAGCTCTGTAAAAATAACACGAGTTAAATATTTCCAACATGTAATGGCATATCAAGTTCTGCAGATCATGAACAGTATCTGGGACTCTCAACAAAATTCTTTATGTTCTGTATTCTGCCCCTCCAACATTGGCCATTTCAGGTAGATCAACCCAAGCCATACTCCTGGCATCTCCAAACTCCTGGTGTCTCCACTGCAACCCATGGTTCACCTTACAGCTCCAGGCCATGGTCCCCCATGGCTTCTATGCAGGGACTATGACCCTGGTCCACACCACCCAGGGACCATCTTCACAAAAACACTGAGTTATAAATCCAATGACCCTCTCTTTCTGCATTTTCCACACTTTGAAAACCAGTACCCGGTCTGATACCAAATCTGCTAATCTGTGGGTGGGTGGGGGTGGGGTGGGTAAAGGTAACTTTTAAAAACATGAAATTCCTTCAGTAATTTCCCCCAGGCTCCTTTCTTTAAAATGAGTTAGCTCTCTTCCTACCATTCCAATGCAATGCAGTTAGCCCAATCTCTATGATAATCTCTTAAACAATTGCAGTTGAACTGGGCTGCAATCTCTGGCTTGAAACTTTCATTTCTTTCTGTGCCAACAACATATCTTTCCTACCCTTCTACTGCTTTCCTAGCCAAACATACCAGTCTACTGCTTTTAAACTCAACTTTGCCTTAAGTTTTCAGGATTGGGGTGGAAGACAACCTGAATACTATAGGAACTACCTCTATCCATGTTCTGACAAAGCCCTTTTCCCCCTCTGAAATGAGCCAAGCTACCACAGTCCACTATTCACTCTGTACGTAGGCCTTTCAAACTCTCACCAGAATGGTCCATCACGTTCTGATTACAATACCAGGTTTCTTTAGTCCAAAGTTCCAAACACTTCCATATTCCTCCTGAGAAACCAGCTCCAAAGACTAAAAGCCACATGGTCAGGTTTATAGTAGCCATAACTCCACTTCTGGGTACCAATTTTGAGTTGCAGTTAACCTTCTCATTCCTGAACAAAATATCTGACCAAACGTGGATGATGGATGTAAAGGTTTATTTGAGCAATAGAGCAGAGGTTGGGCATCACACCTTACCAAAGCCGTTGGCAGGAAGCATGTAGTGAGTGAGCTTGGCTCCGGCAAGGGGAAGCATGGGTGATAACACTTTAAAGCCCACCCAAAGTGGCACACTTCCTCCAGCAAGGCTCCTTGTGGTAGTTTAAGTAGATGGCCCCCAATATATTCAGTGTTTTATTAGTTTGTAGTTTGCATCTATATCCACCTGGCTGGAGGCAGTGTCACTGGGCGGATCTTAAGGTGTGGTGGTGGGTTTGAGATTTCAGTCTAAAGATATACAAAGTGTGCCTAGCTGGAGTTCCTGAAGTGTGCTGTGCTGTGTGGCTTTTGGTTTTTAGGCTTGTGCTCCTTTCTCTGTGTTTGGTCCTGTGAAAGCAGGCCAGCTTCTTCTGCCATTATGGAACTTCCCCTGGATCTGTAAGCTTCAATAAATCCCTTCCCCCATAACTGTGCCTGGTCTGGAAGTTCACCTCAGCGAAACTGAACTGTCTGCTACACTCCTCCTACTACCAAATTGCCTAAGTATGAGGCTGAAATCACAAACACATGAAACTACGAGGGACATCTCACATTCATATCACCACAATGAATATGATGTTCTTTGTTCACACAGCTGAATTTCTGTGGAAACTGGGATTCCTACAATTAAATACTTTGGATTGATAATTCCCACATCAGCATTACACATGCAATAGCAAAATAAAGTTAAAAATATTTTAAAATGATACTAAAAGAACCTTTACAATATCATCAAACAATAATAAATTTATTTATTAAATTTTTTATAAATATAAGAAATTCTGGATAAAACCACAAAATACTGCTCAGGACAATGAAGGAATAAATTTAATAATTGAAGAGGTTCTAATGAAAAGGCACTTTTTTTTCTTTTTAGTGAAAGAGCACGCGCACACGCGTGCGTGAGAGAGAATTGGTGCGGCACGGCCTCAGCCACTGAAATCGAACTCCAGCAGCTTGCGCCACCTAGTGGGCATGTGTGACCTTGCACATGCCCCACCTCTGTGTGTCTGGCTTACATGGGATCTGGAGAGTTGAACATGGGTCCTTAGGCTTTGCAGGCAAGTGCCTTAACTACTAAGCCATCTCTCCAGCCCAAGACATGTAGTTTTAAGTGATGGTGGTTTTTTTTTTAGGTTAGTTTCAATGTAATTCTAATAAAAATTCCTATAAGGAGATTCTGACATAAGTAGATAAACACATTCTTATACTTATAGGTGTTGTTGTTATCTTCTCCTTGCTTGAACGAAGTACCAGTCCAAAAGCAGCTGATCTCACCCCCAGAGACAAACCTCCTCCAGCAAGTCTCCACCCCCCAACTGCCACCAGCTGGGGACTAAGCATTCAGAACATATATGTTTATGGGGGACATCTGATTTAAACCACCACAATATGGAAATGCGTCCTAAAGTAATTTTGAAAAAGAAGGTAGAGGGAAGTCTGCTGCTACATGATGAAGGTGAAGGGCTGCTATCAACATTTATTTGAATACATGAGTAATCAAAAGAATATGGTATTGATGTAGGCAAGACATGCAGATAAATGTAACAGGAAGAAAACAGGGCAGAAATGGATTCATATTGTGAATTGATTTTCAATAATTTTGCAAAGGTACTTTAATGGGCAAAGCAGAGTCTTTTTAATAAATGGTGCTGTAACACTAAGTACACTTTTGATATAAACAAACAAACAAAAAAAAATGAGTCTCAAACTTTTTTCCACATCATACAGAAAAATCATCTTAAATGAGTCATAGACCTAAGTGTAAGGGCTTCCAGAACTTCACAGATAAAAACACAACTATAAAGTTCTGGAAGGTGGCACAGGAGAAGAGTCTCTCTACTTCAGGGATAGATAGGCAAAGATTAATTAGAATCCAAAATACATTGGCCATAAAAGAAAAAAAAATATGATAAATCTGAGTTCTATTAAAACTTACATACTTATAAGGAGAACATTTAGAATGTGAAAGAGCAAGTCAATGACAGCATATTTTTAGCAAAATACATATAACAAAGCAAGGTCCTGTTCGAAGAATACTTAAAGATAAATCACTCAATTAAAAAAGGTCAAAAGGATACAGGAAAGTCCAAGGAGCAGACAAAAATGTTCAAGATCATTTTTCATCAAAGAAACATTAACACCACAGTGAGAGGCCCATGCATATGCACTACAATGGCTGAAAGTGAAATCATTTATTTTCACCAGGCTAACCTTCCTATTAATCCTTCAAATATCTCTCCTTCAAAAAGGTCTTCTTTGATCTCAAATCCAAGTTATTTCCCCTAGTAGCTCTTTTGAATTTCCCTTCCTGCCACCTAAATCATACTATCTACTTATTAAGGTGAGTACGTAGTGACTGGGCTGTTCTCTAGAATATAAGTACTGAGAGAGAAAGACCACCATTTTGATCCCAGTTTTGTCCAGAGAACTACTAGCATGTCTGGTAATACTACTAGGAGAGTCTTGGAAAATATTCCTTGAATAAATGAAGGAATGGAATTCATACTAGAGGGACATGGATTTTATAAAAATAAATCTCTGTAGATGTTTTGTCAATCAAAGTTGATCAGGGGTTATTGTTAAATTCTTACTCCTTTAGCCCCTTTTATGAACGGGGTTATTGTTAAAATCTTACTTCTTTAGCCCCTTTTATGAAAGCTCTGTTTGGGAAATTATTTTTTTAAATGTTTTTAATTAATCTATTTGCAAGCAGAGAGAGGAGAAAGAGAGAGAGAATGGGCATGCCAGGGCCTCCAGCCACAACGAACAAGATGTCACTGTGCATCTTGCTTTACATGGGTACTGGGGAATCAAACTCAGGTCAATGGGCTTTGAAGGCAAGCTCCTTAGCTGCTGAGCCATCTCTCCAGCTCTGTTTGGTCATTTCTAATCCCAGTGCCTGAATTCCACTTGGAGCCAGGTGTGACGGGCGATGCCTGTAATCCCAGCACTTGGGCAGCAGAGGCAGGGGGCCATGAGTTCGAGACCAGCATGGACAGCACAGAAACTTTGTCTCAAGAAAACAAAATTAGGGCTGGAGAGATGGCTTAGTGGTTAAGCGCTCGCCTGTGATGCCTAAGGACCCCGGTTCGAGGCTCGATTTCCCAGGACCCACGTTAGCCAGATGCACAAGGGGGCGCATGCATCTGGAGTTCGTTTGCAGTGCCTGGAGGCCCTGGCACGCCCATTTTCTCTCTCTATCTGCCTCTCTCTCTCTCTCCCTGTCTGTCACTTTCCAATAAATAAATTAAATAAACAAAAAAATTTCCTGTTGGCTTGCAAACTTAAAAAAAAAAAGAAAATAAAATTAAACAAAATCCACTTGCTACGGTCTTATTGATCTGGGCCATAGCGAAAAACAGAGAAAGATAGAGTACTCACAGGTTTTAAACACATCTTGCTTGTTTCGTGCTGTGTACAACACCGTGGGGGGCAGATTATGTTATGAACCAAGACTGAGTCAAAAGAACCGGCTTTCATAAAGATCTAAAGCAAATACTTCTATATTTCCTCTTGTTTTATCTAATTTTCTGCCAGTTTTATTCTAGCACAGGCCATCTCTCATTAGACTAAGCAAAGTTCTACTCTCTTCTCTCACACTATCTACAGCCCTCGACCCCATTTTCTAGTGTAGTCTTCAACAGTCACCAGGGGGACGTTTCGGGTGTCACTGTTGTCTATTGTCTTTCAGTCTGTTCAGAAGCTGGCAGGCGTTTCCTGGGCTTCCACAGAGAGCCCTGTAAACACATTGCATCTTTGGTGACTCAGGAGAAAGCCTCTCATTTGCCTTCACAGATATCTGTATTGACTTCCTGTCCAGAGAAATGCAGCAGATTCTGATGCAAGGGTAAACACTTCTTGCTGGAACTTCTAGCCTCGTTAGAAAAAAACACAAATGTTTGAATTTGAATGCTGCAAATCAGATCTTTCAGTTCATTTAATTTTTAAAGCAGAGAGAGAGAGAGACACAGAGAGAGACAGAAACAGAGATAGAGAGAATGGGCATGCCAGGGCCTCCAGCCACTGCAAGCAAACTCTAGATGTGTGCGCCACTTTGTGCGTCTGGCTTTACATGAGTCCTGGGGAATCGAGTTCAGATCATTATGCCTTGTAGGCAAGCACCTAATACTGAGCCACCTCTCCGGCCCTATTTTAAAAATTTTATGTGTACAACTCAATGGCTTTTAATACAGTCACCTGTTGAGTATCCATCACCATTTTCTAATTCCACAACATGTTCATTGTTGCAAAAAGATAAAGTGTGCTTGGCATGGTGGTGCAGGCCTGTAATCCTAGCAGTTGGGAGGCTGAGGGAAAAGAATTGCAAGTTCAAGGCCAAAACTGAGCTGCATAGAGAAAGCTTGTCTCAGAAAAGAAAATTAGATACAGGAAGAAAACAAAAGGATCCACTGGAGACTGTACCGCATTCCACCTCCCTCTGGACCACAGAAACTGCTAGCAGCTTTCTGTCTCTATAAACTTGCCTATTCTGGACAATTCATAAATATATAATAGGTAGCCTGTTGGGTCTGGCTTCCTTTACTTACTTAATGTAGCGTTTTTTTTTTTTTTTTTTTTAAGTTTCATCCATATTGTAGCATGTACCAGCCAGCACTTCATTCTTCTTTAGGGTTGAAAAGTTCTCTTGTGTATAGAGAAATGTGTTTAATTTTTCAATATGTGAGGAGGTTTTTAGATATCTGTTACTGTTGTGGTTTCATTGTAAAATGTTCCCCGTAGGCTCATGTGATTGGACACTTGGGCCCCAGCTGGTGGCTTATATGAAGTTAGTAAGAGCAGTACCCATGCTGGAGGAAGTGGGTCACTGGGAGAAGGCTTTGAGGGTTGACAGCCTGGCCTCACTTCCTGTCCATTTTCTGTTTCCTGATTGCCAACACCATGCGATCAATTCTGCTCCCTGCACCATGTCTTCCTGGTTGTGAAACTGCTCCTCAAGACTATCAATGGAATTAAGCCTTTTCCTTCCTTAAGTTGCTTCTGGTAAGATGTTTTTTATCATCACAATGAAAAAGTAACTAATATGGTTACTGATTTTCAGTTTAAGTCTTTCATGTTCAAAGAGTGCATTTTTAAATGATTTTTACTATTTTATACTTGTCAGGATTTATTTTATGTTCCAGAAGATGGTCTATCTATTTGATTGGGGAAAAAAAAATCCAGCGTATTGTGCTGGGAAGAGAATTCAGTAAGTGATAGGTGAAACTGAATAATATTTTTAAGATCACATTGATTTTTCTCCCTGGGAATTACTGAGGGAGGAGTGTAGACATTCACAACAATAATTATGCTGTATATAGTCCCTTTTTAGTTTGTTTTTATTCATGCCATTTAAAAAACATAATTCAATTTATTTTTTTACAATTTCATACATGTGTATAATGTATTCTAATAATATTCACCATATCTCTTATCCATCTCCACTCCTGAGGAACCTCTTTTTCTTCCCAATGAGTCCTCCTCCTCCTCCCATGTCTTTGTGTGTGTGTGTGTGTGTGTGAGAGAGAGAGAGAGAGAGAGAGAGAACCATTGACTTTACTTAGGCTTGTTTACAATGAGCATGGGTTGAAGAGGTTATTTTCAGGAGCATAGGCATTTTTCCAGTGACCATACCACTGAAGACAGTGTCTCCTCCTCCCCCAGTAACCAGTAGTTTGCCAATATAGTCTTAGGGAGGAGTAGGGCCTCATGAGCCCCTCTCTATCTGTGATGGAATGTTGACAGGCTAATCCTGTGAAGACTCTTCATACACTTTGAGGTTCTATGTGAGGCCGACTGTGAGCCCAGAATAAACCTTACCCAAAGGCTGAACAATTCTGGAAACTTCCTGGTCAGGCCAACAACAACCACTGGTACAGAGGCTGCACCTCTAGAGTACCTGAAGGTGACTACTAATAAGATACTTGTAGTCAAGAGCATGTTCAAGGAAGACTATGTGAGTGACTCATAAAACCTGTGCTATGCAAAAGGCACAAAGAGGCCTGCACTACCTGACATAAAAGTCATATGTGGGCTGGAGAGATGGCTTAGCGGTTAAGCGCTTGCCTGTGAAGCCTAAGGACCCTGGTTTGAGGCTCGATTCCCCAGGACCCACGTTAGCCAGATGCAAAAGGGGGCACAGGCGTCTGGAGTTCTTTTGCAGTGGCAGGAGGCTCTGGCATGCCCATTCTCTCTCTATCTCTCTGCCTCTTTCTCCCTCTGTCTGTCACTCTCAAATAAATAAATAAAAATAAAACAAAACAAACAAACAAAACAGTCATATGTCTTGTATAGCTAGGCCATTGAACTTCTGAATTTTCTCCCAGCTCCGACCCACTCTTTTCCTTTGGAAGTGTATTCTTCCTTAATGAAAATTTCTCACTTTGCTTGCTACAATACACTTGTTTCTCTCTGTCTGTCCAATTCTTTGTTTTGGGAACTAAGAACCTGGAACCCATCTAGAGTACCCAATAAACCCCAATACCCACTGATATCATATGGAGTAGCAGTACACCCATGCTTAGGATTGGAACACTTTCTTGGGAGATTAAAGTCTTAGAGTGAAACAGTATTTTTTTTGTTGGTGTGTGTGTGTGTGTGTGTGTGTGTGCGCGCACGCAGGTGAGAGGAGGCATGCCACAGTGCTCCTATAGAGGTCAGAGGACAACTTTTGGACTTTGGGCATCAGTCACATTGCTCCACCTCACTAGAGGCAGGGCTTCTTGTTGTCCACCATGGAGTTCACATGTCTATCTGGCCTGTGAGCTTCTGAGGGATCCTCCAGTCTCTACCTCCCAACTCGATTCTCTGTAGGTACATCCTGGGATTATAGACACCTGCTATATCATCCAGATTTATGTGGATTCTGGGGATCCGAACTCAGGGACTCACATTTGCAAAGCAAGCACATTATCCATCGAGCTCTCTCCCTTGCCCAGCCCAGTACTTCTATTCTGATGTCTGCTTGATTGGACACTCTTGCTGGCTGATCTGGGCGGTGATGGTGTTTGCTAACCTATCAGAAAGCTAAGGCACCACAGCACGGGATATTCTGAACTCCGCATAGGAGAGAGGAGATGGGAGTATTTACTCATGTAGGGTCGAGTGTCTGGGCCCTGGCAGAGTTCAGCAGTAATCAGTGATGAGCTGGGAGGTAATCGGTGTGGCTAGCAGGACGGACAACAGAAGCACCAGCAATGAGTGTTCACCCTCTTTCAGTCTGTCTCCGTTAATGCCAATATATATTGAAGAATCAGAAAAGTGAGCTGGGCGGTAGGACAGCAGAGCCTTTCCTTGCTCCGGTGAGTTAAAAGAGCACAGTGTCTGTCCCTCATTCTTAAAGAGACTTTCCTCGGGCCTCTTACCCTCCTTTTGTGGCATTCTGAGGCCAGAGCATGTCCCTACATTCTTTTTTTTTTTTTTTTTTTTTATTTTATTTTATTTTATTTTATTTTTTTTATTTATTTATTTTTTTATTTTTTTTTATTTTTTTATTTTTTCTCCATTTTTATTAATATTTTCCATGATAACAAAAAAAATCCCATGGTATTACCCTCCCCCCTTTCCCCTTTGAAATTCCATTCTCCATCATATCCCCTCCCCATCTCAATCTTTCTACTTACATATATACAATACCAACCTAATAAAAGCCCTCCTCCCTTTCTTTCTCTTCCCTTTCTATCTCCTTTTTTAACTTACTGGCCTCTGCTACTGAGTTTTTTCCTTCTCACACAGAAGCCCAATCATCTCTAGCTAAGATCCACATATGAGGGAGAACATGTGGCGCTTGGCTTTCTGGGCCTGGGTTACCTCACTTAGTATAATTCTTTCCAGATCCATCCACTTTTCTGCAAATTTCATAACTTCATTTCTCTTTACTGCTGAGTAAAACTCCATTGTATAAATGTGCCACATCTTCATTATCCACTCATCAGTTGAGGGACATCTAGGCTGGTTCCATTTCCCAGCTATTATAAATTGAGCAGCAATAAACATGGTTGAGCAAGTATCTCTAAGGTAATGAGATGAGTTCTTAGGATGTATGCCTAGGAGAGCTATAGCTGGGTCATATGGTAGATCAATCTTTAGCTGTTTTAGGAACCTCCACACTGATTTCCACAATGGCTGGACCAGATTGCATTCCCACCAACAATGTAGAAGGGTTCCTCTTTTTCCACATCCCCGCCAACATTTATGATCATTTGTTTTCATGATGGTAGCCAATCTGACAGGAGTGAGATGGAATCTCAATGTAGTCTTAATCTGCATTTCCCTGATGACTAGGGATGTAGAACATTTTTTTAGATGCGTATATGCCATTCGTATTTCTTCCTTTGAGAATTCTCTATTTAGCTCCATTTCCCATTTTTTGATTGGTTTGTTTGATTCCTTATTATTTAACTTCTTGAGTTCTTTGTATATCTTAGATATTAATCCTCTATCAGATGTATAGCTGGTGAAGATTTTTTCCCATTCTGTAGGTTGCCTCTTTGCTTTCTTCACCGTGTCCTTTGCAGTGCAGAATCTTTGTATTTTCATGAGGTCCCAGTGGTTAATCTGTGGTTTTATTGCCTGAGCAATTGGGGTTGTATTCAGAAAGTCTTTGCCAAGACCAATATGTTGAAGGGTTTCCCCTACTTTTTCCTCTAGCAGTTTCAGAGTTTCGGGTCTGATGTTAAGGTCCTTAATCCATTTGGACTTAATTCTTGTGCACGGAGAAAGAGAAGAATCTATTTTCATCCTTCTACAGATATATATCCAGTTTTCCCAACACCATTTGCTGAAGAGGCTGTCTTTTCTCCAATGAGTATTTTTGGCATTTTTATCAAATATCAGGTGGCTATAACTACATGGGGTTACATTTGGGTCCTCTATTCTGTTCCATTGATCTACGAGTCTGCTTTTGTGCCAGTACCATGCTGTTTTTGTTACTATGGCTCTGTAGTATAGGTTAAAATCAGGTATGGTGATACCACCAGCCTTATTTTTGTTGCTCAGTATTATTTTAGATATTCGAGGTTTTTTGTGATTCCAAATGAATTTTTGGATTGTTTTTTCTATTTCCGTGAAGAATGCCTTTGGAATTTTGATGGGGATTGCGTTAAATGTGTAGATTGCTTTTGGTAAGATTGCCATTTTCACAATATTGATTCTTCCAATCCAGGAACAAGGGATGTTTTTCCACTTCCTAGTGTCTTCTGCAATTTCTCGCTTGAGTGTTTTAAAGTTCTCATTGTATAGATTCTTTACTTCCTTAGTAAGGTTTATTCCAAGGTACTTTATTTTTTTTGATGCAATTGTGAATGGGAGTGATTCTCTGATCTCATCCTCTGTGTGTTTGTTGTTAGCATATATGAAGGCTACTGATTTCTGTGTATTTATTTTGTATCCTGCTACATGACTGTAGGTTTTTATCAGCTCTAACAGTTTGCTAGTAGAGTCTTTAGGGTCCTTTATATATAGAATCATGTCATCTGCAAATAATGATAACTTGACCTCTTCCTTTCCGATTTGTATCCCTTTTATGCATGTCTCTTGCCTTATTGCTATGGCTAAGACTTCCAGAACTATATTAAATAAAAGTGGGGACAGTGGACACCCTTGTCTTGTTCCTGATTTTAGTGGAAAAGCATCCAGTTTTTCCCCATTTAGTAATATGTTGGCTGTAGGCTTATCATAAATAGCCTTTATTATATTGAGATATGTTCCTTCTATTCCCAGTCTCTGTAGGACTTTTATCATGAAGGGATGTTGGATTTTGTCGAATGCTTTCTCTGCGTCTAATGAGATGATCATGTGATTTTTGTCCTTCAACCCATTTATATAATGTATAACATTTATAGATTTGCGTATGTTGAACCATCCCTGCATCTCTGGGATAAAGCCTACTTGGTCAGGGTGAATGATCTTTCTAATGTATTCTTGTATTCTGTTTGCCAATATTTTGTTGAGAATTTTTGCATCTATGTTCATGAGGGAGATTGGTCTGTAATTTTCCTTTTTTGTTCTATCTTTGCCTGGTTTTGGTATCAGAGTGATGCTGGCTTCATAGAAGGAGTTTGGTAGAATTCCTTCTTTTTCTATTTCATGGAAAAGCTTAAGAAGCAATGGTGTTAGCTCTTCCCTGAAGGTCTGGTAAAATTCAGCAGTGAATCCATCTGGGCCTGGGCTTTTTTTAGTTGGGAGATTTTTGATAACTGTTAGGATCTCCATGCTTGTTATAGGTCTATTTAAGTGATTAATCTCATCTTGATTTAATTTAGGTAGGTCATATAAATCAAGGAAATCATCCATTTCTTTCAGATTTTCATACTTTGTGGAGTATATGTTTTTATAATATGTCCCTATGATTTTTTGAATTTCTCTGGCATCTGTCGTGATGTTACCTTTTTCATCTCTAATTTTATTAATTTGTGTCTCTTCTCTCTTTCTTTTGGTCAGATTTGCTAAGGGTTTATCAATCTTGTTTATCCTTTCAAAGAACCAGCTCTTTGTTTCATTAATTCTTTGTATTGTTTTTTTGGTTTCTATTTCATTAATTTCTGCCCTAATCTTTATTATTTCTTCCCGTCTACTGATTTTTGGTTTGCCTTGTTCTTCTTTTTCCAAGGCTTTAAGGTGAAGCATTAGGTCATTTATTTGCGACCTTTCTAATTTCTTAATATAGGCACTTAAAGCTATAAATTTACCTCTTAGAACTGCCTTCATTGTGTCCCAGAGATTTTGGTATGTTGTGTTCTCATTATTGTTTGACTCTATAAATTTTTTGATTTCCTTCTTGATTTCTTCATTGACCCATTCATCATTTAGTAATGTATTGTTTAGTTTCCATGATTTTGTGTATGCTCTATATCCTTTCTTGCTATTGATTTGTAGTTTGATTCCATTGTGGTCAGATAGAATGCAAGGAATTATTTCAATTTTCCTGAATTTGTTAAGATTTGCTTTGTGTCCTAATATATGGTCTATTTTAGAGAATGATCCATGTGCTGCTGAAAAGAATGTATATTCTGCAGCATTTGGATGAAATGTCCTGTATATGTCTGTTAGGTCCATTCCTTCTATGACCTCGTTTAGTCCAGATGCCTCTCTGTTTATTTTTTCCCGGGATGACCTGTCAATTGATGAGAGTGGGGTGTTAAAGTCACCAACTACCACTGTGTTTGGTGTTATCTGTGACCTTAGTTCTAACAGTGTTTGTTTGATGAATTTGGGAGCCCCCATGTTAGGTGCATATATGTTTAGGATTGTAATGTCCTCCTGTTGGAGTGTGCCCTTAATCAATATAAAGTGACCTTCCTTATCTTTCTTGACTAATGTTGGAGTGAAGTCTGCCTTGTCAGCTATTAGGATAGCAACCCCTGCTTGCTTTCTGGGTCCATTTGCTTGAAACACCGTTTTCCAACCTTTCACCCTAAGATAATGTCCATCCTTTGTAGAAAGGTGAGTTTCTTGGAGACAACAAATTGTAGGGTCCTGCTTTTTAACCCAGTCTGCAAATCTATGTCTTTTGGTTGGAGCATTGAGGCCATTGATATTAAGAGATATTATTGAAAGATGTGTATTTATGCTTGCCATTTTTTTTTTTTTTTTTTTGTGGTTCTGGTTCTACCTTTGCTCTCTTATATTAACTAGTATTTGAGTGTTGTTTGCTGTTTTCCAGGTTCCTTATATGTGTGTTTTTCTTTCTCTTCGGCATGGAGGATTCTTTCAAGTATTTTGTGTAGAGCTGGTTTTGTCTTCAAATACTCCTTTAGCCTGCTTTTGTCATGGAATGTCCTTATTTCTCCATCTATTTGAATGGATAGTTTTGCAGGATAAAGTAGTCTTGGTTGACAGTTGTTATCTTTCAGAGTTTGGAATACTTCACTCCAAGCCCTTCTGGCTTTGAAAGTTTGTGTTGAGTAATCTGCTGTGATCCTGATGGGCTTGCCTTTGTAGGTAACTTGATTTTTCTCTCTAACTGCTTTCAATATTTTTTCTTTGGATTGTGTGTTTGGTAGTTTGATTATAATATGGTGAGGAGAGGTTCTTTCCAGGTTTTGTCTGGCTGGTGTTCTAAATGCTTCCTGTATCTGCATTGGCACCTCTTTCCCAATTTGGGGGAAGTTTTCTTCTATGATTTTGTTGAAGATGCCTACTATACCTTTGGATTGAAATTCTTCTCCTTCTACTATACCCTGAATTCTTATATTTGATCTTTTCATAGTGTCCCGAATATCTTGAAATTCCCATTCATACTTTTCTATTAGTTTGTCTTTCTCTTTGTTGGATTGTATTAGATCTGCCACCTGGTCTTCTAGCTTAGATATTCTGTCCTCTCCTTCATCCATTCTACTGGTGAGATTTTCTACAGAGTTTTTTATTTCATTAACTGTGTTCTTCATTGCTAGTAATTCTGACTGGTTTTTCTTCATTATTTCTATTTCCTTATTTATGTCTTGTATTGATTTCTTTATTTCGTTAAATTGGTGTCCTGTATCTTCTCTGATTCCTTTGATTTCTTCTTTGAGTTCATTGAACATATTTACAATCATTCTTTTGAAATCTTTCTCAGGCATTTTCTCTAACTCGTTTTCACTAGAGGTCATTTCTGAAGCATTGATGCTTTTTGGTGGATTTATATTGCCTTGGTTTTTGGTGTTTCTTGTGTTATAATGTATATATTTTTGCATCTTGGATTAAGTTACTGCTTAGATTTTCCAGTTAGCTGGGTATCCTTTGCTGTATCTATTGATCTGATATTGTATATCTTCTATGTAGGAGATTAAGATGTTAGGTGTGGCTCTTACCACTCTCAGAGTATCTAGACACGTGGTCCTAGGGGTTAAGTTTGCCTGCTATGGGGGTATTCAAATAGGTTGAGTGGAATAAAATACAGGTATATTCTAAAATTTAACTAAACCCTATACACATTCAGTCAAGAACAGCACCGAGCATTTATGCAAGATTAGGTATTATAAAAACCAGATCCTCTATCAACAAAGAAGTTAAGATTTCTGGTCTGTTGAGGGATCCAAGTCAGCTTGTGACCAGGTGAGACCCTTCCCTGGTTCAATCCCAGTTACCTCTTTGGATGCTTTTGGTCTCAGTCAAGTTGCTGGCTGGGATGTTGGGCCGCTGTTCTGCTTTCTGGAACTGGGTACTGGCTTTTCCTGTGGGGCAAACCAAGCCTGGCAACTGTGGCCCTGCAGATTGGCGCCCCTGATGCTGGATCCCCGCTGCTGCCGCTGGAGCTGCCGCTGCTGGGACCACTGCTGCTGGATCCGCCACTGGAGATGCCGCTGCTGGGTCTGCCCCTGCTGATCCGCTGGAGCTGCCGCTGCTGGGTCCTCCGCCTCTGATCCGCTGGTGCTGCCGCTGCGGGATCCGCCTCTGCCGCTGAAGCCGCTGGAGCCTCCGCTGCTGGATTCGCTGCCCTGAAGCCGCTGTGGCCGGTACCGGAGCAGCTGATGGTGTTTTTGGGGCTGGAGTCACGGCTTCCACCGCCGCTTCCGGCTTCCACCGCAGCTTCCGCTGCCGGGGTCTGAGCCGCCGCTGTTGGATCCCGAGTCGGCGGGTCCCGAGGTGCCGCTGCCGGAGCCCAAGTCGCCGCTACCGGGTCCCGAGCTGCCGCTGCCGGAACCCGAGCTGCCGCTACCGGGTCCCGAGCTGCCGCTGCCGGAGCTGCTTCGGCCTGCCCGTGTGGGCTCTGGATATCTCCTACTTCTCCGCTGCTGTTTTAATCTCTTATACACCTCCCTTGTGTATTTTGCTGGGTTTTCTTTGGCTTTTTCTCCCCTAGGCTGCTTAGGCGTGGTTCCTATGCCGCCATCTTGACCGGAAGTGTCCCTACATTCTTGCTTCTTCTCCAGGGATAGGTCAGTATTTCCTCTCTAGCTGCAATGAATTTTTACCAGTCGTTTTGGGATGAGATTTCTAATTGGCACACGTCACAGCTAAGCTGCCCCCCCCCACACACACACACAGACGCACACACACACACACACACGCTAAGGTTTTATTCTGGTTGAGGAGACAGGACATATCCATTGACTTTTAGGTCACTTCTGAACAAACACTGGTCCTCCCTTTTTTTTTTGTTTATTTTTATTTTTATTTATTTGAGAGTGACAGACAGAGGAAAGAGGGAGAGGGAGAGAGAGAGAGAGAGAGAGAGAGAGAGAGAGAGAGAGAAAGAATAGGCACGCCAGGGCTTCCAGCCACTGCAAACGAACTCCAGATGCATGCGCCCCCCTTGCGCATCTGGCTAACGTGGGTCCTGGGGAATCAAGCCTCGAACTGGGGTCCTTAGGCTTCACAGGCAAGCGCTTAACCCCTAAGCCATCTCTCCAGCCCTGTTTTGTGTTGTTTTTGATAAAACACCCTTTGGGATTCGTGAGGGAGGGGAAGGAGCCTGAAGAGGGAGGGGCGGGGCTATCCACCAACTCCTGTGGCACCCAGGGCTTTCAAAGTGTCCTCTAGCTCACGCTCAGCCTTCATTCATTCCTCCCGCTGCATCCGTCACGGAAAGGAAGTGCTCAGTGGCCCTGTGTCCTGCAGATGGCGACCTCGCCTCAGAGTCTCCCAGTCAGCTCTCAGCGCAGCTGGAAACACTGTCCTCTCCCCTCGGTGGCCTGCTCATCACCTGACAGCCTTCCTTGGAAGCGCTGCCTGGACCCATGCTGGTGGGATCTGGGCTGGGTTGTGTGCTTGCAGCCCTAACAAGAGAGCCGGCCTGTACCTGGTGCTCAGCGTGAGGCTCCGTTGCTGAAGACCAAGCTTCCCTCCATGCTGTGGGGACTCTCCTGCAGGACCCCAGGAGAGTGACTGCTTGGCCTGGTGGTGGCCCCATGAAACATTTTTTTTTAAATATTTCAGAGAGGTAAAGAGGGGAAGGGGGGGACACACCAGGGCTTTCGGCCACTGCAAATGAACTCCATATGCATGTGCCACCTTGTGCATCTGGCTTACGTGGGTCCTGGGGAATCAAACCGAGGTCCTTTGGCTTCACAGACAAGTGCTTTAACCACTAAGCCATCCCTCCAGCCCGAAATATCCATCTGCAGTAGGCGCCTTGTCTCTCATTGTGGGTGTGGATTTCATAGCATCTGCCCGGCATTATTTCTACATCAGTGTCATTCCTTGTCTTTTGTCCAGGGGGAGAGATGCTTTTTTTCTGTCCCTTTTCCGAGCTGCAGTGAGTTTTCTCAGCTTTCCCATTGCTTTCCTCCTTGTGCATACACACTTTGTTCTACACAAGAAGACCAGAAGGATCTGGACAGTTATACCTCCTGCCTTCAGGGGCTGCTTCCAGTAGGTTCACTCCGAAGGCCTTCAACTGTGGGGAACTTTCTTTAGCCTCTCCTTCTGACAATCATCCCAGTGAGATTTGGGGGTAAAGATCCAAAGAGACAGCTGAAAGTCATATTCGTGGCTCTCAGGAACCTGCCTTCAGCCACCAGCCCACACGTGCCCTCGGTTACACTAGCTGGATTTTCGCTCAGCATCTGCCGATCTTTCTGCCTGCGCACACACCTGTGTTCCTATCTCCTTTGCTCCCTGCAGGTAGGCAGGCACCTGTCTCCTCCCACACCCCAGGGGCACTGGGAGTAGTCCTTGACAGCTCTTGATATTCCTTGGAGGGAACTGAAAGAGGTCACACTACATTTTGTAAAGGTATAATTTTTCCAGCACCTTTCGCAGGTCAATAAACCCACAGAGATAATCACTATACTGACCGCTGTGCCAGCCGTGACAAAGAGCTGAGAGAAAGCTCACAGAGAGGAAAGCTTTATTCCGCCTAACAGCTTCAGAGATCTCAGGCTGAGGTTGGAGGGCTACCTTTGTTTGGACCCGAGGTGAGGCAGCTGATAGCCTCAGGGAGGCCAGAAAATAGAGAAGAAATAAGAAGTGACCGGGGACAAGACACATCTTTCCAGCTTATGTCCTCGTTACTACCCGCTTCCAACCAGGCGACAACGCCTGTCCTTCACCACCCAGTAGTGCTATCAGTCGTAAAGAGATTTATTCATTGATTAGGTCAGAACTCTCAGGATCTAGTCACTCCCCCAAAGCTGGCGTTCAAGCCTTCACTACGTCTCTGTGGGGGAACATTTCATTTTGAAGCACGACATCTACTTTTGAATTTCATATCAAAATATTCATCTCTATCAAATGTTTGTTATTGGTTCTTTTTTTGGTTTCTTTTATACAACTTTATGTGTGTATGCATATGGGTATGTATAAACATACATGTTTTTACATTCGTCCATATCTCTCTGTCTCAGTACTTTGTTCCTGTTGCTCTGAATATGTCATTATGTGAAAATCGTTCAATTCACTATCCATTTTCCGAGTGATGGAAATTTGTGGGTTTTTTTTTTTAAGTTTATGGCTATTGTGAACAAAGCTGCTTTCTTAAAATTATAGTCAAAGGGACAAAATCGGCAACAATTGAGAATATAAATGGAATAAATTAGTTTCCACATCTGACAGGATTTCAATATTGAAACTCCAAAGTGCCTGTACAAAATTAGCCATGTGTCGTGCTTAGTTTTCTCCTATGCTGCAGCATTGCAGAAATGGGGATTGGCACATAGGACCTAGTGTACTTTTATTTTAATTTAATTTAATTTAATTTAATTTAATTTTTTTTTTTTTTTTTTTTTTTTTTTACCTAACACAGTAAGCTGGCTTACTCACAGCCCTTGTTAACATCTGTCCTTCCAGGTAAGCTCTTGCAAACACTGAGGGATGAAAGCCACGTTCATTTCCCCCATCAGACAGCCCTTGTTTAAAAAATATCCATTGTGTGCACAGACTCTAACATCTTTTTTCCTGCACAGCATTTGACTGACACATTAGGCCATTTCCTAAGCCACAGTACTTGAGGAAATAAGCCCATCATTAAATAATATACCTCACTCAAAATAACCCTTAGGAGCCCTCTATCCCTCCCTGTTACTATAATGCTTGTTCTGCAATGACAAGGGTATGTTTTATCTCTTACCAAATGCTTGCTGTGGTCATTTGGGTCTAGAATGAATTGTTAAGCCTGAAATTCTCTGAGCATTGGAAGAGAGGAATAGCACATTCAGTCAGGTGGCTAGGATGCTGTGTAAAACTCTTGTTTTGATCAGTAAGGTTCAAAGCAAGAGATAGGATGATGCAAGTTTCTAGGGATTGAGGTCAAAATAGAGAGGAATGTAGTACCAGGACAGAGAATACTGGACATGGGAATTAGACACAGAAACTTTGGGGGACCTGATCAGCAAATGGAGGGGGCTGGCTGGCACTTGGGACAGCACAGGTGTCCTCCCTCCCTGTCACTGTCTTTTGGTCTTGGCCACAGACACGAATACTTTTGCTTGTGGGGAACATAACCGAATTTCCTGAGAAGTTTTAATTTGGAGTGCTAGGGCATTGCGATATGGTAGGACAGTGCTGTTTTCAAAGGTTCTTTACGATAAGAGGATTTGAAAGCTTGGAGGTTAATGTGATTACTACACCCTAGGGCATTCGGAGCTCATAATTGTGTTCCTCTCAGCTTGGGACCCAGTACCAGAGATTCCAGTCGTGGTGCATGTATATATGAGGTTGGCAACTTTCATGGTTGGAATCTAGAATGTTCCCCAAAGGCTTCCACTTTGAATTCTGTTTCCTGGCCTATGGTGCTGTTTGGGGAGGCTGTAGAACCTTCAAGAGGTAGGATTTGTCTAGCACACGTGGGTCACGAGGGGTGGGGGGCTTTGAAAGCCATACTGTGGCCCCTGGTTCTGGTTCTCCGGTGGTTTTGTGTCCTGGTCAGCCATGATGTGAGGAGCTTCCACCAGCTGCTCCAGCCACCGTGACCTCGGCTATGCCTTCCTGGCCACAACTGACTGAAACCTCTGAAACTGTGAGCCAAAATAAGTCCTTCTCCTTTTAATGTGTTCTGTCAGCTACATTTTTTTTTTGTCACAATAATTGAACATAATTCATACAGCAGCAGTTGCGAGGGGCATCATGGGCTGGATTCATTTGGAGGCATCTTCACTCCTAAGTGTGACTCCTTTCAGAACAAGGCCTATACACTGTGGCTAGGCAGCTCTAAAACTTGGTTATTATTAGCAAGTTTCTGTAAAGTTGGGCAATTTAAACTTTTGAAGGAACTTGGTCCTTGCTCTAGTTCCCATTATGTAACCCCAACCCATGTACTAATTATTCATTTCTTTATTGATAACTACAGCTTGATTCTGTTAAATTTTGCTCTTCATCTGTCTAAATGTTGAGATAAGTAAAATTCAAACTGTGATGCTTCTTTGTGAGCATTTTCTTTGCGTTTAAACTTTCTTCAGGGGGATTATATAATTAGATTTTATAATAAGAGCTCCTTCAGAATTAGCCTTCTTTGTGTAATAGCTTAAGAGATATCACTCTCTAGCCAAAGACCTAGGGCCTCCATCTTTCTCTCGAGTTTCTACCAGGACTACTCTGATAGTACCATTAACAACTTTACTTAATTAGTATAACAGTGCATTGTCAGCAGGTCAAACTTTTTTTTTTTCTTTTTCATAATCCTGGGGAGAACACAAGGTCTCCCATTTGCTAGGTAAGAGCTCTACCTCTGTGCTCCATCCAATGCCCTCTTTTTTTTGGGGGGGGGGCAAAAGGAAGTCTCATTGTGTAATCCAAGCTTGCCTTGAACTCACTCTGTATCCAGGCAGTCCTTGAACTTGTGATCCTCCTGCCTTAGCCTCCGAAATAGCTTGGACCACAGGCCAATATTACCAGCTATAACTCTGGAAAAAATCTTTAAAGAGGGAAGGAGCTCTCTTTTATTGTGTCTGCTTTACTTATAGCAGGGTGATAGGTATATGGAAAGTAGGGAAGCTTGACATAAATGAGATCCACTGAATTCCAAGTCAATAGTGAAACTATGCTATACTTTGACAACTATGCCAGTATTGACCCAAAGTCCCGTGAAGGAATGGAGGTTCGTGAATATTAAATGAGTGTCCCAGGACTGTGTGGCCTCAAAGTCTGTCTGTTTCTGTTAAATTCTATCACCTCAAAATAAGCTGACAAGCCTCTAAGACTTTTGCTCTTCTCTTTTCTTTCTTTCCTTCTTTCTTTCTTTCTTTCTTTCTCTCTTTCTTTCTTCCTTTCTTTCATTTTTTTCTTTCTTTCTTTTTTAGAGACAGATTTTCACTATTAAAGACCAGACTGGCAATGAATTTGGAATACTCCTCCTACTTCTGCCATCCTACTGTTGAAACTTTTACCTTTAAGTACAATTTATCTACTGGTGGTTGGCATTGTCATTGAAGCAAAACACAAGTAGAAGAGTGGACATAAGCAGCATGCTAATATATTTGTTAGCATTGTAGCCAAAATAGATAATTTGGGGGAAACCATGCTTAAGAATCAGAAAAGTCTGATCTGGCTGACAATATAATTTATACCTCAAGTGAACTAATCCTCACTTTCTTGTTCGATAGTAACTATTAAGTTAGTCACATTTGTTATACTGGTGTATTCATGACTACTGATGATCACACAAGGATTACAAACTGACCAAAAATCATCTAATTTAATGACTTATGCACAATGTGTGTGTCTACTTCTCTGAAACCTGTTATTTTAGTTGCACGATCATAGTGAAAGTGTTTCTTTAGTAAATAGTTGTCTGCATTCTGGTGACAAATGGCAATGTATCTTCGTATAGCAACTTAAAGCTTTTGACGGCCAGCGACATAGGGCATTTGAAGAAGGTCAGGTTGTTAAATATAAATTGTTTCAAACTATCTATATATTTTTTTAATTACTTACTTATTTACTTTATTTATTTATTTGAGAGAGAAGGAAAGACGCACGCAGAGGGCGGGGGAGTATGAGCATGCCAGGTCTCCTCCTGCTGCAAATGGACTCCAGATCAGATGCAAGCACCACTATGTATAACTAGCTTTATATTGGATATGGGGACTTGAACCTGAGCCATCAGACTTTGTAAGCAAATGTTCTTAACTTCAAAGCAATCTCTCCAGCACTAAAATATTTTTATTTACATGTGTGTGTGTGAGAGAGAGAAAGGGGGGGAACGGAGAGAGAGAGAAACAGAACCTCTTGTGGCTGCAAATGAAATCCAAATACATGCATCAATTTGTGCATCTGGCTTTACATGGCTACTGGGGAATCAAGCCTGGGCCAGCATGTTTTGCAATAAAGTGCATTTAAATTTTGAGCTACCTTCCCAGCTCAAACTAGTTATAGTATGAAGGAAAGGAAAGCAAGACTATGGAGGGACGAGTAGGAGGTGTAGGACAGAGGAAGGGGAGGGCATGGGCATGGTGACAGTACACGAGGTACTTGAAAGAGATGGTTTTTATGAAACTCATCACTTTATACAATGACTATATGTCAATAAAAAAAAAATTGACATCAACTCTTGGCAATTACAAGAAATTATAGACAGTCCTTCAGGTTCTTAATATTACAACACTGATAGATAACATTCACTGAATTCTTACTGTATGTCAGATGTGAAATGGATCACTTTGCATGCATTATATCACTTTGTGCCCTAAGTAGCCTTATGAGGTAGTGTATACGTCAGTTCTGATGCTGTAACAGAACTGTGTAACATTAGCAAAAGAAAGAAAGAAATAGAAGAAGGAAGGGAAGGAAGGAAGAAAGAGAGAGAGAAAGGAAGGAAGGGAGGAAAGAAGGAAGGAAGGGTGAAAGAAAGGAAGGAAGGAAGGAGGAAGGAGGAAGGGAAGGATTAAAAAAGGCAGGCATGGGTAGTTCTTATATAAACAGAAAGATATAGATTTCATTTTCCTTGTGTTAAACAAGATGTGAGGCAGAATAGAAAGACAACGAGAATTATGGGGACATAGGAAAAGAAAGGATTCCCTCACCTTGGAGCCTGGTCAAAGCCACTCACCAACTGAAAATCAAGAATCCCAACACATAGCATTGGCTGAAGGCCATTCTCCCTTCCCCTCTACAAAACTAATCTCCCAGGACTCTCGCAGGAAATCTTACTTACAGTAACTGGAAGGACAGTTCATAACCTCCTTGCGCAGCTCTAGTGGCTCCTGGTTTTATCTTATCAGATTGTAATCCCATCTGAGGTACCCCTGGAGCTACTTTATAATCTCATTTACCAAAAAAAGGGGGGAGGGGGACAACAGAAAAGTTTCTACGCAACCCTTGAGAGCCACCAAAATAGTATATATGCTAGTGTTAAACCCGCTTCAGTGTGACACTCTCTTGAGAAACCCACACTCGTTCTCTTGAGTGTATCTTGCTTCCTTTCAAAACAAGTTTCTGTCTATTAATCACCACTCTCAAATATGTTAAAATACATTTAAAATTTATTTGTTTTTTTTCCTCTCCCTCCCTCTCTCCCTCTCTAAGAGCATGTGTGTGTGTGTGTGTGTGTGTGTGTGTGTGTGTGTGTGTGTGTATTGGCACAGGCTTGCTATGACACACTTGCGGAGGTCAGAGAACAACATCCAAGTATCTGTGCTCTTCTTCCACTGTCTGTGAGAGAGAGTCTCTTGCCCAATGCCAGTCTAGCAGGCCCATGAGTTTTGGATTGTCCTGGCTTTCAGTAGGCGTGTTGGCATCACAGACACATGTGCCACTTTGCAGTTAGCTTTACATAGGAGTTGGGAAGGATCGAACTCAGGTTGGGCTTGGCTTTGCAAGAGAGTGCCTTTAATTGCTGAGCCATCTCCCTGAACCCCCAAATGTCTCTTGATAACCCTGGATTTCTTACACTGCAGCCCAAGCAGAGAAGCAGAGCAGACAAAAGGAGAGGAAGCCGAGAGGTGGGAGATCAATGACAACGTGCTAAAACCTTCTCTGTATACATTTTTACCACCATTACGCTCTGCCTTGCCTCAGGCTCTCGGTACATGTGGACCTTAAGTGGAAACCTCTGAAACCATGAACCAAATAAACCTTTTCTCCCTGTAAGTTATTTTGTCAGCTCTTTACCAACATAAGAATAAAGACTAGGTCTGGAGGGTAGGTGAAAAATGTCCAATACCTCTCTAATTAAAGCAGTCACCTTTCTCACACTGGTACTGTTATTCACACATTGTTGATTTTACTAACTCTTCCTGCCATAAAATTATATTTCTAGGAAATTTTATAAATTTGAACCTCCTCAGAACCTTCTTGTTTTTCTCAAAAGGAATGCTTGAACTCAGGTGAATACATACGTTAAGTATGACAAGTCATTTGTAACATTATTAGTTAGTGCTGGAACACTTCTGGATGCAAATTAGGATTAATCTGAGGTCAACAGTGATACACATACATCAAATGTTTCATGAATTGAATAGCATAGATTGTTTTGAAATACTATATATATATATACATACATACATATATATATATATATATATATATCTACATATATATATGCTACATTCAGTACATAGACTTTTTTTAGCAATGCTTTTGATATAAAATTTATTTCTTTTGTCTGGTAAATATGAAAAAAATGAACTTTTTGAAAACAGCATAAATGAATTTTCATAATTCCTATTTCTTATCTTCAAAATGAGTAATTATGAGCCAAATAGATTCATTTGTAACCCTTTCAACTGACCTGTATCCATGTTGAGTTTGAAGCAGTTCCCAAATTTTGTATCATCTTATCTATAACAAATTAAAGTGTGTCTCTTAAAATTGTAGAATATTTTAAAATCTATAATCACAACATGAATTTTTTTGCTTGCTTATGTGTTCGTGTGTGATTTAAATGAAATGTCCATCATATGCTCATGTATCTTGAATATTGGTCCCCAGCTGGTGGCAGTTTGGGAGAGTTGTGGCTCTTTTAGGAGGTGGAAACTTGCTGGAGGAGGAATATTGCTAGAGGGTAGACCTTGGGATTAATTAGTACAGCCCGCTAAGACCTTGGGATTAATTAGTACAGCCCACTGAGCTTTTAGAGTTAGCTAACTGGACGGCTCCCTGCAAGCTGAAGTGACAAGATGTGACATGCAGCTGTCTTGTTGTGTCATGCGTTCTGTACCATGATGAAAATTCTCTTGGAAACTGTAAGCTGAAATAGAGCCTTTCCTCCCATAGACTGCTTTTGCTTGGACGTTTTTATCCTAGCAACAAGTAGGTGACTGCAACAGTGTGTAGTGCAGTGTGTGTGTGGGGGGGGGGGGGTCCCATACTCTCACCTACATCAGCATGCACTCACCTGCAGTGGCTGGAGCAGAATAGCAGGTACTGCTCTCCGTTGCTCTTCTGCTTGTTCTTATTTGACCGGGAGTCTCTTAGTGATCCTGGAACTTGACCTGGAGTCTCTTAGTGACCCTGGAATTTGACCTGGAGTCTCTTAGTGACCCTGGAATTTGACCTGGAATCTCTTAGTGATCCTGGAACTTGACCTGGAGTCTCTTAGTGACCCTGGAATTTGACCTGGAGTCTCTTAGTGACCCTGGAATTTGACCTGGAATCTCTTAGTGATCCTGGAACTTGACCTGGAGTCTCTTAGTGACCCTGGAATTTGACCTGGAATCTCTTAGTGATCCTGGAATTTGGCCTGGAGTTTCTTAGTGATCCTAGAATTTGACCTGGAGTCTCTTAGTGATCCTGGAGCTTGCTCTCTTTTCATGAGCTTTAATAATTCTTGGATCTCGGACCCCCCACAGGACTGGGGTTACAGACTCACTTAGTCACACTAGCTGTTTTATGGGGTTCTGGGTTTTGGGGGTCAAACTGAATTGGTCACTCAGGCCTTCACAGGTCCTCATACTTGCACAGGAAGTGATCTTAACAGCTGAGCCACTTGTCCAGCTTCTATTTTAAACCTCCAGTCATTATTTAATGCCATCATAGGTTACAATTGCTTAATGTTTGGTCTCTTTTGATACATAAATTATCCATGTCTGTCTCACTGGTGCTTTTCTTTGTAAATTTTTTTTTTGTGTGTGTGCAAACACTACACACATGTCTCACATGTCTACCCTATAAAGGAAACCTGACTTGAGAAGGAAGGTAGTAAGGAGGCTTCTATTGAATTTGAACTAATTAAAAGTAGATTAAAATTTGAGAAAGTCAGAGAGTCCAGGCAGGAGGTGTGTGGGAGAAGATGTCTATAACCCAAAGGCAGTGAGATCTCAGAGACTCATTAGTTACTTTTTGCGCCTGGGATAAAATATCTGACCAGTAGCAGGTAAAATAAAGAAAGGGTTTATTTGTGGTTTACAGTTCAAAAGGAGAAGTTCTTGCAATGGCAGGACCAGGAAGCCAGTGTCACATCTTTACATCAGCAGGGAAGAAATAGAGAAAGCAATGCTAGCACACAGCTAGCTCTCTCCTTTTACAGTCCAGGAACCTCCAGCCATGGAATGTCACCACACACGGTTAGAGTGGGTCTTCCTTCAGTTAATCTATATAGAAAAATCACTAATAGACCTGCAAGTAACTTGTTACCACGGCGATTCTAAATCCTGTCAAGCTGACAACCAGAGATTAACCATTACAGGTTCAGTTAAAGCCCTTGAGGATCTTGCTGCCAACAAGGAGCTTCATTTTGATTTCTGAGGAGAAGGACATGCGCTCCATTTTAGTTAAGTAAAAGTGAGGTCTACGAAAAGAAATTTACCACCAGGAAAATGTCAGTAAGATACAGAGACAGGAGATTCCCAAAAGGACGCAGTTGAAAACGCAGCTGTCAACTTTTCCAAGTCTGCACTGGAGAATTCAAAGAATGAAAGAATGTTTGCAGGGAGGCAATGGGAAAACCTTGACAGGAATGGAAGTTCCTTGTTCTGGGACATTTCATGAACAGGGCATCCCTTCTCTATCTAGCATGGTATAGACAAGGAGATGTGTTGGTGGAAAGAAGGCTTTTGCAAAGGATGGAACTCAGTCTTCAGGTCTGAGAAAAATGATTAGCCTGTAGCTAATGACTTCAGCCATCCATCCATCTCCCCAAAATTCTCTCTCTTTTTTGCGGCAGAATGGGGTTTATATCTTAAAAAAGCACTTTCTTATGCATGACGGAGAAATACACAGGAGTCCAACACTGGCTTAATTTTGTCTGGAGGCCTATATTGTTTGATTATCACACTGTGGCTAATTATTTTGAGTTTGGATGCTTTTATTTAGTGGTAATAATGGATGCCAGGGCCTTGTGCAAGCCAGTCAGGTGCTATATCACACTTCAGCCCGTAATTTCTAGAATGCTTTTAGGCAGGGTATGCACACTCCAGTTTCAATGTTCTCTTCCAGTTTTATTTTTCTAATCTAGTCTATTGTGCTTGCTTGCTTAACATCTATAGGAATTTTATATCACAGCTTCAAAAAGCAACCACAATAGTAAAATATCTGCCTGTGTAATATCACCATATAAAGTTTGTAAATATGTCAACATTTCCATTTTGGTTTATGACTTGTAGAGGGAGGGGATATGATGGAGAATGGAGTTTCAAAGGGGAAAGTGGGGGGAGGAAGGGCATTACCATGGGGTATTGTTTATAATCATGGAAGTTGTTACTAAAAAACCTGAAAAATAAATTAATTAATTAATTAAAAAAATTTTAAAAAGAAGTTAGGAAAACCGAGTCTTAGAGATGGCATGGAAGTGTCGCATAGCTGTTTGTTCCAATTATTTGTCCTTCTTATTTCCAGATTGATAAACAGTATTTGTCCTCAGCTACGAGCTGTTGAACCCATGTTTCCAGTATTTATAGGCAGGTCACTTGTGCGGCAGAGCAGCTTCTGATAGTCCTAACCACAAGCTAATCACTACTAATAATTGCAGTCATCACCAATAAACTCTGACAGAATGTCATTTGAGATCCAGGCTGACCACAGGCACCATCATGCCCAACTAATATTTGCCCAGTTGCTAGCTTCACTGGTATGATGAGGTCACTGTGGGTCATCTCTCCGTCTCCGTCTGGGAAAAAAGAAATCCCTGCACTAGGGCCAGGGCTTTTGTCTAGGAATGCAAGGCTTCCCACAGAAGTAACTATCCATGGCATGTTGAAGAGAGACTTCAGTCAGCTGCACATTTCCAGGCATAATGAGGTCACATAACATATATTCCCTAAACTTGGCAATCTTAAAACACACAGAAACCGCATTAAAAATTAAAAAAAAATGAAAACTCACAATTCAAACATATTCCACAGTACTGGCTATCACACTTGAATGCACATACACTACCCATAGTGCACATGAGGTGGGGTTTGGAACCCAGATCTCCAGCATCACTGACAGGTAGCTGACACTGGGACTCTGGTGGAGTTAGGGACTTTTCTCAGCATGGGGGATATTTGAGTGACATATTGAGAAAAGAGCTTGGACTTTTTTTTAGGCTAAAAGCTGTTCCTAAAGGAGGCAATGGCATGCAAAATCATCCCAAGGAGTTCATGGAGGAGAACCCTGGCATTGTGGTGAGGGTTAGGGTGAGATAATGTTCCCTATGCCAAATGTAGGGACAAGGACTTCAAGCTGGATGAAGAGCAAGGTGCTGACAGAATGTGGATTTTCTTGGAGCCGTGGGTGATGCTAGTCCACATAGAATGCAAGAGCTTGGGTTGAAACCCCAACAGGTCTCTCTGGGAGGAGGGGGGGTGGTGAGGGTGCCACATTACTGTGATTTCACCTTTCCCTACTTTCATTCCATCTGTGTCCCAGCCTGTGACCACCCACATTCAGGGCTGGGTTTGCTCTCTTAATTAATCCTCTCTGGAAACTCCCTTATAGACACCCCCAAGAGTGTGCCAAACTCATAGGTGTTTCTCGGTCTAACCAACTCAACAATCACGATGAAGCAACATCACTGATGTCAGGCAACACTTCCAGGGCTTCAGATGGGGTTTTATTCCAACAGCGACCTTGTCTGTGAGAACCGGCCCGTCTTCTTGAATCACCACAGTGTACTTCAGTCCGTCAGGGGCAAATGTTGACTGGAGATTATAGGACACACTAGCTCCCTTACCTTAATCCATACTGGCTTGCAGGAAAATTAGTCCGCTCAGGTTTACTGCGAGAATAGAAGTGCAGCTATTCATATCGTAGCCAAATTTCCCTGAATGAAGAGATGGGCCTTATTGCTGGGTGTAAACTTCCCATCACATGGAATGGACAGGTACCATGCCTGCAGGCTGAGGAGAGGACGGATGAGGTCGGGGTTTTGCAAAGACATCTTTCTCCTGTTTTCATGAGTTGCTGGCTGTCTTACTTTGGGGTTTCCACAGACCAATCTGAGCAGGCAGGGCTGAGGAGTACCTGTGAGACAACAGAGAGCGGCACGTGACTGGAGCTTGAACCAGGGGTGGGTTTGAAGTGAAGCACACATGTCTCAGAACCATGTCCTGACTGGGGACGGTCATAGGCCGCTGGATGTCCCTGAAGGACCGCAGGTCCAAGCACATCCAGACTGCTTGTGCGCCTGGTCCCAAGAAACGTCCTCTTGTACAGAGAGGTAGAAAAATGCAGGTGGAAACTGGATGTCAAAGTAAAACGATAAGGTCTGAGGGACACGTGAGGAAGTCCGCTACGTGAACTTATTTCCCAGTAAGGATAAATGAAAATATCAAAAAAGGGTTTATTTTCCTCCTAAATAGAATGAAAAGTATTTTTTTGAAAAAAAAAATCGTTTGTGGCTAAAACGTTAGTACACGCCAGGTCCAGCTCACACATTGTTGCACTGAATTCTTCCTGCAGTCCTTGAACGCAGCCAGCGATCGTTGTCTCTGTGGTGTGGGAGAGAACGGTGGCACAGAGAAGACCCTGCAGCTATGGTGGGACGGCTGCACAGGACGGGGCCACTCCACTGCAAGCTGCAAGCCGGTCTGAGCCCACCAGGCCCCGGAGCTGCTCGGGCCACCTGTGGCTGTTCAGCTTCCGAATTACTGGGGTCCTGGCATGGCTGGCGTTCACCACAGCCAGCCAGCTGCCTTCCCGTCTGGACAAAGCCCTGCAGGCTTTCCTAGCTGCCAAGGTCTCTGACTCCTGCCTGGTGAGGATCTTTCCATCACATTCGTTGATAGCTGAAGCTCCATGTCTCCTCCCCGCCCCCACGCCTTTCCTCAAGGCCACCACAGGGACCGTCCTGCAGGGAGAGGATAGTTTGTCAAAGGGAAGGGACCCTCTGTTTCACATCTCTTACAGAGAAAGACCTCTACTGAACTTTCCACCTGAATCTCGTCCCCTGCAGATGGTTCCGCACCCATTCCAGCTCTCTCCGTGTTTCTGCGGCCCACAGAAGCCACATGGCAGGTCTTCACAGCAGAGGTGGAAAAGCCAGTTTGCTTTTGCCACAATGTGAGATCCCTGCCCTGCTAATAAAATCCCTGCTCAAAGACGGCCTGTTCACCAAGAAGCATTTTCATCCCCATTCACTACACCCACTAGTGCCGCCAGGTGCTCCTTCTTGGCTACATGGGTGTTCCTGAGCCGGGCGAGGGTTACCTCATGTCTGCATCAAGTAGGGACAATATTCAGCTTTGCTTTTGCCCCCCCCCTCAAAAAAAAGAATTTTATAAGCAGGCGTGGTGACACACTAGCTCGTGATGTTGCCGTGGCTCCCTCCCCAGCTCTTTTCCTGACCTTTGCAGATCCGTCTCTTCGGAGACCCAGTCCTCCTTCCACGAGTCACTGTCTAGACTCCTAGCCCCGGTGGAAGCCTCTTGCCCCTTCCATCCCTTACGACTCTTTCTACCTTAATGCAAAGGGTCCGTAGGTTCCACTCCCGCCCTGCAGACACATTGACAAGCTTGGAGCTTGGCCTCTCTTTAGCATCTGGTGGTGTCCCCTTCCTCGTTTCCATCAACATTATTTATCCTGGTTCCAGCTGCTCGTGCTTCATCCTTCCTTCCATGTCTGCTTCCAGCCCTGGGGACAACTTGGAAGACTGAGTACTGTCATCTTGGTGTGTGTGTTGGGTGGTAGTAAAGAAACAGAGAGATGGATTTTTTTGTTGTTGTTTTGGTTTTTCACTCTAGCCCAGGCTGACATGGAATTCACTATGTAGTCTCAGAGTGACCTTGGACTTACAGCCATGCCTCCCACCTCAGCCTGACCTTCTGAGTGCTGGGATTAAAGTCGTGGGCCACCATAACCATCAGGGTGGAATATTTTAAGAATTCGAGGAAGAGACTTTTTTAAATAAATAAAAGTCACTTTTAGAGACTTTGTACAAATCTGAGGGTGACCCAGGGTCTGTCCCAGGGCGTCATCACTGAAGGCTACTCCCAGCTATCCTATCAGTGGGCATCAGTGGGCATTTCACTGCTGGGACTTTAGTGGCCTTCTGATGGCTCAAGTGTCTTTCTGAATGGCCAGCAAGAGCAGTGTCCCCACCTTAGAGATTTGTTTGCTCATCTTGTTGGATAGTCACACCACCGTTCTGGCTTTTGGGGGGTGAGAAGGTCTGAGGCCAGATGTGCATATGTCTAGCTCCATGCTTCGGCTGGACCCTCTGGAATGAGACCCCTGGTGGGGGTAGAGAGACCTCAAGCATGGACCCAGTCTTCGGCACTGAGTGGAGTCGTGGAGAAGTCACTGTGTGTCTGCATCCTGAGACCCTCTGCTGCATTTTGCAAACAAGTGCAAGTGCAGTTAAGGCAACGTCAGCATCTAGGCTGCCCTTCACCACGTTGCCACGGGGGCTTCTCTTGGCAGCTACTGAGGCCACCGGGGTGTGTTAAGTCAGGCCACTTCTATCTTGATGTATTTATTCTAAAGTGACAAATGGGCTAGAGACAAGCTTGAAAGAAAAAAATGTGAAATGCATCCATACAGTGTTACGAGACCTCAACCCTTCTCTTTGCCTTGGTAACCAGTTTTTTTCCCCCCTCAACCAAGCCTATAGGGTTGACTTTGGAGGAAGGCTGTCAGGGTCAAACCCAGGACAACCAGGGTCTGGAATGAAGGACTTGTCTCCAGATGTGCCCTCCACTGCTTGATGCTTCTCCTCTTCTCCAGCTGTGTGCTGGCTTGTATTCCTGTTAAGTCCTGGATCGGGGTGATTTCTTGGATTTTTTTTTTCAGTTTTTTGAGGGAGGGTCTCACTCTAGCCCAGGCTGACCTGGAATTCACTATGTAGTCTCAGGGTGGCCTCGAACTCATGGTGATCCTCCTACCTCTGCCTCCCGAGTGCTGGGATTAAAGGTGTGATTTTTTGATTCTAGAAAGAGGAGATGTATTAGACTCCCGCACTAGTTGAGGCAAAATCAAGTCCATTAGTTATCAGCAGAGTGGTGTAGAATTAGGTCAGGGCCTGCCTCTGCCATTATTACTACAATTATCCTTTGAATTGGCAGAAGGAAAATATAGTCTGGAAGAGAAATGTTTCTCCAAGCCAGGGAGGCAGCATATCCTTGTTTCTGTGTCCCAGGCTTAGGTTGAAGGATATGAAAAGCAATTAAACAGCATGTGGTATCGCAGCCACGGCAGTTGAAATAAATGCTCATTATAGGGGTAAGTAAAAGAGTGAATCCATCCATTCATGACTGAATGAATGGATAAATATGTTGAGAAACGCAAGAGTATGTGCATAAGACTGGTTTTTCATTTGAGTGGGAGAAAATGTTTGACCTTGAGAAAATAAGTAATAGTTAAGTTTATAAGAAGTTATATTTAAACTATTTTTCTCTTTCCTTCTATGTATTTTAGTTTTCAATAGGATTTTTATCTGTAATTCTGTATTTTCAAAAACCAAACTCCACTCATTTTCAAAGTATACATCATTAGCCTTTGAAGTCCTAGGTCTGAATATATATACTCAAGAGAAGTTCTTCTGTTGTTGGCAAATCCATTAATATTATTATTAGTCAATGTACTAAAATGATTAATTTTAACTCTGAGCTCAGATTCTCTGGACTTGAATGCTACTGTGTACCTTGTAGCTATGTAACATTGGGGAAATTATTTATTCTATGACATTTTTGTTTAATCAATAGCAAAATGAAATAACAACAGTAATAACTACCTTAGACATAATGAAGATAAAGAGATATTTCATATATAAAAGTATCGAGCAGTTTCTGGCATACATAATTTAATAAATATTATGTACCCACATTGTTATAATGAGTATAGTGCCTTAATTTAGTAGATATGACTTGGGTTAACTAACTTAATAAATATGGAATGTATTTACCTTTATTTAATAATTAAATTAGGGTTGTGGTTAAAGATGATCAGCCTAGGTAAGACTGCAACATCCCTGCTCAGAAAAGCACATAAATAAAACAAGATGGTAGGTCAAATAATTGCCTTTGTTTCCTAATTGCCCATCAATTCCAGACGACCCCATGGTGGTAATAGGATTACGTTTTTTTCCTGTGTGTGTGAATGACATGTGTATGTGTGTGTTCATGCGTGTGAGTGCAAACTTGCACCCCTCTGTGTAAATGTCTACTATCCCCTCCCCTTAAACCATCCCTCGGGGTTCCTTTCTAGCTTCCTGGCTGGCCCGTACTGACTGTTTCTTCAAACTTAGAAGCTGCACATGAGAGCAAACACGTGGTGTTTGTTTTTCTGTACCGGGTTATCTCACGTAGGGTAATATCTTCCAGATCCATCCTTTTTTCCTGGGAATTTTTTAACTTCATTTTTCTTTAAAGCTGGGTAAAACTCCATTGTATATACATGGCCCACTTCATTATCTGTTCATTCCTTTATGATGTCCAGGCTGCTTCCATTTCCTAGCTGTTGTGATTAGAGTAGCAATAAGCATGGATGAGAAAGTAGTTCTGCCGTAAAGTATAGATTCCTTAGGGTATGTGCTCAGGAGTTGTATAATTGGGTGATATAGTGGATCTACTTATAGTTTTTTTGAGAAAGCTCCACACTGATTTACATAATGGCTGTGCGAGTTCATGCTCACACAAACAGTGAATAAATATTTCTCTTTCCTCACAACTTTGCCAACATTTGCTGCCATTTTTTTTATGTTAGTTATTTTTATGGGAGCAGGATAGAGTCTGAAAGTACTTTTAGTCTACATTTGCCTGATAGACAAAGATGCTGAACTTAAAAAAAAAATTATCAACCATTTGTATTTCTTCTTTGAGAACTCTCGAGCTCCATATACCATTTTTTGATTCCTTTGCTTGCTCTTTTCTTTTTCTTTTTTTTTTTTTTTTTGTTGTTGTTGAGAATTATTTTGGTTATCTGGGGACTTTTGTGCTTACATATGAATTTTTTTTTTGTTTTTTTGTTTTGTTTTGTTTTGTTTTTTGAGGTAGGATCTCACTACAGCCCAGGCTGACCTGGGATTCACTATGTAGCCTAAGGGTGGCCTCAAACTCATGGTGATCCTCCTACCTCTGCCTCCTGAGTGCTGAGATTAAAGGCATGTACCAGTACATATTAATTTTTAAAAAATTTTTTGTTTATATTTATTTGAGAGCAACAGACAGAGAGAGAAAGAGGCAGAGAGAGAGAGAGAGAGAGATAGAGAGAAAGAATGGGCACACCAGGGCCTCCAGCCACTGCAAATTAACTCCAGATGCGTGTGCCCCCTTGTGCATCTGGCTAACGTGGGTCCTGGGGAATTGAGCCTTGAACTGGAGTCCTTAGGCTTCACAGGCAAGTGCTTAACCGCTAAGGCATCTCTCCAGCCCAACATATGAATTTTAAGATTAATTTTTTTCTATTCCTATGGTAATAGAATTCTGATGGTGGTTGCATTGAATCTGTATACTGTTTTTGGTATGATGGCTATTTTCACAATATTAACTCTTCCAATCCATGAGCATTGGAGATATTTTCATTTTCAGATGTTTTACTAATTTTTTTCTTCAGTGTTTAAAACTTTTCATTTTAGAAGTCATTTGCTTTCTTGGTTAAGGATATGCCAAGATGTAAAAAGAAGATCCAAATGAATGATTATAAAATAAAAAAGAACTAAAACAAATACCAATGGAATTTGGAGAAACATAATGGCATACTTCAAAAACCTATATTGTATCAAATTGGAACAATTAAATAAATAGGTGATTTCCTTGACACATACAACCTATCAACATTAAACTGAAATGAGATAAACAATTTAAACAGATCTATAACAAGCAATGAAATTGAAGTGCTAATAAAAAAAAAAAAAAAAAAACTCTTGGCCAAAAATTGTTTAGTTCCAGGCAGGCTCACTGCAAAAATTTTATCAGACCTTTAAAGAAGACCTAAAACTACTGCTCCTCCAACTAATCTATAAAGTAGAAAAGGAGGCCATACTCCCTAACTCCTTCTACAAAGAAATCAGAATTGCACTAATATTGCTACCAGATCTATTGAGTTCTTGCCTTATGACTTACAATGAATGATGAGTGTAGACTTAGGAGGAGGTTAAGTTATACAAGTTTTACTTTCAAAAATAAAGGAGAAGGCTTTCAAGTCGGGAGGGGTCCTGAGCAGGTAACCACATGTTGACTTTTATAAGGGTCTAAAACTCTTGAAGATGTAAGTTATGCATCAAGATGGGATGAGCTTTACTGGTGAAGTTTAAATGTGTATAGAGGGCCTTGATTTGTTGGTAGGTCAGAGAGAAGAGTGCAGACTCAGAATATGGTAACTGGTGGTGGGGGGGGGGGGGGCGGCGGGGAAGCTCATGGAAAATTCCTAGAAAGAAGAATCACCAGAAAGTGAAAGAGGTCTCCTGATTGCCATCTCGACGAGTCAAGTTTAGGTCTGAACTGGAATTGCCTGCTGGTCTCTCCAGGGCAAGTTCATGTCTGTGTTATTTTGGGCCTCTATCCCTAGCTACCTACAAAGAAGTCTACCTGCTCCTAATCTCTCTCAATACCAAAACCAGATAGATACACAACAAAAGGAAACTGTAGACGAGTATCTCTGATGAACATATGCACAAGAATTCTCGATAGAACACTTGCAAATCAAATGCAAGACAATATCAAAAGATCATTCAGGCCAATCAAGTCAGCTTTTTTTTTTTTTTCAGAGGTGCAGGGATATATACATAAATCAATGACTGTAATACAACACACAAATAGACTCAAGGAATAAAATAACATGATCATCTCAATAGATGCAAGAAAGGCCTTTGACAAAAGCCAACATCCCTTTCTAAAAGTTCTGGAGAGACTTGAGGTGGAGGGAACATACCTCAAGATAGTAAAGGTTAGATATAACAAACTAACATTATACTAAATGGAGAAAAATCTGAGCATTCCCTCTAAGATATGGAACAAGGCAAGGATGTCCACTCTCTCCACTTGTGTTTAATATAGTACCTGAGATTTTGGCTAATGCAATAAGACAGGAGAAAGAAATAAAAGAATACAAATTGGAAAGGAAGAAGAGAAACTATTCTTATTTGTAGATGATATGATTTCATATAAAAGAGATCACAAATTCTCTATAAGAGAACTCTTAGAGCTGACTGTTGCTTTTAGCAATGTGGCAGGATACAAAATTAATGCACACAAAATCAGTACCCTTCTTATAGACGAATGACAAACACACTGAAAATGAAACCAGGGAAAGAGTATCATTCACTATAGCCATATAGGATTAATTTCTTAAAGGCAATGACAACGCCAACAATAATGATACTAGGAGAGAAACCCAGAGAAACACAACACTAGGGTAGCAGAGATGTCTTAGCAGTTAAGATGCTTACCTGCAAAGCCAAAGGACCCAGGTTTGATTCTCCATGACCCACCTAAGCCAGATGCACATGGTGGCACATGTGTCTGGAGTTCGTTTGCAGCAGCTGAAGGCCCTGGTGCACCCATTCTTTATCTATCTTCTTTCTCTCCCTATCTCTCTCAAATAAATAAAATAAATTTTAAAAATATTGAAAAATAAAACACAACACTAGAATTTGGTCCCTAGAACTCCCAAGGTAACTGTGGAAGTCAGAGAGGGTGCTCAAATTACAAAGTGGCATCAGGATAAATATCAGATCATGCATGTGTGTGTTGTTAGCATCTTTGTCAACTGCCCAACAACAACAGAAACAAAAAAGAAAAGATAATAAATAGGAGGGGAAATAAAACACACCAAAGAAATGATTCTATTAAGTCCAATATTCAAATAATAAGAATTCTAGGGGGAGAATAAAGAAATCAGAAAGTGGAAATCTCTGAGAGAGAAATAAAGCAGCTGGGCTTCTAATTTTAAAAGCCTATCAAGTACCCAGGAATCAAAGGCTGGCATAGTATTGTGGTCAGTGCACAGCAGGGAAGAGGTTAGCAGGGAAACAGCTCAACTCTCCACAGCAGGGAAGGAGAGTCTGCAAAGCGCTGGGCTCCCAAGATTTGCACATGGCTTGAAATTCCAACCCTCCACCTGTATTTATATAGCTCAAAGCTAAGAACTGCATTTGCATTTCAAAATAATTGCATTGTAAATGGTTTAAGAAAATGGCAGGACTGCTGGGCTTGGGGGCGAGAGTCAGTTATTCCAGGGCTCATCATCGGAATTACATTGGAACCATCAGAGGCAAGATGATTTCTTCAAGTTTGAGCGCTTTGGTGACCCAACAAGATCTTCCCCCTTGTCTCCGCCCCCCCCCCCAAAAAAAAAGAGCCAATCAAATTCTTGGTCTTTTTTTTCCTAATTTCACATCCCATACACACTGTTGCAATCACCTCATAGTTGACTATTTTTTTCTGCATTTAGGTCTTTCAACTATCTGACCAAATGGTCCTTCAAGCTGTACATTCAGCACTGCAAGGGTCTCTGAGGCCAAAGTTTCAAGTCCTTTCACATGTCTCTAGCAAAGCAGTTCCAAAAGGGCAAAAGCCACACTGTCAAGTTTCTACCAGTAACCACCCCACTCCACCGGTGCCCATTTTCTGTCGCAGTTACCTTCTTATTTCTAGAACAAAGCACCCATCTAAAGCAGCTAAAGGGAGGAAAATAAGTTTTTTGTGTGTGTGTTTTTGGTTTGTTTGTTGTTTGCTTACATTCTGAGGGGACGCTTCATGATGGCGGCAGGGGAAAGCATGGCATGAGCAGAGGCTGGACATCACCTCCTTGCCAACATCAGGGGAAAAAACAGCAGCAGGAGAATGAAGTGAACTCTAGCAAGGGGGAGGTTACTATCATACCCCTGAGTCCACCCCCAGCACCGTATCTTCTCCAGCAAGGTTCTACTTCCCAAATTGCCACCAGCTGAGGACCAAGCACCCAAAACACATGAATTTATGGTGGTAGGAGGGGGTGTTGGATTCATATCACTACACACAACATCACACGGTAGCCAAGAACCTATATGTACATCCTGATAACTTTCTGAGTGGTGTCCTCCAGGCAAAGATTAAAATACAACATAGCCCAGTACATGGCAAGTGTGTCAAACCTACTTAGTAAGTCTAACAAGGGTCTTAATAGACATAAAAAAGCTATAAAGCTTTTGGAATAAAGGGGCAAAGAGAATATTCTGAGACATCTCAAGGAGGTTAAAACTACTATATAAACCATATAGATAGACGATAGGTAGATAGAGATGTACACATGTATGATCATTAAGCATAGAGTCCCCAATGCAACCCTGAGACCTAAAGAACAAGGGCTTTACAGTTAGCAGGGAAATCATCCCAGTTAGAATTCCATGTGCTGCCAAGGTATCCATAACATAATGATAGAATTAAATTACTCAGAGATTTATAAAGTCTCAAATAATGAACTACTATTACACCATTTCTCAGGAAGCTAATGAATATCACCTGTGTAAAGTAATATAATGTAAGCGTGAAGTGAAGGAACGAACCAGTAATGAGGGCACCAACCCAAGCAAGCAGGGCGTGATCACGTGGATCTGACAGCTGGTGGAAACTTTTGGAGGTGGGGCCTCGTGTGATCCCTGGGAGCATGTCTTTGAAGGGGCATATCAGGACCCCTACCTCTTTCTGCCTCTCTTTGCTTCCTGACCACTGAGGCAAGCAGCTTCTCTGCTAATGCTCCCCACCATGGCGTGTAGCGTCCTGTGTTCATTGACGCTCTTCACCTTCTGTATTCCCCCTCAAGGTCTTACAGAGCATGTGTCAGGCAGCCATGGACTGAACCCTCTGAAAGCACGATCCAAATGAAACTTTTCTTCCTTCTAAGTTGATTGTCTCAGGCATCTTGTCACAGGGAGAGCTGACATGTGGGATTTGAATCAGGAAAGTAGCATGTGGACGAGACCCCCCCAGAAGGATGGTTCAAGGATGGCAGTCATGCATGAAGCCTGAAGGACAAATAAGACAGATTGAAGCAGCTGTTGCTCTGGCAGAATAATCTTCAAACAAGTGAGACTGATGAAATACCTGCGGTGTTTAACTCCACTTCTGGGAGATTTACACAGCTGGCTGAGGACTGGGCTGTGCTTTCCCAGTGACTACATGGAAACCTGGGGGAAACAGCCTGGGATGGAGCTCCGTGGCGAAGTGCTTGCTCGCTACCGAGAGTGACATCTTGAGGTCGATCTCATCTCCTGCTCTGCAAGAAGAACAAGTAAAGAAAGAAATCTAAGAAGAAGAAAAGAACCAGAACCAACCTCAGAAACACCTGGAGGAAACCCTGCATGAGGAAGAAAGACACATGAGTCACAGGACGGACCATTGGTCAATGGTTTCTCACATCACTCAAGATTTGAGGGATGGAGAGATGGTTCAGTCATTAAAGGCTCTTGTTTGCAAAGCCTGATGTCTGAGGTTGGATTCTCAAGTGCCCATGAAAAGCCAGACTCATGGGGTTTGTTTGCAGTTAGAAGGAGGCCCTGGCATGCCCATACTCTGTCTACTCTGCCTCTTTCCCCATCCCCCAACTCCTTGCTTCCCTGTCTAAATAAATACAACTCAACTAATCAATCAATAAATTTTTAAAACAGAGATTTGACTAGCCAGAATAACAGACCTGTGTTCAGGGGTGAAGAGTAGGATGTTTGTAAGCCAATGTGTGGTGAGTGAGAGTGAGCCTGACTTTTCACAGTGGGACACCAGAGTTGATGCTGAAACAGAAGTGTGCCATTTAAAATTATGGGTTCAGGGCTGGAGAGATGGCTTAGCGGTTAGGTGCTTGCCTGTGAAGCCTAAGGACCCCGGTTTGAGGCTCGATTACCCAGGACCCACGTTAGCCAGATGCACAAGGGGGCGCATGCATCTGGAATTCGTTTGCAGTGGCTGGAGACCCTGGTGTGCCCATTCTCTCTCCCTTTCTCTATCTGCCTCTTTCTCTGTCACTCTCAAATAAATAAATAAAAATAACAAAAAATTTAAAATTATGGGTTCAAGTATCAAAAAAAAATGGCTAAAGTAGAGTGTGATGTGTCATATCTTTAAGTCCAGTACTAGGGAGATTGAAATAGGATTGGCCTGAGTTTGAACTTAGCCTGAGCTACAGAGTTATGGGTCTGCCTGGGTTAGAGTGAGACCCTTCCGCAAGAAAACTTAAAAGGGGTGGGGATGAAAAGGGTCTCTCTGCAGAGTGAGAATGAGAGGGCAAGTTGGGTAGATTGATGTACTTATCATTAGCCCTGCCAACCATTTAACTTTTTATTACCATGCATGTATTTAACATTTTATTACAAACGTTAATACATAAATATACTGTAACTTAATCATAATCCCCTCCTATTTCCCTCTTTTGACTCCCCCCATCCCTATTCCACTGAATCCACCTTCTTCTTTTACTATGATGTCTCATTCACTCTAGTTTATCTTATATGTCAAAGTGCTGATGGGCTTAGCCTTGTGCAGGAAATGTGGATACAACCCATCCACTGTGAGGTCACGAATGGACTCCGTAGTTCACGTCCAGAAGACAATGGCCCACAGTACTGCTTCCCACCCTCTGCCTCTTACATTCTTTCTGCCCCTCATCTGGGACGTTCCCTGAGCTTTGGAGGATATAGTAATGTCATGTCTCATTTAGCACTGAGCCCTTTTATTTCCAGCAGGATTCATTCGTACAGTATCCACACATATTTTCACAGTATCCATAGCCTAAACAAACGAACAACAACAACAAAAAAAAAAACAAAAACAAAAACAAAAAAAACCCTGCTCTGTCCAGCAGTGCCAGTGCCCTCGGTTGCCCACCAGAACTAGATGGTAGTAAGACTCTATTGCCACGTGCTCCAGTTAGGACTCTGAGAGATCAAGCCAGAACTCAGCTGGAAGCCGCCTCCCTGCTGGCTAGCATGCAACTTTGATGCAAGAAAAACAGTGAAGTCTCTTTCCTGTTTCAGTTATATCGTCTCCATTTACGAGACACTCAACTTAAAAGATGTTTGTATGGTCTATCTCCAAACACCCTTGTGGGCTGTTCTCAGGCTAAGATGTAGGTTTATTTATAGTAGAACTTAAAATATTTTTAAATGAAAAAAAGAATGTATGCATTCCCATCTGTTATGTCCCCAAATCTTACCTTCAAATAAGCAAAAGATCAAAAATAAATGCAAAGTTTCTCTCTAGGAAGATTTGGCATTGTTTTTGGCGGTTTTCCTTTCCAGAATCAGAGGAGAGCAATTCCCTCTATATTTTCTTCATTTTTTGTTATTGAACATGTGTTACACGCCAGACATGTACTAGAAGGAGTAGTGAACGCATTAGTTAGTAGTGAACGCATTAATCCATTAGAAATCCTTCAGGGTTGTTTAAGTAACGGAGATTTAGATCCGTTCACAACTTTCTGAAGCTCACACAGCTGGGACTAGAGTCCATGTCTGTAGATCTGATGCTAAAGTTCTTTGTGCTTTTTGTTTCCACCACATTGTCCTTGCCAGAGGGGTGGTGACCTACGAGGCTGGAAGGAGTGTGTGGAAGAAGAGACAGGGAAGGACAGAAGCTGGTTAGAGTGGCCTGCTACCACTTGTCAGGGTGACCGGGAGTGAAAGACATTTGTGGGTATCTCGAGCTGGAGCCCCAGCAGCAGGCTGACAGGTGGACAGGCTCTGGTGGGAGGTGGCCGCGCGTCTTCTTTGCAGACATTTGAGCCATACCACGATAGACCTGTCACTTAGCTGTAGCTCTGAAGACGACTGTTGAATTGCTCAGCACCTTTTCAGATGAACTGGAATATATCCTGCTTGAATGCCGTGTAATTCAATCTTACCATCGTTTCTCTATTTAATAAACCCAATCAGAAATGTTGTTTTTTTTTTTCTCCTTTTTCTGAAGTGCAGCAAAGCCATTTTGATGAATTAAGCAGCATTCCCCCTTGAAGTTGTATTGAACTACTTAACAACCTGCTGATTCCCTGGCAAGGGTCTCCCTTAAACATAGATTGGTTTTGAACTGTTCCTAATCTGCAGATAAAAGCCTATAGAAATTACCGCCAATGCAGATGTTGCAGTTAACTTTCTCACTGATGGTACGAACACGTGAGCAGAGGCGGCTTATGGGAGGAAAGGGTTTATTTCAGTCTTACGGATTTAAGGGGAAGCTTCGTCATGGTGGAGGAAACTGGCTCACTTCATCACACACCCCATAAGAGAGAGAGAAAACGGCCAGCACCAGTAAGCAGGAGCTGACTCTGAACACACGGTATGACTGGACCCAAGATCCCAGCCCCCCAGCCTGCTGGAGACTAAGTAGCAAGCTTAAGCAAAAACACCCGAGGCTATGAGGAACATTTGCATTCAAACCACCACAGCAGCTTTGCCTCTGGTCTTTGCTAATGTTATCCGAGTTAGTTTGCAAATAGTATTTGGGGTGCGTGGCAAACCTGTGCCACCTACTTTATAAAAATTTCCCCTGCCTTCAGATAAAGTCTTTTCCTGACATACATGCATATTAGAGAAGACTGTAGCAAATATGCCATGACTACATTTTTGTTTTTAAATAGACAACCAGAAGCCATCCTTAGGTGGGGAAATAGGTCCTGATTTATACCAAGGCAAAGACTGAGCATAGATGTCAATACTGACTCCATTTTGAGGAAAGTACTGAAGGGGCTTTAGTCAAGAGGGGAGAAAGCAAGAGAATAAGACACAGAGCCAGAGAGAAGCAGAGAGAGTTGCCACCTGCCTTAGCAATTAAGGGGAAATGGAAGGAGAAGAAAGAATTGGGTCACTCTGACATCTGTTATCCTAGCAATTCTGCTTTCAACATTATTCATAACTATTTTTTTTCCAGTACACAATCTGGCCTCAAAGCAAAAACCGTAGGTATTTGTGAATAAGTACAGTAGTCAGTATATTGTAAGTAGGATAATGAAACCGTGGAGATTTATGATAGGCTACTGTGAAAGGTAGGGAGGATGTATGCATAAAGGGTAATTGCCTTTGAGAAGGAGCATTGCCCACTGCCAAGAGCATTTCACCTTCTCCAAATGTGGAAATTGCAAATTGATCATTCTAAAACATCCTGTACAATTTATAGCCTCCAATATGCCACGTGCTGTGGATTGGAAGAACCCCGTAGTGATGCATGAAGATGGAAAGTTGGAACGGAAAAAAAAAAAAGATTGAAGAGACAATGTATTTTCAAAAGCATTGTTGCTCTGGAAAAGCAGCCTGGCTACGCGGCCATGCAGAGGATCGCAAGGTGGCTGCTGCGAGTGAGCCCTCTCGTCGCCTGCGCAGGGCTTGTCTATCAGAGATCAACTGCTGTCTTTCCTGAACTAGTGCTCTGGATGACTGTGGTTTAGGGGATAAAGGCACAGAAAGGAAATCTGCTGTCTTATGGCTGGGATCTCGTGTTCCTTATGAACCGCACGCGCTTGGATACAAAAGGAGGAAAAGTCAATGAACCAAGAGTCAGGTTGAGGAGCCAGGCTGGTAATTCCATCTACAAGAGTCGGCAGCAGGAAGATCGCAAGTTCAAGGCCAACCTGGGCAGCTTAGTAAGACACTGTCTCAAAATAAAAAGCAAAAAAGAGGGCTGGGGATTCAGATAAAGTCTTTTCCTGACATACATGCATATTAGAGAAGACTGTAGCAAATATGCCATGACTACATTTTTGTTTTTAAATAGACAACCAGAAGCCATCCTTAGGTGGGGAAATAGGTCCTGATTTATACCAAGGCAAAGACTGAGCATAGATGTCAATACTGACTCCATTTTGAGGAAAGTACTGAAGGGGCTTTAGTCAAGAGGGGAGAAAGCAAGAGAATAAGACACAGAGCCAGAGAGAAGCAGAGAGAGTTGCCACCTGCCTTAGCAATTAAGGGGAAATGGAAGGAGAAGAAAGAATTGGGTCACTCTGACATCTGTTATCCTAGCAATTCTGCTTTCAACATTATTCATAACTATTTTTTTTCCAGTACACAATCTGGCCTCAAAGCAAAAACCGTAGGTATTTGTGAATAAGTACAGTAGTCAGTATATTGTAAGTAGGATAATGAAACCGTGGAGATTTATGATAGGCTACTGTGAAAGGTAGGGAGGATGTATGCATAAAGGGTAATTGCCTTTGAGAAGGAGCATTGCCCACTGCCAAGAGCATTTCACCTTCTCCAAATGTGGAAATTGCAAATTGATCATTCTAAAACATCCTGTACAATTTATAGCCTCCAATATGCCACGTGCTGTGGATTGGAAGAACCCCGTAGTGATGCATGAAGATGGAAAGTTGGAACGGAAAAAAAAAAAGATTGAAGAGACAATGTATTTTCAAAAGCATTGTTGCTCTGGAAAAGCAGCCTGGCTACGCGGCCATGCAGAGGATCGCAAGGTGGCTGCTGCGAGTGAGCCCTCTCGTCGCCTGCGCAGGGCTTGTCTATCAGAGATCAACTGCTGTCTTTCCTGAACTAGTGCTCTGGATGACTGTGGTTTAGGGGATAAAGGCACAGAGGAATCTTGCTGTCCCTTAGGCTATCAGAGATCAACTGCTGTCTTTCCTGAACTAGTGCTCTGGATGACTGTGGTTTAGGGGATAAAGGCACAGAAAGGAAATCTGCTGTCTTATGGCTGGGATCTCGTGTTCCTTATGAACCGCACGCGCTTGGATACAAAAGGAGGAAAAGTCAATGAACCAAGAGTCAGGTTGAGGAGCCAGGCTGGTAATTCCATCTACAAGAGTCGGCAGCAGGAAGATCGCAAGTTCAAGGCCAACCTGGGCAGCTTAGTAAGACACTGTCTCAAAATAAAAAGCAAAAAAGAGGGCTGGGGAGGTAGCTCAGTGGTTGTGCACTTGCCTAGCATGAGCAAGGCTCTGAGTCCTGGGCTCTATCCTCAATACTGTTTTTATTTTATTTTATTTTATTTTATTTTTTATTTTATTTTATTTTATTTTATTTTATTTATTTAGTTGACATAGAAAGAGGGAGAGAGAGAGAATGGGCACGCCAGGGGCCTCCAGCTTCTGCAAACAAACTCCAGACGCATGTGCCACCTTGTGCATCTGGCTAACATGGGTCCTGGGGAATCAACCTGGGTCCTTTGGCTTTAAAAGAGAGAGAGGTGGGATGGGCAGGCCAGTGCCTCCAGCTTCTGCAAACAAACTCCAGACGCATGTGCCACCTTGTGCATCTGGCTAACATGGGTCCTGGGGAATCAACCTGGGTCCTTTGGCTTTAAAAGAGAGAGAGGTGGGATGGGCAGGCCAGTGCCTCCAGCTTCTGCAAACAAACTCCAGACGCATGTGCCACCTTGTGCATCTGGCTAACATGGGTCCTGGGGAATCAACCTGGGTCCTTTGGCTTTAAAAGAGAGAGAGGTGGGATGGGCAGGCCAGTGCCTCCAGCTTCTGCAAACAAACTCCAGACGCATGTGCCACCTTGTGCATCTGGCTAACATGGGTCCTGGGGAATCAACCTGGGTCCTTTGGCTTTAAAAGAGAGAGAGGTGGGATGGGCAGGCCAGTGCCTCCAGCTTCTGCAAACAAACTCCAGACGCATGTGCCACCTTGTGCATCTGGCTAACATGGGTCCTGGGGAATCAACCTGGGTCCTTTGGCTTTAAAAGAGAGAGAGGTGGGATGGGCAGGCCAGTGCCTCCAGCTTCTGCAAACAAACTCCAGACGCATGTGCCACCTTGTGCATCTGGCTAACATGGGTCCTGGGGAATCAACCTGGGTCCTTTGGCTTTAAAAGAGAGAGAGGTGGGATGGGCAGGCCAGTGCCTCCAGCTTCTGCAAACAAACTCCAGACGCATGTGCCACCTTGTGCATCTGGCTAACATGGGTCCTGGGGAATCAACCTGGGTCCTTTGGCTTTAAAAGAGAGAGAGGTGGGATGGGCAGGCCAGTGCCTCCAGCTTCTGCAAACAAACTCCAGACGCATGTGCCACCTTGTGCATCTGGCTAACATGGGTCCTGGGGAATCAACCTGGGTCCTTTGGCTTTAAAAGAGAGAGAGGTGGGATGGGCAGGCCAGTGCCTCCAGCTTCTGCAAACAAACTCCAGACGCATGTGCCACCTTGTGCATCTGGCTAACATGGGTCCTGGGGAATCAACCTGGGTCCTTTGGCTTTAAAAGAGAGAGAGGTGGGATGGGCAGGCCAGTGCCTCCAGCTTCTGCAAACAAACTCCAGACGCATGTGCCACCTTGTGCATCTGGCTAACATGGGTCCTGGGGAATCAACCTGGGTCCTTTGGCTTTAAAAGAGAGAGAGGTGGGATGGGCAGGCCAGTGCCTCCAGCTTCTGCAAACAAACTCCAGACGCATGTGCCACCTTGTGCATCTGGCTAACATGGGTCCTGGGGAATCAACCTGGGTCCTTTGGCTTTAAAAGAGAGAGAGGTGGGATGGGCAGGCCAGTGCCTCCAGCTTCTGCAAACAAACTCCAGACGCATGTGCCACCTTGTGCATCTGGCTAACATGGGTCCTGGGGAATCAACCTGGGTCCTTTGGCTTTAAAAGAGAGAGAGGTGGGATGGGCAGGCCAGTGCCTCCAGCTTCTGCAAACAAACTCCAGACGCATGTGCCACCTTGTGCATCTGGCTAACATGGGTCCTGGGGAATCAACCTGGGTCCTTTGGCTTTAAAAGAGAGAGAGGTGGGATGGGCAGGCCAGTGCCTCCAGCTTCTGCAAACAAACTCCAGACGCATGTGCCACCTTGTGCATCTGGCTAACATGGGTCCTGGGGAATCAACCTGGGTCCTTTGGCTTTAAAAGAGAGAGAGGTGGGATGGGCAGGCCAGTGCCTCCAGCTTCTGCAAACGAACTCCAGACATGTGCTCCCCCTTGTGCATCTGGCTAACATGGGTCCTGGGGAATCAAACCTGGGTCCTTTGGCTTTAAAAGAGAGAGAGGTGGGATGGGCAGGCCAGTGCCTCCAGCTTCTGCAAACAAACTCCAGACGCATGTGCCACCTTGTGCATCTGGCTTTACATGGTTACTGGGGAATCAGACCCAGGTCCTTAGGCTTTCTAGGAAAGTGCACTTAGCAATCTTTCAAGGCCCTAAATACTGTTTTGTTTTGTTTTGTTTTTAAGGTTGAAAGTTTTCACCTTGCTGTTTCTTAGAACTTCTGTACTTGGTGTCCTTGCTTCATCTTAGACTCTGTGTTGTAGCACGACTTTGCAACCAGAGCTTCCAGAGTGGCGCAGGGACAAGAGACGCCGACCTGTAAGACCACACCGGTGCCCTGCAGGGAGGAGGGACAGGTTGCTGAAGACCTGACAGGGACCAGAGACTTTGAGATTAGAATTGTTCTGTGCTGCTGGGACCAAGAAAGCTCCGAGGAGATGTTAGAATTCAATAGAAGTGTTGCCGGCAGATGCGAGGGCAGGCTTTGCTTGCTCAGACACATGGGGAGGTGAAAATTCAAGCGAGGGCAAGATTACAAGGATTCCAGGCTGGCTAACGTGGAGAATCCGTGTAGCAGGGAGATGAGGAAGTGGCTTTAACTACAACACGGCACTGTAGAGAGCACACGTCAGAAAAGACAGAGCAAAGCCTCGATGAGCCTTTGTTTGACCTCAACAGGGAGGCTGCCGTGACGCGATCTAGCAGAAGGCAGCCCTGGGCTTGAGACATGACTCAGCCGTTAAAAGGCACTTGCTTGCCATGCCTGACTACCTGGGTTCAATTCCTGAATACCCACGTAAAAGCCAGATTCACAAAGTGGTGCGTGCATCTGGAATTCATCCGCTGTGGAAGCAGGCCCTGGTACGCCTATACCCATTCTCTGTCTGCCCTTCTCCCCCTCTGTCTCACTCAAATAAATAAATAAAAATTTCAAAATCAGAAGGCAGTCTCTTCATGCTGGTCAGTGTTTCTTTTGTTGCGCAGAAGACTTGTAATTTGACGTGATCCCAGTTTCCATTTCCTGCTGTCATCTCCTGGACTACTTAGGAGAACTTTTCAGAAAGCCCTTACCTATGCCCATGTCTCGAAGGTTCTCCCCTGTGTTTTCCTCTAGCAGTTTTAAAAGTTTCAGCTCTTGCATTAAGGCTTTGGATCCATTTTTTTTTATTTGTATTTCATACAAGGTAAGAGATAAGGATGTAGTTCCAGTCTTCTATATGTGGAGGGCCAACCTACTAGCACCAAGTCCATAGACTATCTTCTTCCCAACGTATGTTTTCCACACCTCTGTCAAGAAATCACGTGGCTGTAACCATGTGGTTTTATTTTTTTAGTCCCTCACTCTCATCCACTGAACTACGTGACTGTTTGTGGGGAGCACCGTCTGGTTTAGTTCCCATGCTTCCGTGGTATCATTGGGAATAGAGCAGTGTGATGTTTCCAGCTTTAGCAGACAGCTTCAGGTTTCCTGAGATGAACGTCCAGACCAGGCACAGTTATGGATTAAGGGATTTATTGAAGCTTACAGATCCAGGGGAAGTTCCATAATGGCAGAAGAAGCTGGCCTGCCTTTCACAGGACCAAACAGAGAGAGAAGCACAAGCCTAAAAGCCACACAGCACTGCGCACTTCAGGAGCTCCAGCTAGACACACTTTGCATATCTTTAGATTGAAATCTCAAACCCACCACCACACCTTAGGGCTGGACCCTGGGGTCCGCCCTGTGACACCCCCTCCTGCCAGGTGGCTGAAGATCCAAATTACATGCTAATAAAACACTGAATATATTAGGGGCCATCTTTTCAAAGTACCACACCAGCATCACAGTTTTTGCTCAGGGTCATTTGGGTTCTTTGGGGTCCTTTTGTGTGGCATGTGTTTTGAAAGCTGTGCTCCCTAATTCTGGGCAGAACACCAGTGCAATTTTGACGGGGACTGCGCTGAATCTGTAGTGCCTTTTAACTCTCACATGTCTCAAGCCCAAGGCTGCCTGCTGATGTCACAGCCTCCCTGCTGTGCTTGGTAAAGCTCCCTTTTGGGAAGGTGGCCATTTTCACAATATTGATTCTGCCAATTCAGGAGCAGCCATGAATCCATTCATCTTCTAGTGTCTTTCTTTCTTTCTTTCTTTCTTTCTTTCTTTCTTTCTTTCTTTCTTTCTTTCTTCCTTCTTTTTTTTTTTTTTTGCTTCAGCATTTCACAGTTTTCCTTGTAATGTTCTTTCAGCTCCTTGGTAAGGCTTATTTTTAGGTTTTATTGTTATCTGTTTCCTTGTCTTGCTTTGTTTTTGAGGCTCCTATGATTATGAATATTGTGAAGACTGTTCTCCTGATCTCATGTGGGGGGTAGGGCGTGTCGTATGGGCATATGTCTGTGCCCCTCCCGTGTCCTGGGCTTCCCTGCGGAGGGGTGGAGAACGTTGGTCTGCATTTGCTAGAGCAGAACTTCAGGTGTCTCGCTCCATTGCTTTTCTGCCCATTCTTTTTTGTGCCAGAGTCTCTTATTAATACCTGAACTCACCATTTCTCCACAAGCTCGAAGGATTCCCTGATCTCTGCACCCTTTTGTGGGACTGGGGTTATAGGGCTGTGTGGCCATGCCGGGCAGTTTTCATAGATCTGGAGATCTAGGCCTGGGCAGTCTCAGGCCCCCTCAGGCTCTCAGGGTTGGGCAGGAAGCTTCATGGCTTCATGGCTGAGCCATCTCTCCAGTCCACTTTTCACGATTTCATTTTCAAATGTTTTTTTTTTTTGTGTGTGCATGGAAAAGCTACTGATACTTTGAAATGTTGATTATCGATTCTGCTGCCATCAGATCTAGGAGTCTGTTGGAGTGTTGAACATGTTTTAAGAGCAGGATCATGTCCTTCTCTGAGTTATTACTCAATATTTCAAGTGCTTTGTGGACTAAGAGTACTGAGAGGGGACTTCCTTGTCTCCTTCCTCATTTCTAAGGAAATGCTTTCAGTTTTGTCCCTTTCAGTATCCGGTTGACTGTTAGCTTTTGTTATGTTGTGATACGATCCTTCTGTCCAGTCCTTTTCAGAGGTTTTGTTTGTTTGGTTGGTTTTTCGAGGTAGGGTCTCCCTCTAGCTCAGGCTGACCTGGAATTCACTATGGAGTCTCAGGGTGGCCTCAAACTCATGGCGATCCTCGTACCTCTGCCTCCCGAGTGCTGGGATTAAAGGTGTGCGCCACCACGCCCGGCTTACTTTTCCGAGCTTTTATGAAGAAGAGATGTTCAACTTTGCCCTAGGACTTTCTGCATTTGTTGTGATGTCCATGTGATTTTTACTGGAGTCTGTCTATAGGCCGTATTGCATTTATTGCTTCGCATGGGCTGTGCTAATTTGTATCTTTGGAATGAAACAAACGTGACCGTAGCATCGTGTACGATCTTTTCTAATGCTGGATTAATTCTGTTTGCACGGATCTTATGGAGGGGTTTTATATCTGTCCATATCAGGGATATTATTCTATAGCTTTTGTTTTGTGTCCATTTTGGTATTGGAATAATACTCTCTTTAGAGAATGAAGTCTTCTTTTCCTTTTGGTTTCATAGAACAGTTTGAGGACAGTTGGGGTAGTTACTTTGTAAAGGTCATGTAGACTTCAAGCAGTGTATCCATCCAGGACTGGCGTTTTCTTGGTTGGGAGATTTTATTACTACTTTAATCCTGTTGTCGTGATTAATTTGCTCAGGTTTTTAATGACTTCTTTGCTCATTTTTTTGGCAGGTCATTTTTATCTCAAAATTTATCATGAGTTTTTAATTTATCAAAGTACGATAAATATAACCGCTAATGGTCCTCTAGATTCTAGTGGTCTCCGTTGCAGTATCTCCCTTCTTGCCTCTAATTTTGTTAACATGTGTCTTCGTTCTTTTGCCTCTTACTTTCTTCAGCTCTGGGTTTCCCTGTCTTGTCTTTTTAAAGAACCAACTCTTTGTTTCATTGATTCTTTGGGTAGTTCTGTCAAGTCTCTATTTCATTAATTTCAGCTGTGACATTTATTATTTCTTTCTTTCTGCTAATGTTGAATTCGACTTCCTGCTGTTTTACTAAGACCTTGAGGCATGCCATTAGGTTATTTGATATCTCTCTGCATTTTGCAAGCAAATGCCGTTAACTGCTGAACCAGCTCTGCAGCGCCCACCCCCTGAATTTTAATGGGGTATTCCTAGCAAAAACTTTGATTCTCCGAACAGACTTCAGCCTTCATTATATTCCACAAATTATGCTAAATTGTGTTTTCAATTTAATTATATTTGAGGATTTTTTTGTGTGTGGGTTTTCGAGGTAGGGTCTCACTCTAGCTCAGGCTGACCTGGAATTCACTATGTAGCCTCAGGGTGGCCTCGAACTCATGGTGGTTCTCATACCTCTGCCTCCCGAGTGCTGGGATTAAAGGCATGCACCACGACACCTGGCTTGAGGAATTTTTTAAAAAAAATCCCTTCCTCCTCCAATTTCTTCAGTGACACACTGATTGTTCAAAAGCATATAGTAAAAATCTTCATGTGCTGTTGGTTTTTAATTTTATTTTGCTATGGTTTGAATTTCAATTGTGAAAATTTGTTAAAGCCTTGCTTCTTAGGATAAACTGTGACCTATTTGGATAAAGTTTTATGGGTTGCTGAGAAAAATGTGTATTTTGTTATTGTTGGATAGAATAATCTATAGATGTCTGTTAATCATTTAATCCAAAGTGCTGCTTAATTTTGATATTTCTTTGTTGATTTGGGGGTGGGGTAGTCTGGGTGATCAATCTGTTAATTAGAATGGGGTATTGACATCACTGACAATTTTTGTATTAGACTTATCTGCTCCTTTATTCCAGCAGTGACTATGAGGTTTGGTATACACTAACATTCTGTGCACATGTATTTACAATATTGTGTCTTCTGGATGAGTAGTTCCTTTTACAAATATGGAGTGAGCTTTATCTCTTCTGACTTATTTGTGTCTATAATCTTTTGTCAGAGACAAGCATAGCAACTCCAGCTTGCTTTCAGTTCTCTTCTGATTGGATTATAATTTTCCATCCTTTTGCTTTCTATCTCTGTGTCTGTGCTGCTGAGGCACCTTTGTTGCAGAAAACAGCAGATCTTAATTTTCAACGTAATGAGTCAGTCCACATTTAAAAAAATATTTTATTTATTTGTTTGTTTGAGAGAGAGGCAGGACTCTCTATCTATCTATCATCTATCTATCAAGAGAGAAAGTGGGCATGCCAGGGCCTCCAGCCACTGCAGACAAACTCCAGATGCATGTGACATCTTGTGCATCTGGCTTTGGAATTGAGCCTGGATTATTAGGCTTTGCAGGCAAGTGCCTTAGCTGCTGACCCATCTTTCCAGCTCCAGTTCACAACTTTTTCTTTTCTTTTCTTTTCTTAATGAGAGAGAGAGACTGAGAGAGAAAGAGATTCCAGATGCATGCACCACCTGTGCCCATGTGTGAACTTGTGGGCTTGTGTTACCTTATGTGTCTGGCTTATATGGGATCTGAAGAGTCGAACATGGGTCCTTAGACTTTGCAGACAAGTGCCTTAACCACTAAGCAATCTCTTCAACCCTTATTTGATATTATTAATGACAAGCAATTGATCAAACATTTATTGACTATTCCTGGAATACATGAAATGTAAAAAGTTTAGAAGCTTAAATGGAGGGGGCAAAAACATGCAAACGAACAAATGTGACTGGATCAACTAAGTGTCCAGGGCAAAGAACAAAGAGTATAGCCAGGTTTTTTTATTTCAAAACTTGTTTTTTTCTTAAATCTAGAAGATAAGTGAATATATAACTTATTTATTTTTCATTATTAAAATGAATCTAAAGTACTGAAGTCAAGTCAGGAGACCCCGAATGCAATTGTAACTCTGTCATAAATTGGCTATTTGAGCATGGACAAGTCATTTTACTTTCTTGACTTCAATTTCATTTGTAAAATAAAGCAATTTCTGTGGAGCATTTATGAGGTAAGAGGGTTCTTTAACAGTGATATATTACATATAGCACCAATATTTAGATAAAAGTGTAATTATCCTGGATGAAGAAGATACAGTGGTCTAATGTCCCTCAGTTTTGTTTCCAGTTGCCCTTCTGAAGGGCCCTTTATGAGACTTTCAAAATCTATTTTTTAAGAATTCCCTACATACCTGCATTGCATTTTGATCATACTCATCCCCTTTGTTCATTCCCACTGAACCCCTTTTCCTTCCCAAGTAGTCCCTGTTCTATCTGCATAACTTTTTAAAAAAATTTCTTTGGAACCCAGTGAACCAAATCAGGGTTGATTACATAAGCATGGGTGGGAGGTTGCTTGCCAAAGTATGGGCAATTTTACCAGTGGCTATACCATTTTAGAAAATGTCTCTTACTCTCCCAGTAAACGTTAACTGCCTTTAAATCTTCTGGGAGGTCTGGGGTCTCATGAGTTCCTGTTGACAGTCTTACGCTGGTAACCACTGCTGCTCTGGGTCAGTTGGTGAGTGGAATGTCTACGTCATGTCCTGAAGAGAGCATCTTGCAGCGGTCTGCTTCTTCTGGCTCTCACTTTCTTTCCTCTTACGTGAGCCTCAGAGATGGTGATATAGATGTCCTATTTAGAGCTGAGCACTCAGCAGTCTCTTATTCTCAGTCCTCTGACCATTTATGAGTCTCTGCCATAGCCACCACCCATTGCTAAAAGAGGCCTCTCTGACCAAAACTGAGAGCCACCACTAATCTATGGGCATAAACATTAATTTATAGAAGGGGGCTGAGGAGATGGCTTAGCAGTTAAGGCATTGGCCTGAAAAGCCAAAAGACCCAGGTTCAATTCTCCAGAACCCACATAAACCAGATGTACAAGGTGGTAAGGTACATGCATCTGGAGTTCATTTGCAGTGGCTGAAGGCCCTGGAATGCCCATTCTGTCTGCATCTCTCTCTCTCTCTGCATTTCTCTCTCTCTCTCTCTCTCTCTGCATCTCTCTCTCTCTTTCTCTCTCAAATAAATAAAATATTTTGAAGAAAGCATTATTTATTAATTAATAGAAGGTAGTTTGGTGAGTACCATATGTCTATTTAGCAAAATAAAAGAAGCAACTTTCCCCATAGGACCTATAACATCCTCAGCTACAGGATTTTGATCAGGTTTCTAGTAACAGGCATGAATTCCTTTCTATGGAGAAGGCCTCAAATCACATCAGAAAGTGATGGGTTGCCCCTATAACAGTCATATGACCATTGTACTCATGGGTATATCTTGCTTGGCAGGTCCGTAGTATGCCATTTTTATTGGACTGTTTATTTCCCATACTTCTATTTGGATCCATCTTTCAAACTGTCTATCTCTGCTGAATTTCTCATCCAAATCCCATATTTTATTCTTAATATCATTCAACTGATCATTTCTGTTGCCTTTAAAGTTACTGAATTTTTAAAAATAGTCTTTTGAATTTAGTGTCAGCAGTTTACTTCCATTGATATATCTCAGTTATTGAAGAGCTATGAAGTTTTCATGGGTGTGCTCATTTTACCTTGTATATATATATGACACGTGTTTACATTGGGATATAGATGTCTCTTTCACTATTATGTGAGAGCTTTTTCAGGTAGAAGCTCTCTCTTATGGGTTCAATATCAATACAAATTGACTGAAAATACTGTAGTAAAAACATCAACATCAACATAAACTGGACTATAAATACAGTCCAGAGCAATTAAAACACCCACCACCTTCCTGATAACAGTAGGAGTTAAAGTGACACATGCAATGTAGATTAAAGAAGTTAAAAAATAACAAAGGTAAAATTATTATTAAAAGAGAAGTAAATGGGGGGGGGGGAAGCAAGAAAAGAAAGAATGAAAGAAAAAAGATAAGAAAGAAATTAGTGTAATATAAAGTATTAGTCAAAATAAGGAGGGAAAATACAATAACACAGATTCAGACCAAACAATCAAAGACAAAATTTTGGTTCTATTATATCATTTTAATTTTATTAGTTAATTATATTTTTATTATAGTTTTTATAATAATAAATTTTATTAAATCGTAGTTCTTATTAAATTCATGTAAGTACATACTGTATGAGAGCATATTTCCCCTTACTTCCTCCCTTTTTCTCTCTCCTTCCTATCCCATTAGTCATCTTTGCCCCCACCAGATGGTTTACATCCACTTTCACGTCATGCATGCATAAGTGAGCATATGTGTCTATATGAAATCTAGGAAGCTCTAGGTGAGAGAAAGTTGTCACTCTGACACTGGCATTTCTCAGTTGCTGGCCTTATCTCCTGAGAAACGAGAGACGTATTCAAACAGCCCTTGCTTATGCCTATATCTTGAATCACTTTCCCTACTTGTGTCGCTCTGCTTCACAGCATCAGGTCTTACATGAAGTCTTTGATATATTTGGAATTTATTTATTTATTTATTTTTTTTTGGTACAGGGTGAGAGATAAGGATCTAGTTTCATTCTTCTACATGTGACTATCTAGTTTCCCCAGCACCTTTTATTGATAAGGCTGTCTTCTCCAATATATATTTTCGGGGACTTTGTCAAAATTCAGTTGTCATAGCTGTATGGATTTATTTCTTGGGCCTCTGTTCTATTCCATTGACCTACATGTCAACTTTTGTGCCAGCAGCATTCTATATATTTTTTTTTACTATGATCTGTATAATAACTTGAAATCAGGTAGAGTGATACCACCATGGTTGTTCTTTTTACTCAGCATTACCTTGGCTATGTTGGCTTGTTTTTGTGTTTCCATGTGAATTTTAAGACGTTTTTCCTATTTCTGTGAGGAATGGCATTGGAGGATTCCTGGACTCTGTAGATTGCACTTGATACTATAGTCATTTTCATAATATTTATTTTTCCATGAGGTCACCATCTTTTAGTATCGTCTTCCATTCCTTTCCTTAGTGTTTGAAAGCTTTCATTGTAAGCAGTCTCAAGGCGTAATACATATGAACGGGGTTATTTTCCTGACTTCTTTCTCAGCATGTTTGTTATTAGTATGTAGGAAGCTGTTGGGCCTTTGTGTGTTAACTTTGTACCCTGCTGCTTGGCTATAATTGTTTAACTACTCTAAGAACTTTCTGATGGGGACTTCAGTGTCTCATATGCAGGATCGTTTCACTGACAAAAAAGGATCTGCTGACTCTTTCTTATAGTTCCCAATCCTCCCTTTTATTTCCTTCTCATCTTGTTGTTCCGCCTAAGACGTTAGCACTGCATTGAATAAGAGTGAACACCCTTGTCATGTTCCTAATTTTAGTGGAAATGCTTTGAGTTTTTCTCCATTTAGCATTGAGGCAGGCCATAGTTTAGCCACTCAGAATACTGCTTGGCTTGAGCAATAAATAAATATACCCTTTTTCTGACAATGAACCCAGCAACCTCTAGGGAACCTGGGATCCCCACCTGCATTGAACTGCACATCACACCCATAGTGACCAATCCATGTGCACTGCCCTCTAGTGGCCTGCTGCCCCTTTGGTAGTGGATCTAAACCTTCACTGTCACTTTGCTGTTAATAAATTGTCATCGCATATAACTTCTTGTGTGCACATTTACCCAACTACTTGAGTAAGATGCCAAGAACCTAGAAACACGTAGAGATCACCAGTAACAGTATAATGCTGCTATAGGTTTATTTTATATTGCTTCAATTTCGTTGAGATATGTTTCTTCTCTTCCTAGTCTCTAAAAGAAAACAGTTTTATTTTTTCTCTCCTTGCTCTAGAGGAGGATCCTCTCCCCTGCCCCAGTCATTTTGGTTTTAGAGTTCACCAGGTGTGGTGGCTAAGAGTTGCTCTGTTTGGTCCTTCTCAGACCCAATCAAATAGTGGCTCTCATTGTGGTCATCTACTGAACTAGTGATGTAAAGTCCCATTGGGACTTAGAGACATAAAACACAAGGTGCTTGTGGCCTAAGTCAGGTGGGAGGAGCTCTCCAAAGGTGGTTCCACAATACTGTCACCATGGTGGGGATGAAGACAATCTGAGGTCCCTTTAGGGACCTTGACTCAGGTAAAACCAGATCCTTGGCTTTGACACAGAAAAGAATTTCAGGAAAAGCTAGTAGGAACCAGAGTTGGAGTTCATTAAAGGACATTTAAAAATGTTTATTTATTCATTTGAGACAGAGAGAGGGGCAGATAGAGAATGGGAACATCAGGAGACCCAGTCACTGCAAACAAATTCCACATGGCAGGTGCCACCTTGTACATCTGCTATGTTATGTAGGTACTGGGGAGTCGAAGTTGGGTCATTAGGCTTTGTAGGCAAGTGCCTTAACTTCTGAGCCATCTCCGAGCCCCAGGACATTTTAAACCTGAGGATTAACAGAAGGAAAGAGACAGGAAGGAAAGACACCCCTAAAATAATGGGTGCAGGCTTCTTTAAGAGAGAGATGCACGTCTTTGTTTTTACAATTGTCATATATAGGAATTTGGTAAGTTTTGAAAGTACTGTCACCAAAGAGAATTGTTAAGGAATCTCAGATCACAGGAGCACTTGGAAGGATTACAACTGATGAGGCAAAACTCAAGATCACAGAGGTGTAGGCAGGTGGGGTTTATTTACTGCAAAATGAGTTAGCAGTTTTGGTCGAGAGCCTCAGAAAATGTCTGGGAACATAAATGAAGCTCTATTTGACGTCACACACAGTCAGACCTGAAGGCCTAGTTCACTGCTGCTTTAACATAAAATATCCATGCCTGGAAAGAACCTTATGTCCATGCCAGTCACCTTCCCAGCAAATGTTGTTACTTCTCAGATGGCGACAGGCTTCAAATTCAACCAGACTCCATTGTGAGTGGCTCCTTTCCCTTCTCTTGTCCCTGTAATTTTCCTTGACCCTCTGTCCAGCCTCAACATGGCATTTCTGAGAAAGCTAGAAACTTCAGGGAGCATTGTATCCCATGTCGGGGTGCAGGGCGCCTGTCTTAAGCTGCATTTTGGCAAGGTGGTGTCAGCTGCAGCAGAGATGGAGACAGCTTCATGGTGCCATCCACAACTCTTCCGCTTTGGGGACCTCTAGTCTGGCAAAACGAGATTCATTGCTTGGCTACAGAAAAGAATTTTGGGATGGACCAATAGGAAACAGAATCAGAGTTTATTAAAAGATTTTTTGTGGGCTGGAGAGATGGCTTAGCGGTTAAGCGCTTGCCTGTGAAGCCTAAGGACCCCGGTTTGAGGCTCAATTCCCCAGGACCCACGTTAGCCAGATGCACAAGGGGGCGCACGCATCTGGAGTTCGTTTACAGAGGCTGGAAGCTCTGGCGCGCCCATTCTCTCTCTCTCTCTCTCTCTCTCTCTCTCTCTGCCTCCTTCTCTCCGTCGCTCTCAAATAAATAAAAACAAAACAACAAAAAAAGATTTTTTGTTTTGCTTCGTTTTTTGAGGTAAGGTCTCACTCTGGTCCAGGCTGACCTGGAATTAACTATGGAGTCTCAGGGTGGCCTCAAACTCACAGCGATCCTCCTACATCTGCCTTCCGAGTGCTGGGATTAAAGGCATACACCACCACGTCCGGCTTTTAAAAGGTATTTTTAATACAGATCTTAAACGCATGGCTTAATGTAAAAAAGATGTGCTCAGGGAAGAACGAGGCATATAGGAGTATGGGCATGGGCTTCTAGGGGAGATTATGCCTTTTTGTCTTTACAGTGGTTGTATATATATAATGTATAAAACATAATGTATGTGTATGTGTGTGTAGCTTTCTAAGTGGCATTGTTCAGGAAGTGTAAATGAAACAAGGTTAAAGGATTTTCTTTTGTAAGCAAGGTGGTATTGGGGGTTTATGAGAAGTATTATTTACGTATAGAAATGAGAAGGGAGGGAGAGAGGGAGAGAGGAGTGTTTAGAGGGAGAGACTAAAAGTCAAGGTTGCGGCTGGAGAGATGGCTTAGTGGTTAAGGTGCTTGCCTGCAAAGCCAAAGGCACCTCGGTTCAATTCCCCAGGACACACATAAGCCAGATGCACAAGATGGCGCATGCATCTGGAGTGCATTGGAAGCCCTGGTGCGCCCATTCTCTCTCTCTCTCTCATTCTGCCTCTTTCCCTCTCTCAAATAAATAAATTTTTAAAAAATCAAGGTTATAAATCATTTGGTCCTAAGTAAGAAGTTCATTTATTGGTTTTAACATCTTTGAGATGTCTTTAGGAAACACACATTGTCTCTGCGGGTGATCTTGGTTTTACCCACAGCGTGTGACATTTCCCGAGTGCTGGCAGGAAACCAGATCTCAGATGAAAGACCTCTTCTCCTCCCTATGTCTCCTTCCCTGTGTCCCATCAGTTTTCTTTCTGTCCTGCTGTAGTGTTGTGCCATGTGATTGTGGAGCTCAGAGACAGTCCTGTTCTCTTACATCTGTAGCCCCTTTCCTGGCACCCCCGCTGCTCCCTGTTAGGAAACTGTTTTTTTCCCCACAATCCCCACAGTCAGGTTTCCTGGGCTTGACCTGGTCACTTCCTTTGCCTTTCCTGGTTACCCTCCTTTCCCTGGAGCCCATATACCTGTTGTTTTGTCATCCATCATCCCTCCCTCTGAAGAATTTTCTTTTAAACTAGCCATTGTTTCAGGGATTCTGTACTAATCTAAACACAGGCTCATTCACCAGTGGCCACTAGTTTTGATCTTGGCCTTGATCTTCTCTGAGTTTTTGACATGCTGTCTCTGTGGAGGAGGCTTTGCAGAGATGTCATTTCGCTTTCATAGCTTATAGTCTTCTTGGTGTACATAAAAACATTTGATTCCTTTTTTAAGTATGTTTATTTTTATTTATTTATTTGAGAGAGAGAGAGAGAGAGAGAGGCCGTTAGAGAGAATGGGTACACCAGGGCCTCTAGCCACGGCAAAGGAACGCCAGATACATGCACCACCTTGTGCATCTGAAACTTGGGTCCTTAGGCTTTGCAGGCAAGTACCTTAACTGCTAAGCCATCTCTCCCACCCTGCTTCTTTCTTTTCAGCTCCAAGAATCCCAGGGAAGGCTCCAGAATGGAAGCAGTGTACTGCAACCTCTGCTGGCCTACAGACTCCACCATTCTGGACTTCCTTCCGATGGATGGAATGTCCTGCTTTCTAGTTTGGTAGCAATGACTTGCACTCATGATAGCAATGGCTTATCCTCATGCTCAGTTGAAGATACTACATGGGCAAAAATAGAAATAGTTATTTCCCTGAAGCTATTCCTTAGGGATGGAAAACAGAAAGAAAACTTCCTGAACCCATAACTACTCTGCTTCACAGCTGTTACGTGGCTTTTCCTGGGGACAGTCCTGAGGAACATATGATGCAATGTCAATTTGCCTTAGATGGTGAGGACACCGGCAAACTGAAGATTCTGCCGGAGGAGTCCAGCTTGATAAATCAGCAAGTTTTCTGGGGCTGTTTGTGGGATCCCAGGTGTCTCTCAAGTAGATGCCTCAGCAGGAAGTCCCACACTCAGCCAAGCTGACCTCCCACCTACTCTAGACCTGCTAAGACCATGTGCAACGGTGACAGGGTCTACTGGCCGACTCCCCTCCCTTCCAGGAAGGAGTGTTAACAGTCTCATTACCATAGGCCTGGCTTTCAGCTGTAGTGTTCAGCCTGTTTCATTGGTTAGACAGTGTGGCTAAGGACTTCTGTAGTTCGCAACTCCAGCTCTGCTTCCTGATAACAGTGGTCATGTTGCTAATTGTTTCCTTGAGTTCTTGTCTTGCAACCCAGGAAGGACAAGTGCAGACATGGCAGAAGGGAAATTAAACAAGATCTTATTTTAGAATTAAAGGATAAAGCTTTCTCACTGGGAGGGATCCTGAACAGATAACTGCTTTGGGACTTGGGTCAGGGGTTCTTGAATCCTTAAGGATGTAAATTAGGCATCAAGTTGGGTGTGGATTGGGTTGGTTACTTTATTTTTTTTATTTTTATTTTTTAAATTTTTTTGTTTATATTTATTTATTTGAAAGAGACGGACAGAGAGAGAGAAAGAGGCAGATAGACAGAGAGAGAATGGGCACGCCAGGCCCCCCGGCCACCGCAAACAAACTCCAGACGTGTGCACCCCCTTGTGCATCTGGCTAACATGGGTCCTGGAGCATCAAGCCTCGAACCGGGGTCCTTAGGCTTCACAGGCAAGTGCTTAACCACTAAGCCATCTCTCCAGGCCCCTGGGTTGGTTACTTTAAATGTACATGGGGGATCTTGATAGGTTGGTTGTGAGTTACCAAAAGAACACGGATTCTTACCAAAAAGGAGTTCTGAGAAGGAGGAAGAACCAAAGTTCTAAGAAGTGAAAAAATAAACAAATAAATAAAGAAGACCAGAGGCTCGTGGTCAGCAGAACTCTCTTGGTGGGTCAGGGTCTTTTTGGATCTCAGTTCTCAGACTCTGTTCTCTACGGGTTTACCGTTAGTAACATGCAACTTATTTAATAATAATATTATTATTATTATTATTAACAATCTCCATGTTCAGAGGCTCTGTCAGGACCTACAGATGTCTGCTTACTCCTTTTGGGTTTGTAACCCTGCTTGCTACCTATAAAACACGGTCTGCCTTCCTCGTATTTCCTATGGGTGATGTGCCTGAAGGAGACAGTTACTCTGCAACAGCGCTTGCTGTGAGTAGCAAGCGGGTTCTTTATGTGGATGTGGATGCTGTAAACTGCAAAGCGTTTGTGTAACCGAGAAAAGCGTTGTCGGCGGGCTGAGCTTTAAGTAGGGCGATACTTCTTCTGAATTTATGCACTTCTCAGCAGGGTCAGATTTAACCCAAACAGGTATAACTCTCGCTTAAAATAAATGCACTGTTACCTGTGGCACCAACATCCCTCTCCTCCCGGAGATAAATTTCCATCCCATTTTCCAGGCCCAAACAAGCCCTTTCTTATTTCTCTGTGTTGTCTCTCCCTCCACTGAATGCCATTGGCACAAAATCCGACTTATTTCCTCCATAGTTTTCTCTATTCACTAAACTGAAAGTCTGGCATTAGCGTTATAGGCATGGCTCTGAGCCCAGAGGGTACCCATTGAGATGCCAAGGTTCTTCTGTTCCAGAGGAAAGGATTGGACACACGGTTAGCGATAGCAATAAAGACAATTCACTAAGAAAGTATGTTAGACCATCAATGCAGGCACTTGAATAGGCACTGCTGGCCAAGCTGAAGCAACTTTGAATTATGACTCTATTATCTAGTGCTTTCCTGCCTCCCTCTAATCCCACCTCCCTGCTATAAGCAAAGGCAGAGCAGCAGGTTAGCTGGACGGACTATCCCCTTAGAGGCCTTGAAGAATAAGAGGCCTTTTTTTTTTTTTTTTAATCTCTCACTCTCTCCTCCTCCACTGCCTCCCACGCTTCTCTCACATAGCCTGAGCCCAGTCACACCCTTATCCATCATCCCCTCCAGAAACTCATACAAAGGAATACCTTAGATTTCTGACCTCTCTCTCTCTCTCTCTCTCTCTCCATACCGCCTGTTGCATGGCGCTACAACTAACCAATTCTACAATGGCATTTTATCTTGGTGCCTCTCATGGAACCAGCCTATTCTCCCACTCTTTTCCTTCTCAACAAAATCTATCAGAAAGAGAATGCCGACACAGGCCAGAGAGCTGAGGAAGGATGGCCGCACGAATGACACCTAGCCAGCAGCATAGCGAGCCTTTTATAGGTGGTTTACGTAGCAGCCACCTTCATACCTTCATATCCTGGGGGGGGGGGGGGTTGCGCACGCGCACACACGCGCTCTCTCCGGCATGCTCTATTTCGCTCTATTTCCTAACCAGCAGTTCGGAAGGTTTCCAGCCTTCCAACCGCCTTTGCTGTCTTTCCTATGTTCATCTTGATCCTCCCCGCCCTCTCCCCCCCCAGCATTTTCCCTTTTCTCCTACCTCATTAGAATGGAGTGTCCAACCTTGAGTTTGTCACTTCTTGACTGTGATATTGATCAAAGCATTAGCATGCCGGGTTTTCATTTTCTTTGTTTTCAAAGAAGATAATAACAGGGGCCCTAGAAGGCTTTTGAAGGGAATACACAGGATGAAGAGTGTCAATGGACTGAGGAAACTGCACTCGCAGGACAGCGAGGGGTTATCAGCACACCTTCTCCCAGCTCAGCGTGGGCTCAGCCTGTGCTATCAGCCCCGATCCTGCCAGCCCCACAAGGCTCTCACTGGTGCTCATAATGAAACCAAAATTCAAGTGTTGAAAAAAGACGAAGAGTCGCTGGAAAGTTGCCCTAGAGCCACACTTTGCAGAAAGTTAACATCAAGGTATGAGTCGGTGGGGTGGGGGTGGGGGACTCACATTTAAGAAGCATTTGAAGAGGGAGAGAAAGAGAAACAGAATAGCAGGGCTCACACAGAAACAGAATTGAATATTGACTCAACAGCAGTAGCCTTGGGCATAATCCAATACAACTTGCCAATATCCATCCTGTCCCTCCCCGCACCCCCAGAAATGGAAACAAGCTTAGAGAGTAAGGTCCCAGATTTTCTCATCTGAATATCTGCCTATTACAGAAAACAGCGCTTCAGACATTTGTGAAAGCAAGGGGTGAGGGTGGGTATATCTGTTCATGGCAGGTACGGGTTCAGCAGTCAAGAGAACAAACGGGAGCATGAGATGCCTCTGATATTCACTCCCACCAGCCTCCTCTCTCCACTAACCCACTGCCCCTTTCCTTCTGTCCTAGCTCCTCACACACAGTCCTCCTGCTCATGAAGGGGCATTTTGCAAGTGTTACAGGCACCGAGGGAGTGCAGGAGGGACACTGAAGTTTCTAAATTCTTACGTTGCAGGACAAGGAACTAACTGTACCAGAGACACATGGTAAGGTGATAGAAAAAACCCAGTCCACGCCCAACTTGATGCCTAACTTACATCCTTAAGGATTCAAGAACCCCTGACCCAAGTCAAGGTAGTTTGCTAACAAAGAGAAAGGTGCTCCCTAGAGTGGGAGTGAGCTAGGGAGGTAGAAAAGACATGCACCCAAGAAGCCCCGGGCCAGGAGCCTCCTGGCCCTGCTCCTGGCCCTTTACAGTTGGTTTGCACAGCTCCTGCCTTCCAGCATTTGTTTCTCGTAAGGACATAGGAAGAGCACCATGGCTTCTTTAGTTTTCCTTTACCAGCCTTGGGATCAATGTTGCTGACTTGGATTTCAAGAGAGCTGCCCTTCCTGCACGCCCCCTCCTAACAGGTGTGCCCAGAATGAGATAATCCTTATTTACTGTAAGGTTCAGGAGTGACCAAGACCACGGAGACCACTCTGAGGCAAAGATGGAAGCTTTTATTCGGGGGAAGACACGAGCTGCCAGGACTGACCTTCTCAAGGGCGGAGCACAGTCCACTGAGATTACAGACAGTGGGCTTTATAGAGCTCTTCAGTTGGGGGAAGGTGAGGAAGGGAAAAGTTAAAGAAAGGTTTCTTTAGGGGAGATCTAAGATAGCCAGGGTGTGACACCAGAGCAGTGACCTGATGACCTGGGAGATAAGGGGGCAGGACACCTAGACCTGGGGCACCGTTAGGCGAGGAAGGGATAAAGGCTTGGCAGTTTTGTGAGAAATGTGGATGACCCACTTCCTTGTGTCTGTCACCATCCTGCTGTCTTTGGTGACTCCATTTTATCCTGACCTAACATTTACCTTTAAGGAAGGTAACTAAGTCTTCCTGCCTCAGAGCTTAGGTGAGGAATGACTCTCCTTCCAGCTCTACCTGTGGCTCAGGTGAGGATATGACAATCCAAACCTTACCTCCCTCAAGGACATTCTACACGCAATTCCAGAAAACCCTAACAGCTGACCATAAAATTCAGACCTAGGAAAGGTAGGCTTGAGTCACCTGGAGTCACAGATGGCTTACTAGCCCTTTCCTTAAAGTTCAAGACCCTCTTCCTCCCGATGCTAAAAGGCTTACAATCACCTCTCTTCTACTACTGTGGGGTTCAGCCCCCTTTCCTTTCACACCAAACTCCATCATTCCTGACACTTGGCATTACATAAGACTTTAGGCTCAGAAAGTGGTTTGTCTTTGTCTCTTTCTTGGGCACTCTGAACCTGACACTGACCATTTGGCTCATCTTGAAAGCATAGAAGGCATTTTCCTCTGTCATAATTCTCCTCTGTAATTCCTCTGTAACCCTGCAGAGTGCGCTCTGATTAAATCCGACCTCTGGGTCTCTATGGTCTCTGGTCAAGGAGACAGGCAATGGCTGCCTCCTGGGCCAAGCCAGAGGCAGCTTGGAGAAGGTGGCGTGAGCGGGCAGTGCCAGGATTGCCGCTCCAAGATGCGCAGCAAACGCTAGGAGGCTCTTGTTTTTCTGCATGATACATTTAGGCTGTCAGCCATTCCTGGACAGTGATTGTTATGAAGAATAAAACAGATCTTTCAAGAAGATGTTGAACAAAATTCAGAGAATATAATCTTTGTCAAAAAAAAAAAAAAATCGGATGCTTTCACAGCCTAATGCTGCCTCATTTGTGTGAAGGGACATTTTCAGATAAGAATTTGTTTTGACTTTAAAATCTCAGAGTTTAAAAAAAAAAGTATGCTGGGCGTGGTGGTGCATGCCTTTAATCCCAGCACTCAGGAGGCAGAAGTGGGAGGATCGTTGTGAGTTTGAAGCCACCCTGAGACTACAAGATGAATTCCAGGTCAGCCTGGGCTAGAATGAGACCCTACCTCGAAAATTGCTGTGTCAGTAACCACATTGTCTTGACTAATTTCAAAATCAGGTGTGTGTTAAGGAGGGACATTTGGAAGGGTATGTTATTTGGTATTGACACACACACACACACACACACACACACACAAAAAACAAACAACTGAGATCACATATAAAACTCATTAAACTCATTATAAGGTTGTTCAACATTATCTTATTTCAAAATATAGGAAAATTGTCCCTTAGAAGTATTGTTTGTAGGGTTGGCAGAGATGATTTAGCAGGTAAGGCGTTTGAAACCAAAGGACCCATGCTCGATTCTCCAGGATCCACCTAAGCCAGATACACAAGGTGGCACGTGCATTTGGAGTTCATTTACAGTGGCTAAAGACCCTGGCATGCCCATTAAAAAATACGAAAAAAAATATTGTTTGTTTACTATGAAATTTACATTTATGCCTGGAAGGAATTGACTTCATTATTTATTTATTTTAATTCCAGTATCTACAGTGAGAATCATACATGGGAATAAACAGCAAAGTGTAACAGCATATAGTGCTAATGCTCAGTGTAATTAAATTCAATGAATGAATGGAGAAATGGAGTTTGATTTGTACACACACGCACACACACACACACACATGCACGCACATATTCAGCCATAAAAAAGCATGAAATTAGGTTATTTGTAGGAAAATTAGTGGAACTGGAGATCATCATGTTAAGGAAAATAAGACATATTGATAGATCAAGTATTTCATATTTTTTTCTCATATGTCGAATCCAGAGGGTGGATAGTAAATTAGGGATAGAGCAGGTAAATGGGAGAATTAGGGAGATGAGATAGAATAATGGGGCACAGATTTTATCACAGATATTATACATGTGTAGGAAAGTCAAAATAAAACTCATTGTTTTGTATCTCATAAACTGTAAGAAAAAAGGTGAATATAAAATTATAAAACTGGAAAACAAATGTGCACTGGCTTCTGAATCAGTTTTGAATTAAAACGAATGGTGTGTTCATACTAAATTCAACTAATTTCAGCAAAACTTGACAGGAAGTCTGGGGAGAGGCAGAGAGAAATGATGGAAACCGTGGAGGCGAAACCGGCAGCTTAGGCCGTATGTTAAGAGCGGCGTAAGTAGAGGAGCATTTCTGGTCCACACAATAAGCTGTGAGGGCTTCCTGCCTTCCCCCACTCACTCGCTGCTGCTGCATTGGCTATGGAGCTGTTCCTGCTTCTTGTCATCCTTCTCCCATGCTCAAGGCCCTGGCAGGAGCACAGCCAACTCTGCCGGAGATGGTGTCTGGCATCTTAGGCCCTGGTAGAGAGCTGGGCTCTTCCTCACACATGTTGGATCGCTCAAGCACAAGAACGGAGATGGAGGCCTGGGAACACTTTCCAAGTGGGTGAAAGAGTGGGGAGGTTGAGGAAGGTGAAAGGGAAAGGGTTGCCACAGCCTGGTTTGTGGTAACCATTGGAGGGAAGAGTCACAGGTTGGACCGGATTTACTGAGACTTGGCCGTTCTATGTTGAACAAAGCTTGAAGGTACAGAGCTGAAGTTCACTGGTGAAGCCACATCTGTGTTAGGGGTCATGTAGTTTTCCCACTGTTGTAGTTAGTTACCTTCTCCTTGCTGGCACAAAGCACCTGACCAGAAAGAGGCAGCTGGTGGGAGGAAACTTGTTTATTTTGGCTTACAGTCTCAAGGGGAAGCTCCATGATGGCAGGAGAATATAAGGCAGGAACAGAAGCTGGACATCACCTCCTTGGCAACATCAAGTAGACAACAGCAGCATGAGAATGAGCTGAACTGTAACTGGCTACAACACCCATAAGCCAGCCCTCAACAACACACCCCCACTGGCAAGGTTCCAATTCCCAAATTGCCACCAGCTGGGGGCCTAGCATTCAGAAGACACACGTTTATTGGGAACACCTAATCAAACCACCTCAGCAAACCTTAGCCATGATCATGTAAGGGTGAGAATGTAGGTTAAGGGCCACTTGCTCAGCCTTAGGCCTTTATTAGTTGATCATTCTAACATTTGTACCTGGACTAATAGTCTCACATCACTTAGGCAAACCTTTCGGAGGATATTGCTACCTTAGCACGGTCTCTTTCATAGACCACTCCTAAAACCTGCAAGTGCTATCAGATGGCACCTGTAACCTACAGAAAATGTTTCTTCATCTTGCTGTGAGTGCATTAATTTATGCATCTTTTTGCAATGCGTTTATTAATGTTCATGTTTCCTCTTCCATCGCTACGTCCTTTGGGGTAACCTGAGTCTCTTCTTGAGCCATAGAGCTCACATTTGTTTTGGAATCATTTTCCTAGCTACTTTAAAGCCATTATTTTATGTCTACAAAGGCAGAGCAAGGATCTTTCACAGGGTAATGGTGTCCTCTGTGACAGTGAAAATTAAGGACTTGTCTCAGATTGTAAAAGGATGATGGAGGGGGAGAGGCACGTTTCAGTCACTGCTGTGCGGCTGGGAGGGGCTGTTTGAATCCTGCTGCTGACTGCTAAGCTAAAAGCAGATACAGTTGCCAGCAGAGGGGACCGAGACAGGGCTCGCTTGGCTGGGGAACTTGCCCTCTGAGAGAGCTTCGACCTGCTTTCTTCCAATGCTAATTGCCCAAGTCACAGAGGTGTAACTCCTGTAATGCCTTGGGGAATCTCAAGGCAGTCCTGTCCTCTACTGTCTTCCCGCCAGGTATAATTTTCAGCTTTTAAAAATATTTAATTTATATTAACTTTATTTCAGAGAGAGAGAGAGAGAGAGAGAGAGATGCAGATTGAGAGAGAATGAGCACGCCAGGGCCTCCAGCTGTTGCAAACGAACTCCATACGCATGTGTCACCTTGTGCATCTGTCTTACATGGGTCTTGGGGAATCAAACCTAGGTCCTTTGGCTGTGCAGGCAAGCGTCTTAACTGTTCAGCCAGCTCTCCAGCCCTCATACGAAGCTTTTAATCCAGAAGCTATTCCTCTGTGTAGTCCCTGAGAGCCTGCCATCAGCTTAGATAGAGAACAGTACTATTACATAGAATATTAAATGCGTCAAATTGAGTGGAACAGATTTCTAGTGCCAAACAGAGTTTCTGGAGCTGGGACGATGGGCTAGTGTGTAGGAATACTTGCTGTGTAAGCATCAGTACCTGAGTGCATTCCCCAGCACCTCCATAAAAGCCAGGCATGGCTGCTCACATCTGTAACCCCAGGGCTAAGGAAAGCAGAGACAGGGCGTTGAGTGGAGCTTGCTGGGCCGACAGTCTAGCCAGAATGTGAACTCCAGTCTCAGTGATCGATCCTGTCTCAAGGAAGTAAGTCAGAAGAGCAATAAAGGAGGATACCAGGCGTTGTCTTCTGGCCTCCACGTGTGTGTGCACGGGAGCGTGCATATATGTATGCACACATGCATATAGCACATACATACACATGCAACCAACACTACCAATCATAATAGAACATAAGAAAATGCATCAGGAACGAAGAGACTGGAAGAGGAGCAAGAGGTTAGACTTTCGCCAGGGGTTGTAGTGCACACCTTTAATCCCAGCAATCGGGAGGCAGAGGTAGGAGAATTGCCATAAGTTCGAGGCCACCCTAAGACTACATAGTGAATTCCAAGTCAGCCTGAGCTAGCATGAGACTCAACCTTGCAAAACCAAAATAAATAAATAAATAAATAAAAACAGGTTAGACTTTCAGCAGCCCTCTCTGATGCATGTAGTATGCAATTTTGTTCCAAGGATTTGCAATTGGGGAATATCCCCTCCCTGCTTTTTGTCCATTCAGATGGTGGCTGGCAGCCCAGCACAGACTACCCAGGGCCTGAGCACTTTTATTCACCTAGAAACATGATTTGAAATCAGCTGCCAGTTAATAGGATAACAGACTCTGCTTCATTTCTATTTTTGCACTTATCATTCAGAGACACATTTTTTCATAAGGGGCCTCGATATTTAAAACATATGAACTCACACCATATGGAGTGGAAGAAGAATTGGATATTTGGTGTAGGGAATAGATTTACAACTGGATTTGTTAAGCAATCAGCCCCCCTGCTGTCTCTCTCCTTCTATAGTTTCCTGCTCTGCTGTTCTTCCTCCATTCTCTTCAGTTGAGATGGGAGTACGGCCCGTGCCCCAGCACTGCAAGCCTGGTGGATCTGCTGAGCATCTTTCTGCCTATGCCTTTCATGGCTACCTCAGTGTGGGGATCCGCTATGGTGGCTAAAGACCACAGGAAATCAAGCTGTCCTCTCTCTCCTTTTGCAGGAAACACCAGGACAGTCTGACTGCAATAGATTCTGTAAGAACCTAGCCACAGAATCATCACTCCAATCCTTTGTGTAACCTCTCCTTGTTTTCTCTTGTGTAGACATCATGTTATTCAGAAGTGGGAGCCCCCCAAACCAGGCCATTGCAAAAGGCACATTCCTCTCCAGCGAGGATCTTTAACTTCTCCTTTTGGCTGATCAGTGACCTGTTTGTCTTAACCCTTCTCTCACCAGTCTTTCGATTACAAGGAAATTCATTTCCTTGCCAACTGGCTTCTATGTAAGTTTGGGCAAGGGGAAGCATTGTGGGATAAAAGAGAGAGGCAAGGGAAAGGTATTTATCTCTCTTTCTGTCTCCTTTTGCCTTGGAAAATGTTTCTTTCAATAGCCATGTCTCTCCCTTGTCCTTAATCCCCAGTCCAGCCAGAGTTCCAGGTCCTTCTTCATAGTCTTCACTCCTAGCCTCTACTTTTCTTACATATTCTGCATAACAATGGTGACCTTCTCTGAGTAGATGTGGTGCCATTTCTTCACGTTAATTCAAGGCACTTTCATCATCTATGTGGCCAATTTCCTGTGTTGTTTCTTGTTTACATAGACGTGATTAGATATGCCTAAGAGCCATTTGTGTTTGTTTTCTATTGTATGGTGTATTTTTCCCCCAATAAACTCATTATGAACTCCGTATTACATCATCTATTCACCCTAGACAGAGCACTGAGAACAAATGAGAGAAATTATTCCACCCAGTCCAGATTAGTGAACCAGTCAGTTTATTGGAGTCACAGGAGATGCGACACTCAAAATCCCCGCCTGCATGGGCACTGACTCATGCAAGCTGCATCTCTGGAGGTCCCTGCATAACTTTCAGGCATTTCAGATGATCAGAGTCATCTCCCAGCAGGAATATACTGCTCATATAACCTTGCTATGGGGAGAGGAAGTCAGGGAGTCTTGTGAATTTTGTAAGTTTCATAAGCTTCCTGAGCCTTGTAACTTTTGTTTGCTTCCTGAATTTTGTAAGTTTTGTTTACTTTTACTTCTTAGAAGCCTCCCTCCAGTAGGGAATGTTTTAACAGAGAGAAGATAGCTACACAACACATTTCTATTGTTTAGTAGATTTTTCTAATTAATTTTTATGAACTCTGTATTAGCATATAGTAATATTAGTCTTTTTTGTTGTTGTTTTGTTTTTTTGAGGTAGGGTCTCACTCTGGCCCAGGCTGAACTAGAATTCACTATATAGTCTCAGGGTGGCCTCGAACTCATAGTGATCCTCTCTGCCTCCCAAGTGCTGGGATTAAACGGCGTGTGCCACCACGCCCGGTGAATATTAGTCTTTTGTCTGCAAATTGATATTTTCTCTGGTTTTGAATTTTCTTTTTTTTTTTTTTTAACTTTGCTAACGGTGTGCTCTGTATTTTTTTTTTTCCTTTGGTACGCACAGGGTTTCTAAAAATTGTTTTTTATGAAATTGAAACTATCACTAATTTTGATGCTGCTTTTAGAATTCCTAAATTAATCACAGTTAAAATGTCCTTACCCTATTTTAGTATTTTCATGGTTTCATGTTTTAAAATATGTAACTGATTCTGGGAAGATATTCAAATGAATCACAATATATGCAGTTTCATTTCTCCTGCTTTTTGTAATGGTTACCTACTTAGGCTAATGCCATTTTCTGAATAGATCACTGTATTATTCCACTTTCTATTGCTCTAACAACCTGGACCTGGACCTGAGTAATTTCTGAAGAGAGGACAGTTGTTTAGCTTATAGTTCTGGGATTTCAAGGACATGGCACTGTCAGCTGGCTCCATGAGGGTCATGGTAGAAGGCGTTACAATTACATACAGATGAGATGACATGAGACATGAAGCTGGTTCTTTTTAAGGTCGTATTTACTCAACAATATTACTGGTGCAGTGGGGGCTGGAGAGATGGCTCAGCAGTTAAGGTGCTTGCCTGTGAAGCCTAAGGACCCATGTTCGGCTTTCCAGATCCCATGTAAGCCAGACACACAAAAGGTAAGGCAAGTTCAAGGTCACACATGCTTACTAGGTGGTGCAAGCATCTGAAGTTCAATTCAGTGGCTGAGGTCCTGGCATGCCAATTAACTTTCTCTCTCTTTCTCTGTCTGTGTGTGTGTGTCTCTCTCTTTCTCTAAAATTAACAAAAAATAATGGTGCAGTGGGTTTCATTATGGTATTTCCACACATTTCTATGCATGTCTTTGATCAAATTCTCCCTTCCTACTTTCCTCCCTTATTCTCCTTCTCTCCGCTTTCTTCAAACTGCTTCCCACCCCTCAGAACCCAGCATCTGTTTTCATACCTTTTTTTTTCTATACATCAGAGGGAGCATGTAATACTTATTTTTCTATATCTAGCTAATTTTGGTTAATATGGTAACCTCTGATTCCATCCATTTTCCTGCAAGTGACATGATCTTGCTCTCCATTGTGACTAAAACTTCACTGTTGTATAAGTTACTTTTCTTGTTGTGACAAAATACCTGACCAGAGGCCAGTTGAGGGGGGAAGGGCTTATTTTGGCTTACAGTTTGGATGGACACAGTCCATCACGGCAAGGAAGATGCAGTGGCAGAAGCATGAAGCAGCTGGTCATGTGGTGGAACAATGGACAATTACAAAGTTGCTGGGAAAGAAGGCCAGAGGCTGCTACGGCAACCCCTTCCTGCCCAAGGACATGACCCTGCCCCCCAGTCTTACTTGCTAAAGATAAGAACCACATGTACTTGGTTTTGGAATTTCTCCCTTGTACATCCCCTCCCTATCTCCTTGTGTGAATTGCAGCCACTAACTTCCACATATTTGCTTCTGTAATGCCCACTTGCATGCTGGCTTCCATTTTTACTGGAACTGTAAATTGGAAGAACACACAGTGCCCGGAGCCGGAGACGTTCAGGGGCTATCTTAACTCCTGGCCACGGGTGAATGAATCTCCCCTTTTCCACCCAGTTTGGTGTTGGGACAATCTCTGTAGGGGCATTTCTGTAACAGTCACATTGTATCCATAGTCAGGAAGCAGAGTGGGGAATGTGTTGAATGTTTAGCGCTCAGTCATCTCTCTCCTTTTTATTCAGTTTAGGACCCCAGCCCATGGGATCCTGCTGCCCGTTAGGATAGGTCTCCCCATTTCAATTAACCTAATCTAGAAAATTCCTCATAGACATGCCTAGAGATTTGTCTCCTAGATCACTCTAGATCCAGTCAAGCGAACAACTGACTCTCTATCTTTATCTCTATCTCTGTATCTATCTCTTTCTCTATCCATATCTATGTATGGTGCAGTTTAACAATGTTTGTCTGTGTGTGTGTGTTAGTGGGTATCTAGGCTGACTCTACAACCTGCCCATTTTGAATATGGCAAAATAAGGCCACATGTGTAGATACCTCTGTGGTTGGCTGACTTCGTCTCCTTTGGATGTACACCCAGAAGAGTGGTATAAATGAGTTGTAAGGTAGACCTGCATTTAGTTCTTTTGAAAAAAATCTTTAAACTTTTTGTAATACTTATTTATTTATTTGAGAGAGAGAAAAGAGAAAGAATATGGGGACACCACAGCCTCTTACCCCCACAAAAAACACTATACACACCTACCACTTTAGGTGTCCAGCTTTATGTGAGCACTGGGGACTCAGGTTTTGTAAGCCAGCACCTTTAACCACTGAGCAATCTCTCAAGCCCAGATCTTTAAACTGTTTTTTTCTTTTTCATGGTGGCTGTAGCAATTTATATTCCCACCAGCAGTGTGTAAGTGTTCATTTTCTCTGCATCCTACATCCTCAGGGTTGTTTTTTGTGTATTGTCATGGGAAAAAATGCTGGGATCCCAAGAAAATAATATTAACCTCTTTTAAGATTGATGTCTCAGAACCTAATTGCCCTCTGCTAGGCCCCACATTGGCACCCTAAGGATTAGGTTTCTAGCACGTGATCCCTTAAATGACACTTTCAAATCATATCTAATGCGTAGCAATCCTCTCCTCAACTGTTTATGATGACATCTTTGTGGTTTCACAATTTATTATATGTATTTGGTCTATTTTTAGTTTATCTGTTTTCCCTTTTTATTTATGTGAATGGGAGTGATTGACCTTTGTTAGCATGCGCTATGACATTTCTCCATACACATACACACACACACACACACACACATACACACACACACACACACACAGACAAATAGATAGGTAGATATAGAGATAGAGAGAGAGTGACATTCTGTCATGTGGATAATCCTGAATGTCTACCTATTTGCCAGTTGCAGGATATTTGAATTATTTCTAATAATTCAAATTATAGTATGAAAAAATTTAGGTATTAGTATGAACTTAAGTTTTCTTTTAGGTAAACACCTACGAAGAAGATTACTAGTTAGGTCTGCATATTTCACTTTTTGTTTGTTTTGTTTTAAGATAGCATCTCATGCCTCAGACTGGCCTTGAACTCTCTATGTAGCAAAAGCTGGCCTCAAATTCCTGATACTCCTGTTCCCACCTCTGACTCCACATTTCACTTTCTTTTTTTTTTTTTTTAAATACAAAACTCTTTCCAAAGAGGTTGCATTCCCACAGCTATATATCAAAATTCATACAAAAATAAATCTAAGGTTCCAAGCACCAGGAATGAGATTGGGGCTCCTGTAAATCTCCGTATAGTCAGCTGAGATGGGCCTGACGTGCAGGAAGGAAGAGCTCAGAACCAGCCAGGGCTGAGCGCTGGTGGCCTGCAGAAGAGATTGCTGGGGAGAGACCATTAGAGCCCAGAGCTGCCAGCATTCGGGCGTAAGAGATGATAACCGTCTTTAGTTTTTGTCCAACAAGGTACAAGGTAAGTGAAGCTGCTTAGAAATAATTGGGTCCTCTGGACCAATTGTGACTCTGACTTGTTGATCAAGGATGTTGATCATGGAAACTGCAGTCCGTTAGTAGACTATCACATGATTGCTCTTTGAGACTTTTTCTCTGGACACAAAATTTTTGATAGGCGAGATTTTCTACCAGTTGCGGCTGGCTTCTTGACCCCTTTTCAAAGAAGCTTAGTGCCCTCTGACTTCCCCTAGTATTCTTTGTAACCCTTCCTCTGGATAGCTCTTTTCCAGTTTGGGGAGGAACAAGGCCGGCCCAGCCAGAACATCGCTAGAAGGGCTACCCATGAGCCTTACATCTGACACTCACTTTTAGCAGTTAGATACTTATCGAAAAATGAGAAATGACTGCGCTTTGTCAACAAGATAAACATCCTCTGCTCTTCCCAGATGTTGGTTAATTTATTTTTACTATGCAAGTTCTAGAAACACTTAAATGATGGAAAAATGAGTGTCCACAGGCAAAAGGAAACCCTACTGTCTTGGATGGTCAGCAATTGGGCATGTGGCTCTGCTCTGCCAGACAGACTGAGGACAATCAAAATCTCATCCCTTTGTAGGTTTCCCAGCCACTTGGTGGCATATAAAAATTCAAACTCCATTTTCCCCTCAGAGCAATTAAAGCTGTTAAAGTTTATCTTTAGTAAAAAGAAGAAGAAAAAAAAAACCCTACATTTTCCCCACCATAAGAAAAACATCTGTTTGATTTAAAAGCTTCAAGCCCTGTACCCTAAAGATAAGTTGAGATCTAGAGTAAAAAAGGAATGCTTAAAGTAATGAAGCATAAACATCCACACATAAAAGGTAATCAAAAGCTGGCCTAGAAAGCTTTTATTCAGGAAATACGCCATTTCTTTTCAGGTCCCAGGAACAGCAGGAGATAAGAATTTCCTGAAACACAGTCTGGTGCTGCGGGTCTTGCTGACAGCTCCGAAGGATGGGCAGTCAGGACCCCTGGAGAGCTCAGGATGCCTCTGGACGGTAGACCGCTCACACGGTGTGGCCACAGAGTTATTCTTGAGCGCACGCTAATGCTCGATATTTAAAACATTTTCCTCGGGGTCCATCCGGTTTGCTGTCTGTTTTAGTTTTCTGTTGCTTTGGCAAAAACACTCAAGAACTTATGGGAAGAAGGGTTTATTTTGACTCATAGTTTCAGGGTCCATGGTCATCTGCCTACATTGCTTTGGATTTGAGGCGAGGCAGAACAGCATGTGATGATGTCCCGGTGGACAGGAGGACGAGCCAAGAAGAGACTGTGGCAAGATATATCCTTCTAAGCTAGACCTCTGAGTGACGTACTTCCTCTCATCAGGCTCCAGCTCTTACTAGCCATTACAAGCTCATCAGTGGACTAATCCATTAATGAAATTAATGCCCTTGGCATCTAACCACTTCTCAATGATTATATCTAACAGATGGGGACAAATCCTTAAACACATAAAGTATTCTGAAGGGTGTGTGTGTGTGTGTGTGGGATCATTTCATATCCAAACCCCAATACTCTCTATTGGACAGAAGCATGAGTATGGATGGTATAAGCAAGAAAGAAGGAAAGAAGATACTGCGTTCTTCCAAGAGAGAGGAAAGGAAGTGCCAACTTTTTAATCCAAATTCAAGGCAAAGCTAAGATGCTATTTTGTTACTTCGTTTCTGTCCACTGGGTTTCTAATTCCACAGAAACGGACTCTGGAGAAAGATGGTGAGAACTTAGGTAGCCCAACTGTAGGTCTGCCCCAACTCACATCACAGTATTGTGCACTGTGGCCTTTACCTTTCAAATATTATTTATTTATTTATTTATGAGAGAGAGAGAGAGAGAGAGAGAGAGAGAGAGAGAGAGAATGGGAACGCCGGGGGCCTTCAGCCACTGCAAAAGAACTCCAGAGTCATGCACCACCTTGTGCATCTGGCTCACAAGAGTCCTGGGGAATCGAACCCCCATTCTTTGGCTTTGCAGGCCTTAAACTCTAAGCCATCTCTCCAGCCCTGCCTTTTAAATTAGCAGATTTTACTTTTAAGAGTGGTTTTAGGTTCACACACCATTTTCAAGCCACATCCCACACCACAGTGGTGCATTTGTTATATTTGATGAACTGTCATTGACACGTCATTATCACACCCCCAAAGTCCATGGTTTACGTTAGGGTCCACTTGAGAACTATGCACTCTCTAAATTTTGCTAATTATATGAGAACATATACCCTCAGTTGTTGTATCCTTAAGAAAAGTTTGACCACCCTAAAAATTTCTGTGCTCCACTGGTTCTTCCATTCCAGTCTCTAAACTCTGGCATCCACTCACCATTTCACCATCTCCACAGTTCTTCCCTTTCCAAAACTCCTTTGTACTTTGAACAATACAGTAGGCACCCGTTTCAGGTTAACTTTCTTCACTTCACCGTTTTCCCTGAGATTGCGTCCATATATCATTTCCTTTCAAGGCACCCTCTCTTAAAGTGGCGCCACATTTTCCTGCAGTCAACAGTGAATTTCATTTGAGAAGAAACTTTTTCAGACAACGTGCTATGGTGACATAGCAAAAGAAAGTGTGATCCGGGAGGAGTAGGAGGCATGGATCAAGAACACCCCTTTTCTTTACGATTTGGTCATGACCCATGCTTTGGAATGACCCAGACTAACTGCACAGTAGTTTCCAGATATATTCGGGCCTGATGGGAAAGAGTTCAGCATTCATCGGCTTATCCTGGGGACACACACATCAGATGAACAAAAGTACCTTGCCACAGCCAGTGTCTGCATCACCATTAGGAGATGCTCAATTGGCAGCATCCCACTGTGACAGTGAGAAAGGAAAAATTGGAGGTTTTGGCTCTTTCAGTGCCAAGACTGAAATACAAGTCAAGATCAGCCATGAAGGAGAAGTAAACAGGACCCGTCCATTACCTGCCCCAGAACGCTTGCATAACCGTGCCAGACTCCATGTAGCGATGTTTCTCTTGCTTTTGACTACACAAACATCCCAAACCAGACCCCTCGGGAGTGTGCAACCCAGAAATGTGTTCCTGTGGACATCAGAAAGAAAACTATAGGGGACAATTACCAAATCTCAGGGGGCAGTTACTTAGTGACCACAACACCTGCCTGTGGGACATTCGTCCTTTTTCAAAGGAAGGAAAAGTGCTGGGTGTGAAGACCACTTCGAGAGGGCACATAGCAGTCATCGATGTTTCTGGCATCTTTACTCCATGAGTCTGTTCGGGTCAGTTACTGATGATGAGAAGCGGGTGGGATACTAGTTCAAACAACACTTCCAAACCAAGCCCCTTGGTTGATGCCCGCCCTGCTGAGGTGAGATGCCTGCTTTACCCACAGTGAGGTCACTCCTGCCATAGGACCAACTGGAAAGACTGCCTCGTGGGGCCTAAGAAATCTGACACTTGAGTTGCGTTTCTTTGAGTCACAGAAGGATGATGTATTCCCTGTTCAGTGGCCACCTCATAAGGAGGCGACTACAGGTCCCAGGGGTACTGATCGTAACTGAGTGTGAACTGCCTCCAAAAGATGCAGAAGCCGGCCCACTAGTGACGTTTACTCCTGGTGGTCACACTGTCAAGATACCTGATTTCTCCTGGAATCCCAGGGACCCTTGGACTATCTGTTCTGTGTCAGAGGACAATGACATGCATGCATGACAGATGACAGAGAGAACATTTATAATTATGGAGACCCCCAAAAGAAGAGTGGATCCAGAGAGACAAAGATCCTAAGCATGTCTGCACTTGTGTTTATAGACTCCCACTTTTTTCTCCCCTCAGAACCCTGACATTGACTTAATAATAGTTTTGGGACACAGTCATTGCTCAGCTATCCTTTTATAACAGATACCACCACCAATGCTAATAACCTAAACACTGGGTGTTTTCTAAGTCCTAACAGGGGAATTTAATCAACAAAGCCACGGATTTATATTTAAATTTTCTTTAGGAATTTTCTAGTAAGAAACTCAGGTCTATTAGCTGCCGAAAGGTTTATGTCATGTGTGATTAGTTTGCTCCTTAAGCTACAGTGGATAAGGAAGAGAGCTGAGTGAGGTGTTTGAGCCATGAATTTTGCAAGATGTCATGTTCATCCAGCAATTAGACTCCTCTGTCTTCTTTATACCTGCCTCCTCAGGATGAATATTTTTCTATAAAGACCAGTCTTCTCTGGGATTCTCCACTTAAGACTACATGTTCCCCTTTTCTCATGCATTTTGCTCATTAGTGTATTTCTTGAGCTATTTAGATATTATATTATTTCCATTCCTTTTCATGATATGGGTTATTTTTTAAACTTGGGGCCACCAAGTTGTGAAAGTGTATATTTTTTGCCTTACCACAGGTGAACTTTCAAGTTGAGAAAAGTGAATTAATAGTTTGTATTTCTTTTTAAAATTAAATTAATCCTTGATGAGAATTATACTTGGGGGGGGGGTTAGTCCTTGAACATTAGTGTATTACAATCTACATTTTGTGTGACCCATTTCTCCATCAGGCCTGTTACTCTTATAATTAACTGTATAAGTGCTTATACTAAAATGATTTGCTTTTTACATAAATAAATAAAAATATATAGTAATAATATTTGTGTTTGGTTGTGCATGTTTGTAATCTTGGCACTCTGGAAGCTGAGGCAAGAGGAATGGGAGTGCAAGGTCAATCTTGAGCCACTGTACATAGAAAAACCTTATCTTAAAGAAATTAAACCAAAACAAAGCTGTTCTTTATTCAATGTCCATCCTTCCCAGCCGGATTGGAAGTATACTTCTGCTTTATTTGCTGACCCTTGCCACTGAGCACACTGTCTTGCAAGCAGTAGGAATGGAACAGACACTATCAGATGAGCAATTGCTAAATGTCTATTAAAGAGAGAGGCTGGAGCAGTTATGGGAAACTGTCTGTGGTGTCGTACATCTTAGAGTACTAGGGCCACCACGGAGCCAGTTAATGTGCAGGTGGGGCTGCAAGGAAAAGTCAGAAGATTGGATGTTAGTGAATATCTCTTAACTCTTTATGATGTCTTATGTTACTACTTTAAAGAGACAGTAGGACCGATGGCACGTTTAAGCTATGCCCTCGCAATTGGCACCTTTCCTTCCCCTGCCTTCCAGATCATACCAGAAACAGAACAAGCTATGAGCTCTTAGAACATTCTAAATTCAGAGGCTGGTGAGATGGTTCAGTGATTAAATGTACTTGCTCTGCAAGCCTGCTGACCAGAACTTGGATCCCCATCACCCATGTTAATCCAGATGTGCAGGGCTATATGTGTCTCTAACCCCAACACACCCTATTGTAAAGGAAGGAGGATTCAGGAGAATCCTGCAGCTCTTGGGCCAGCTAGCCTGTCTTCTCAGAGTCTAAGAACAAAAAGAGAAATCTTGTTTCAAACAAGGTGAAGGAGAAGATCAACACCCAGAGGTTATCATCTGACCTCTACATGAGTGCTGTGACACACACACACACATACACACACACACTACATCACCATATACATTCATACATACCCCCACAAATAATAACTGTCAATTCACCTCTCTGTATGAGCTCTTGAAGTATTTACTTCAAATATTCTGATTAAATTTTCTTTTCTAGACCTGTAATTACCCCTCAATCAATCATGTGATACACTGTTCAGACTAATTGCTAATTAACGGAGCCTGATTTTCAATTACAGGTCTCCTAGCAGAATTGCTCCACTATGGAGGGAGAAAGAGATGGAAATGGTAGGGAAGAAATGAAAACAAATACTGCATGTTCTCTCTCACACGTGGAAAGTTATATATAAACTGTTCTGAATGACACTATAATGGAGGTCATATGTCATTATACATTTGCCAATTATTAGCGAATGTGCAATGTTCAAGGGAACTCCGATGTAAACTGTGGGGTTCGGGTGATGATAATGAGTCAGTGTGCGTTCATAGTTACAACAAATGCGCCATTGCGGTGTGTGGGATTCAGTTTGCATGGATTTTTTGTGTGCACATGGTAGGGGGTTGTATTAGGAACCTCTATATTTCTTCTTTAATTTTATCATGAACTTAAAACTACTTTTAAAAATAATCATGGGCTGGAAAGATTGCTCAGTGGTTAAGGTGCTTGCCTGAAAAAGCCTTGGGACCTGGGTTTGATTTCCCAGTACCCACATAAAGCCAGATGCACAAGGTGGCACATAAATCTGGTGTTCATTTGTAGTGGCAAGAGACCCTGGCATGGCCATTCTCTCTCTCTCATAAATAAATAAATAAATGAAATTAAAAAAATTAAAAGTCATGCCATTCTTGCATCAGTAGGAACACTTTGCCTGGCTGGTCATTTTGTAGCTCAGAGGATCCACTGCTGGCTGGTTAATACTGTTGATGGCTTCTTTCCTCCAGCAAATTGCATAGCACTTTCCAGAACAATGACAGCCAGCAGGGAGTCAGTTCAGTTCCAGCTTGGTTTCTCAGTGTCCTGCAGCCAACACATGTTGTATCTGGAGCAATAGGGTCTTACCACTTAGTTCTGCTGGGCCACCAAGAGCATTAGAAATAGGCTGTACTGTTTTGGGAGCCCCAGGGACCTCCTTAACAAACTCACTGGTGGGTATCCCACTACTTGATATCGCCGTATTTTCTGATTGCTTAAATCTATATTTCATCTTTGTGTCTGGACTCTGTTAGGGTTTACTCGTTGCACAAAATAACAGGTTTCATAGTGAAATTTTCATATGTTGATATGCTGTACTTTGGTCACACTGAATTCCCTGGCACCATTACCCCTTCTTGTCCTACCCTCTTGGTGGTTCCTTTCTCCAGTTAGTTCTCCTTCTATTTTCAGGTCTTTTAAAAAGATTCCTCATATGAGAGGAACAAGAGCTATTTTTCTTTCTGAATCCAACTTAGCTTGCATAATATGATCTCTAGTTTCATTGATTTTCCTGACAAATATGTTATTCTTTTTAAAAATAGTTTTTGTATTTATATTTTACTTTTATGTATTTACTAGAGGGGTGGGGAATGGGCATGCTAGGGACTCTAGCCAGTGCAAACAAACTCCAGATATGTGCACCAGCATGTGCATCTGGCTTATGTGGGTTCTGGGGAGTTGAACCTGGGTCCTTAGGCTTCACAGGCAAGTGCCTTAACAGCTAAGCCATTTCTCTAGCCCAATATGCTATTCTTTGGGACTAAACAAAACTCATTGCATTTGCTCACTAGGTTTTCTCTATCCACCTATCTTTTGACGTTTTCTATATTATTTACTTTCTTGTTGCTGTGACCAAATACCTGACAAGAAGCAACTTAAGGAAGGAAGGGCTTATTTTGGTTTACAGTTTGAGGTTATAGCCCACCGTGGGAGGAAAGGCATGGTAGCAAGAACATGTGGTAGCTGGCCACATTCAGTCCCCAGTGAGGAAGCAGAGAGCCATGAATTCTACTGCCTAGCCAGATCTCTCTATTTATCCAGTACAGGAGGACCCCAGCCCATGGAAAGGTACTGCCCACAGTTAAGGTAGTTCTTCCCACTCGAATTAACTTAATCAACATAGTACCTCATCATCGTGTCCAGAAGCTAACCTAATCTGGATAATCTCCCATAGGCAAGCCCAAAGGATTCTTTCTAGGTCCCATCAAGGGGACAGTGTAAACCATCCCAGGCACCTAGGCCAAGTCTTTACCATGGCTCTTGTGAGTAGACTGGCAAAGAACGTGGATGCAACATGTATGGTATTCCTGCTTTGATCCCTTCTGATGCATGCTTGGTGGTGCTAGAGTGTGTGCTGATTTTATTTTCAGTGTTTTGAAAGGCCTCTGTACTGATTTCCATAGCAGTTGGACCAATTAACATCCTTACCAACAGTGTGTAAGGAAGGGTTCCCTTTTCCCTGCATCCTCTTCAGTGCTCGTTATATTTTTTGTTTCCGTGTGTGTGTGTGCGTGTGTGAGTGTGTGTGTGTACGTGCATCTGCACACATGTAAGTGTACGCATGCCATGGCATATACATTTGGAGGTCATAGGTCAACCTTCAGCGTCAGTCCTTATTTTCCACCGAGTTAGAGGCACGTTCCGTCATTGTTTACCACGGACTCACCAGGCCACGAGCTTCCGGAGAGTCTCAGTCTCTGCCTCCCGTCTCAGCCCCGGAGCTCCAGCATGACAGACACGTGTGCTCTCACATCTCCACTACTCGTGCTTGCATGGAAGGAGCTTTATCCACTGAACCACCTCTCCAGCCCTGTCTTTTAAAAATTTTTTTGTTTCTTGCAGATAGCCATTCCAATTTATACTTCCCCATGAGAGCATCTGTAGGCCACGCAAAGCCCATAGTCAGCCTGGACTTATCCACTGTCACCTCTTGGTGGTCTGTGGTCTAGACACACACTGAGGACTGTGAGGCAGTCCTACAGATCAGTGCTCACGAGATGGGGTTGTTTATTCTGAATTCATATCCTGTTTCTGTGTCGGTAATGTTTGAACTTCGTTTGAACTAAAGTCAGACTTGGGTTGAAAGAGTATTGGTTTGTACTGAGCCCGGACCAGGAGATACGGATATTTTATTAAGTTAACTGTGTCATGGGTACCAAGCCCCTTGCTTGGATTGGATCTTGGTCTCTGTATTTTAGAAATAGAAACCTGAATTTGGGCTGATGACCTTGCGGAGCTGCTGAGATGACGGACTGAGCCTTGATTTTGTGTGCCAGGAGGCTTGAAGAGAGCCACACAGCGTTGCAGTCAGGTTCGCATTGCTGGTAGAAATCACCCAACCAAGAGCAGCTTGTGGGAAAAATAAGAGGTTTATTTTGGCTCGAGGGGAAGCTCCACAATGGCAGGGAAAACGATGGCATGAGCAGAGGGTGGACATCACCCCCTGGCCCACATCAGGTGGACAATAGCAACAGGAGAGTGTGCCAAACACTGGCAAGGGGAAACTGGCTATAACACTCATAAGCCCGCCCCCAACAATACACTGCCTCTAGGAGGTGTTAATTCCCTAATCTCCATCAGCTGGGAACCTAGCATTCAGAACACCTAAGTTTATGGGGGACACCTGAATCAAACCGCCACACCACCCACAGTGACTGCTGGAGTGGATTGGGAGATGAAATGCTGAGTGCAGCTGGGACTCAAGGCTAGCATCACTACTAGGCAATGGCCCAGTAACTCCCTCCTCTCTGCCTTCAAAGGCTGTGCTTTTATTTCCCCAAAGAGCACACTCCTGTTCTTTTGTAGCTCTCTGTGTGACCATTGTGAGAAGTGGTTGTGTATTTTATTTCTTGAGTTTGAAATTTTTCTTGAGGCTCTTATCATTGGAAAAATCGCCTTTCCCAGCCACACTTGCTCTGAGGGGAGAAAAGTGAAATATAATTAACTTTTTAATTGAAGCATTAAATGAAAGAGGTGCTCTAATTATTCATTATTACTGTATGCAGTGTTCCCAAAAGTTATCAACTTACTTCGTTTGAGGAATAAGGGATTTCAAATGAGCACTGTGGGCATATTGAAATTAAAATATTTATTTAGAAATATTACCAAAGTAGTATGAGATTAGAACACAGAATGTGTCAGACTAAGTTTGTGGTCTCATTTCTATTCCAAAGACCAAGTCAGAACCCTAAGCCAGGGAAAGCCACTCATTGTTTTTTTTTTTTTTTTTTATTCATTTATTTGCTGTTTAAATACTGAGTACCTGCTATGTATCTGACTTGATCCTCAAGGCTGCTGACATATTAAATGAGACAGCTATGATCCTTCCCTCATTTTAGCCTCATGAAAGACAAGAGCACAGTGGAGGGATTATGTCTTTGCATGTGTTTTTCCCAAGCAAATACCTGACTCCTCAATCCTGATGTTTATAGAGTCAACAGAGAAGGCAGCATAGAGCATTTGGAGAGATGGCTTTCCATCCGAGGCATGCTTGGATCCAGTTATGCCCACGGTGGGAAAGCCCTTTCCCTTTAGTGGCTAGGAAGGAAGGACAGCATGTTTGCTTTAAGGCTGTTACACTCAACTCTGCAGGCCCGGGGCTGAGCCGCTCTAAGCAGCGCTGGACGAATGTGCGTACAACCAGCCGCTGGACCTCTACCTGGGCTGGCTCTGCTCGGGCACAGCCATGCGGTGGCATCATGTTAATACGATGCGGGGAGAATTCCCTGCATCCTAGACCGGCAAAGTGGTCACTCGATTCACCCCCTGTTGTAGCTCAGAATCCCGGACCAAGGAACCCGAGTGCAGACACGTGTTCGGACAGAAATAACCTAATATCAAGGGTTGATCCATGTTCATTCCATGTGAATCCAGCTCTCCGTGCTCTGCGGAGCTATATGGATTTCCTTATTCTCTTTGAGAACTAGCATCAGTCTTCATATAACTTCTTTCTTCTTTAAAGCACAAATCCTACTCCCTATGTGTCTGAGATGGTCTTTAATGTGGCGTTGTGACTGGCTTTAAAGTGAGAACAAACTCCACCTCTGACACTTATGAGCTCTCTGATCTCAGGCACCAGGTTCCTTAAGAACACAGAGATGGTGTCTTCCGTACGGGGATGTCCTGAGCGTCACAGCAAGGAAGAACAAGAACAGGGCTGTGCTTGGGGTGACGCCACCTGGCTGCTCTGCCTCGCTCCACGTTGCTCGGCCTAGAGTGGCTTTTTGTGCACCAGACCGTACTTTCTTCCTCCTTCTTGCCTTCCTCCTCCTCCCCCTTCCTCACATCTCAGCTCCAAGTGCTACATCAGTCTAAATGATTTGCTCTTTCTTGAACTTCTAGAGTATTCCTATAATAGCTCTGTCCTGGCAGCAGTTATTCAGTTCTGCATAGCATTATGGCAAGGCATATCTGGCTTAGAAATTCTTTGGCAGCAGTGAACAGAAAAATCAGAATAGCTTAAATAGAAAAACGTAAAAAAGGACTTCTTAGGAGGGGGCAGGGATTTCCCCTGGGGCCTGTGTCAGCTATAAGAGGCTTTCCATCTTTCTTTTCTTTTTTTTTTTTTTAATTCATCACATATAACTCTGCACACTCCCCTCCCCCTTGACAGTTCTTTAACTTTCTGGCTCCTTCTTATTATTCAAATCAAATTCCTTCTTCTTGTCCTCAGGAAGGTCAACCTTGGCCATCCTCTCTGCACTGACCCCTCACCATGCTATCTCTCATCCATCACATCAGCATCCTCCATCTACTTCCAGACACACTCTTGACTGCAGGACGGAATCAACAGGCTCACGAATGAGAAGTGGGGCTAGGAGGTAGAGCCTCGCACGCCTGAGGACCCAGGTCCTATCCCCAAGCACAAGAAAACATACAAACAAAACACCTCGCGATGTTCTCCGCCCTCTGCCATGCTCACTCCTCTCCTCAGTCTCATCCCCTCACAGACAAGGACATTGTCATCTTTATTTAATAATGGCTCTGAAAACACAAAAGAAAGGATGCCTTGCACAACGTGTGTACAACGAATGACTGATTTTGCCATGTTTTCCAATTTCTTTTTACTTTTAAATTTCCTTTTTTTTTGATTGACACAAATACTTTTGTACATTATGGGGCTCAACGTGACTGCTTCATGTGTAAATTGTAGAAATAGTTGATCCATGACCATTCTGTCATCTCGCGCGAACTTAGACGTTTTTGTGGTGAGAACTTTAAAAACTGTTCTTTTGTTGGGCTTGGTGGCACATGCCTTTAATCCCAGTACTTGAGAGGAAGAGGTAGGAGGATCGCCATAAGCATGAGGCGAGCCTGAAACTACACAGTGAATTCCAGGTCAGCCTGGGCTAGAGTGAGACCCTACTTAAAAGAAAGAAAGAAAGAAAGAAAGAAAGAAAGAAAGAAAGAAAGAAAGAAAGAAAGAAAGAAAGAAAGAAAGAAAGAAAACCCTGTTCTTCCAGCAGTTTTGTAATATAAATCCTTATTAACTGTGGTTACGGTGCTCTACAATAAGTCACTTAGATATATTACTCCAACTTAACTGAAAATGTGCACCCTGTGATTAACATCTTCTACTTTGCCACCCCTAGACTCCGACAGCCACCTGACTTCTTTGTGTTTCCACCAGGTCATGCTTTAGACGCCATACTTAAGATCATGCAGAACAATTCTTATTCTGTGACTGGCTTATTTCACTTAGCATAGCATCCCCCAGTTCCATCTGTTTGTGGTTATATGTGGCAGCGTTTCCTTCCGCATGGTTGGGTGGTGTTTCCCTATGCATCGCCTTCTCTATATCCACTCAGGCGCTGAGGGAAACTTACGTTGCTCCCACATCATAGACTGACTGGGTTTTCCTCAAAGACTGTCCAACCCACGCTGGTACTTGCTCTGTGGAATTTGACAAGTGGATACCTCTTGGTGTGTGTTTGTCAGTATGCTGCTAGCTTTTAGGTTGTTTCTGTGTTTTCTTCTCTTGCAAATTGCAGGAGCCTCAAATGCTTTGGCCCATGGGTAGTGTAAGTGTTATGAATCCCTGTGAAGGTACTGACAGTCAGGACTATTAGACAGAGTTACATAGGTTTCAAAGTGTGCCTGTCTTTGCGTTTTAATTCCCTTTTCCAGTACCTCCCAGGCTCAGCCGGAGTTTCTGACTTTGGACTATTTGAGGCCTGCAAACTTGGGAAAGATGTCTCCTCTCACTCTCCCGGTTTAATCTCTGCCTTCCAGAACATGAACAGTCCCATACTCCAAGTGCACAGCTTGCCCACACTCCCTTTCTAGAAACTTCTGAAACCTCAGGCCCTCCAGGCTGACACCTACCTGCAGCATGGCAATAGATCAGAGACTAGACCAGCACATGAAGGATAGCTAGGTTTGTGGAATTCATGAGAAAAAGTAGCTTGTAGTATTAATTAGACTCCCCCCCCTCCCAAGCCTGTTGAGAATCCAGAATGGTTAAGTTTTGAAACACTTATACAGATTTAATAAGGAAATGACTTTCAAAATTAATGCTGGGATTCTGGTCTGTGACTAGAATAAATGGCTTCTAATAAAATGCTTTAAAATAGATGCAATTTAAGGGAGAGTTAAACACATACTCACTAGTAAGAATGTTTCTAAGGAACATTTGTGATTTTTAGGGGAAAGGGGGTTTGGTCTGAAAACAATTGTGATTGATGCCCGGTTGCTAAATTTTTGTTTATTTATTGGGTAAATATTGGCTAATTTGCTACGATTCCATCAGTATCATGTTCACTCTGCAGTGGCCATCATGTCCCACACCAAGCTGTGGGTATTTGTCTTTATTACTCAAGATCTTTCTGTCATTATCACTGGGCGCTTGCATCAGGAAAGTTCCCAGCCCCTGCCCGATGGGCCATCTGACCGTGTGTTTAATACATGGTTTCCCAGAGGTCCGCTGGTGGATTTCCGTGGTACTTCACATTCTGCCATAGCTTGGACCATGAATGTCCCCCCAAAAGGCTTGTGTGTACCTTGGACTAGAGCTTGACCACATCACCCAACACCAGAGATGGTCGATCACACACTAACTCTCCTCTTGGCTTCCTCTCACTGTCTCTTACGGAGAGGCTGGTGGCTTCCTGTGCCAGGGTGGATGGCGAGTGAGTGTTAAGGGTCTGGGATCCAAGACCAAGTGCGGAAGTTGTTTCTGATATGCCTAGAACACAGTCATTCCTCCGCTTCCTTGGCCCACTTCTAGATGTGCCCCAGCCCTGCATGGTGCTCCCGCTGAGACCCAGGAAAGCTCATTTCTAAAGAATCAGTGGCTGTGCTCTGACATGGAGAGGGCAGGTGTCATAGTGATGTTGACAGCAACCAAGACGAAGAAACCCGCCCCCCACGACCTTGTTACTATGCTGAACAGGACGACCAGTGTCTTCAGACATTTCTTTCATCTTCACAACGCCTTGAGCGGGGCACTATCATCCAGCACCATCTTGCTAAAGAGGACACCCAGGTAGAGAGTTTACTAACCTTCTCAGAGCTTTCATATAGAGAAAGAAATGAACCCAGCAAAGACCCAGACCCCCTTTCATTTCTCTTTTTATTTTTTTAAATTTATTTGAGAGTGTGAGTGAAAGAGACAAAGAGAGAGAGAGAGAGAGGCAGATAGCTAGATAGAGAGAAAGAGAGAGGGAGGGCAGCCACACTGGGACCTCTAGCCACTGCACACAAACTCCAAATGCATGTGTTGCCTTGTGCTTCTGGCTTTACGTGGGTACTGTGGAATCAAACCTGTGTCCTTGGGCCTTACAGGCAAGCCCCTTAACTGCTGAGCCATCTCTCCAGCCCTTGTTTCCCTTTGTGACTGCATGTGCAAATTATACAAAGTAAGTGGCATCTTTATGACATGTCTATGCATACATGGAATATACTTTGATAACCTCCTTTTACAATTTCTACCTCCACGTATTTTCTTTTTTCTTTTATGTTCTTGTCCTCAGGGATTCTGCATGAGAGAAATCATGTGATACTTGTTTTGTGAGGCTCATTTATTTTGCTTAACATATTGATCTCCGGTTCCATCTACTTTTCTGCAAATGATATAATTTTGTTCTTATTTTTGGCTAAACAATATTTCATCATATATATATATACCATATCCATCTACCCATTGATGGGCACCTGGGTTGATTGCACATTCCACACTTTGCTATTATGAATAGTGCTCCAATGAATATGATTATGTGGTTATTTATTGTTGGCAGACTTGGATCCCTTTTAGATATTCAAAATATTTTTTAAAAACTACTTATTAACAATCGCTGAGAGAGGGAGAGATCCTTAATCATAATCTCCTCCTACCACCTTCTTTGATCCATCCTTCCATGTCCCCCCCAAACCCCTCCTTCTTTCCAACTAGTTCCTTTTATATTTTGATGTCATTTTTTGGCCCTCATATTCTGCAGGTTTTGAGCAATGACCACTTTGTGTCTGGACGACAGCATTGTAAGAACTTATCCTTTGGCTCTGACATTCTTTCCGCCACCTCTTCTGCAATGGCCCCCGAGCCTTGGAGGATATGATAGAGATGTCTCAGTGCTGAACACTCTACCATCATTTACTTCTCAGGCCTTTGAAAAGTGTTGAGTCTTCTCATCAGTCACAGCCATCTGGAAACAGAAGCAGAAAACAAAAACTAAGCATTAATATATGGGAGTACACATAAATATTTAGAGGGCAATTGGGAGGGCCTAATAGGATATCCAAATTCTTAATAATAAACTATCCAGGTTTTCTTTGTGCCTGAAAATTCGCTAAAATGATTTGACTTTTTCCCCCCCCCCTTACACGGAAACAAATTTGTGAACTGAAAAGTCCAGCTTGGAAATTAGGCAAAGCTGGGTAAGCTGCAATGGCATTTCAGCTGGTGTTACAGTTCGGCATTCTGAGGTCGAGCTGACTAAACATGTATCTATCCTCGCTGCTGGGTCCCTCTGGCTCTTCTCAAAGGCTCAGCCTTCTCGGCTGCCAGTGTTTGCCTCCTGGGGCCCTGGGAGTCCTGCCAGTGGCCATTCTAATTTACAAAGGAGCTTTGGAAGTCTAATTGTATTGGTTTATTTTTTATGCTACAGCCACGATGAGCATGGGGAAGAAAATTCACACACAACACTGTCAAGTATCATTCCATTCTGCCCACACATATGACCGTTTCGCCCAATCTCAAATAATTAAACAACTGGACTGGGAAGATGGCTCAGCGGTTAAGAGCACTAGCCACTTACGCACAAGGGCCTCTCAGACCAGAGACCACCAAACTCAACTCCAAAGAACATACACAAGGAGGTGGCATGGTCACACAAGTCTGTAAGTCCGGTCTGCAGGGAAGTGGGGGAAGACCAAAAAAAAAAAAAAAAAAAAATGACTAAGGTTGCCTATTTGCCAGGGCACAGCCCTGAATCTAGGTAGTCTTCCCCAAATTTCCTATCCAGAAGTGGGCAAATTTTCCTATTCAGAAGTGGGCAGACTGCTTCTAGGAGCAGAGTCTGGGAGGTGAGAGAGCTGGCTCCAGGTACCCTCACCTCAGGAATGGGCTAGCTGCCTCTAGCAGCTGCCTGAGGTAAAAAAAGAAAATGAAAAGAAGTTTAAGCTATTAGCTAATCCCCTGCATCCTTTGTCACTGCCATTCTGATGTTACTGCGGCCATAGGTTCCCGTGAACACAGGCACTCACTGGCATTTTTAATGAATAGCCAGATGGGAATGAGTCGTACATCACATGCGCAAAGGGTTAGGGACGTTTGATTTTGGATAATCCATAAACATTTGTTAAAGAAAGGGATTGAGGGCTATCAACTGCTGGGCTCTGCTGATAGAGAACACACACACACACACACACACACACACACTGATCACAAGAGCAATCGCGTTTCAGTCCACTTGTCTTCAACAGACCCGTGGGACCATAGTTGCTGATCTCATTGGCAGCGCTACGATCAGCACTTCCTATGCATGTATGTTAGCTCTGAATTGAGCGTCCAACCAGGCCTCTGAGGACGGGGCATCGAGCATAGCTTAAGATAGGTCGGCATTTCTAAAACGCTGCTTGTCAGTGTTGGTCACCTGTGCTGTTCAGCCCAGAGTCCACCAAGGCACAGGGAACCCAGTCACATTGCAGTAAGTGGGTGGATTACATGATGGTAAGATTAACCTTAGGGCAAGTTACAAGTAAAGAATTTTGTGGCTCACAGCAATCACATCGCAAAAGTTATTTCTAAGGTCCATAAGAAATATTCCCACAGTTCTTCCCATAGTTCACTCCCATATTTCATTCTCATAGTTGATTTCCAGTTTGTTCTTAGGGCTCATCCTCACACTGGGGCTCAGTGACAGGTTGATGGAGATCTGTCTCAATGAAATACAGGGATGAACAATAAGAGGACACCCAATGAGCTCCTCTGGCCTCCACATACATATGCACAGGGCATGCATCTGCATACACACATACATACACCACACATCACACACTTCCTCTGCATGCACACACACAACCTTTACACATACATGCACAAAAATATAAACAGTTGCTTTTTAGATGTTTTATATTATGCAGCTAAGGATTTTAGGGTGCACAGCTGACTTTTTTTTTTTTTTTGGCTTTTTGAGGTAGGGTCTCACTCTAGCCCAGGCTGACCTGGAATTCACTATGGAGTCTCAGAGTGGCCTTGAACTCTTGGCGATCCTCCTACCTCTGCCTCCTAGTGCTGGGATTAAAGGCGTGCGCCACCACGCCCGGCTACAGCTGACTTTTTATGGGACTACTTAGCACACATCGCTACTTTCCCCATTTTGAGTGAGACAAAAAAGTCCCCAAAACACAAAGTCACTGTCTGCCATGTTCTGTTTAGATTTGGGTAGGTTACCTGGTACACAGATGTCATCCTTCCCCAACAGAGAGCAGGACAACCCTGAAAGCTCTGTGTTGAGTCTGAGTGACATCTATGTGACTTGTATGTGGGTGGGAAGGTCACGCTCCTGAGAATTACCCAGAAGTCTTCTCCTGGGCTGCTGAACATGTGGTACAGAAGTCTCGAGATAATCCCAGTGAGGAGAACCTCCAGTGGAGTGGGGGGGGGGCAGGGGAGAGGGAACACAAGAGTCTAACCTGATGGGAATATGACTGATTTGCAATATGCCCATATAATAAAGTTCTCAATGAAAGCAAGGATCTACTTTTTCTGAGAAACAGCCTTGTTGAGGAAAACCACAGGTTCCTTCATTTGCTTGATGCAGAATATCCAGTGTGGGGAGTCCTCCCTGACTTCTACTATGAATACACCATAGTATTTTGCCATCCCGTGCTTGGATATTTCATTGAGCCCTGGAAGACAGGAAGCAGCATCATTGCATGGAAGAGGTCCTTGAGGAGTCTGTGTTGGCTGGGAACCATAGGCAGAGAGAGTCAGGTCCTCAGCAGGAGCTGTCCTGAGGCCAAAGGCCCTGCTGAAAGTCTGGCCTATCTGACTTGTGTGAGGGGGTGACATCTGTACTTGGCGATGTCTGCACAAGGGGGTTTGATCTTTTATTTTTTAATTAACTAGAAATTTTGTATGGACACATCATATGTTGCTGCCATCATTTCCCTGAAATTTTAATCTAACATTATAGATATCAGATAATCTAAAATTATATGATACAATTTAACATTACATAGATTATATATAAATCAGATTATAAATGCCTATATCTATCATGAGGAGCCAGAAGATAGTGTTGGTAAGAACCCCGCCTGGGTTCACATGTGGGTCAAAGAAAAGTCAGAACATAAACACCTTCTGCTTCATGACTTTTTTCCCCATAGCATTAATCTTTTGTGTTCCCCTGTCCTGTTCTACAATTCTCTGTCTTTGGTCCATTTTCAGTGTGGCTACCTGCGAGTGGAGATGGGCCCTTACTTCCTGTGGGTGCCCCATACTCTGGATTTGAGGGTCCCACAAGAATTTGGAAAATGACTTCTCATATCTCTCCAAACACCACAGAGCATTTCTTCCTCTACTCCACCTGAAACGTGAGCAGAGGACGGGCTAGCAGGAGAGCAGGCGTGAGAAGGCAGCAGGTAGTGTGCAAGCGTGAGATAGGACCGTTGAAATCACAGTGGTGAAGGGAGCTGGGGAGGGAACGCTATCGGATCTTCAATTCTTTAATGCGCAAAACTTTTACATCAATTTCTAATAGTCGTCAACTAATTAGACTGAATCCATAGAGTGCAGAAAAGCAGGATGCGGCCCTGTGCCAGATTCAGTCTGTACGCCATCAGTTTGTCGTCTTTCGTCCCATTTGGCAAACACTGGGGCATTATCTCTGAGATTAGGGAAAAGGGAGGCTGTGTGTATAAAGACCAAAAAAAAAAAAAAAAGAGTAAATTAATATCAATTGCTTGGCTCATTTGTTGAGACAGGGTGTGTTTTTGGGTGACTAGACAGTTTTGTCTATCTTCCTTATTGGGAAAGTACCTACATTAATGTATGGAAAACAAATAATTTTTAACCTCTCTCACACTTTTTGATGCATTATATTTCACTTCTAGGTGGCGGACTAAATTAATGCATGAAGCTTTGATGAATGTACAAATATTTACCCAAAATGCGAACACAGCAGAAAATAAAGGCGGAGATAATAAATCATCCCTTCCTTAAGCAAACACATCTCTAGATCTGCCTTGCGATGGCCCAGCCCATCTATTATTCATCATGCGCCATAATGACATAGCCTCGTGTGTGCTTTCACCCCTTGTAGGGAAAAGGCCGCATGGACATTCTCTTCATCCTTAACAGTTACAGAACTCAGAAAATATGCGTTGGGCAAATGAATCAGCAGAGGGTATGGCTGAGTATTAACCCTATTCATTTGGAGAAGACTTGGGAAGAGGGCTAAAAATTCCTCTGGACAGTCCAAAGGAGGCCTCAGTGTCGAGTGGCTGAAACAGCACAGGAACCACGGGCTCCTGCCTGGAACTGTTGACATCTGCAAGTCCATCCTCTAGGAAGCTTGCATTTTTCTGCAGTAGATTTTGATACAGAGCTAGGCCTTGACTTTATTGTCACAGATAAGAAATTGAAGTCTATTGCCTTCCCTTGCTAGTAAGAAACAGCTGAAAGCCTCGGGTATGGATGACTTGAACACAGAGAAAGAAAAATCTGAGACTGAAATAATGTATTTGCTGTTCCTATGGCACGTGGAATTTCTTTTTTTTTAAAAAAAAACATTTTATTTATTTGTTTGAGACAGAGAAACAGAGGGGCAAACAGAGAGAGAATGGTTACACCAGGGCCTCTAGCTACTGCACGTGAACTCCAGCCACATGTGTCACCTTGTACATCTGATGTTATGTGGGTACTGAGGAATCAAACTCAGGTCCTTAGTTTTTGCAGGCAAGTGCCCTAACCACTGAGCAATCTCTCTGGCCCGGCAGGTGGGATTTCTAATGTGACCTCCATGTGTGCCCTGCTTTCTTCAACATAGAGAGCTGTCTTTCTTGATGTTGTTGCCGTATAGCACGGTCGACTTTATTGTCGGAATTATCTAGGAAGGCTTGACCCAATCATGAGCCTTTGATAGTAGAGAGATTTCTCTAGATTACAGTTAGGGGAGCTAGAAAAGAAAGCAAGGGGGAGTTTTAGCATGCAGGAAGAACTGGACATGTCCTTGCTTGCTTGGAGATGAGTGGGCCATGCCGAAGGAACACAGGAAGCCTCTGGAAGTAAGTGCAATTTATTGTGAAGTTGGGGAATCTGAGGTCCACAGAGAAAGTGGCTAGGTAGTGGCTGTGAATAGACTTCCTTACCCTGTGTATTCCAAATCTAGGCTCTTTTATGCTAATACAAACTGGGGACATTAGGAAGCATAGCTGGTTAAGGGACTAGGTTCCACGTGCAACCACATCTGATCTTGGTTCTGTCATTGCCTCTTTTCTTTAATAAAACTATTGCAATTTTCAAAGACTCAAGATCCTCAATAGGAAATATCAAAAGTAGGTTTGACCTTTCTAGGGAGCTGATGTGTGTGAAGCTGCGTGGTTTCAAGCTGGAGGGATGTCTGAGCAGTCAGGAGAGCTTCCTATGTAAGTGTGAGGATTTGAAGAGGCCTAAGGGACTGTGTGAGTTCAATCCCCCTGAATCAATGTAAATAGCTGGGAATGGCCATGTAGGTCTGAAACACTAGCCCTGTGGGGAGCAGAGATGGGACAATTACCAGAACTTGTAAAACAAACAAACAATAAAAACCATCAAGCTCTGGAATCAGTAAGAGACTCTACCTCAAGTGAGCACAAGCAGAAGCATTCTGGAAGGAGCTATCCAATGTTTCCTCCAGTCACATAAACATTCATGTGCTCCAGTCACACATGCATGCACACACACACACACACACACACACACACACACACTGCATGTGTTTCACAAATATAAGTAACAAGTCCTATTATTTCTATCATCATTAATGATACCAAACTGCTTCCTTTTCAATTTATTAATCAAACAGTTTATAACCAAGCAAGTTATCAAAGGCTCTTCCAGCAGAAAAAGTCTTTCCCTATTGGAGTGAAGGTTAAGAATATTAATATCCAGCCACCAGGCGTGGTGGCACACGCCTTTAATCCCAGCACTCGGGAGGCAGAGGTAGGAGGGTTGCCGTGAGGTCAAGGCCACTCTGAGACTCCATAGTGAATTCCAGGTCAGCCTGGGCTAGAGTGAGACTTTACCTCAAAAAAACTATATATATATATGTATATATATATATATACATACACATACACACACACACACACACACACACATATATATATATATATACACACATATATATATATACATACATACACACACACACACACATATATGTATGACAATGTACAGTCTAGTGCAAGTTTTTTTCTTTCTGCTTTTTTTGACTGTAGATTTTATTCTCCTATAAAAGGAGGTCAATCTAATGTTGTAATATTAAATAAAATAAATGAGGGACCGCACTTAACAAGACACCTGCTGTAGAGTAAGTGCCTAGTAACTAGTAAGGTGGCAGTGGTAGTGGTCATTACTGCCCTCATTTCTCTGTCTTCCTGTTCCATGACTGAACATGTTGGTCTTTCTTTTCTTCGGTTTTAAAATGAGATCATTCTTTTTTTTTGTAACTCATTCTCAGAAATGACATGGGAATTCAATTAGGTAATGGGAAAGGAAAGTAAACCATTCTGTATAAAAGCAGAAGATATTACTGATTTGGGAATACATAGATTCTCACCTATCAACCACAGTCCTTCAGGTAGCCAGTGCCAGGCTGTCCTCCTGCCTTTAACACTCCTTCCAACCCTGTCTGAGCCGCGTAGAGGCCAGGGCTACTTGGGCTCCTGACATCAGTCATCTACTCTGGAACATAGAGGAGGACAGGGGATGCCTTCTGCTCAGATTCATAATTTCACATTGTCTATAAAATCTAATCTTCTTAAATGGGGGAGAACAGAGATCTAGTGCATTAGGTATGGAAAACTAAATCAATTCTTTCTTCTAACTCCAAATGAGGATGCAGCCGTCCTTGAAAGCAGGGGAAGCCGCTGTTACTGACAAGCCTTTGTCTTCCCTGGGTTGAAGGTGTTTTATCACACGTTTCTGTGTACCTGAATTCACTGCCAAGCCAAGGAACAGCGCACTATTTCAGTCAGATGAAAGACTAACTTCCATATCCCCTTGCAAAGCTGATTCTAAATTTCATAGCCTGAATACTTTTAGTATTTAAAACCAATTTATTATTCAAAAGCAGAGCAGAATATTACTAAAATGGATTATGGAGGATCATAAATACAATCTATAAACTTATCATCACATAATGAATATACCAATTCACGTGGAATTGAGTAATAGGCTTATGAAAGGAGAAAATTAAAATGGACTCAGACCAGAACACAGTGGCTTCCTATACGAATGGTCCACTGACTCTACAGCGCCCTGTCCAAAAGAGCTGGCCTCTTGATGCCAATGGCAGGGAGCGCTCATCTTCACTCAATGATTTTCCGAGCAGTAACTGGTGGTCTACAAGATCCAAAATCCGTTCTCTGACATACCAAGCCTTCTGCTTGCCATGTTGCCATGGTCGACAGCCAAAACACAATTTTCTTATTACAAACCAAAACAAAAGAAGTGTTCAGATGAAAGGCCCAATTGTCAGTTTTGCCTGACCATGCAAAGCCACACATCTCTAAAGTCTCACTGCACAGAGTTTGAGTTTTGAGACACATGTTATATAAAAGCATTTAGAATACCAATGGTGGTGGTGGTTTAACTTCTAAGGTGTGTGTGTGGGGGGGGGGTTGGTGTTGATACCTCACATGAGATGACATGAGAGCTACAATGTCATAAAACCTTAAGGCAATTTCCAAGAAAAGACAACCTAACCTTGCCACTTGGCAAGTATATTCTGAAAAAGAACCCCAAAGCCTTCTGTTTGGCAGATCAAAATAGCAGTTGCTTTATATTCTTGTTTTCGACATGCAGCCTCTAGGATCTTATAACCGTATATCTCTAACACTTAAACAAAGCTATAAAACTCAGAACAAGAGCTCTACCAAATTACCGCCTCGCACTTCCTTTATTTTACAAAAGCTGACACTGAAGACAAGGTACAAGCAATATTTTGCTTAAGGTTAAACCTCAGTCTTATGAGCTCAGACCTCTTTTCTAAAAGCTCTTATGCATTTGTCCCTCCGTTTACCACCATGGGTAAGTCCCCTGAATATTCTGAGCCCCACTTTTCCTACTTCAGAAATTGAATGATATTTTTTGCCATTTTAATTTCATAAGGAAATTAGGAGGGTCCATGCAGATAAGGAATAAGCTAGAACTTTATTAAAATATTAGCAGTCATGTTAAAAATAAGAAATTATTAAATAGGGTTATTCCTCTAGCAAATGGGAGCATGGCAGGGGAGAAGTCATGTCTTATCCACTCCAATATTTCTATATAGAGGGCCAGTGACAGCTGTGTGAGTGGATGGGCAAATTTAATCAATGTAGAACCCTGGGGATCAGCACAAGATTCTTATGTGCAGAGAGTTACCAAGCACAACACTCAGGAGGAGCACTTGGAGGAAGGTGGTTTCCATGGTAATCTCAGACCATTCATGAGGTACCTTAGGAAAAGCTGCTACCCAACATTAGAGGATGTCTAACTCGGCAGCTAGTTTGTAGCTTATCCAAGATTCTCCTCAAGCATCCCTGACCAGTGTCCACTCATCCTGGAGCTTACAAAACTCTCATTTAAGATGTCATTAACTATTCTCACAGTGGCACAAAGGGATCGATCACTGTTTCTTTTGTTTATGTATTTGTTCGTATTTATTTTCTGTTTTTTAAAATAGTTTTATTTATTTATGAGAGAGAGGGATAGAGAGAGAAAGAAAGAGAATGGGTACTCTACAGCCTCCAGCCACTGAAAACGAACTCTAGACACATGTGCCACCTTGTGCATCTGGCTTACCTGGTTTCTGGTGAATCCAACTGAGGTCCTTTGGCTTTGCAGGCAAATGGCTTAACTGCTATGCCATCTCTAGAGCCCTTGTTTGTATTTTAAACTGAGTTATAGGCTGGATGAATGTCTCAGCAGTTAAAGGCACTGGTTTTCAAAGGCTACCCACTTGGGTTTGATTCCCTAGTATACACATAAAGCTAGATGCGCAAAGTGTCATAAGCATTCGGAATTTGTTTGCGGTGGCAAGAAGCCCTTGCATGCCCATGCACTCTCTCTGTCCTCTTTCTCTTCTCCTCTCGAGATCTCCTTAATAAAAAATAAAAATAAATAAAAATTATTTTAAAAACCTGACTATGGCAGTAATGCAATAAAGCCACATATAGAAATAGAGCTAATGATGTCCTGATATTACAAGCTTTCAAAATTCTGTCCATAAGTGTTTGAGAGTCTGGCCAGCTACTAAAGCAATGACTTTGGCCTAATACTGCCATTTCTCTCTTTTCAGAAATGTGCAGTGTAAGTATTACTCCTTAGTCAAGTTACAATAAAGACCAAGTAACTCTTCAGAATCTTCCAGCTAATACTGATTTTTAATGAGGGCAAATGAAAATTCCATCAGTCTTCATTACATGAATTGAGCTGCTGACTTGGAAAAATTTAATCACTGGCTATCTGTTCCCGTAACATACTCCCCTACTAGTGATCTCAAATTCTCCCACAGGAACTCCACCCTTCAGGTTAAGACCTGGAAGTCCATTAAAAACTAAGTCCCCTGAAGAAATAATACTTGAAGTTGTCATCAATCACATATAATTTATGGTATCAGTCAGCTTTTCATTACTGTCATGAAATGCCTGAAACAAGTTAAATTTATTGTATTTCTTTTTTTTTTTGAAAAAAAAAAGGTATATTCATTTCAGCTGTGGGGGGTCAAAGTTCAAACATCAGACTGTAAGCTCTGGTGACGTGTGGCCCTTACATGAATCACTTCATGGCAGCTAGCCATAGTGAGACACACATGTAGTATGATTACATCTCAAACCAGGCAAGAGATTGTTGTGCGGGGCTGGTTCAGGTCTTTACAGCAAGTCTCTCATGAGAACCATTGAGAAGTTGTATGAGGAATACCTAAACCCTAAACTGTTTTTTGGGGTATGCCTTCATTGACCCAAAAACCTCCCACTAGAACCTGCCTCTTAAGAGTTTTCAACTATCCAATCCTGCTTCCTGTCCAAGTTTCCAATACGAAACTTTAGGAAACAATAACACTGACTATACAAATCATAGTCCTTTATCGGATGCCTTGTTAATATCTACTCATTGAGAAAGCAGTCCCAAAGAAGAAGCTGACACATTGCAAGTTTTATGAATTTATCATTATAATTGAGGACCTCATATTTACAATAATATTTACTATCTTATTTAATCCTCATAGGCAAAGAGGTAATATTTCTGTTCCCTTTTTGTGAATGAGGAAGAACTGAAGGTGAAAATGGGAAATCACATGGCCACAGTCCCATAGCAAGAACGTGTTCTACAGGCTGGAGAGGTGGCTCCGTGGGCTAAAACACTCCATGCACAAGCATGAGGGCCTGAGGAGGCCTAAGCCCTCTTGAGTTCAATTCCTCAGCACCCAGGGTAGCAGCTGGGCATGGCCATCCATGTCTGTAACCTCATTCCGGTGGGGAGCAGAGGCTAGAGAGCTGCTGGGGCTCACTAAAAGAGCAAGCTCTGGAATCAGTGAGAGCCTTCATCAAGGAAAATGCAAATGAGCAATGGAGGGTAGGCTCCTGACGTTCTCCCCTGGCTTCTGCACATATGTGTCATACGTCACACATATCACATACACACAAACCTGCACAAAAGAGGGAAGGAAGGAAGAAAAGAAGGAAAGAAAGAAAGAAAGATGGAAGGAAGGAAGGACAAAATGAAGGGAGCAAGCACAAAAGGAAGCAAGGGAGGAAGGAACCATAGCAGAAATTCCCGGCATCGCTCACCCCATTCTACTGCTAACTACCACAGAGCTTGGTGCCTTTGCAGGTTTTATGAGTTCTTTACCAGTGTGGCTCTGAGACTAGGCGATCCTTAGACAACTTCCTCCAAGGTTCAAATCCATCTGGCTGATTTACCATTTGTAGTACCCTTGCTCTGCCACACAGTTGGAGGCTTGGTGTGTTCTTTCGCTCCTCACCATGCCTTTTACGGGCTGTCCCTCTAACGGGGATAAATTCTCCACCTCCAAACTCGCCAGCACCCAACTGTGACCAACTTCTACCATTCGTTCATTTCTGACAGCACATGTGACTTCCCCAAGGCCTCATCTTACACCTCCTACTGGGGTTAGATGTTCTCACACTGCACCAGTGCTTGGGGAGGGTGTTGTGAATCTCCTCAGGACAACCTTCGTGTGTGACACTGCAGCTTTCTGTCCTAGTCTGGTTACAAGACAGTATTTATTTCTCATTCTAGGCCCATAAACTCTGGAATGGTGCGGCTGCCCCTGTCCTATTCAGCAGATGTTCCATATATATTTTCCTCATGAACAGCTATGACGTAGGGCGGGCGTGCAGCTTCCTTGCTTCATCAGCAACTGCTCAGATGAGGAGGAACGCTTCTTTTCCTGGAAAGTCAACACTAAATACTTTTATGGCTCAGGGTGAGATTCAGAACAGCAGAACTCCCTGGGGGCATGGCTCACGGAGACTGGTACAAGGATGAAGGGTTTGAGACACCAGGGGAGACAAGTTTCCGATTTGTCATCCTTTCTGAGGTGGTCCTTGAGGTGGGACTGGTTTATGACGGAGGCTTCTCTCACGTCCTGCACTGTCTGCCCTGCACTTCAGCATATTGGTTTGGATGCTATTTGTACACTTCATTCCCCATCACTGGTATGGAGTTTATAGTAACTTCATAAATAAGAACTTTTGTTTACATTTAAAATTTTTTATTAATTTTATTTATTTTACATAAACATTTTGTCATTAAGGTATGTTATATACTTTGACTATATTCATTCCCACTGCCCTCTCTTTTCCACATTCTGTTAGAACTTTTCCTTCTCCCAAGTAGTCGTCTTCCTTTCATGTTTTATATATATATATATATATATATATATATATATATATAAATATATGTTATATATGTTTTATATATATGTATATTTATATTTTCCTCTTGGCCAATATATGAGAGAAGACACATTTCTCTTTCTTTTAAAAAATACTTTAATTATATATTTGAAAAGAGGGAGGGGGAGAGAGAAAGAGACAGAAAGGAAGAGAGAATGGGTGCTCCACGGCCTCTAGCCACTGTAAACAAACTGCAGACGCATGCACCATCTGGCTTTACATGGATACTGCGGAATTGAACCAGGATCCTTAGGCTTTGTAGGCAAGTGCCTCAACCACAGAGCCATCTCTCCAGTCCTTATTTGTCTTTCTGAGTCTAGCTTATTTTACTTAACATGATGATCCTCAGTTCTATCCATTTTCCTGAAAATGACATCATATTCTTTATGGCTAGAGAAAACTCCACTGTGCTATATACATACACATATATTTTATATATACATGTATATATCACATTTTCTTTATTTATTTGTTAATGAGCATTTAGTCTGATTCCATAACTCTCCTATTGTGAATAGAGCTGCAATAAACAGGGATTTATAGGTATCTCTGTTATATGCTCACTAGGTTTCTTTAGTGATCCACATTGATTTCTGTAGAGGCTGGACTAATTTACATTCCCGCCAGCAGAGAATAAAGTTCCACACAATATTCACCAACAGTTGCTGCTTTCTTAATTACAGCCAGTGAATGATATTTTTAACAGCCCTGTTTTATAAATAAAACACCAACACCCAGAAAGATCATACCAGTAACAACCAATAATAAGCAGACCTGGGACCTGAACCTGAATTCCCCAGACAATGTTGACATCAGTGAAACTTGGAGAAGCCTTCACGCAGGAATCCTTTGACACACCTTGCTCAAAGTATCGCAGACTAGCGTCATCTTTGAACTAATCTTTATGCTTCCCTTTCTGTTTTCATTTTGCACCCTGGCTAAAGGATAACAAGAGCCAGCACACAAACTTATTTGCACAAACGTGTCACAATTCTTGCAGCCTTTTCATTTGGCAGGAAAAACGGTGAGACTCTTATCAGGAATCTACTTTCCAAGTTAGTTCTGTCTCCTACAAAAGATACAACCCTATAGGGGCTTTTGAAAAACTACAGTGCTTAGTTGTCCTGACAGAACTTATCAGTGCTTAGAGAAGGATCAAACCATCTGGGGAACCCTCATCTCTCTCCAACTGGATTTTTGTCATGAGCTGGGGAACTTTAAAAAAAAATTCCAGAGGAGCGGCTGGGAAAACAGAATGACATGAGTGGACAATTTCTGGGATAATTTTCCCCAAAACCTGTCCTGTTTTGTTTCATTATGTTCTGAATGGCCCTGCATCTCTCAAATGCCAACACACGTGTCCTGAGGAGAAAGTAATGAGAGTGTTTCGAAGCTGGCCAGAAATGGGTTTGGATCATTCACTCTGTTCTCCAACCTCCGGGGACACGTGATAGGTGCTGTTCGTTGGCACACCATGAATTCCTGTACAAATGCATATTTCAGGATTACAATGACATTGGCGAGTACAATGAAGGATTGTGTTTTATGTTAGTCTTGATTTGGAGTGAAAGGAGACATTTAGTTATTGTCTATAGTTGAGAGAAAAGCAAGACAGAAATAAAAAAAGGGCTTGACCTTGATTCACTTGATAGGTAGTGAAAACAGTGACTAATAACAATGACAACGAATGGTCTCATCACTTCCTGTGTCATAGGCTCTACAGGCTGGGTGCTTTCAATAGCACATCTTCATTCCTGTGACGGGCTCAGTAAGGAGGTTTGATCACTTACCTCTTCCCCTGGACCAACACTCCGGGTCATCACCCACGCTGGTCAGTCAACAGAAGCTTTTCCACACACCGCTTGGCACATGCACCCAGAGAAATGCTGCATTTCTTTACTTGCTTTTTTTTTTGGTATGGGTCTGTTTGCCAAGGATGGCTGGGTGTATTGAGGTAAGCAAGCTGAAACTGGATGGAGTCCCAAGTGTAGATGGGTAGTCTGTGATAATAAAAATTTGCCCAATAGAAAGCCAGTCTTTAACTGCAGTACCACAACAGTTTCAGAAAATATCTGGATGAAGTTTTCTCTCCTCATGGCGCAAAGCGACTGTTCGCTGTGAATTAAGGGAGGCGCATGTAAGGGCAGAAGGCCACACTGACATTTCACTGGGATTGAGTACCTACTCAGCTTACCCAGTAATGTAATTAAAATACAGAAAGCGCATGCCATCTGTTTTTATATAGCAGACCTCAGAAGCACACTGGTTAGACATTGTTTAGGTCCTCTCGACTTCTTTATGTGAGGAGAGGGGCCATTAAAAGTTTATACTTAGCCTCAAGTAATGCTCCAGATTTGTTAAATAAACACAGTTTGAAAGCATGAAGGAAGGCGGTGAGAGGGGCAGTTTAGAATTAATGGAAAGTAATAAACAGAACTGTCCAAGAGACAACTACAGAGAGTAAGAGATGGCCCCATGGCGGAAAATAACATGGGTTGATTTAGGTGATATGAGTAACAAGATATTTCTCTGAAAAGGACCTGTCATTACATTAGCCCATGCTCTATCCTCTACTCTGTGCATCTCACTATATACATACATACATACAAATATATATATATATATATATATATATATATATATATATCTCCACAATAGAACTGTATGCATCAATGTGTGTTTATAATAAACATCTGCTAATGATTATAAAACCTATAGAGGTAAGCCATCTCGCTCCCCTACTTCCAGTTTCAGGATGTTTATGCCACTCAGATGGTCATATTGTCTTTACTGCTGATGTAGAACATTGCCACAAAGATGGGACCCAGGAGGCAGTCCTGATCACCTTCTAACCAGCTCTAGTTTATTTAGGTTGTGGCCTCAGTTGAGAGAACCCAGAGAGAAGATTTAATAGAGTTGGAGAAATGAGGCTCCTCACATGAATGAGTGAACTAACATATTTTCTTAGATATTATGAGGCAAATGATAGCTGTGATTTTTCACATTGTTACAGAGGAAGAAGGGAAGGAAAAGATTCATAGAAGGAGTCAGTGTGTTAAAAATAGAGTAACGAATCATCAGGCCTCTTTTGTAAGTACAAAGTGGTTTTAAGTGCATAAAGTTGGAACGTGGCAGAAAAGATAAGAAGAGGAAGCCTTGCCCTCTTAGAATTTGGGGGTAAATGGGATATAAATACTAAACAGAAAGACAAAGCATGTGTGGTGGTTTGATGCAGGTGACCCCCATAAACTTAGGTGTTCTGAATGCTAGGTTCCCAGGTGATGGAGGTTTGGGAATTAATGCCTTTTGTCGGCAGTGTATTGTTGGGAGATGGCTTATGGGTCTTACATCCAGTTTCCCCTTGCCAGTGTTTGGCACACTGTCCTGTTGCTATTGTCCACCTTATGTTGGCCAGGGGCTGATGCCCACCCCCTGCTCCTGCCATCATCTCCCACTGCCATCATAGAGCTTCCTATGGAGTCTGTAAGCCAAAATAAACTCTTTTTTTTCCTACAAGCTGCTCTTGGTCAGGTGATTTCTGCCAGCAATGCAAAACTGACTGCAACAGTAAAGTTGGTACCGAGGAGTGGGATTACTGCTAGACACCTGACTGTGGCTTTGGCTTTTGGAGTGGATTTTCAAGAGGAATGTGGGAGGATTTGAAACCTTGGCCTAAGTGATGCCTTGCAGTGCTGTAAGTACAGCTTGATGGACTATTCTGGTCAGAGTTGAAAGACCTGAATGCATTAAGAACTATAGACTGTGAGAGTTGGCTTGTGAGGGTGAGAAAGAGCTTTGCCTGGACTTGGCTAGAAGCATCTTGTGGGTGAGGCTTGCTGTTATAGCCATGTCCTGAGAACTTGTCCAGGGTTGCTTTGCATAGAAATGGACTGATGTGAACAGAGGGATATGGCACAGAAGTGAAACTTCTACCCATTCAAGTTGCAATTATATGAAAGATTACAACTATTGAGATTAGGCCAGCTGACCTGCACAGGGGCAACAGGAAGAATGTAGACTCTTTTGAAGGGGCCTGAGTGCTCAAGGAGTGTCCTGTTCTTCAAAGTCTGCTTTATTATCCCCCTGTATTAACAAATTGGCACCCTACCTGGTATTATGGAATATAAGAAATGCAAGAAAGAGAGGGTCATTGAATTTGCAACACGGTCTTGTGTTTTGGAATGGCCATGGGCAGTGTGAAGCAGGTTTGCTGGATGCCTACATGGAGACCTAGAGGACCCGTGAAGATGAACTGTGGGTTACAATGGAGACCCAGTGGAGATGTCAGGACCACAAGATGGCTGCCAAGGAGAGCTACTGGCCCCGGATGAAGTTTACCAGGACTGTGAGTAGCCTTGCTGGAGGGGTGGAATTGGAACTCCAGAGACTTGTTGCTGGTTAGAATCATCACACTTTGAGAGTTGTCACTGACTAGAGTAGTTGGACTTGTAGCTACAGATTTTGATGTTTTCCCTGTTTAAATCTTGTATTGGTTGAATATTTCTTTGCTATTCCCAATGCCATATTTTGCAATGTGAATGTTTATTCTGTGCCATTATGTTTTCTTTGGTGGTTTTTTTTTGATATATTATGGTTCAGTTAAAAGATCTCAGACTATGGGAATATTTGAACATCACTGGAATTGATAAAAAAAATATGGAAACTTTTAAAGTTGGACTGAATGCATTGCATTTTACATTATGTATGGTTATCAGTTTATGAGGGCAGAATGTGGTGGTTTTATTCAGGTGTCCCCATAAACTTTGGTGTTCTGAATGCTAGGTTCCCAGATGATACAGATTTGGGAAATAATGTCTATTGGAGGCAGTGTATTGTTGGGGGCAGGCTCGTGGGTATTATAGCCAGCATCCTCTTGCCAGTGTTTGGCACACTCTCCTGTTGCTATCATCTACCTGATGTTGGCCAGGGGGTGATGTCCACCCTCTGCTCATGCCATTGTTTTCCCTGACATCATGGAGCTTCCCCTCAAGTCTGTAAGCCAAAATAAACCTTTTATTTCCTACAAGCTGCTCTTGGTCGGGTGACTTCTGCCAGCAACGTGACCCCGACAACAGTAGCATGTTTTTGTTGGATATGGTGTACTGATATGGGATGAGTGAGTCAACTATCTGCTATTCTCTTCCAAGTCAGTCAGAAGAGCCTTTGGTGCTCACGCAACTCCTACGGCCTCACATTACCATGACAGGGAACCACAGAGGGTCCATTGCAGAAGGAAGTGGCCGAGTCATCTCTTCCCCACAGTGCTCCCCCACATTGCTTCGATCTGTCTTCCTCTGTCTGCCCAGTTATGGCTGCTTCCACCTCAGCTGGCTTCCTCCCTGGGTTCACAATTTTCTGACTGTCACAGACCTGACCTGATATCTCTTTTGCCACCTTCCTTTCTCATCCAGAAATCAGTTTAACTGTGGTTTCTCTAGTGCGATTCTTTCTAGTTCTCCATGGAAATGCTAGTATAAAGAGATGAAAACATATTATTCCAATGAAAAGAGATCAAGGGCTGAAGAGATGGTTCAGTGGTTAAAAGTACTTACTTGCAAAGCCTGACAGCCTTGGGTTCAATTCCCAAGTAAAGCCATGTAAAGCCAGAGTGGTGCATGCCCCTGGAGTTCTTTTGCAGTGGCAGGAAGCCCTGGCACACCCATACTCACTCTCTATGTCTGCCTCTTTCTGTCTCTCACAAATAAACAAGTAAATAAAATATCTGTTAAAAAAGAAAAGAGGGCCGGAGAGATTACTCAGTGGTTAAGGTGCTTGCCTGCAAAGCCTAATGACCTGATTTCAATTTCCAAGTACTCACTTAAAGTCAGACACACAAAGTGGTTCTTGTGTCTAGAGTTCATTTGCAGTGACTAGAGGCCCTGGCACACCCATTTTCTCTCTCTCTCTCTCTCTCTCTCTCTCTCTTCTTGCAAATAAAATACATAGTTTTTTATAAAAGAAATGAGAACAGATCTCATAGGTGGATGGAATTTCCACTGAGAAACAGTAAGTAGAGCAGGGCTGGCAAGGCCTTAGCAGAGTTTGTGCACATGATCTGAGAAAGACAGGACTCATGACGCCAGGAGCTACAAGCCATGAGAGCGAAGAGAGGGGGGCACTGATTCCATCAGCTGGCTCCTGAGGTGGTGACTACATGCAACAAGTGTCCACTTTTTTGTTTTGTTACTTTGATTTTATTAAGTGGTATCTCACCCTGTAGCCCAGGCTGGCCTTGAACTGGTCATCTTCCTGTCTTACTATCCTGAATGATAGCAAGAGAGGAATCTGTGTATGTCGGGCTATTTTCAGCTCTTTCTTGGCCCCTCATTAATACAACATAAAACCTTGAAACGTCCTTCTACCAAGACGAAAGCATTCTTTTCACCAGCTAATTCTGTTTATGTGATTTGCTCATATCAATGGGATGTTAGCAGGTGAGATCCCAACAGTGGCTTTTGGAGCACTTGTATAGATGGCTCTGTCTTCTTGCCCCTCCCCCGCCCCCGGCCTTCGCCATGAGGCAGAACATCAAAGTTGTTTGTGTTCCACTTGCTTGTTTCCCCATGTGTTGGCAGATGGGATCTATCCCAGGCAGTGTCCCGTGTGTTGCTGACAAGGCCTTACATTCTGCAGCTGTTGGATGGAATGGCCTATAGATGTCTGTTAAGTCCATTTGGCAGAGGGTGTGATTTAACTCTGTGGTACTTTCTTCATAAATTTTCTGTTGGGAAGACCTATCCATTGCTGCCCATGGGATTTTTAAAGGCCCTGATTACTACTGCACAGATGTCATTATCTATGTCCTTTTTGATCTATTAATATTTGCCTTACGTAGGTGGGTGCTCTGTATATTCATATATATGCACATATGCATAATATGCTTTGATATCCACACATAAGAGTATTATTGCCTGGTGCCAGATTGACACCTTTATTGTCATATGATGAGACTTGCCTTGTATTTTTGCTTTTGACTTAGTTTGTTCAATCTGATATTAGATAATGGTATAGTAACTTCCATTTTCTTTTGCTTCCATATTCATGAGGTGTCTTATTCAGTTCCTTCATTTTCATACTGTGTATGTTCTTAGAACTGACTTCAGTTTGTGTAAGCAACACATAGTGTGATTTTTATTTTTATCAATTCATTCACTTTATGTCACTTAGTTATATGACATGAAGGGATTTAGTGGCAGGTCGGTTTTTACTACCATCATTTTGTACATTTTTTCATACTGGAGTTCATTTCTTTTTTCTCTGTCTCGTTTTAGGATAACTAATTTTTCTCTAGTGGTGTATTTTGTTTACTAGCTTGTTTTTTGTTGTTTTGTTTGTTGTCTTGCAGACTCAGGTATTTTTGATATAGTGAGGCTTATTAAATACACATTTAAATTATTTATTTATTTGTAAGCAGAGAGAGATAAAGAGAAGAGAGAGAATGGGTATGTCAGGGCCTCCTCCTGTCTCTGCAAACAAACTCCAGATGCATGCACCACTTTGTACATCTGGTTTTACATGGGTACTGGAGAATTTAACTCAAGTTGTTAGGCTTTGTAGAGAAGCACCTTAATCACGAAGCTATCTCTCCAGCCCTAAATATATCTTTTGATTATAATAAGCAACTTTAACACAGTAATGACTAAGCAAGGATAAGAATAGAATCAAAGAGGAATTATAATAAAGTCATACACTAGATCTCCTTTCTTCCCCACACTTAGCATTTCACCATCCCATTTTTTACAAAATATATTTAATATATCTATTTGACAGAGAAAAAGAGGCAGAGAAAGTATGAGAGAGAGAGAGAGAGACAGAGAGAGGGAGAGAATGGGCACACCAGGGCCTCTAGCCACTGCAAACGAATTCCATATGCATGTGCCTCCTTGTGCATCTGGCTTATGTGCATCCTGGAGAATCAAACCAGGATCCTTTGGCTTTGCAGGCAAATGCCTTAACTGCTAAACCATCTCTCCAGCCCCACCATCCCATTTTATATCTGTCTCCACTGCTTGTAATTTATCATTTTAATATAGTTATTACTAGATTAACAGTAGTAATAGATTTGTCTTTTGTCTTAATACTAAAGACATGAATGATTTATACAACATATTTATAATATTAGATAATTCTATATTGGTCTGCTTAATTATTTTTTCCAGTTTTATATGTTCTCATAATTTTTATCAAAGCCTCCTTCTTTCATTTGAAGTATTTACTTTATCATTTCTATCCCACATAAAATATTTCTGGTGGATACATAATCTCAGCTTCTAGTCTTCTGGGGATAGTTTTATCTTTCATTCATTTCTAAATGATAGCATTGCTAGATGACATTTTTCTCTTCAGTTTTCTGGAAATATCATGCCATTCTTTCCTGGTCTATAAGTTCTCTGTTGAATAGTCTGTTGTCAGGCAACTTGGAATACTCCCATCTGTTATTAAAAAAAAAATTCGGGGACCTTGAGAATCTTTTTGTATCTTTTACCTTTGGCAGCTTAATTATAAGATGTTGTGGCAGATTTTAGTGAGTTAACCCTGCATAGCAACCTCTGATCTTCCTGTATCGAGATATTTTTCTTTCCATTGAAACATTTTGTTGTGTTTTCTTCCAATAAGATTTCCAACCCTCTGTCATGCTTAAGCCCCTATTGAACCTCAATTTTCAGGATATTTGTTATTTAAATACTTTCTTTAAGCATTTTCTATTTTTTCCCTTTTTCTTCCTCTTTGCATGTTCCAATAGTCTGTCTCTGAGTTATCTAATTCTTTCTTCTGCCTGCTCTGTCAATGCCTTCTATTGTTTTCCTGGCTGACTGCGCGCTCTGGTCTGATTCTTTCTTCTCTATGGTGTGTCTTGCTATTGTCAACTTCGACTGCTCTACATTTGGCTGAGCTCATTCTGTAACTCGATGCTGTCTGTTTAACTTTGAAAATCTTGTTTCTTTTTTACTTTTATAAATTTTTAAACAAATTTTTATTTGCAAGCAGAGAGACAGAGATAGAAAGGAGACAGAGGGAGAATGGGCATGCCAGGGCCTCCAGCCCCTGCAAACAAGCTCCAGACATGTGCATCCCTTTGTGTATCTGGCTTACATGGATATTAAGGAATCGAACCTGGGTCCTTTGGCTTTACAGGCAAGCACCTTAACCACTAAGCTATCTCTCCAGCCCTGAAAACCTTGTTTCTATCTCTCTATTAAGTCCCTGTTAAAAGATTTAATATGCCAGGGGTGGTGGCGCACGCCTTTAATCCCAGCACTCAGGAGGCAAAGGTAGGAGGATCACCATGAGTTCAAGGCCACCCTGAGCCTACATAGTTAATTCCAGGCCAGCCTGAGCCATAGTGAGACCCTACCTCAAAAAAACAAAAATAAAAAACTTTTAAAAATATTTTTCTGTATTTATTCTAGCCTATTGAGTTTCCATAAATCAACAGTTTTAAATTCCTATCTGAAAATTCTATCATACTAATTACTGTATAGTCAGTGTCTTGTATTTTATTTGACGTTTGGATGATTTTGGGCACATGCAGCCCCCTGGGCACTGAAGGAGTCTGCCTACCTCATTTGGCTTTGTTTATGCCCATCTTTCCAGAAATTCTTCTTCTTTTTTAAATTACTTATGGCTTCTGGGAGCAGCAATATCCACTCATGCAGGATGCTTCTGTTCAGACTCTCTTTCTATTTTTCTTTTTACATTAGCTTTCAAAGTGGTGTGCTTCCATAGTGCTTATTCATATATCCTTGGTTTCGGTTAGTCCTCCCCTTCCACCCCACTTTGCTTCCATCCCCCACCCGTGATTATTTAGTAAACCTTCCTGCCTCTGGCCTTCTCCCCTTCTACTTTCCTATGCATGTGTTCGACTGTCTTCCATCTTAACGCCTCTCCCCACCCCATGGCCTCTTTCTAGTTAGGATCTCTTTTTTTTCCAAAAAAAAAAAATTTATTTGAGAGGAGGGAGGGTGGGAGAGAGAGAGAAACAGATAGAGGGAGAATAAGTATGCCAGGACCTCCAGCCACTGCAAATGAACTCCAGGTGTCTGTGCCACTTTGTGCATCTGGCTTTACGTTGGTACGTGGGAATGGAACGCAGGTCCGTAAGCTTTGCAGGCAAGTGCCTTAACTGCTCAGCCATCTCTCCAGCCCCATGGAGTCTTTCTAGATTCATGGAATTTACAGATCTTTACTCCATCTTAAATGCAAATCTAAGAATCCAGAGCTAGGATCAACACATGAGAGAGAGCATGCCGCATTTGTCTCTCTTAGCTTAGATTACCTCACTTAGTACAATATATTCCAGTCTCATCCATTATCCTGAAAATTTCAGTTTCATTTTCTTTATGAGTGAATAGATTCAAGTATGTATATAAGGTACACTTTCATTATCTGGTCATCAGCTATGTACATCTAAACTGATTCCATTTGCTTGCTATTGTGAATGAACATGGAGACACAGGAGGCTCGGAGGTAGGATGCAGAACCCTTTGAGTTCATCCTCAGGAGGGGAACAGCTGAGTCCTATGATGGCTCGGTTGTTTGCTCTGTGGAGAATCTCCACTCTGACTTTCACAGGGGCTGAGCCAGTTTACACTCCCTCCAATACAAGTGAGACAGCATTCCCCTTTCCCTACGTCCTTGCCACCATCAATGGCTAGAGATCTTGAAAACTTTTAAAGATAGTTACTGCCCATTTGCATTTCTTCTTCTCAAAATTCTCTGTTCAGTTCCATAGCTGATTGGATTTGTTGCTTTCTTGCTTTAGTTCTTTGTGTATTCTAGATGTTAATACTCTGGACCTGGGTGGAATCATCTCTTTGGTCTATTGTCAGTGCTCTTACCTGTGGCAAATAGACGCTTACTCACATCTAGCTAGGGAAAAAAAAAGCATGCAACATACCTACATCCCACAGCCACAGAAACCCACACAGTCCCAAAGACACCCAAGTCCCATGCCACAGCTACTGATGGTGCAGACCACAGCACAAGTCCATGCCACTGAGGATCAAGTAGATCATTTGCGGGATTGGGAATGGACACAGTTAGTTGGCCACCAGAGCTGGTGCCAATCTGTGTCACATCTGACAGTTCCTCATGGACTAATGGAACTTGGAAGTGTGTGAGTGTGTGTTTGTGTGAGTAAAACAGTTATTCCAGAGCTAGCAATGATGCAAGCCGAACTTGGAGTCTAAGCCACCAGCGTACCGTCTCTACCTGATGTAAGGCCCGTGAGTGAGCTCCGTCTGTGTGTCTGCCTGAGGTTTCTTCTGCTGCTGGTTTTGTATTGCTGGGGCCGGCACTGAGAACCTAGTCAAAACCCCCTGCAAGCTTTCTTTTCCTGCTCTCATTGAATAGACTCTTGGCCTCCACTCTGCCTCTCATGGTTGGGATTGGGGTGATGGAGGCAATTGCTTTATCTCATGGTCAACTAGTTCAAGTGACCATTGGTATTAGCCTTGCAATAGTAGGCTGGGTGTTGTGCTGGGCAGTGAGTTTCACTGTAGAGATCCTGGCTCTAGTTTTTTCTTAAATATATTTTATTTATTTATTTAAAAGAAAGAAAGAGGGAGGGAGGAGGGGAGAGAGAGATAGAGATAGAGAGAGAGAGAGAGAGAGAGAGAGAATGGGTGTGCAAGGGCCTCCAGCCACTGCAAAAAAAATTCCAGATGCATGTACCCCCTTGTGCATCTGGCTTACGTGGCTCCTGGAGAGCTGAACTGGGATCCTTTGGCTCTGCAGGCAAATGCCTTAACCACTAAGCCATCTCTCCAGCCCCTGGCTCTAAGTTTTAAGTATAAGGTCTGAACTTAATTCTCTGCATCAAGGGAAGGAAAGAGTTAAAAACCCATCCTACCTAGGTCAGAAATACTGACCAATGCAATAGCTTTCTTTTTGCTCCCATGTTTGCTTGGTATACTTGGCCTTTTAAAATTAATTCAAACTGCTCTCACTTTTGGCTGGAGCATCTGTTCTGTCTTTCAGATAGAGAATACAAGGGAGAACAAGGATACATCAACACATCAAGAAGAGAGAGCTGACTGTCTACCATGAGATGGGCCACCTCCATCTCATCTGACCGGGCCCAGAAAACATTACAGAGGAAGCTGGTTACCTGAATACTGCTCTCATGGCTAGCCTGAAGACCATTTCCAGGGAGTTTGCAACAGACACTGTGGTTGCTCAAACCTCATCAAAGATCCAGAGGCTACAGAGAAAGCAACACTAAGTCAGATCCCCATCTCGCCCACCAAGGCTTAGGAACATTTTGGAGGACGGGGTGCAGAAAGATTGTAAAAGCCTCAGGGTGGGTGGGCACACCCTGGGCACAGTGTCCTCCCTTTCTCTCCCCCCCACCCCCAGAGACAATTGAGGTGTATTGCTCCCCACAATAAATATCAATAACCACACTACTCAGTAGAATTGGAGCAGGGACTAGAGGGTCTAAGAGTACAAACTTTTTATATAAAAATAATGTTTTTAACTTGGCCTTTTTTTGATCATTTGAATACTAGGACTAAGTTTTATCATTTTTATATTTTTTGTTCTGTTTTTCTGAGACAAGCCCAACAGACTGCCTTTTTTTAAGAGAGAGAGAGAGAGAATTGGCATGCCAGGGCCTCTAGCCACTGAAATTGAACTCCAGATATGTGTGCCCCCTTTTGCATATGTGACCTGCCACACTTGTGTCACTGTGCATCTGGCTTATGTGGGACCTGGAGAGTCAAACATGAGTCCTTAGGGTTTGCAGGCCAGCACCTTAATCACTAAACCATCTCTCTAGCCCCTAATTTGTTTTTCTTTTAGAGTCTCTTTTCAAAAATGCTCCCATATGTTTCATGGTGGTTTTCTGTGTTTTAATTGCTCAGATGGATTCTAGGATTGTTCTGTTTTTCTTCACCCAGTCTACAGTTGTGGTCTCTTAACTTCTCTTCCCATGCATTATTCCAATACTGTCCTCTCATCCCAAACTCTACCCCCACTTTCTCTCTTTCTATCCCCTGTTCTTTATGCTCCATAACTACAAGCTTCCATAACCCTAACAACCTCCAACTCTGCAGAAACTAACAGTATCCCAACTTCCATCTCCCAGATACCTTTCTTACTCCATCTTTTTCAAAACTTGACTTTAATCTCCATCCTAAACCGATCTACTTCCCTCTCATTTCTAGCAAACAAATTCATAGTATTCCCCATACTACCCTTGATCATTCACCTATCCATACTTACTGAAGGCAAAGGGACCATGGTTGCTAATCAGCTACGATGACATTTGCATAGCAGGAATATCCACTAGCTTTCACCACTCCTGCTGTTTGTATGCTCCACCTCCTAAAGGTCTCATCACCTCCCTGAACAGCACCGCCCACTGGTATTACCCAAATTCATGAGGCTATGGAGACTTTTGACATTCAAACCACCACCGCAGCGAGGGTCCCAGCACACACTACAGGTAGAAGGAGCAGGCTCCCTGAGTAGGATGGTTTGGCCGAAGTGGTTGAACTGCGTGCACTCCATGGTCAATATAGAGTAATTCAGGGTTGTTTCAGGGTTGCTTGCTTGGAGGTCAGTCCATGGCTGAACACAGGGACAGAACCTAGGAGAGTGTTGTACTTAGCTAGGTGTGGGGTGAAAGCCTGACGCCATGGATATGAGTGTGAATTTGTGAGAGGAGAATGCCTACGGCAGTGTGATTGGCTAAATGTGGAAAGAAAGGGGGAAAACGATAATATTTCCAACCTGCGTGATGTGGTGAAGATGATGACTCCCCTGGGAGATGTGCAAGGGAATCGGAGCTATAATGTGAGGAGAAGAGAGAGATGACATGCATTTGCCTTTGGACATAGTATTGTCTTCCTCTGTGCAGTGGACACCTTGTCATTTATAACCATCATTAGCACGGCAACAGTCAGCCAATGGAAAGAAATCAGTGTTGAAATTCTATCCATCCCAGCTTGAAACTAAGTGTGCTGAAGCACCCCACATTTCCCCTTAGCATCCTTTAAAGAAATCCTTCAGTGGTGACAGATGCATTTTGTAGGAGAGACTCCTTCAGCTCATTGAGTGGAAGAAGCTGGTAGCAGGGGTTGTGGAGAAAGATGGGGTGCCTGGACAATCACTGACATTTTAACTCTCCCCCATCCAAAGGCTTCAACTCTAAAAAAAAAAAAAAAAATCAAGTGTGACAGGATCGTGTATCCCCAGGAGCTGAAAATAAACTTCTCCCTATCTTCCTGGTCATATTAGACTTGGCATAATTGGTAATTAGAGTCAATACCATGAATATTAATGGACATATTGAACTTAAAATGCAGGATTCATGCCAAAATTATTAAACAATTAATTATGCAAGTACTTCTTCCAGATGCCCTAAATTTTAATCATATTAACATTTTGTTTATACAAAGTCTAATTCCTACATACAAACTGATGTTGAGAATTGTTTCCTCATATTAGTCATTGGAGCAAAAGCCTTCTTGCTCATTACATTTCATTGTGGAAATATATTGGAACATTTCCGTTTTGGAAGGAACAACATAACAAGGATGCCACCTTCAGTGTCAGATGACAACTGGACTGGCAGAGCACCGGGAAGCAGGCTTGTACCATCACCAGCAATGGTGCTGCATCGTGTGGTTCCCCTGAGTGCCCACCACGTACGGAGATGGGTGGTGAGAAGAAAAGAAACTTCTGCTGAAACCACTGCATGAAGAGCAAGAAGGACCAGTGAGAACCCAAGACTTGTGTGCAGTTTCCACGCTCCCTGGCTCTACTGAGGTACTAAGGGGTTGGGATTGGCCGAGAAAGAGGAAACACTCCTGAGAGGGGGTGAAAGGAGAGGGTAGGAATGGGCCATGGATTAGCAAATCCTGCTCCTGTCACTTTTGTCGTAAGTTATCTGCATTTGTTTTCTTTGACTCTCCAGAGTCTCCTCTTGTCCTGTCTTGTCATGTTTCCTCCTCGTCCTCCACATTGCTTCACGCTCTTCAGAGGGGTCGTATGCCACACTTCCCATTACTTCCCCTGGAGGTCCCTTCCTCCAGTCCTTCTCCCTTTATGATATAGTCAGTGGTCTGTTCTGTGATGCTCTAGAAATCCGAAGTGCTGTCCCCTTGGCTCCGTCTCTCTCAGCTCCTCTCATGGCTATTTTACTGTAGGTATTCCAGCCAGTTTTCCCTATGGTGTACACAGTACAGCATTTCCATGACTATTGCCCACTCCCACTGAGAAATCGACATGGTATTGAAGAACAGGTCTTCAGCCTCTCAGGGACCCATGTTTGACTCCTGAATTCTGACATGTATAAGCTGATATTGAATCATTTAGTTAAAAGGAAAATATGGTGTTTTTATTATTTTGAAAAATTTTGTCCTTTCTCGGGGGGGGGCGGCTGGAGAGATAGCTTAGTGGCTAAGGCACTTACCTGTAAAGCCAAAGAACCCAGGTTTGATTCCCCAAGACCCATGTAAGCCAGATGCACAAGGTAGTACATGCATCTGGAGTTCATTTGCAGTGGATGAAGGGCCTGGTGCACCCATTCTATCTCTGTCTCTGCCTCTGTATCTCTCTCTCGAATAAATAAAAATGTTTTTTAAAAATTGTCTCTTTAAATTCCTATACAAAGTATTGGTTTCATTGTAACTTTTCAAATAATTTGCTTTGCTGGCCCTCCTTCCTCATTCTTCTCCCCCATCTCTCCACCCCACCCCCCACAGACTTCGACTTCTAGTGGCCTCCTTTCTGCTTCCACGTCACACGTGTTCTAATTCTCTACCTCCTTCCTCGACATCTCTTTTTCCTTTCCCATGGTGTCCTTGAGACTTTCATGACCTATAACCACACCATACATACATATGAATACTAAACGCTGGATACATTTATACAACAACATGTGTGGCGTATAGCTTTCTGAGTCTAAGTCACCTTGCTTAACATAACAATCTCCAGAGCCATCCATTTTCTTGCAAATTTCATAATTTCAATTTTCATGGCTGCACAAAATTCCATTGCACCACACTTTCCTTATCTGTTCACCTGTGATTTGTTACCTGTTGATGAATATCTAGGGTATTTCTATTTCCTTCCTATTGTAAATAGAGTAGCAGTAAACATGGTTGTGCAAATATTGGATATAGGGTCTTGTGGTATATTGGTGTAGCTGGGTCAGATGGTAGGTTTTTTTTTTAACTTTTTTTGTCCATTTTATTTATTTATTTGAGAGTGACAGAGAGAGAGAAGAGAGAAAGAGGGAGGGAGAGAGAGAGAATGGCGCCAGGGCCTCCAGCCACTGCAAACGAACTCCAGACGCGTGCGCCCCCTTGTGCATCTGGCTAATGTGGGTCCTGGAGAATGGAGCCTTGAACCACCGTCCTTAGGCTTCACAGGCAAGCGCTTAACCACTAAGCCATCTCTCCAGCTTGGTAGTTTTATTTTTAATTTAATTTAATTCTTAAATATATTTATTTACTTACTTCTTATTTATGTATTTGAGAGAGAGATTATAGTCACACCAGAACCTCTAGCCTCTGAAAATAAACTCCAGGTGCCTGTACCACTTTGCGCATCTGGGTCTTTATGCAAATACTGAGAAATCAAAGCGCCTTTAACCACTGAGACATTTCCTAGCCTTATTTTTAATTTTAAAGGAAACCTTTGGTCTAGGGAGATTGCTCAGTGGTTAAAGGTGCTTGCTTGAAAATCCTGGCAGCTTAGGTTCAATACCTCAGTACCCACATGGGATAGACAGAGTAGTGCAAGCATCAGGTGTTCTCCATTCCTCCCTTTCCTCACAGATAAACCAATTAAAAAAAAAAAAGAAACCTTCATACTGATTCCTATAATAGCCACATTACCTTATACCCCTATCACAGTTAATAAGGATTCCTCTTTCTCTATATCTTTGCTAGTATTTATTGTCCGTGTGTGTGTGTGTGTGTGTGTGATGTAACTGTGTGATATGCATGTTCACACATGTATGAGTACACGTGTGTATGAAGAGTGTATGCACATGAGGAGACCAGAGGTTAATGTCAGGTGTCTTCCTTGATTGTTCACCAGCCTATTTTCTGAGATAAGGACTCTTACTGAATCTGGAATTCACTGGTTTGGTTAGCCTAGCAGGCCAGCTCGTCTCAGGAATCTTCCTGTGTTTGCATCCCCACTGCTGGTGTTAGAGGTACATTTTGCCGCACAAGAACCCGAGTGCTCATTTCTCCAAATGTCATGGGGCACACAGTCAAAAGAACAGTATCTCCCGCTGCAGCTAACAGTGACACTTCCGCTGAACCATCATAGCTGTTACTGTTGTCTACTTTTCCCCTGAACACGAACCTAAGTGGAAACAATCCCCCCAGGAGAACTCACATGAAATAAAACAAAGAAAAACAATAGGAAATGGGGGTCTATATACCAGATGCTGCATGCATCTGAACACATGTGTAAAACACACTTAAACAACACATAAGCTCAAGAAATCACTCCATCATGACAACTTCTCAATACCAGAAAACGGAGGTAGTGAAATGACTTAAATTCCAGAAAAAGATGTCTTAGTTCCACTTTTTGGAGAGGTTCAAAACTAAATGTAGTACTCAAATCAACAGAGGAATAGGGTTCAGTGGAAGGAAGATGGGATGGAAAAGGGGAACGACAGAGAGTTAGGAGAGGAGACTGTGATCAAACTATGTTATTTGCATACATTAAAAAGTCAATAAAATGATTTTAAAAGGCAAGCCTTAGCCAGACGTGGTGATGTATGACATTAATCTCAAGTTCTAGAGGCAAGGTAAGAGAATAACTTTGAGTTCAAGGCCAAGCTGAGACTACATAGTGAATTCCAGGTCAGCGTGGGCTAGAGGGAGGCCTTAACTAAAAAATAAATAAATAAATAAATAAATAAAAATAAAAATAAAAATAAAAATAAAAAAAGCAAGGCTTAAGGTAGAATACGAAGAATCAAACCAATTTTTGCAAAGATTAACAATATTGACCAGCTCTCTAGCCAGGCTAATATAAAGAGAAAACCCAAATGAATAGAGTTGGATATGAAATGGGAGTTGTTACAGTGGCCTGCAATGAATCCACTAAATCATCAGGATGCACTGAAAACTTTTATTCTAACAAACTGGGAAATCGAGCAGAAATGTATAAATTTCTAAGTGTGTATGACTGGCCAAATTTTTTTTTTAAGTCAGACGATATAAACTATCTGAACAGACCCATACCAAGGAATGAAATTGAAGGACAAATTTAAAACGTCTCCCCACAGAGAAAAGCCCCTGACCAAAGCAGACACATTTACCTCTGAATTATACAAGAGAAATCAGTTACTAACATTTCTCAAACCGTTGCACAAAGTAGAAAGGAAAGGAACACAAGCAAATTCATTTTATGAAATCAGTATTACCTTGATACATCAGCAGGAAGACAACATCCTGGTCTTTCTGATGAACATGGATCCTCAACAAAATAGTTGCAAAGTGAATTGAAGATCATATTAAGAAGAACATTCCACAAAATTCCTTGAGTCTTTGTGGGTGTGCTTTAAGTCTACTTTAGTGTTGAGCTCTCAAAAGCTTCTAGATTTCTGCTTTGGCACGTTTTGAGCATCCTCAGTGTCTGTCTCTACCATCCTGGTACAGGTTGTTAAGCTTGCTGTGGAAGCAGCACTCTTGCTCATCTCACCAATTCCTAAATTTTGTGGAAGAGGGGGCAGAAAGAATGAAGGAGCCACTGGGCGGGAGGGAATGTTCAGAGGCATTGTCCCCTCCACAATGACTGAGAGCTGCCCTCACGCCTCATAACCCAAAACTCCATGGCGAATAAACAGCACCGCCACTGAGAAGGGCCCTCAGTGGAGTGGCGGCAGGGAGGAGGAAAACAATGCTCCCAACACATGATGTGTCCATACAAAGTTTCTACTCGATAAAAAAAAAAATACTCAATAAAAATAAAAAGATCATTCATCACAACCAGGTTGCTTTTCTCTACAAGGACACAAGGTTGGTTCAACATGTGCAAACTGGTAAACGTATTCAATATATTAATAGATTTAAAGACAGAAACCACATGATCATCTTGATAGATGCAAAAAAGGCATTTGATGGCCTGGATATCCATGACCTCATAGTGCCTGACACTACCTACACAAGACCATCATAAGAGGAGGAAAAGATCATGACATCAAAATAAAAGAGAGACTGATTGAGATGGGGAGGGGATATGATGGAGAATGGAATTTCAAAGGGGAAAGTGGAGGGAGGGAGTGTAGCACCATGGGATATTTTTTATAATCATCGAAAATGTTAATAAAAATTAAGAAAAAAATTGAAAACAGAATAAAAGGCTGGAGAGATGGCTCAGTGATTAAGGGCTTGCCGGCTGTGGTGGTTTGATTCAGGTGTACCCCATAAACTTAGGTGTTCTGAATGCTAGGTTCCCAGCTGATGAAAATTTGGGAATTCATGCCTGCTGGAGCCAGTGTATTGTTGGGGGCGGGCTTATGGGTGTTATAGCCAGTGTCCCCATGCCAGTGTTTGGCACACTCTCCTGTTGCTATGGTCCACCTTATGTTGGCCAGGGGGTGATGTCCACCCTCTGCTCATGCCATCGTTTTCCCCTACCATCGTGGAGCTTCCCCTCAAGCCTGTAAGCCAAAATAAATCTCTTTTTCCCAGAAAAAAAAAAGGCATTTGAGGGCTAGAGAGATGGCTTAGCAGAAAAGGCGCATGCCTGTGAAGCCTAAGAATCCCAGGTTCGATTCTCTAGGTCCCACGTAAGCCAGATGCATATGGTGGCACATGCATCTGGAGTTCATTTGCAGTGGCTGGAAGCTCTGGTGTGCCCATTCTCACTCTCTCTCTCTCAAATAAGTAAGTAAGTAAGTAAATAAATAAATAAAAATTGTTTAAAAATAAAGGCATTTGACAAAGTTCCATTCACGTTCATGACAAAAGTCCTGAAGAAACTAGGACTAGATGGAGCATGCATTAACATAATAAAATCTTTATCTGAGAAACCTTTACCCAACTACACCAAGCAGGGAAACCTCAGTCTCCTCTAAAATCTAGAACAAGACAATGGTGGTCTCTCTCTCTCTCCACTCTTACTCAATATAGCACTCCAAGTCTTAGCTATGACACTGGGACAATAGAAAAGTATAGAGATTAAAATTGGAAAGGAAGACATTGAACTATCTGTATTTATAGATGTCATTATTTACATTTAAAAGACCACTTGGATCACACATACACACACAAATGAATCTGATAAACCCTTTCTCAAAAGAGTAAAATGTGAAGGAATAAATCTAATCAAGGAAGACCGTGATAAGGAAAACACTTGACACACTTAAAAATAAAGAAGACAAAACAATCCTAAAATTCATATTGAAACACAGAAAGAACCATCCAGAGACATCACATTACCCGACTATTCTACAGAGCCACAGTGACAAAGATAGTATGGAACTGGCACAAAACGGGCATGGAGACCAATGGAAAATAATAGAAAACTTAGAGATAAACCCACATAGCTATGGACACCTAATTATTTATTTGTATATTTATTTATTTATGAGAGAGATAGAGAAAGAGACAGAGAGAGGAGGAGGAAGAGAGAGAATGGACTTGTGAAGGCCTCGAGTCACTACAAAGGAGCACCAGACGAATGTCACCTTGTGTATCTGGCTTACGTGGGTTCTGGGGAATTCAACCTTGGTCCTTAGGCTTCATAGCCAAGTGCCTTAACCATTAAGCCATCTCTCCAGCCCCTGGACACCTAATTTTTGACGAAGATATCAAAAACATATACAAGGGGAAAAAAGCCTTTTTCAATAAATTGTCCTGACAAAACTGGTATTTGCCTCTGCAGAAGAATGAAATGAATCCATCTCATTCACTCCGTACAAAAATCAATCCAAACGGGATCAAAGATCTTCATTTAAAATTAAAAGTGCTAAAACAGCTAAAGGGAAAACACTTTAGGAATAGGCAAAAAAGTTTCTGACTAGAATTCCAGTAGCATAGGAAATAGCCTCAAGAATTGACAAATGGGAGTCCATGAAATTAACAAACTTCTGCACAGCAAAATAAACTATAAACAGAGTGAGCAGACAATTTAAAGAACAGGAGAAAACTTTTTCCAGCCAGACTTCAGATAAGTGGTTAATTTCTAGGTTACATATTTTAAAACTATAAAAATTAAACACTAACCAGCACCCCCCTCACCCCCCGGGCCATTCATAAATGAGCAAATGAACTTAACACACATTTCTCAAAAGAAAAAAAAAAACCACAAATGCTTAATAAATATTTCTAAGAGTTTCAATCAGAGAAATGCAAATTTAAACTACTTTGAGATCCCACCTCACCCCAGGCTTAAAGGGTACCATCAAGATAACAAATGCTGATGAGAACGTGGGGAGGAAAGGAACTCTTGCCTGCTGTTGGTGGGAGGGAGAACTAGCACAAGCATTATGGAAATTCGTGTGGAGGTTCCTCACAACGCTGAAAATGAATATGACACAGCTATACAGCCCTGAACCCAAGGGACTGTAGCCTCCTACCACAGAAATGCTGCACATTCGAGTTGAGTGATGATCTTTTTCACAATAACAAGCAAACAGAATCAGCCTTGTTGCCCATCAACATATGAATGGATAATGAAAACGTGGCTCGTATACATGGAATTTTATTCAACCATAAAGAAAACTTATGAAATTTCAAGAAAATTGATAGAACTGGGAAACATTATGTTAAGTGAGGGAACCCAGGCTCAGAAACACAAATATTGTTTATTGTCTCATATGTGGAACTTAGCCTCTAACTATTAAATGTGTTGCCCAGGTGGGAGTAAATGTGGGTAAAGGACAGAAACCTAGAAAGAGGCTCCCAAGACTGAGTAAGAGAGACCTTTCTAAGAGAGGTGGGTGGAGAACGCAGTAGAATACACGAGACATCAAAGCGGAAGGGGAAAGTTGGGCGGCGAGGATGCCACATGGGAAGGGAGCCCAGCGAGAAGTGCTGGTGTCAAATCTTCCTTTCAGGTTTGCTGTGCTTCAGCCACGAATCTGTCTTGTCCTGGGATTTTCTTTGTGGAGATACTTTTTCTAAAAATTATTTATTTATTTGAGAGTGACAGACAGAGAGAGAAAGAGGCAGATAGAAAGCGTCTGCAGGGCCTCCAGCCACTGCAAAGGAACTCCAGAAGCGTGTGCCCCCTTGTGCATCTGGCTAATGTGGATCCTGGGGAATCCAGCCTCGAACCGGGGTCCTTAGGCTTCACAGGCAAGCACTTAACCGCGAAGTCATCTCTCCAGCCCTGGAGACACTTTTAATTATTACTGCTTCTAGCCCCTTACTTGGTATAGGTATGTTTATTTTTTTTTAACTTTTAGATTTATTTTTTGTAGGTCATATGAGTTTAGAACTTCGGCCATTTCTTCTTAGGTTTCCAAGCCTTTCGTAGTATCAGTTTACAAAGTATTTCCTAATAATCCTCTCTATTTCACTGGAGTAGTAACAACTCGCTTTTCATCTCCCACTTTATTAATGTGGGTTTTCTCTTTATGTTAGTTTGGCTAGGAATTGGCCAATCTTGTTAACCTTTCCAAAGAACCAACTGTTTGTTTTTTTTTTTTTTTTTTTTTTTTTTTTTTTTTTTTTTTTTGGTTTTTCGAGGTAGGGTCTCACTCTAGCCCAGGCTGACCTGGAATTCACTATGGAGTCTCAGGGTGGCCTCGAACTCATAGCGATCCTCCTACCTCTGCCTCCCGAGTGCTGGGATTAAAGGCGTGCGCCACCACGCCTGGCTTAGAACCAACTGTTTGAGTGACCCTGTGTATTGGTCCTTTAGTCTATATTTTATTAATGGTCTTGTAATGAGATGGGTCTGAGCAGCATATGGGAGATCATATACAATACCTTTTCATTTGTCACAGTGCCCAGCACATGACTGGGCATTGTTTCTGCTGACCTCATGATTTTATTCAGTATCCGGATGCTGTAGCATTTTTTATTTCTTCAGTGGTACTTGGAATGCTCTGGCAACTGTTACACTGAGTTCGTCACTTATTTTTTTCTTGTTTTGACACGAGTGCTTTGAAAGTAAATTCTAGGTATGATGTATCTTTATGACATAGGCTCCAAAGCTGCTAAAGGAAATATAGAGCCTGATATTAATAGCATCATAGCTGGAGTTAGATGTGCTTTCATTCTGACTCACACTGCTTCTGAAAATGCGAAATGTTTAGTCTCTTTAGCGCTCAGGAAAAGAGATGTATGAAAGATAAGAGATGTGGGAGAGCCAGAAGCTGTTGCCTTGTTTTTATGAGCTTTCATAGCCATGGGTGTATACGCACGTGCACGCACCAAGCAATATTTATTGTGGGGCTCACTGTTCTAGGTGTTAAAATGGAGACGAGAAGGAAGAAATAAGAATGAGGCTACTAGACTAGCGACCGAGGGAAAATCCTCCAAATGATTAGTGCTTTACCATTAACGCATTGCTATGCACGCTCTGTGGAGAGCTCTGAATCTGTCTAGATCTTTGCAATTTACAAAGAGATTTTATAGCTCTTATATCATTTGATTTACTCTGCAGCAACAAAGGCTGGGGTCGAATCAATAACTGCAAGAAATATTCTCTGAATTCTTTAGAGCAAGCATTGGCACGTGCTCTCAAATTTATATCAGTAGAGCCCAGGTGAGACCCTTCCTATGTTACAGGCAAAAAAAAAAAAAAAAAAAAAAATAAGGCCCAAAAGGATTATGTAACTTGTTTTAGGTCACACAGCTCACAAAGTTCTGACTGTAATATCAGTGTTATATCAAGGGACCTGTGTGGGTCCGTGGCATGCCCCTGGTCCACTGCTGTGTCAGGTTCTCGGGAAGTGGTCAGGAAATAATCAAGTGCCCTGTTTCATGGATTTCTTACATTTTACCTCCCAAACACTCGGGCACCCTGAGATGCTTGTTTGTTCAAGGTTCTAATGAACTAAAAACTATACATAGCCTGGACTCTTAGCGACATAAATAGTAACTATTTTAGATAGCTATTGAAAACTGCCAAACAGCACAGTGAGTTGCAGGCAAATGATCCCTTTAGTGGGCTGAATTAATAGGTCAGGACTAACTGGGTAAATTGAAAATTATCTTTTCTTGTTTATAAATTAAGCATGACTGATCTTGTTTCTATGAATATCAAACATAGTTTGAATGTGAAAAAGTATTTTAGAGCCTCACGTTTTTTATTCATCAACTTATCCAAAAGTTTGACTATTCTGGATGGGAAGCTTTAATTGAGCCTCACTTAGAAAATTTTCATTTTCTGGTGATTACATACCATCTCCATGAATTCTCTCATCTAAAATCTCCATAACCATTTATTTCAAGGATTTTGTTCATGTCTCTTCCACCCTACCCAAACAAATCAGTAGGCCAATCAAAGCTTTTGAGAAAAGACTGGCAGGTTTTGGAGTAAGTGAAAAGAAAAATACGGGTCAGCAAGGGCCTTATTATTTGTTCATCTACGCGTTAGCTCAGTGAGTGCTCAAGACTTGCAAAGTCATTTTTCATGTTTCAGAAATAAGGGCCACCTGCATGGGACTCACATATGATCAGAAATGCTCTCACTTGACCTTTAGCATAAGGATAGGAAGGAGATGGGAAGAAAGGAAGGAGGATCCTTTGACAGTGTGAACTATCTGAACTCACATAGATGGACTCTTCTATTTGTTGTTTATTTTTATTTATTTATTTGAGAGCAAGAGAGAGAGAGAGAGAGAGAATGGACACGCCAGGGCCTCCAGCCACTGCAAACGAACTCCAGACCGTGTGCCCCTTGTGCATCTGGCTAATGTGGGTCCTGGGGAATCGAGCCTCGAACCAGGGCCCTTAGGCTTCACAGGCAAGTGCTTAACCACTAAGCAATCTCTCCAGCCCTGGACTCTTTTTTTTTTTAAACCAATGGCTGATGGATTAACTAGTGAGTCAGATGTCTAGCTCGCTGTTATATCTTTATAAGGCTTCACAGAGGTGGTACTACTCTGCCTCACTGTACCCAGTTGTTGAAAGCTTGTGTTGTCCTTGGAGTGACCCTACCACCAACGCTCCTGGATAATGCTGAGAGCAGTGCTGACTTTACCCAGAACATCACCTACTGGATTTCATGAGGTCTTGAGGGTGTTGTGCGTATGCATAAAGAATGTCCTGATGGTATTTTAAAATATTATTGCATTGCTTCTGTTTTGCTGAAAACATTCATATTTTCATAAAGCCCCATATTATAGGAGTGTTTACTGATTTCTATCAGAAGGAAAAAGAAACTGCCAGTTCATAAATTATTTTCTTATTTTTTCAGACATAACTGCCACTTTGGCTGACACTGATTACAATCTACTCATTCTTCTTGATTCACATGGATATGTTTAGATTTCAGGTAGGATAAGTTTTCATACTCTTTGAAATTCTTATGAAGAAGCCCAGGTTAGCCAAAAGTTTGAAATAGAAGTGCTTGTTGTTGTTGTGGGAAACTTTTTCACTAGATGCGAGAAAACATTCATTCACCCCCAAGTAGGGCTCAGATGAGAGACCAAAGTAACAATTGCATTGAAAATCACTTTCGGTGAAGCAATGAGTTTATTGGGGTTGCTTACGGGGCACAACTGAAGAGCTACTTTCAGGAGTGTGGGTGACTCAAAGGCCGCTGAGTCACTGCAAAGTCCTCACCCCGTTCTGGATGGTGTCTTTGTGGAAACTGCATCATGGTGCCTCCCTCCCAGCTAACTTTTCACTTCCTATACAACCTAGCTTCTCTCAAGATCACGTCCAGGTAAGGAGAGAGCAGCAGGGACTAGTACCTGGAGTCCTGTGACCCACTCCTCCTACTTCTACCAGGGAGTATCAATAGCTCACCACCATCAGGCCTGCATAGCACATATGGTTGGGCCCTCAAGTTGCCATTGCTCTGGACCTCAAGTTGCCATTGCTCTGGACTCATGACATTCTCTGTTCCAAGACGTCATCATGGTGGACCCAGAGGAAATACAATGCACAATAGTGGTCCACAAAGAAGCTATGTCTTGAGACACCACTTTATTCTCAGCTGGGTCAGTCTCCCTGAATATAGTTTTTGTGTGTGTCTGTGTGTCTGTGTGCGATATGTAAGTATGGCTATTTGTATGCCATGGTGTGGGTGTGGTGGGGTGGGGGTGGGGGGGTCAGAGGCAACCTCAGGGTGTTGGTCCTTGCCCTCCACCTTGTTGGAAACAGGGTGTCTCTTGTTGTTTGCTACTGGAGAGGTCAGAGTAGGTGGCCTGCAAGCTTTGGGATTCTCCTGTTTCTGCCACCCATTGCTACAGGTATATTGGGATTACAGACGAGTGTGCCGCTTGTATCTGACGTTACATAGGTTCTGGGAATCTAAAATCCAAGTCACTGGTCTTGAGTAGGAACCACTTTTAACTAAGGAACCACTTTCTAAGTTCCCCACCCCCCCACACAGATGTTTTAACCACAGTATAATCTCTTTGTGCCTAGTGAGTTTAGTCACAGCAGATGCTACATTAGAGCCAGAGAGACCCACTCTGTGTAAGATAGGCAAGAGTGAATCTCTCTAGTAGTTCAGGCAAGTGTGGTTTAGACAGAGTGTGTGGGCACACTGTGCATACCGTTCCATGATGGGATTGACGGACTGTGTTGGGTGAAGTGAGTTTCTTCAAGAACTGTTGGCATTGGCGGTGGCTTTGGTACTCGGAATGGTCTCTACCAGTGTACATGAGGCACCTGCTTTCTATTCAGAGTGGTGCAGGTCCTTGCATTGTATGGGGGGAGATATAAGGGGAAGACTCAGAGCTTCCCCTTTCTGGTGTTAAACCCAGTCTTGTCAGAGTGAAGGTCAGGATAGGTCAAGGAACTTAGGGTTGGACCCACATAAATGTGCTGGCAGCAATAGCTACTGTGTTCTCTGCTACCAGTGTGGGCATATCTTCCCAGAGAGAGTACCTCAGAATTACCTTCTCATGCAAACGTAGGGACAAGATGACAGTCATGGCTTTTCTCCTCTTTTAAAAAAAATATTTTATTTATTTTCAAGCAGAAAGAGAGAGAGAAGAGAGGCAGACAGAGAGAGAATGGACACACCAGGCCCTCTAGCCACTGCAAATGAACTCCAGATGCATGCGCCCCTTGTGTAACTGGCTTACGTGGGTCCTGGAGAATCAAACCTGCGTCCTCTGGCTTCGCAGGCAAGTGTCTTAGCTGCTAAGCCGTCTCTCCAGCCCATCCTCTGGCGTTTCTCTATAGTACGTGTGACAAATCAGGCAGGAATGGACCATGGCTGGAGCTGCCCAAAAGTCACCTCAGCTGTCATGTTCAAGGAAGACGTAAAGAACGTAGCATGGTCCTAGCACTAGGGAGCGTCTCTCTGCATTTCTGTAGATGACATAATTCAGCTAGAATGCCAACCAGTACTTAAGTGTGGCTCACAGCAGCCCCATCACACCCATGGTGCACCTCGTTCCCTGCCCCTGCTCATGCTGTGCAAGTGGAGTGGAGTGTGTGTGTGTGTGTGTGTGTGTGGTGGGAACCATGGTGTGAATGGTTTAATTCCCAGAACTGGTGTGAGTACTGCCTTACAACGAACCCTTGGAGCGCAGCATTCATGGTTGCCCTGGATGTAGCAGCACTTGTCTCCTACACCAACGCTGTCGCTGGGTGTGCCAGTCAGTTTCCTGACCCATTTGGTTTGGTAGGCTTCAGCTTGCTGAGTTATCTGGGGGTCTCATAGATGGGAACCCTGCAAAGGGTTCTGACTCCTAGAGCACTCCAGATTCAGATGATGCAGCCCTATGAAAGACGGCTCCTGGCTTCAGCACCCACAGGTACGCTGGGGCATGATGTGAATTCCTTTTGTAAAACAAGGCTGCTACACCAGCCTTGACTACTTTCTTAGTAAGGCTATCAGGGTTTGGTGCAATATCTACTGTTTTCAGTATCTATTCTGACACTTTGTTGGGACTCTCGTCTTTGTGAAGGAGAGACTTACCTTCTGGTTGTGAAACCAAGGCAGCAAATGCCATGTATTTTGTTCCTCATACTATACAGCTATTGCAAGCCTCTAGATAGTAAAATATTTCGTTTTTCTCATATATATGTTTCCAGCATTCTCCCATGAGGACCATTATAGTTACTTACTCCTTGCTGAGACCAAACACCCAACCAGAGGCAGCTGAATGGGAAGAAAGGGTTTATTTTGGCTTCCAGTCACAAGGGGGCGCTGCATGATGGCAGAGAAAAGATGGCAGAGCAGTGGGTGGATCTCACAGTAGAAAACATAAACAAGGGAGCGAGCTGAGTCCTAGCAAAGGGGCAGCTGGTATAATATCCATAAGCCCACCCCCAGCGACACACCTCATCCATATCCAGCAAGGCTCTACCCCATAAATTGCCACCTGTGGGAAAAAAGTATACAGAACTCATGAGTTTACCTGGCACATATGATGCAAGCCACCACAAGGACGTGATCCAGTACGCCCAGTATGAATAGCTTCTACCTGCTCCTTTGGGGAGTGGAACAGGAATGACATACTGCTACTCCCTTAACATTATTTTTTCCTAGACGATTTTCAGGCTTCAAAGTAGCAGCAGTTTTTTTTTTAATTTTTCAAAAAAATTTTTGACACTTGTACTATGCATTTTGACCTCACTCTTTTCAATTACCCTGTACAAAAACCCTTCTTTCCATCTAATCCCTATCCTACTTTCATGACTTGCTTTCATTTCTTTTTTGTTTTTTTCTGACCCACTGAGCTAAATTGATGTCACTTGCCTAAGTGAGAGGTCATCCGTTGGTGAGTGGGCAATCCACCGGTGGGCTTGCAGGGGGCAGTGGGAGTGTGTGTGCCAGGTCACATGTGGCAGTGGTGGTGTAAGCTGTGGAAGCAGGTGGGGGAGGGGTGGAGAGAGCTGGGGGACACATGAAGCGGTAGATGCAGATGCAGACTCGCATGCGGCAGCAGGGGCACGGCACGCACACTGGGCGAGTCATTACTTTAACATGTCTTTCCTTTTGAAACGGTCTAGTGCCTCATTGACTGACATGTTCATTACAACAACATAAATCACGATCAACGTTTATTTTAGATGTTTCTACTTAGAACTCGACAGAGTCAAAACACCTAAGTGGACTACTTTTTCATAAACGTTCATTTATCTTTGTTCTTTGACCTCGTCTATTCGACGTCTGTGATGTAGCAGGTACCCCATTATGAACCGGGAAACAAAGACAAAAGGTAAGGGGTCTTCACTCTGCCAGTTATGTTCTGTGAGGTTATTTGTGAACGTGGGAGCTACAGGCAGATCATTCTGTGTGGGTTATAAGTGGAGAGCACTTTCTCCAATCTCAGCAACGACAAAAGGATATTAATTTTCCCCACTCTTATTTAACAAAATGTTGAAATTTTTACACAGAGCAACGAGTCAATAGAATGAAATTAAAGGCATCCAATAGGAAAAAAAAGTGAGGTCTTGTTTTCCCCATTTGTGAATGACATCATTTTATATATTGAAGTGGCCAGGCAGAATGGCACATGCCTACATTTTTCACTGGAAGTGAAAGAATGAAATTTGAAGTCTTTCTGGACTACACAGAAATGTTAAGGCCACCATGAGATACACGATATAAAATAACCCAGTTGCCACCAAAACTTGAAAAAAAAAAAAGAAAAAGAAGGGCTGGGAAGTACCTCAGTGATGGGGCGATTGCCTACTGTGCGCAAGGTCTTGGGTTAAATACCCAGGATTGCAAAATAAAAGCAGCAGCCAATACCCCAAAGATGCCACCAAAATCTTTTTAGAACTCATAAGCGAATTTAGTAAAAGTGCAGGACACAGAGTCAATATGAAACAATCAGTAACGCTTGGGGGGAGCACTGGGGGCCTCAAGCATGACAGCCAAACACACCAAAGCTAAGCCACGGCCCCAGCCAACAGCAGCATATGTATCCATCAGTGACGCACGTACTGAGAAAGCAATCACATCTAAACCATCTGCACAAAACACCCCCGAAATAAATTCAATCTGAGAGACATTCACAATATGTTTTCGAACACATTAAAAAATATTTCCCATGTTAATGGATGGCAAGAATTAATATCATTAGTATCCATGCTGGTGAAATGAATTTACATATTTGATTATAGTTCCATCAAAACACCAAGTAAATTCTTCACAAAAAAATAAAATCAGTCCTAAATTCGTATGGAGCCAACAAAGGCCTTTGATAGCCAAACCATCTTTCTTGAACAAAAATAAGCTGGTCTCATCACAGGATCTGACATTAAGACGCCTTTGCAAAGTTAACCAAATCAATGACACAGAGACTGGAAGCCAACGGATGACTCCAAGACAGCTGTAAGTTCAGAGACAACCCCCCCCCATCTCAGATGGTGACCTCTTGGATCCTGCATTGTAGAGGGACCCTCTAGATAACCTTCTCTCTCTGTACTCTGGTTTCTCCTAAGGCCACTTGTAGCTGGGAAGAGGACACAATGAAGGAACAGCTGGACCCCAGATGAGGGTTTTGTAACTCGTCCTCCATCCGCTAGGGAGTGTCAGTAGTGACATTACCATGGACCTAGACCTGGATTTCCATGAACTGCTCTGTGTGAAAGTTTCCACAGCTACGGGGCCAAAGAATGCTGTATGCCAAGACGGCATCATATTATGCCCAGAGGAGGGAAAACGATGTACAACGCTGGTTTATTTCACTTAATATAATGAATGACAAGTGGTTTCATCCATTTTCCTATGAATGACATAATTTTGTTTTGTTTTTAACTTTTTTTTTTGACAACCCGCATACATACGCACAATACACCGGGATCATAATCCCCTCACAGCACGCTCCATTTCCTTCTCTTATCCGCCTTCCACTGAATCCCTTATTTCCTGCTGGTGTCTGTTCTATTTTGAAGTCATCATTTTTTCCTTCCTATTATGCAGGTCCTGTGTAGGCAGCATAAGCCACTGGGGATGGCCACTTCATGATTTTGGGGAGGTTTTTTTGTTTATTTTTATTTATTTATTTGAGAGAGAGGAGACAGTGGGCACATCAGGGCCTTCAGCCACTGCAAACGAACTCCAGACACATGTGCCTCCTTGTGCATCTATCTGGCTTATGTGGGTCCTGGGGAATCAAGCCTTGAACAGGGGTCCTTAGGCTTCACAGGCACACACTTAACTGTTAAGCTGTCTCTCCAGCCCCCATCTTGGGCATTTTTATGGCTTAATTTAAAACTAAAAATTCTATAGACCTCTCTTTTATCCGTGAATGTTTTTGCCTGAGATTTAGCCTGATTCTATTACTTTGTTACTGTGAACGGTGCCACTGTAAAGGTTGGTACACTGGCATTGTTAATGTACGCTGATTCTGATTCCTTCAGATATATACTTAGAAGTGTGATGACTAGATTGTATGGTAGTGCCGTCTTTAGGTTTTTTTTTTTGAGGAACTTGATTTTTAATTTCCATAATGACTGGACTAATTCACATTCTCACCAGCACTGAACAAGGATTGATTTTGCCCCACATCCTTGCCAGTCTTTGTTGCTTTTTGTGTTCCTGATCATCATTCTAAATGCAGTGAGATGGAATCTTAATGCGGTTTTGATTTGCATTTCCCTGGTGGATAAAGATATCGAACATCTTCTCGTGTATTTATCAGCAGCCATTTGCATTATTTGAGAATTGCCCAGTTCATTTGCTGATTTATTCGCTGGTTTGCCTTTTGTTCCTTTGTTGATTTCTTTTTTTTAATCTCAATACATATTCTAGTCATTCATGAATGTCCTGTCAAATGAACAGTCATCTTCTCTCATCCTACAGGGTATCTTTTCATCCTGTAAGTTATTTCTTTTCTGTGCAGCTTTAAGTTTGATATGGTCTCATTTGTCCATTGTTGCCAGTAGTTCCTGGAATATTAGAGTCCTTGCCTATGCCTAGTCATTGAAGCATTTCCCATCGTTCTCTAGTGGTTTCAAAGGTTTAAGTCTTTCATTAAGGTCTCTGATCCACTTTGAGTTGACTTTTAGTAGCATATTAGAGCTAGGAAACTCATTTTGGTATTTTTAATGTGGTTATTGAGGTTTCTCAAGGGGAGAACAGCATAAAGAGGGTTCTTAGGCAGGTAAGGAGAAGAGCTCTCCAGAGGAAGCAGCTCCTGGCATCATTAGCCATCTGCCCGAGCCAGAGGCCAGGGCGTCATTAGTGCCTTAAGCTATCGTTTCCCCCTTCCCTCACTTCTTCTTTTAACTATATTAGCCAGCATCAAGCTAAGGAACACAGCTCCGTGGAGACTTCTGTGACCAGACACCTCACTGGTCTCTAGAAATACATGTCAAAGTTCTAACCCAGTCACTAAGAGGGAGGGATGCATAAACATCTCATAGACATTCTAAACTACACAGCCCACCTCTTCTTACTTGTCTCAGCCTGGTCATCAAGATAAGGAGACACATAAACATTAAATAGGAATTTAAAGTTGTACTAAACATTCCCCCTTGTTTTTTTTTTTTTTTTTTTTAATCCCTAGTTATCTTCTGCTTCTCCCTTGTAAAGCTCACAGTGCGTGCGAACATTCCCCAAGCCCAGCCAAGGAGACAGAAGGAGAAACATGACAAGTTCCCTGATTAGAAAAGAGACACAAAAGGGGTTGGAGAGATGGCTTAGCGGTTAAGTGCTTGCCTGTGAAGTCGAAGGACCCCGGTTCAAGGCTCGATTCCCCAGGACTCACGTTAGCCAGATGCACAAGGGGGCTCACGCATCTGGAGTTCGTTTGCAGTGGCTGGAGGCCCTGGCCTGCCCATTCTTTCTCTCTCTCTCTCTCTCTCTCTCTCTGCGTCCTTCTCTCTCTCTGTTGCTCTCAAATAAATAAATAAAAATAAACAAAAAAAAAAAAAAGAGAGAGAGAGAAGAGACACACGGACATGTGGGTGGGACTGATGACCGGGTCAGGACTAGACTTTTCTATATCTCAGCCAGTCATTTAAAAATATTTTTATATTTTTTGCAAGTGTGTGTGTATGGGTGCATGCATGCCAGCGTCTCTTGTTACTATAAACCAATGCCAGATGGATGTGCCACTTTGTGTATCTGACTTTATGTGGATACTGGAGCTTTTAAACACTGAGCCATTTTCCAAGTCTCCACAGTCTGTCCATTTTAAAGGTAAACTTCTTTCTGTAGCCAGAGAGCCTTGGAAAACCCCTACACAAAGTCGCCCATTGGCAAGCTGCTCAGGCCCCCTCTCCGCTCCTGCAAAACTTGTGCCCTTTCGCTTGCTTTTCTTCAGTAAACCTGGCTTGCCTCTCCCGCTTTAATGTTCTTTCTCATCACTCTTCATGGTCTGGAGACAAAGAGCTAGATCCCCCAAGATGTAATGCCTACTCCAGCCTCATTTTATTGTAGCAGCATTCCGGTGATCATGACATGAAATCAACTAGGGGAGGGGCTATCATGAATGGGTAAAGAAAATGCCACAGATGGACATAATGTCACATTATGCAACCATACAAAACATGAAATCCTGTCATGTGTGGCAACATGGGTTGAAGTGGAAGACATTATGTTAAGGGAAATAAACTAGACATAAAGAAAGTACTGCATCCTTAGCTAAAAACATGACTTCAAGGAAATAGAATAGTGATAACTAGATTTATATGAGGGGCAATGAAGATAAGAAAATAGGGAAATTGTAAGGTAAGCATTAGAATAGTTAAATAGAATGAATAATTTCTAATATTCTACAGTACAACGGGAAAATATAGGCCACAATTTCTC